>CAXIVR010000013.1:20531357-21128857 GCA_964035755.1 Teleogryllus oceanicus
TTTGTTTCCAGCGGCCGCCGCCGCCGCCGCGCAGCGCCGCGTGCCGCCGGGACTCGATCTCGTCCCCGCGCCCCGCCCCGCCCCGCCCCTCCCGCCCGCCCGCCCCCCCCTGCTCAGATTTGCCACTGCTCCAATTCTTACCCAGATTATTCCCTCCCTCCTGCCCAGGTATCCCTTCCCTCTGTTTCTTCACCGCTGCCCCAACCCTTGCCAGATTTTCCCCTCGCCACTGCTCCAATTCTTACCCAGATTATTCCCTGCCCACTTGTCCAATCCTTGTCCAGATTATCAGCTACCCACTAGTCTAATCATTGCCCAGATTATCCCCTACTTACTACTTTAATCCTTCCTCAGATTATTTCCTCCCCTGCCCACTGATCCAGTCCTTGCCCATCCCTCCTCCCCTCCTCCCTCCCCCCGTGCTCCCATCCCTGTCCACTGCTCGCTCCCCTCCACCTCCAGTTGCACTTGCCTGAGCAGCTGCTGCCCGCGCTGCACATCTGCCACTCTCCCCGCCTCTCCCCGCCTCTCCCCGCCTCTCCCCGGCCCGCCCCCAGCCACAACCCCGCTCTTGAATCCCCACGCCCCCCGAAAGGGTCCATTTTTATCGAAGAAACGCAAATATGAGCTCCTACGTTATGAGCACTTGGGGGTGCGTATTATCTTCGAACTTCTTATCCTCAGCTGTGCACTGTGAGCAGTGTGCTGTGAAGCAATAGAATCGGCCCCAACACGGTATGTCTGGGCGATTTCTGTAAATGGCACCCTGCTATCAGAGGGCAGCCTCCCTGCTCTCTGGCATCACGGCGTCGCGATGGACTGGGGGACGCTGTTCCCCTAATTTAGTAACTTCTTGGATTCGATATCACCTTAGCAACACCAGTGTACCACCCCCAAGCAATTTCAGATATGCTGATTAGAATCTCGAAATCTATGTAACATTTTAAGTTGAAGGAACGGAGACTGTAATTATCTCTCACAGGAAATGTTTGATCTTCTGTCCAATTGAATATCAAAGCTTAGCAGTGTTAAAATGTTTACTCACGCAGAGTACCTGTAACGTAGCGGGCCTTATTTGTCAGTTATCTTCTCGTAGCAACTGTATCGAAGCGGGTACACTGCTTCTGCAAAGCAACTTTTTGCCTAGAAGGCATTTTTTTCAAACCAACTTTTGAATATTTATTGTGACTCAGCCATTCGGAATATCCAAGTAGTGTATTCGGCAAAATACGCTGAAAATTGACTTAAGAACTTATTTTCGAATTTTCGAATTTTCGATGTTTCCTCCCCGGACACACTGTGTATATTATAAATAATAACTTCGAAGTAGTGAAGAAGTTATGTAACTAGTTAATTTTAAGACAGAAGTCTTGAAAATAAATTGTGAATTTTGTTATTGAGAAAGGGCTCGATTTTTTGAAATAAGAAGCGACAGAGAGTCGATGGATAACTGTGACGCTTGAGATGTTATGGCAGGTTCTGAAATACTCTACAGCACAGTTGAGAGATAGGCCACTTCAAGTTTGATTCCAGCATGAACTTAATTTAACTTTTGAACCAATCGTTTACAAAATGCGGAATTTTTGCACGCACACTGACTTTATAAACAAATAGGATACATTATTAGGCAGTAATTATTTAACTTCTCCAATGAGTGTGCATTCACAGCTATCCGGTCTACGCAAGAAGCAAGTAGAGTAAAGAGTATCTGAAGTACTCTACTGACGAGTTTTCTTAAAACTTGTAATTAAGAAGCCAAGAGAGCTACTCACAAATGCCTAACAAGCAAAAATAAACCGATCAAAGCAGAATATCCATTGCTTAGAACATAAAATTAGGCCCAAACACCAACTTCGGAATCTGAATTCAAAACTGTTTTAAAGCGAATTGGATGGTCATCAATCGATATAAAAATAGTATTACGATTCTAGGTGGTGAATTAAAAGTCTGGTATTATTTAAAAAAAAGTTTATTTTGCTTCTTAACACAATCACTAAAAACACTTGATTATTCTTTATACGTCACACTTCTCTTGATTATTTATTTACACTACACTTCTCTTGATTAGTTATTTACACTACACTTC
Source organism: Teleogryllus oceanicus (assembly GCA_964035755.1). Classification (NCBI taxonomy): domain Eukaryota; kingdom Metazoa; phylum Arthropoda; class Insecta; order Orthoptera; family Gryllidae; genus Teleogryllus; species Teleogryllus oceanicus. Next base: position 20,533,444 of record CAXIVR010000013.1, read on the forward strand.
TCTTGATTATTTATTTACACTGTTCACTTCTCTTACCACTCGCACAGTCCTAAGCACTGGCCACAGTTCACTGCACTGATCACAGTTTGATGCACTGACCACGGTTCACGTCACCGAGCCCAGTCACTGCACTGCTATCAGCTCAGCTTCCGCTTCGGACTTAAGACTCACTCGCGGTCGCCGGTCGCCGCGTATTTATACTTGGCGAGTGCCGTCGAGAACTTTCCGGACCCCGCGAACGTTCTGGAATAATCTAGTGCAGGGGCCGCCGGCAGATGACGCAACCCGCGCTCACAGGCAGCTCGTGGTGGTGCCGGCCGGTGACGCAATATTCGTTACAATAGTGTGTTAATAATTGCGGAACTGTAGCATGTTCAAACAGTACCGGTAATTCAGTATAGGCAACAAAAAAAGTAAATTAGCAAGAGTAAGGTGTCCATACTACGTTGATTTCTTTCTTAAATCTTGCGGTTGAGTTAAAAGCCAGGTAACAACTCATACAGAGCTAGAACAAAAACTAAAATAATTGGTCGGTGCAGAGCAATTTCATCGCGTGAAATACAAAATCAGACCCTAACGTCAGTTATTGCGTCAGGTTGAGTCTGAAAAAAAAATGCAACGGATAGCCTTTAATCAATATAAATAAATAGGAAAATAATGCGTTCATAATTCCAATTGAGTACAGTCTCAATAGCTCAGCCCCCGGAAGAAACAACTAGATTAGCACGCGTATGGTGTCCATACCACGAAATTTTTTTTCATAATGTTGCGGTTTCGTAGCTAGGCAGAAACTCATACAGACCCAGAAGAGACAAAAAAATAACAAACCGATCAGAACAGAACAATCCCATCGCCTTGGAACACAGAATCAGACTCCAACATCAGCTACTGAGTCAGAAAAACAGTGAATCAGCGAAGAATGTTCTGCGGTATGTTGGGGCACCGCAAAACTGCCCTAATGGCCCCACTTCGCTAATTAAGGCGTCGAACCAGGATCCGTTGCGCCCGAATAAGGGAAGCCGGCTTAGCGGGGAGGGGGGAGGGTGGTCTTGATTCATGAGCGGGCGTCATGCCTTGGATCTATCACACGAGAGGTGGAGCCACCGCTGCAGGAAATCTGTCGTGACGGGAGGCCGGATTTGAAAGGGAAAACTTGTGGGTTAAAAGTGTGAAACTTATGAATAAACGACATTAAAAGCGATTACACATTCCAATTTTGTGAAGTAAGTAATGTATTAAATGAAGTACAACCCTATTAAAACCTCTTTCATCTCTGTGAAATAGTACAATTACGTTTATAAGGAAGTTAAATGGTTATATCTTATTATGTATACGTTCTGTATTATTGTGGTTACGCACTTTTTATAAGTGATGCTATTAATTTATAATCTTTTCTATGTAGACGTTAATTACCGGAGCTGTCGAGAGCTGTGCTTAAAATAAAATGAAAAAGCGATAGGTTCAGTTGCTCCTGCATAGGATAGGACATATTAATGGCAAAATCCTAGAACGCATTTCATTCATGAAACTGATTAAATGCTGGAGTCCTCCATAATATGGTATAGGCAGAAGGAGGGGGTCTGATCTTGATTGACGAGTGGGTATACGTTCCATCGATAGATGGAATTCGAAACAAACTCACTCTAGGAGGAAGTCTACTAAACGCCGGAGACCGAATTTGGAAGGGAAATATGATTTATCCACTGTTTCGTTACCAGGGCTACATAATAACTTTTCTGTCAAAAAATCATCGATTTCCGGCGCACAGTTACAATACTTTCATTCTCTTCTTTCGCAATAGGACAAGAAAGTAAATATTTAGTTAAAAAGGTCTAAGAAAATTGTGGAAACTGTGAATGAAGATGTTAAAACTGGAACAAAGATTCTTGTCTAGGTAAAAATCATGAACTGAACAAATGCTTACATCAAAATCACTGAATGGTGGAAACCTGTCTGATGCAAAATCGGCATCAGAAGTTTGATTCATGAGCTGGCGGCCTATCTTCGAGATGTTGGTGCAGAGGAGTCTCATGCATCAACTGATGTCACTGCAGAGCCTCTAACCGGGACGTCGTAGTGTTCGCGCCCCGATGGGGGCAGGATATTCGACACAAACTAGATACCTAGATCGAATTCAGCCGCTGGAAAAGAGTTCTATCGGCCGGCTTCTCTGATTGGTGGTTTTCCAGCGGTTCTCCGATCAACACCAGGCGAATACCAGAGCACTACCCTACAAACGGGCCACAGATCGGAAGCTGTCTATCCTCTTCTGTGTCCTACCCTCACCCCTTACGAACACACACACTCACATGCAGTTAACTACCACACATGTCGGTAAACCAGTCAGGTCTCAGCTGGGGCGTTGCCTCGCTGCGGGTAGATACCTGGTTAGAGAGAACCCCGCAAACCGGAGGGTAGGTCGGTGCGAGATCTCACCATCCAGTGCGGGAAGATCACCCCCCCCCCGCCCGCGATAAACGGGCCCGCCGCCTGCAGTTGACGCCCGGAAACAGTAATCAATCAATCACGAAGATGCACATGACAGGTGTTGCAAAGTCACATCTGCAGGACGGCATTCACGACCAGAGGCCGGATTTGAAAGGGAACAATTTATTTTCAAAAAGTGCCAAAAAATTATGCAAGTTGTGAAAATTGTGAATGTTAAATGAGATGCAGTTTCTTGGTAAATATAAGTAAAAAACTATAACGGAACGACCATGAATTTGAAAACGAATAATCGAATCCTACCTGTCGCGGAATCGGCGTAGAATGGTTCATGTCTTGATTGATCAGAGCCACATATCTTAGATCTACAAATACAGTAAATTCTGTGTAGGTATAGGACGATACATCGGGGAAATCTCTCCACGGATCGGATACGAAAAGAATACTGTGACATACCGATATGTCACGTTAAAATAAATTAACATTTATTTGGAGACAATATGGTGGAACATGCATTACGAAATATCACGAGAGCTAGAGCATAGCAACGACCGTGAATAAACAATGTAGTTTTTGTTTTTTCTAAATGCATTAAGAGATGGGTTGATGCCGAAAGTAGAAACTTTGGGATTGGGCGGAGAAGTTTAGACGGTCAAATGTTATGAAAAAAATGAAGGTAGTTGAATACGAAGTCTTCGAGGGATGAATCATGCAGGAAGATTTCATTCTGCTCTGAAACGCGCTTCTGAACTGTTCGTAGATATTTTCATGTGGAAGCAATATTGAAGTATAAATTGGAACTTTGTCGGGAGTGGTAATCAAGTTCGGATTATGTCATAGGACGTAATCGGGACTGGTAATTTTGATAGTTTAAGAACAGCTTGGATAGGGGCAGAAGAGGATTTCTTGGAACTTTGAACTACGGCAAGATCGCAAGATATTTCGACTGAGAAGTCTACGCGGGACATCAACGAAGAAAAGATAAGTTAACCGCGGTGTAAAATTGTAAATTAAAGAGATCATGATCAAAGGCCTAAAAAAAAAGAACTAGGAATAGAATCATTCCATTTCAGATTCCAGCTGCGCTGTATAGTCGGCGGATCCTATAATCCATTACAGAGGTAATAAGGATTATAATTATATCGTGACCCATTGACCCAGCAAGCCGGACGCTAAGATCTTTAGCAGATATAATGTAGAGAGAGGAAAATTTTGGTATATCTCAAAATGGCGCCTCAACGTGATGCATAATTTGTTATAATTTATAACAATTGGTGACACGGATAAAATTAGTCTTATAAATTATAATATAGTGAAATTTATGGATTGACATTTGAAATTAATTGTTAATGATAAGAAAGGGCCAAGACCATTTCATGGGTGTGATTTTAAAATAATTTAGCAGAGAGATTTTAATTTGTATTAGAATTCAAAATGGACACTAGGAGCAGAAAATTGCGTATGGAGAATGTTAATGTAGATGATATGGCGTCTGCTAATACTAACCCCGAGGGAGAAATTTCGCGTGAAATTATTGAGATTGAACCACAAGAAAAGGAAATAATGGCTGCACCGTTAGAAAATATGGACCCTAATAATTTAATTCTTAAGATGTTAGCAGAAATGAACGCAAAACTTGAGCATAATAATACTAAATTAGATGGAATCACTTCAGATATGAATAATAAATTAGAGGGGATCACTTCAGATATGAATATTGAATTTGAAAAAAATAACGCTAAATTGGAAGGAATGACATCGGAAATGTCATTAGAATTGAAGAACTTTCGTCAGGAAATACACAAGGAAATAGTGCAATTACGGGTGGATACATCGGCTGAATTTAACATTATTCATTGTAAAATTGAATCTTTTAATAATCAAGTCGACCAAATGCAGAAATTAAAAGAATCTGCGACAAAATTAATTCCCAAGTTAATGATTCACAGGAAAACATTGTGACATTAGGACATTTACATGACCAACAATGCGAAAAGTTGACAATCGTCGAATCGCGTGTAGATAATTTAAATGCAATGTCGCTTCAACATGGCGAAACAAATGAAAACATAGAATCTAAATTAGTTAATTCGGATTGTAAATTAGAAAACGAATACCGGAGGGACTTAGAAACATTAAAATGGTGCAAGAATCTGAATCTGGGAAATATATGTCGGACATTAAAGACAAGATTGAACAGATAGAAAATGAATTCATGATGCGTTCACAGGAAATATACCAATGCATGCATCGGCGCTTGTAATACCAAGCCACCTAAAATTTCATGATGATAATGAGGGCGTGATGGTTCTTAAGGAGTTGAATAGCATTGAAGTATCGGCGGAAGATTTATTAAGGAAGATACGGACGAACGGGTGGAGAATAGCACGTGTTTAATTTTGAAGGGGATATTTCGGAATATACCTGTAGACATTTTAATTGACACAGGTGCTAATGTTTGTGCAGTGTCGGAAAAATTGTATGAGCAGTTAAAGAAAAAGGGAAATAAAATTGATGAGCTACCCACCAGGAGTTTGGATATTCGGACAGCTAATGGAAGGCGCATCGAAACGAGAAGTCGGCAAATTTGGGTGGAAGTGGAAGTTCAAGGATCACAATTCAGTTTCCGGCAATTGTAGTGAAGAATTTGATTCGTCCAATTATTTTGGGGATTGATGGCCTAAAATGTATGACGCCAAGGTCGACATAGGTAACAGGAGTGTATTGTTACGAGGTGACAAAGGGCAACAACATTGTTTAGGATCAAAGACCAGGAGGGCGAAGATATGTGTATTTGCGATATTGCGGAACAAATTGAAGAGACCAGGGACCAGATCCACACGGCAGCAGAGGGCGCGGTCGACGAAAACGGAATAGATGCTAGTGAAGCTATTGAAATGTTAGTCAATGAATATAGAGATATTTTTGGAAGTTCAAGTGAGCCGGTAAAGGGATATCAATTTAAAATTGGATTGATGGATGAGGAACCTTTTAATCTGAAACAATATCCGATCCCCCATGTATATAAAAGCGAAGTACGTAAACAAATAAACACGATGCTTGAGGATGGTATAATAAAAAAATCTATGACACCGTATGTAAGCCTAATAGTGATAGTTCGTAAGAGAGACAATAAGATCAAATTTTGTGTTGATGCTAGGAAACTCAATACCAAGACCATCGCTCGTCATGAAAAACCGCCGAAATTAGATGAAATGATGTGGAAGGTAAAAGGAGCTCGGATATTCACGGGACTGGATTTTACTGCGTCGTACTGGCAAATTGGACTACACCCAGAAATAAGTGGGATCCCAGATGATGTGAGAGATACGCGAATAATTTATGACAATTTGAGGGAGGCAGCAGCCAAAAGAAAGCTAAAACAGAAACAATGCTTTCGAGGCGAGTATAAGGAGGGTGATGAAGTGTTAATTAGAGTACCTCAAGTGTCGTCAGTGGATAAGAAGCTATTTTATAAATTTTTCCCGTTGTATAAAGGACCGTATCGAATTTGTAAAGTATTAGCAAGAATGCCGCGATTTTGAATGATGAAAATGGACGGCAAATGGGAACATATAACTACAGGAACATGAAGCCGTATATGAGGGACGACACGCATGATTAAATATACTGGTCATAACAGAGATTTGTAAATAGTTGTAAATATTAGGTGTAATAGTTTTTCTTTTGTTATTGTTTTGTTATTATGTGTATTTTGTCAGTTTGTGTAGGGAGTTTAATTTAATGTGTATGTGTATTCAATTAAGTTAATGGGGAGCAAATATTAGGCAGATACGGCTATTAGAATACCTGATGAAATGGTTATTGTTGGCACATTCCGAAAGGAAAATGTAAATAGTTTTAAGGCAGCAAGTAACAAGACCTAGTGCAGTGCAAAGTGTAAAGTGTTAATGTCGTTTAGTGTGAAGAAGCAAGAAGAAAGTGTTCAATTTTAGTCTTGTCATTTAGTTAGGTTGTAGCAAACCAAATGACGCTTGAGAGGGAAGCTGTGACATACCGATATGTCACGTTAAAATAAATTAACATTTATTTGGAGACAATATGGTGGAACATGCATTACGAAATATCACGAGAGCTAGAGCATAGCAACGACCGTGAATAAACAATGTAGTTTTTGTTTTTCTAAATGCATTAAGAGATGGGTTGATGCCGAAAGTAGAAACTTTGGGATTGGGCGGAGAAGTTTAGACGGTCAAATGTTATGAAAAAAAGAAGGTAGTTGAATACGAAGTCTTCGAGGGATGAATCATGCAGGAAGATTTCATTCTGCTCTGAAACGCGCTTCTGAACTGTTCGTAGATATTTTCATGTGGAAGCAATATTGAAGTATAAATTGGAACTTTGTCGGGAGTGGTAATCAAGTTCGGGATTATGTCATAGGACGTAATCGGGACTGGTAATTTTGATAGTTTAAGAACAGCTTGGATAGGGGCAGAAGAGGATTTCTTGGAACTTTGAACTACGGCAAGATCGCAAGATATTTCGACTGAGAAGTCTACGCGGGACATCAACGAAGAAAAGATAAGTTAACCGCGGTGTAAAATTGTAAATTAAAAGAGATCATGATCAAAGGCCTAACTTAAATTCATTAAATTGTTTGATAAAAAAGTAAAAATAAACTTTGTTAAATTTTGTTCTTTAGAAAAGAAAGTGAATTTTCATTTAGTCAATCCAAACAGAAATGAACTAGGAATAGAATCATTCCATTTCAGATTCCCAGCTGCGCTGTATAGTCGGCGGATCCTATAATCCATTACAGAGGTAATAAGGATTATAATTATATCGTGACCCATTGACCCAGCAAGCCGGACGCTAAGATCTTTAGCAGATATAGATGTAGAGAGAGAGGAAAATTTTGGTATATCTCAATACGTGTGTGTCAGGAACCTGCCAAACGTGGATCGGCTTATGCGTGTGGTCTTTCTCGATAGGGCGTCATGCCTCCTTTGCTTGTGGCTGAAAGGGGCGGTCTAAAAGACCAGAGTTTAAAAGGACAAAAAATTTTGAAATTTGCGCATATGCGGCATAAGAGAGTTAGGTGCAGTAAAACCTGCCTAGTAACATTAGAAAAAATGTTCGAAAGGAACTATTTTATGCATGAAAGTGATATGTGTATCCTGGAACCTGCCCAAAGTGTAACTTGCTCAAAAGTGTCGAGGACGTCCTTGTCTTGATTCACTGACGGGAGATACGTCACTAGAGACAAGAATATTTGGCGCTCACCGCACGAGCAAATGTGTTCAATACAGTATGCACGTATGTATGTATGTATGTATGTATGTATGCTTGTATGTATGTATATATATATATATATATATATATATATATTATAATATCTCCCCTATTTGTATATATATAATCCCGCCCACACGTTGGGCGCCCACTGTAATATCCTCTGCTTTACAATCCACCTCTCTGGTACCACGACGCCTCACGTCGCTGGTGCCAATGTAATATTTATATATAATCCCGCTTTTAATTACTCTCTTATAAAATCTCACGCCCACTATCTTGCCCTGCCCTAGCCCTAAATTATAATTGGGTGCCACATTATCAATTGCCCGTACCTCTGCTAGCTCGTCCTATTATCTGTTCCTTACCGTGTCGTAGTTCGCGCGCTCACTCCATACGGAGTTGAAGTAAGGGTCCGCTTTGTTCGTGCCTGGGTCAACATTCATACCATTACAAAAATAAAAAACATGGAATCACGGCAATTATGAGCCATTGGGATGCTCATGCATTTAATTTTGGACTTTCCTTAGCTGATATCCCTCTCGTGAACACCATCTGCCCCTCCAACTTAAAAAAAAAATAACAACACAAATATATATAAACACCCAGGAAGAAAGACATAAACATACACACTGAAAATACAATACAAAGAAAACAAATCTCATCCATCCATCCATCAGAATGCGTATTCTGTCGTGACCTTATTTATTATCCTTAGCCTAATAGCATAACTTGGTCTTCGACAGAACTTCTTTTGAATGGAGCGTAAACAAACCAAAGAAAATACAGTTTTTGCACAATTCGTGCCACTTCCCTTTTCTGCAGCGATGTCACCATCCATCAGCGCCCATCGCTGGTAGTTGTCACGTGCATTATTCACGCACGCGGTTCCCCGTTCAGCTGCCACCAGATCCTCGATTTCCGTTTTAGACATGCCAATGCATCCACGACTATTGTTTTTCTTTGTCTTAATCGCGTCTTCCCTGAACGTTATTTCTATATCTTTCGCGACGCTTCTATTTCCTGACACCTAATTTGCGTAGGTATTTTCTATGCAGATCTTTTTTTTTTTCGTGAATTTCTAACTGAATTTAACTAAATTTTCGATGCACTCGGTTTAAACAATTGTTCCTATGTAACCAAAATAGCCTATTAACGTTTTGCACGACACTTCCGCGAAATTTCTCAAAATTCAACACAACATAAAAACGTGTGATCGTCCTTAGATCCGAACTCATTCTGTCTGTAACCCAGTTCACATTGTTGGTCCCTACAATCCAAGTGACTGTCTTTTTTCCAAACATATGCCCATCACCATAATAAATGTTCAACAACTCTTACATTTTTGCTGTTTTCGGGCATTTTGCGTCTTACATAAATTCCCCCCGCACCGTAACTAATTTTGCCCTGCTCTAAATATTTTTCCCCATAATTCCCGTACGTTTGGCCAAAATCCACCCAGGCATTCACTGGATATTCAACAAACGTATCTTTTTTTTTTTATTGTTCCTTAATCCCTTTCCGCCCCGCCCGAGTACAACAATGAGTTCCGTCTTTCATCTTCGTCATGTTATGCATGCAATGTATACCATTTATAATATTTACGGAACCCGTGGCTCGAATAACGTGGTTTTTGCTTTAAAATGTTTCTAAATTTAAGTTCTGTTCATCGTTCATCACGCCTATTTCCGCCCCTTATGCTTTCTTGTATCACGCTTTTAATTATGGTTACGCGGCGCTGTTGTCTATTGTTTCTTTCATTTCTTTTAATTCCTCCTTGCTCACATAAAGTTCCATGCCTTCTTGCGGGCTCGGCCCCACAGATCATTACAATGTGTATGTATGCATGTATGTATCATGTATGTATGCATGTATGTATGTATGTATGTATGCATGTATGTATGCATGTATGTATGCATGTATGTATGCATGTATGTATGTATGTTATGTATGCATGTATGTATGCATGTATGTATGCATGTATGTATGTATGCATGTATGTATGTATGTATGCATGTATGTATGCATGTATGTATGTATGTATGCATGCATGTACGTATGCATGCATTCAGTGACGGCTGGTAGTGCCAGCGAGCCATGGCGCCACTCAGAAAAAGGAAGGAAACGAATTTTTTCACTACAAATGTATAAGTAAAATATCGTTTCTTCAAAATATGTTTCTTTATAGTAATTCTTTTAAACGAGCGCTTAGTCATTCGATGTTCTGTACTCTTCAAATGCAAGGGGCGTCGTGCTATCTGTCAGCCTCCTCCTAAGCCTATTGCCACCGCGTCTGTCCATTTAACGCCGTATAAAGAACGATATGTTGGTTTGTATGCGTTTCTTATGGATGAGACGGTGGCAAAATCGGACTGGCACAGTATTTCACGTTCTGTTCCATAGAGTGCACTAATGGCAGTATCTCCGAGTAGAATATCTCTCGTCCGGAATGCCCCCGATGCCCTGGTATTTCGTACGTCTTTCTTTGTTTCGCACGTGGAGAGGCGGCGTGGGCGTAAGAGGGCGTTCCCCACTTTTTCCCGTACCCTTCATCAGCAAACTCAGGAAGCTGTGACCTCTTGAGATTACTATGGGCGCTCGGGGCTCTTAGACCGAGTATTTTATTTATTATTGTTATTTTAGTTTGCTTTCAGTTTAATCTTCATTATAACTTAATAAACATTGTCACTGTAAAATTAAATTTTGTTGCTAATAAATTTTATTTTAGAGATTACTAAATCAGTTTCAAAACGTCACTTCGATATTTAAATACAGATGATTTTTGATCGATGTTTTATTAACATCAATGTTTAAATTTTGAATTAAATTTTGGGTTACAAGGACTACTGATTAGGTAGGTGTTTATGCCAAAGTCTTCATCCATTTGGATCCGTAGGAAACAGTAAAACACGAAATGCGCAAAATTTAACTAGCACAACTGCATCTCTCCGATGGTGTATGGACCCCTTTAGCACTTTGCGCCGCTGTTTCCAACTGAACGCTTTAGTCTTTGATGACGATGAGTAATGCTCAGATATTAAGGTCAATATCAGAGTGATTATCATCTCTCTAATCTGACCGCTAGTCGTTACCGTTTCTTTTATTTTGGTGAGCTTAATTGCGTTGTCCTTGGATCTTTAATAAGCATAATTTATATGTAAAGGTTTTTAGTTTTATGTGCAAAATATAGATCATTAATTTGATTTGTATGCATGCCAATTCGGTATTAACACTAATAATTATCCAAGGAATAACCAGGCTTATGTAGTGATCATTATCTTTCAATAATATGTGACATTTTTTTATCAAATTTCAAAGTGATGAAAAATGTTTTGCATCGAAATCTCTTACAAAAGCAACCTCTGAACAGTGTCTAGAAATTATCCGTTTGTAAAGCTGGACAGTTCTCCTAGGAACAGTCCTCCTAGTCATATTATATTAACTAAAGCAAAGGATTCTTGAAAAATAGATATTTTTCCTTCTGATATCAGGACAAGTTGTGCGGTTATTTTTACTCTATTTTCTGTGTCTATTATATATTATATATTATATCTATCTATATATATCTTTATATATCTATATATATCTATATATATTATATATTATATCTGTTATATATTATATTATAGATATTATTATTCATGAGTATTCATAACTATGAGTATTATGACCATTATGAGTATTCATAATAGATATTACGTATCTTATCTTTGCAAAACAATTTCAGTATTTTGACTAATTTCAGGCCAATTTCTTGTAGCTAAAAATCTCTATTGTACTCTGCACTGAATAAGACTGCTTTAAAACTGTAGTAGATTGAAAATTTAATTGCATCCACAAAATCTTAATTCTCGCAATTACATCGTACCTTAACACGAAAATGCTACAATAAGGGAGCGTCGCCAGTTGAGTTAGAAGTTAGTAAATTTTTGGTTTCCGCGGGGCACGTCCTGTCCGTATCACGGTACGTACTCATACGGTCTATGACGCTCTCATACGGTGTATGTGTCGTCGACACAAAAATCCAAAAATGCTATTGATGAAATTACAGATTTATGATTGAAAATGGGAAATTTTGTAAATTAGCGCGAAGAAATCTGCGCGCGTACATTCAAGCAGCAACACACGTTACGCTGTAACACAAATTACCATATTTGTTTTTAAAGCATTAGGGTATTCGTTTTGAAAGCAATTTGAGCTTTCTTCTGAATCACACGTCGTGATTTTGCTTGATAAATAATAAGCCGCAGATGTGTTAGAGCTTGCTTTGATGAACAGATATAAAGACTAAATTTTATTAATAACGTAAAATTAATCGAACTTGTCTTTTGTTATTTGTTTGTCTTGTTCTGCGAGTTGCAGCCAATCGTAGTTTCGTCGCATGGCTCGAGAAAGTGTCTGGGTGTGAGACTGAAGTTATGTTTACAAGGAGCATGTTTGTGCAAAAATGCACATTACAACAGAAAATGGATCAAATTTTGGGTTACAAGGACTACTGATTAGGTAGGTGTTTATGCCAAAGTCTTCATCCATTTGGATCTGTAGGAAACAGTCAAACACGAAATGCGCAAAATTTAACTAGCACAACTGCATCTCTCCGATGGTGTATGGACCCCTTTAGCACGATGAGCCCTCTACTTTTTTTTACTTGGTATGTGAGTATGTGTGAAGCTTTTCTACACAATTTTCGCCTAAGTGTGGACAATCACTCGACGTGATCCGCTTACCGGTTGCGTATTTACCGAGAAAAGTGCTTCTGGGCTTCAAGAACAGTTCAAATGCACAGAACTCAATGCTTGGTTTATTGCATACAAATATTTTGAAACTAAAAGTATTTCGAGTTATCCCGATAAACTAGTTTGAGACAAAAGCAATAGGTATTTGAAAAAGAAGGAAAATACTATTTAAAATTCTTGTATTTATAAAATTTACTTCTATGGATTTCTTTTCAGGTATCGCCATATTGTTTCGTGTTTCCACTAGTTATGCATAACTCAGAATCGCTGGGTCCAAGGGAATGAACACTCAGTTTTCGGGTCTTGTCATTCGCTCAATATCCTTTTCTTCAATTGTATTCTACAAAATTACAGCTTTTTGACCTATTATATGTTTGGTTTTTCTCCCTTCTGTGTACCTCGACTTCGTAGGACGGGTGACGGTAGAACGGAAACTTTGCAAGCGGCAGAATCTCTCATTCTATTTCATCGTTTATTGATACGTTATGGATTGTTACTGCCTACGACACGGAGCTCGATCTACGCAATATAACGTAACCAGATCGAGAGGTTCGTGGTCACGAGGAACATATGAACACTGATTCTTGCTATATGATCTCGGAAGGAATTATGAAAAGGATGCTTGGGAGGGAAATGTGAAAGGACAAATGGAAATAAAGATATTACAAACCGAGTGAAGCTAACTTCTTGTAAATGAGTAAAAACCTAAATATGAGTAATTGAATCACATGCGTTAACTGGTTCTAATGATTTGGCGACAAAAAGCTGTCATGTCTAATGATTTGGCGACAAACGGCTGCCATGTCAAAGGCCCTCGGGCTTTTTGTGGCCGCTCGATCATTAGAATCATTATTAGAACTCTTGGCGCCTTAATAACTATATTCTGTATATACGTTCATTCGATTTACTATGTAAATAATCAAATTCGATTTGTGTACATTATATTTTCAGCAATCATGCATGGTAACAACAATATTTACCTTCAGGTTTTTTATTGAAAATTTTTGGTCCGCATTCTGAAAAAAAGTGGACTTTCCCGGCAGACGTGGGAGAGCAGTCAGGAACTAACGAAGAGCTTGCCGCGGCCGGGGCGGTGCCCAGCTGGGGTGAGATATCTCGAGGGGGAATAGCCACGCGAGCTGACGTGTAGACCGGCACCGAATCTCTCATTCCAGTGAGGGAGGAAAAATCCCACATCGCGTGATAAAAGCGTGTACTATATTCACGGGACTAGTTGCTTTCTCCGATCACCACCAGGAGAATGTCGGAGCAGTACTCTAACAAATGGACCCTGGGCCTCGCGCGATCTTTCCTTCCCCTTCGTTAACCTATCCTCAACCCTTACTTAAACACTTACACTTACACTACCACACATGCCGGGAGACGGTCGGGAGATTAGAGCTTGTTCCGGCTGGAGTGGTGCCCCGCGGATGGATGGTACCTTGTGGTGAAAATCCCTGCTATCCGACGTGTAGGTCGGCGCCGGATCTCGCCATGCAATATAGTACTTACGGGACTAATAAACCTAGCGGTTGACGCGCCCGGAATCATCAATCAAACATTCAATTCACGGGACTAATGACCATAGTATTTGACGTGCCCGGAAACATTGAATACTTATCGACTGTCCAGTCACCGAACATGAAAATTGCATCGTTCCGCAATGTGCATGTATGCAAATACATCAAAGTAGACGGGTGCGAATGGCCACGTGACGGTTTTAGCCGTGCGGATAATGAGGTGGCGCGTGACGTGAGGCGTGCGCGTCGGCGGGCGGGCGCGGGGCGTGCGTGGCGGCGCGGCGTCAGCAGCGTGACCGCTGGCGCTGCGGGCGGGGCGGGGCGGGGAGCGGCGGCGCGGCCTCTATTTATGGGCGCGATACCTGGGGAATGCGGCTCTCCTTCCCGGCGCCCGACCGCCCACCGCCGCCCCCGCTCCGCCGCTCCGCCCGCTCCCGCGTCGACCCGCCCCGACCCGCTCCCGACCCGCCCCGCCCGACCCCGCTCCCGACCCGCTCCCGACCCGCTCCCGACCCGCTCCCGACCCGCTCCCGACCCGCTCCCGACCCGCTCCCGACCCGCTCCGACCCGCTCACGACCCGCTCCGACCCGCTCACGACCCGCTCACGACCCGCTCACGACCCGCTCACGACCCGCTCACGACCCGCTCCCGACCCGCTCACGACCCGCTCCCGACCCGCTCACGACCCGCTCCCGACCCGCTCCCGACCCGCTCACGACCCGCCCACGACCCGCTCCCGACCCGCTCACGACCCGCTCACGACCCGCTCACGACCCGCTCACGACCCGCTCACGACCCGCTCACGACCCGCTCACGACCCGCTCCCGTCGCGCTCCGACCCGCTCTCCGACCCGCTCCCGACCCGCTCCCGACCCGCTCACGACCCGCTCCGACCCGCTCCCGACCCGCTCCCGACCCGCTCCCGACCCGCTCACGACCCGCTCACGACCCGCTCACGACCCGCTCACGACCCGCTCACGACCCGCTCACGACCCGCTCACGACCCGCTCACGACCCGCTCACGACCCGCTCACGACCCGCTCCCGACCCGCTCCCGACCTGCTCCCGACCCGCTCACGACCCGCTCACGACCGCTCCCGAACCGCTCACGACCCGCTCACGACCCGCTCCCGACCCGCTCCCGACCCGCTCCCGACCCGCTCCCGACCCGCTCCCGACCCGCTCCCGACCCGCTCCCGACCCGCTCACGACCCGCTCACGACCCGCTCCCGACCCGATCCCGACCCGATCCCGACCGATCCCGACCCGCTCACGACCCGCTCACGACCCGCTCACGACCCGCTCACGACCCGCTCACGACCCCTTCTCGACTCGTTCCCACCATGTGCTTCCGATCCCTCTTCCGATACGTTGCTCGCTGCGCTGCCTGACCCTCTGCCCAACTCGCCCCACGCGCTGCCCGACCCGCTTCCCTCGAATAGCTATTTACACACGAGGGGCGTTATAGGGGTTGTAATGATCAAGGGCCTTTCGCCCGAGGGCTTTTTGTCGCCCGAGATCATTAGAACCAGTTAACGCCCGGGAAACATACTGATTTTATTTTTTACCTAATTTTAATGATTCAGATTGATTTATTTATTTACTAATAAACCAGATGTTACCTTGTCTCGCTTTGTAATATCTTGATTTTAATCTTTCTTTTCTTCCCTCTAATAAATCCCTTTTTTTATTCTCCCATAATAGAACATGTAATGTCATTCTTTTTTTTAATTTCTCCCGAAGCCACAATCCTCTCGTCCAGGTAGGTTTTGCCGCATATATCGAGCTATACCTTTATTTCATATTAGTAGATATGAAATTCCTGATTCTTTAGTATTATCTTCAGTGTTTTAGGCAGTACTTTAGATAATGGTTTTGATGGATGGGTTATGATGTGATTTAAGTGATGATGGAACTGGGGGGAAATGAGACAAGCGAAAGGGGAGAATCTGCCTCGAACCGTTTTATTCCTCACTGTTTCCACTCATCCGACAGTAATTGAACTCCGGGCTCAGCTTTGGGGGGCTAGCGGTCTCACTGCCACCACTAATTCAATTCATTTTCTCATTTCTTAGATTCTCGTCCTGTATTACGAACATCACGACACTGATGCAAACCCCCTTCGTGTTCTGTTTTGTTACATTTCCCTTCGTCATGATTAATTGATGTTTCCCGGCGCGAGAACTGCTAAGGTTATTTATTCTGTAAGTATGGTGCTTTGTCTATCGCGGGAGGTGGTGGTGGTGATGATGTCCTGCTGAAAGGCGAAATCCGGTGCCGTACTACACGTCGGCTTCAGTGGTTTTCCCAAACAAAGTGTCTCCCACCAGCGGCGCACCAAAGTGTCTCCCCCAACCGGAACTAGCTCCCAACTGATCTCCCAGAATATGCGGTAGTGTAGTGTGCATGTTAGTGTAAGTGGATGCTAGTAGGTGCTGAGTAAAGGACATGGAATACGAAGGAAAGATTGCCTGCGGTCCGTGGCCCGTTTGTTTATGTGCTGCTGCGGCATTCGTTGATCGAAGAAACCACAGAAAACTACCGATCAGAGCAGTCGGCCACTAGAATTTTCCTCCGGGCAGCAGCTGGATTCGACCTAACTATGTAGCTAGTGTCAAAAATACTGCCACCGTCAGCTCTCAAACCCCCGGATTTCCCGGTCAGAGGAACTACAGTATCAGTCGATGCCCTGAGCCACCCAAGCCGGTCCCTCTGTAATGAAGGGCCCACGGTTGCAGCAATAATGAAGTCTGTGAAGAGACATATATGATTATCTATTTGATGTGGTTTTATCTTGATAGACTGCATGTTACTTGCTATCATGATGTACAATGTAAATGTATTTCTCTTAAACTTATTAAAAACTATAACGAGATAAATATTACATTTATTCTTATTATATTTTTATAAATAAAACTCTTCTTTCCTTTTAAGATTCTTGTACTATTTGGAATTTTTTCTCTTATCAAGAGAGGTATTTCTTGTAATCGAAATGTCACAGTTTCACTGATTGAACAAGAAGAGACGTTTATCTTAGGCAGTATTATTCATTATTCATTTGTGCATTATTCATTTCTATTATCGCCTAAGTTTGTGTCTCTTTTCTGTTGCAGGTGAGTGTGTCAAGACCTCTGCCTATATATCACAAGTTGTCAAGAAGAAGGCGTGAATGTGTTAGCAAGTTACATCAGAACTTCAGTCTCCAGAAGCATAAAAGGTTGCTTTTTCTTTCTCATCTTCAAATGTCACACCAACTTGTCCATCTATTCATCTCCCAAACAGTTCAAGATATGGAAATGGCTCTTTTCCCACTTGTAACATAACGTGGAACACTGAACAGAATTTCTATTCAAGAGAATTAAAAATAACTGTTCTCTGAATGAGATTGTCTTCGTTTTTTTATTAGGCTCCTAAGGAATGTGATCGTTTGTCATTTATAATTACGCCATTGTGAGAAGTGAAAACTACTTAAATTACCCTATATCTTGTGGGAATTCTGATTCTATTTCTTCATATCCTTCACCTTCCGCTGAAGAGGGAAAAATCCAACTCTTAATATAGGAGAATATCAACAACAAACCCAATTCCAGGAATCATTGAACACTGGTAAGTCAATATTTACTTGTCGAATTCGTTTCATCTTACAAATTGATTTTTAATAAGTGTCTCGAAATAAAATAAAGGAAAATACCCTTACCTTTTTTTTCCTTTGAGAGTAAATAATATACCTGTCAGTTTCAATTTTTAAGAGTTATCCTGAGTACTCGCGCATTTGAATGCTATTTACGTGCCAGGGAAATAGGCGAATGATCGATTGTAAGATTTGTTCACGACTGACAATAATTTTAAATAGTGAATCGACATTGAAAATATGAAGCGAGCGAATTGTTTGAATATTACCAATAAATAGTTTGGTTCAAAACTGAAAAAGAAATTATAACTCATCAGTATACATAAAACATTTAATTTCAGTTTTTTACCGTTTGTTTTCGAGTGTTAAATATCACATCGCGTCTGTACTCTCGAGAGTATAAGTCCTTCACAGAACAGAAATGTTAGATGTTTCACAATGTGACCATATAAGATCCGTATAAGATCCAAATTAGCAATGCCTCTCTACAAAACTTCTGATGTGATTAATTATGATATTTATGCTTAAAATTTGGGTTTACACTTTCATCAAACAGAGTTGATACAATTAAAAGCCAAAGATAAGAAAATCATATTACGTTGCCTGTTCTTTGCTGACAATCTGTGAAGTTATGGAGACTTGGTAGACTTGTGCCTCATCGTATTTATGATTTGGCGATACATCAGAATTATCTTCAACGTTTGAACATCAAAAACATTTATGTAACGTTATGAGTAATATTTGTCTTTTTCTTGAGACGGTTTTCTTTGTTGGGCCTCCCTACGTGTACATACGCGAGACAGCTTCTTCGAAACGAAGTTGTGAATTGTGGCGAGCCATTTGTATCGCCGTATCGCCATAATGTATCATTGTATCGCCTTAAACAATAATGCCTGAAAACAGCGATTTCTACCAAGTTGCACAGTTTGTTATTACAACCACTGCTTCGAAACCCCCAATTCCTTCGCGATATTTTCTTCCTCTTCCTTGATAACTCCTCCTCCCTCATTCCCACACACACACTCGCACACTGACAGGCCCTTGCACTTCCACTATCCTACATGTCGGGGGTTTAGGGGCCCTCCCGTCTGGTGCGAAGCCCCGCTGGCGGAGATACCTGGAAGGGGAAAGCCGTTAGTCGGAGGGTAGAACGTCGCCGAATTTCACATTCAAACAGGAGAGGAAATCCGCCATCACCAATAAAAATAAATAGCATGCCCCCCACTTACGGAACTAATGGCTAGTATAACAGTTGACGCGCTCGAAAATAATAAGACTTCCGTCTTACACATTCACAACTTCCATCAACTTCTTTGAAGGCTTATAAGTTATCACTGCTAATATCTAAGCAAATCATGCATACTATTGCATAAAACACACAATTCGTGGAACCGCAAACCCTCGATCTTCACGACCTCAAGAAACGTTCTGCCTGTTTATCCAGGGTGATTCTAGCATGATATCCCGTTGCTAAGTGGAGACTCACAACAACGATAGTCCGATGCGTTACTATTGCACTTTTCCTCATAATACATCAAAGCAGCTTTTTAACTGTTTTTGAAGTTAAATAAATAAATATAAATAACTCGGTACGTTACAATTGTACTTCTCATCATAGTGCGTCAAAGCTGTTTTTGACGTGAAATAAATTAAATTAAATATCCCGATACGTTACAATTGTATTTCTTCTCTTAGTACGTCACATGCACTTTTTAACTGTTTTTGACGTTAAACAAAGAAAGAGAAAGACAGACAGACAGACAGATGAGCAGAAAGAAAACTGCGTGGACCCGATTCGCGGACGACGTGGGCGGCCCGTGCTCGTGCGGGGCGGCGTCTCCCCACAGGAAACGGCGCGGCGCGGCGCCCTGGACCAACATCTCCTCGCAGCATCTGTCATAAACCGGCGCCAGCCAGGGATAACGGCCGTGTTGTGTGATACGGCGTGTTGACTGAGCAAACCTCACGTTTTTTTCTCTTTCGAACCTCCCCCGAAAGGAATCTTTGTTGATAGGACGAACGATGGAAGAACCCCTGTTTTCGACCTACTTTTCTCATTCGATACCATACTATCGTGAGGGTTTGGGTGTCTGCAATAACAAACATTCATTGAATCCGATGAAATGTTATTGTTATTATTGGCATTTTTATTATTATTATTATTGTTATTATTACATGTGTTTTCACTCCTTGTCACATTTTCTAGCTCCCCCCCCCCCAAAAAAGAAAGAAAATTAAGAAGGCATTGTTCCCTGTTTCGTAATTACCCAGAACTTTTGCGACTCCATTTCATCTAGACAGAAGCTAACATGATTTGCAGTTCAAACATTATTTGTAGTTGATAGCAATACCGCTACCATTCTTGGTACTGCAGGCCACTTGTGTATTATTTTATATAATATTACATATAATTGTATGTATTATTTTATTTATTAGTATATTAATTTTTATTACTCTCACGTCAGATTAGCAGACATTATCAACCCAATGTGAGCCGTCTCGGCTCCCCATCTCCATTAGGAATTTCATTCAGTTCTTGTGATCCATAGAGTTGATATTTTTCTATTCGTGCAATAAATGTAGCTTTTCTTCTTCCCAAACGTCACATATAGTTTGAAGCCTTTTCGACGCCAATTAAATATAATTGATATAGTTTGGTTTAATATTGTCCCCAATTATATGTAGTATTATAATGTATGTGAAACAATCGCTAATAACCACGAAGTTGATGCGATTATGAATAAAATAAAATAATTGAATCGTATAGTCAAAGCTGAAAAGCTTTCCAGAAGTGCTACGTGTTAGGATATCTTCTAACTGCTTATTGTTAATATTATTGTGTTTCTCGTTAAGAGAAAAAACTTATTTACAGACAAATTGCACTAGTTATCGGAAGTCCGAGATATCAAACTCGGAGTTGCGACGAAACAGTACATGTGGAATGGAAAAAAGGGGAAATTAATGCATATTTCATCTCCCAGAGGATAGTACACATATCATGCGTGCAATACAATTTTTTGTGAGAACCATATCATTTTCCCTTCAGCATTCAGAGATTTATGTACGAGGAGCGTGTAATTTTCAACTCTTTATGATAGCTTTATTATTCCTCGCATTGATTAAGACGTTGCATTTCAAAGTTTTTGTTATTTAAGTTCGCAGAGAGGTTATCTGCAAGATCGCTGCGTTGGCGATGTGTCTTCAGTGCAAATAAATACACGAGAGAGAAAAGTCCGTGATTTCTGCTAACTCCAGTGTACTTCACACATGATTGGTTGAAAAAATCTGATTGATGGTACGGTAGACTGGTTGACGAAAAATCAGATCTCGATGAAAACATATGAATCCTTTGTAGAACCAAAACCCAACATAAGAGAGGCTGTTAATATGATTGGGATTCCCATTTTGTAAATTTACTCCCCAAAAAATTTATTTTCATTTGTATGACATACTTTGACATCTGAACCTCGCAAAGTGTACTGCTGTATTTCCATTCTCTTAATTTCCGAAGTACTGGTTTTTAGAAATATTCCATAAAACATTCCCTCATCTATCATTCTATAATACACGTCCATGATAATCCATATCTTTAAATGTTCCACAATTGTCCAGTGTTTCTAGAACATTTGATAAGTTTTCTTCTCTTAGTTTTACTATTTAGTTTCCAACAACTACTAATTTTTTTAGAAGTGCCTAACATCATTTAAGGGTCCAAAATTGGGGAGGAAATTGAATTGAGAAAGAAAACTCTGTATTTTATATTGAAGGTGTAGAACAGGTTTCAAAATAAATTTGAACCTCAGCTATTTGCAAAAGTTCATTGGTTTTAATGAAAATCGAAACTAACCACATGTTATAAATACTTTCTTCTATTCGAGCTCAACGTTTAAAGAAAAAATGCAACCATTTTCACAAAAGCTTTCAGTATCTCAGAGGCTTTATGTAAAGTAATCCCAATTTTAAATATCTTAGTTATCTCCAGAACGGCACACCTAGATCTTAATCCTGACCAAGTTTCAGTTCAAAAGCTTCTAATTTAAGAGAGTTATGTGAGATTACAGACCCACCCATCCATCTATACGCACAAATTGATTTTCAGTTTGAAAATTGTGTTTCTACTTGCCACCTGCATCAATCTTTACTATCTTTGAAAAAACTAAAATATCTTAGTCCTGACGTGTTTGGAGTTTACAGTTTACACTTCAAAAGAACTGTAAACACGGATTTTATGACAGAAATTTCGAGATCGTATTGTTGAGACGATTCCAATACTATAGCACAGTGAAGAAATGGGGATAAACTATGTATTGGGGACGATGAGGAGGGCAGAAGGTATATTTAGAGTTCAGAAGCAAAGCAAGGGTTCATTTCGACTCAAAGGATCAAGTGAAACTGAACAAAAGATGCAATCGAGAAGGTAATTACAGTTCTTATTGCAGATGTCTCTACAATACTTCGCGCAAAATGTGGGCTGTTCCAAATAAAGCCATTTCTTGCACTTCCTCTTTTGAATAACATGGGCGTTTAGCCAAGTTCTTACAACGTATTATTATTGCTATTGTTATTATTATTATTATTATTATTATTATTATTATTATTGTTATGGTTATTTAAGAATCGACCATAACTGACCGCGCTATCAGTTCTCTTCTGAGGCCCAGTGGTATTCAATCCTCGAGAGAGATTAACGTGTGTCATTATGGGGGATCAGCTTTTTGATTGTATCCTTTGCTAAGAAAAGGTTGTTAAGCCTTGAATTATGAAGTGATAGGGTGATGATGAGCGGTGAATAGACCACGCCTACGCAGAGCTCGAACCTGCAGCCTCCTCGGCGCAGACGACGGCTGCCGCAACCGTCTCTACCAGGGGGCCGGCTTATTATAGTTGTTTTTTATTATTATTATTATTATTATTATTATTATTATTATTATAAAATATGTTTATGTGTAATACTTAATACAATTGCTACTTTATCTCTAATTATACGTAAGTTGAAATCTATATAACTATTTTTTATGAAAGGACACACGTGTAATTCTATGGCCGGACATTGTGTTTACATCCACTAACTAATGTTTTATATAAAAGTATCCTCTCAACTACGGAATCTCGCTGTTTTCGCTTCGTTAACTGTAACCCTCCCACTTACATGTGTGTCGCCGGCTTTCAATAAATCGATTATTACGCTCATTATAAAATAACGGACAAATGAAGACAGATAGGCGTTCATTCTATTAATTTTAAGATATTGTTAAAATTTAGATTTTATACTATGAAATCTATTAAAATAGCATGTGATAGACAACGAGGGCACACTGCCTTTTATTTAAAGAAAAAATGACGAATTTGGTTGAGAAGGAAGCTTCAAACGTTTCTAAACGAAATTCCTTAGTGTTTTAAATCCAAAGATTGTACAAAAGAAAATGTTCAAATCAATTATTAAAATCTATTCATCTCTCGCGACGTGACCCCTAGAAGTTTTCCCAAAAGTATATGCTGATACACATTAATGCACGAATTATGAGAACGAGACTCGTTATTTACCCAGTGTCATTCTTTATAATCCAAACCCATTTGAAAATTATTTCATACTATGCGGAAATAAGTAGAGTTGCAATGAATTTGAATGTATTACTAACGACAAGGAAAACAAACTGTAAATTAATTTTGTTTAAATTTATTTTAAGTCGCATCTACAGCTAAGTCATTAGCGACTAAAAACATACCATATATTACATTTTACATTGACAATATTAAGTTTTTACGATATTGAGGTTACATTACAATGATGATTATAGATACTAAAACATAAACATGAAAATTACATCAATGATAATTACTACAGAAAGGAAAAGGAAATTACATAATTTTAATACAGTTAAATATTTCCCAAAACATCTATTTCAATACAAAATTTTATAACATTACTTTGGTAAGTATTATTACTTTCCTTATAAAAATATTGAGGTCTGACAGAATTGTACTGGGGACATTCCTAGAGGACGTGATTAATGTTCAGCAGGCAATTGCAAGAGATGGTACTTACTGGGATATGTTTTTTTTCTGATGTATGGCTACGGGAAAATTTGGTATGGCCTGATCTAATGCGTGAAAGAGTTATTTGTTCACGATGTGAGAGGTTTTCATGCGTTTTGAAGGCAAAAAATTCACCAAGTTTTTTATGAGCTGTGCTTGTTTTGAGATTATTCCATTGATTTGACCACATCTTCATGACTTTGCCAGTAAACTTCGTGTAGTCCTCAATTGCGTAAAATAGTTTGTTGTTTACTTTCTTATCAAAGTCAGCAAGCAACATAGGTGCAGGTGATCTGCTAATCGGGGCTCTTGTTCTAACAAATTAATTTTGTAATGATTTTTTTCTGAAAAAATTATTTCATGTATTATTTTACACGTGTTCAGGTTGAAAGTTTTTAAACGAATATCTTGGATGTAAAATTCTTACCAGGCCACATGATTGACGACATTCTCTACAATGATGAATGAGCAATTCGAAGCAAAAAGAGCTATCAGGGACGAGTTTTGCTGCGAGTTGACGTCAGTGGATTGAAAATGAACAGATTACGACTTGCATATCTAGTATCTGGAAAGCTAATCCACAGTATCATCATCGGAAAACCAGCCCACTAGAACATTTAACTCTGTGGAAGAAATCTACGATACTTGTACGGTGGACGAATTTTTGCCTCATCCCCTGACGATCGAATCAACGGCCTAAAATGACGAACGTAACTGTTTTGGTGAAGGGCAATGCAAAAGTGAAACAGTATAATAATGGAATATGATGCACAGTATAAGAATCAATACGTGCCATTAGAAAACTTTGTATAAAATAATATCTGTAAAATCTGTTTTATTCTTATTCCATTCGAAACAAGTGCTTAATAAAATTAGCGAGTTTTTAGTTGTAATTTGTCTACAAGTCCTATTATCTTCATGTCAGTGAAGAGGAGTTGAATTCAATTTTATTTTATAAATCGTTGTAAAGAGATCACTTCGATCTTTGAATGGAAAAAAATAATACATAGCTACTGAAAATATTGGGAAGAATGGTCATTTACATTTTCTTAATATTTTACAAATATTCATGTCGCCTTTCTGTCTCGTTTTATTTCATTCATTCTTTCTTCCCTTTGTCACGTTTTTCTCTTTCTCTTTTCTCTCTCCCCCTCTTTCTCTTTCTTCTCTCTCTCCCTCTTTCTCTTTCTTCTCTCTCTCCCTCTTTCTCGTTCTTCTCTCTCTCCCTCTTTCTCTTTCTTCTCTCTCTCCCTCTTTCTCTTTCTTCTCTCTCTCCCTCTTTCTCTTTCTTCTCTCTCTCCCTCTTTCTCTTTCTTCTCTCTCTCCCTCTTTCTCTTTCTTCTCTCTCTCCCTCTTTCTCGTTCTTCTCTCTCTCCCTCTTTCTCTTTCTTCTCTCTCTCCCTCTTTCTCGTTCTTCTCTCTCTCCCTCTTCTCGTTCTTCTCTCTTTCTCGTTCTTCTCTCTCCCTCTTTCTCGTTCTTCTCTCTCTCCCTCTTTCTCGTTCTTCTCTCTTTCTCTTACTCCTTTTCCCCTCCCTCCTTTTGAAAAGGCTTGTTTGGGCTCTCACCTCCTCGTGGTTGTACCGCCCCTTCGCCCCTCGTAACAAGCTAGTGCCGTCTCCGCGCACAGCTAGCAAATAAATGCCTCCCTTAGATTTCGAGCCCGTTGCATTGGGACCCATCGGTTCCCTCCGCCCTCACGCCACAGTAACACGCTAGCACTAGAATGACCGACGCCGTCATTTTGACGGCTACAGCATATTCAGGTAATGCTATTTTTATTAAAATGATGTGAGTCATTGTGATTACTTGACTTTAAATGTATTTATGATTTTAAAAATATGTGAAAATTTCGAAAATATTAATCCTCTGAAAATTGTTATATGAATCGATTTATCTTAAACGCCCGAATGCCATCAAATTTACTGCTTCCTAATAGTTGTTAAATTATGCGCTCACTGTGTCGACTTGTTTTGTTTATATCATCTTATCTCTCTTCCCAGAAACCATGGACGCTCACTTTGATGAAAAGCATTATACATCGCATGTGAAGTGTCGATATTAGAAGTCAGTGATGAAATGAAACACTAACGGGTCTGTTATCTTATGAAGAAAGACAACTCACGAGTGAGCAGCCAGAATGTTCATAATTATTGTGATGATAATTGCATATATTTCTCTTAATACTGTAATCAATCAATTAAAATGGTAACTGAAACACGTATATTGATTTGTGTGTATAAATTTCCCAAAATCCAGAAATATCTCATTAGATATATGAGCCCTCAAAATGACGACCCGTGGGCAGTCTCGGTAAATGCAAGGTCCGGGCGTTCTAGTGCTAGTGCTGTCCAGTGTTGCCACACGTACCGGGATATTTTTATCAGTCTATACACGTACCTGGTATTTTTATCAGAATTTTAATGAAGATACCATGTACCGGGAAGAAGACATCCTGGTATGTTTAAATAACAGGATTTTAAGTCTACTGCAATTGATGTTGTACAATAAGATTCGTTCAATATTTTTTATTCAATGATTTAAAACCAACATCATTACAAAACATTATGCTACTAGTGAAAACATTGCCGTAAAACATTAGGGTGACATAGGATGGTCTTTTTCTAGCACATGCTATAGCATAAAACGATAAAACCAGAGAACAACACTATCCATCTGTCCATCCATGATAGAACGTTCCGTTTCTTCCATTTAGTTTATCGATATTGTGACATACCGATATGTCACGTTAAAATAAATTAACATTTATTTGGAGACAATATGGTGGAACATGCATTACGAAATATCACGAGAGCTAGAGCTTAGCAACGACCGGGAATAAACAATGTAGTTTTTGTTTTTTGTAAAGGCATTAAGAGGTCAGCTACACCAAAATATAACGAACGTATGGATTGGCTGGGTGAGAGAAGGACGGTCAAATGTTATGAAAAAATGAAGGTAGTTTAATCGAAGTCTTCGAGGATGAATCATGCAGAAAGATTTCATTCTGGTCGGAAACGCTTCTGAACTGATCGTAGATGTTTTCATGTGGAAGCAATATTGAAGTATAAATAGGAACTTTGTCGGGAGTGGTAATCAAGTTCGGGACTATGTCATAGGACGTAATCGGGACTGGTAATTTTAATAGTTTGAGACCAGCTTGATAGGGCAGAAGAGGATTTAGTGGACTTTGGACTACGGCAAGATCGCAAGATATTTCGACTGAGAAGTCTACGAGGGACATCAACGAAGAAAAGATAAGTTAACCGCGGTGTAAAATTGTAAATTGAAAGAGATCATGATCAAAGGCCTAACTTAAATTCATTAAATTGTTTGATAAAAAGTAAAATAAACTTTGTTAAATTTTGTTCTTTAGAAAAGAAAGTGATCTTTCATTTAGTCAATCCAAACAGTAATGAACTAGGAATAGAATCATTCTATTTCAGATTCCCAGCTGCGCTGTATAGTCGGCGGATCCTATAATCCTTTATAGAGGTAATAAGGATTATAATTATATCGTGACCCATTGACCCAGCAAGCCGGACGCTAAGATCTTTAGCAGATATAGATGTAGAGAGAGAGGAAAATTTTGTGGTATATCTCAAAATGGCGCCCAACGTGGGGCATAATTTGTTATAATTTATAACAATTGGTGACACGGATAAAATTAGTCTTATAAATTATAATATAGTGATTCAAAGGGAATCTGAAATTTATGGATTGACATTTGAAATTAATTGTTAATTATAAGAAAGGGCCAAGACCATTTCATTGGTGTGTTTTAAAATAATTTAACAGAGAAATTATTGAGATTGAACCACAAGAAAAGGAAATAATGGCTGCACCGTTAGAAAATATGGACCCTAATAATTTAATTCTTAAGATGTTAGCAGATATGAATACTAAATTAGATGGAATCACTTCAGATATGAATATTGAATTTGAAAAAAATAACGCTAAATTGGAAGGAATGACATGGAAATTAGAATTGAAGAATTTTCGTCAGGAAATACATGAGAAATGGCGGATACATCGGCTGAATTCAATATTATTCATTGTAAAATTGAGTCTTTTAATAATCAAGTCGACCAAATGCAGAGGGAATTAAAAGAATCTGGCGACAAAATTAATTCCCAAGTTAATGATTCACAGGAAAACATTGTGACATTAGGACATTTACATGACCAACAATGCGAAAAGTTGACAATCGTCGAATCGCGTGTAGATAATTTAAATGCAATGTCGCTTCAACATGGCGAAACAATTGAAAACAGAGAATCTAAATTAGTTAATTCGGATTGTAAATTAGAGAAACGAATACAGGAGGGACTTAGAAACATTAAAATGGTGCAGGAATCTGAATCTGGGAAATATATGTCGGACATTAAGGACAAGATTGATCAGTTAGAAAATGAATTCATGATGCGTTCACAGGGAAAAATACCAATGCATGCGTCGTACAGGCAAATTGGACTACACCCAGATGATGTGAGAGAAACGCGAATAATTTATGACAATTTGAGGGAGGCAGCAGCCAAAAGAAAGCTAAAACAGAAACAATGCTTTCGAGGCGAGTATAAGGAGGGTGATGAAGTGTTAATTAGAGTATCTCAAGTGTCGTCAGTGGATAAGAAGCTGTTTTATAAATTTTTCCCATTGTATAGAGGACCGTACCGAATTTATAAAGTATTAAGCAAGAATGCCGCGATTTTGAATGATGAAAATGGACGGCAAATGGGAACATATAACTACAGGAACATGAAGCCGTATATGAGGGACGACACGCATGATTAAATATACTGGTCATAACAGAGATTTGTAAATAGTTGTAAATATTAGGTGTAATAGTTTTTCTTTTGGTATTGTTTTGTTATTATGTGTATTTTGTCAGTTTGTGTAGGGAGTTTAATTTAATGTGTATGTGTATTCAATGAAGTTAATGGGGAGCAAATATTAGGCAGATACGGTTACTAGAATACCTGATGAAATGGTTATTGTTGGCACATTCCGAAAGAAAAATGTAAATAGTTTTAAGGCAGCAAGAAACAAGACCTAGTGCAGTGCAAAGTGTAAAGTGTTAATGTCGTTTAGTGTGAAGAAGCAAGAAGAAAGTGTTCAATTTTAGTCTTGTCATTTAGTTAGGTTGTAGCAAACCAAATGACGCTTGGAGAGGGGAAGCTGTGACATACCGATATGTCACGTTAAAATAAATTAACATTTATTTGGAGACAATATGGTGGAACATGCATTACGAAATATCACGAGAGCTAGAGCTTAGCAACGACCGTGAATAAACAATGTAGTTTTTGTTTTTGTAAAGGCATTAAGAGGTCAGCTACACCAAAATATAACGAACGTATGGATTGGCTGGGTGAGAGAAGGACGGTCAAATGTTATGAAAAAAATGAAGGTAGTTTAATACGAAGTCTTCGAGGGATGAATCATGCAGAAAGATTTCATTCTGGTCGGAAACGCGCTTCTGAACTGATCGTAGATGTTTTCATGTGGAAGCAATATTGAAGTATAAATAGGAACTTTGTCGGGAGTGGTAATCAAGTTCGGGACTATGTCATAGGACGTAATCGGACTGGTAATTTTAATAGTTTGAGACCAGCTTGGATAGGGCAGAAGAGGATTTAGTGGGACTTTGGACTACGGCAAGATCGCAAGATATTTCGACTGAGAAGTCTACGAGGGACATCAACGAAGAAAAGATAAGTTAACCGCGGTGTAAAATTGTAAATTGAAAGAGATCATGATCAAAGGCCTAACTTAAATTCATTAAATTGTTTGATAAAAAAGTAAAAATAAACTTTGTTAAATTTTGTTCTTTAGAAAAGAAAGTGATCTTTCATTTAGTCAATCCAAACAGTAATGAACTAGGAATAGAATCATTCTATTTCAGATTCCCAGCTGCGCTGTATAGTCGGCGGATCCTATAATCCTTTATAGAGGTAATAAGGATTATAATTATATCGTGACCCATTGACCCAGCAAGCCGGACGCTAAGATCTTTAGCAGATATAGATGTAGAGAGAGAGGAAAATTTTGTGGTATATCTCAATATGAAATGAATCGGTATCGACCTAAGTTTAAAAAACTTCCTGTGCGCGTTAAAACATATCATTTATAATATGAACAATTTCAAAATTTAAATCAGTTGACAATGGTACCAGGAACATTAGCAAAAGTACCAGGATTTTTTTAAAGATTGGCACCAGAATATTCATTTAATCATCTGGCGATGCAGGTCCTGTCTCCGGGCGCACAAGCAAATAAATGCCTCCCTGGGCTCCGTTGCATTCGGTGCCATGACCCCACCCCTCCCTCCCGCACTGACCCACTTGTGTGGCGTCACCCGACGGTCACCCAATAAATCACCGCTGCGAGGAAGATATATTTCTTGCGTCCTTGGATCCCTGTGAATGTACGACGGAAACGGGCGCTCGAGCACCTGACACAAGGCTCATTGTCGGGGCGTTCTTTGAGATCTTGCTCACATCCTTTGAGATTGCATAATCTTAAATAAACGACGTTGTATGTAAATAGTTCCCTTTCAAAAAAATCGCTGGTTTACTTTATCGTGTACGTGTACTTGAGCAGAAGTAACTACGTACTATCGTGCAAAAATGTTGCCTGGCTGTTTCGACTAAAATGCTGGTTATGTTGATCATTGATATGAAAAATATGTCGATAGAAATCATGTTTCTCTTTTCACGTAGATGGCTCTTTTGAATTTACGCAATGGTTTTTGTTTGCTTGTTTGTGTATGTGTGTGTGTGTATGTGTGTGTGTATGTGTGTGTGTATGTGTGTGTGTGTGTGTGTGTGAGAGAGGAGAGAGAGAGAGAGAGAGAGAGAGAGAGAGAGAGAGAGAGAGAGAGAGAGATTGAGAGTGAAAGTGTATGCAGATCGTCTAGGCGTAACTTGCGTCATCATTCAGTACCCAACTAGTATTTAGCCTCCCTCCCCCTGACATGAGTCCCTGGGAACTACTATTTCGAGATGTGAATGAGTTCATTGTAACAATTACAGTTAGAGAGAGGACATTCAAGTTAAAAATCTTGGAATACCCGCCAATTCTGAAAATCGTGTGTATTTTTTTTCTCTCCTCTCCACTGAACTTTTGTACGTTTGAAAATTCTATTATAGTAATATAAACATAACAAGCGTATTCGTGCGAGAACTCTCGCATGTTAAACCCCACCCTCTTCCCTATTTTTTCATTTCCATATTAAGCCTGTAATATATATTTTTCTTTAAGACTCTGTTATCCTGCATCACTTATTCTATACGTCTCCTTGTAATTGATAACAATACAATACACCCTTGTCAATACAAACTATTCTTCTTTAACGTTATTACCGAGCAGAGAGATACATCCCTGTAATTCAGTCGCGTAAAATATCAAGTAATTAGTTTAATTTCATATATACTTGTGTGACGTCGTGGGAATACAAAATAACACAGACACGAGCTTCAATGATAAATATCAACAGGTGTATTCAGAATATGTACATACATATTTAAGTTACTTTTAGCTCTTGGAAAACGTTTACTCCCCTGATCGCAGGAGCGATCCTTAAAAATGTAATCTGACTCGTGGCCCGCGCCACTCCTCAGCGAACCTTATGCACACAGCACGTGGCTCCCGTGACGTAGGTCACCCGTGGAAAATCTCCACCCCGGCCTCCCAACACATGGGTTGCCGTACGAGCCTCGCTCGGCTCCGCGCCGCCCTGGGCGCAAGTTTTGTGCGTTCGCACGAGGGTTCCACTCAGCTCGACAAACCCCACCCCCGCGCTCTGCGTTCGCTCTTATATAGCTCCCACCCACGTGACCTGAAACGTCACTGGGTTTTTCACACGGCCCGCGCTAGTCGGTTGCCGGCATTTTGGGCATCCCTTTCCTGGATTCTAAGAATTTTGCACGCGGCACGCGCAAAAATGCGCTGTCCGTATTTTGGGCATCCCTTTCCCTAGCTCTCGGAATTCTCCCAATACCGCATTGTTCTCACATCCTGCCTGGCCCTTGCGTCTAATCCCTTTGGCGCCGCCATTTTGAGTGGAGCGTACAATACGTTACACTTGCAGATTATATAGGCTCTGAACAGGTGGGGTAGAAACGAGAAACGTTGTAATGTAGTACAATGTTCAAGAATGTAGAATGTTGTAGAATGTACAAGATCTCATCATGTGAAATACGGTGTGAGGAACGTTTCTTTAAGTCCTTTGGCCTCAAAATTTTAGTTTCTAAGGTCCTAAAACGCGTTGTTTAGGAGTTATTTAACAATAGAGAATTAAAAAAAGCTTAGTGTTGCGGGTTGCATTTGGGATGACTATTTGGATGCGTTTTTTAAACAAATCCTTGATATTTTTGAAGTCAAAGTGCAATTCGTCACGTCTCTGTGAAATTCTCTTTCTTTAGGGACCTCATTTATAAAGACTGGCTGCGTGTGCGAGTCGCAAAAGGTACTACTGAAATAATGTAGGAGGCCATAATTTTTAAATTGGTAATAACTTTTTTACTTTATATCAAATTTAGGTGCTTAAAGAATAATATAATACCTGACTTAATTTCAGTGAAAATAACTACGAATTAGATGTTATTTGTAATACGTTCTTTGTAATATGTAACTACGTTATATTACCGACGTTTCTTCTTATTGAGTGACGACTAAATAGGTTTGTATTAGCCTCTGATCTTCGAGAGATTCCAAGTATCTAGAATCTCGAAGGATATGCTTCGAGAAAAACGTACGATTTGCTCTACCTCATATTTGCTGTTTTTGGTCGTGGTCTCAAGAACGATGATCGTTCGTGTGGTTATGAACGAAAAGCGTGGGGGTACTGGCCAATCCCGTGTCATCCACCTCAATTCTCGGTGTCCTTTTTGGAAACTCTCGGTTGTCGAGAGCACACGGAGATCGCTCCGGACAAATAGGGCCGTCGTTTACTCTCTGGATTCTCGCCGAAGCCTCAGACCCCCCACTGTTTACTCTCTTCAATTTCCAAACGTTTGACTTTAGTGTTTGGAAACGTCGAGCGTTGTCGTGGAATGGGTCCGACTTCACTGTTAAGTTACGTCGCTTAGTCAATAGACGTGGATTTAATTGCAGAAAAAAGTCGTGAAATGGCTTGTATTGTGTTTATTTTTTAGCAATTTATTGATCTTTACTTTATTTAAATGGAAGTCATTAAGTATGTTAGATTGTTTTGTGGAAGCTTTGAAGCAGATGCTCTTGGCAACCAGCATGGTCTGGCGTTCGTCCTCTTTGTAATGCAAATAACTCGCAAGATATGCACACTGGAGATCACTGAAGATTGAATCACGAAGCAACGACTTCGGTTTTCTAAGAAATTGAGTTTTAAATGCATTTATAAATATCGATGTTCTGTGAAGTATTTCTTCTCGTTGTGAGACTGAAGTGTGCAAAACATCTAATGTATTAAACACTTTCTGATGTATTACACATTTCTAAACGTGTTCTAAAGTTACTTATAATCGAAACGAAAGAACCAAGAAATCAAACGTAAAGCAAAACTGTAATCGTTAAAAAACAGTTTAATTAGTGAGACCAGAACTAAAGGCGCAATTTTTTCACTAATTATATTAGAAACTGGATCACAACCTTATGAAACAATTTCAATTTTTGAAAGAAAAGCTTTATTTCGCACAAATGAATAATCTGAGTTCACATTTCGCGATGTAACTGTTAGTGTAAACAACAGAAGCCTGAATTATGGAGCGTTTTTCAAGTATTTAAAAAATAACATAGTGTTTTGTTTTATCGAACGCCTCAGAGGAAGTAGGGACAATTTTAAGAATTCTTGTCAAATCTGAACAAATTATAAACAAGGTATTTGGTAAAATATAATTTGAAGTAAAAAAAACAGAAAGGTTTAATAAAAATATGAGAAAATTGTGTGAAACCTTTTAAAAAACTATGCTGAAAAGTTTTATCCAAAATCGAAACGTAAATATTTTGTTAACCTAAACGAGAACTTTATTTGAAACCGTTTGAAGCTTTGAAATGAATAAAATAAATAGTTTTGAACAATAGTCTATCGTTTATGGACAGCTAATGATTTTTAAGGGTAATTTCTTCGCGTCGTGTGAGCCACGAATGCTCTGGGAACTTTGTCCCTTATTAAAATGCCCATCAGGCCTTGTTTGCGAACGAATAAAAACGAGTAGTGTTTGTGCGTCACCTTTGACGTTGATGTATAAAAGCGAAAGGAGATTCAGTGGTATGTGCGTCAGGGATTCCTTATGGGGATTCAGGGCACATTTCCATTCTGATTTCATTGTGTAGTCCTCCGTTTCCTGAAAACTTCCGTGGTGCAGCGTTCGTACAATTATGTTTCAAAATTGATGCGCTCACTGTGTGCCATGAATTCGAACTGATTAAATGTAAAAGGATTTTTATTTCATAAACGTTATTATGTAACGTTACATATGCTCGTATGATATATTGCCTTTCTATTAGTATGCCGTAACCAAAATGTTCAATGTTTGTTGTTAGAATTTTTCAGAAAGGATTAAATTACGACTTTGTGGAATGTCTGAGAATAAATATTACAAACTTTTGAGATGTACAGGGATAGAAAATTATCCCTTTGCCAATGAACATGTGGCGGGAAATCTCATCAACAACGGAGTTACATATGTGACCCCCCCCCCGGGGGTTTCGGCTGCTTCTTATGCACAGATGTTCGGCAGGACACGTTCGGACAAAAGGTATCGGCATATTGCACATTAAGCGGGAGCAAATATCAATGTATGTGTATAAAATCAATGACCTCCATCTCAATCAGGTTTTTGTCTCCGATCCATTGAGCAAATGCTTAGATGGCCCCGTGCTTTGCTTCTGAACATAAATGTAGCTTCATTCTGCGCACGTTTTGATGAACTCACCTTTTGATTGTAGTGGTAGGTGAAGAGTTTGGGGTGAGTTTACTATTTTGTTATCAATGTAGTATAAATCAAATCTGGAGTTCGTTCACCGATGCAGATAAGTTTTCTACAACTCGCAAAGGAAAATCTCTAGTTTTCAAAATGTTGCTAATCTCGTGCTTTTTTAAATATTATTATTATTATTATTATTATTATTATTATTTATTTTGTTTGTTTTCTACTTTTATTCGTCTTTCAACGTTTTTGGTTAAAATGTTGAAAAGGATTCTGGAATTCAAGAAAACATGCGCAGATGATCTTCTCCCCCATATGTCACATAGTTTGACAGTAACAGTAAGTAAACAGTAAGTTTTTGACTAAATAAAATCAGACATAAATCAAATTCATTGTATGTAATTTCCATCCATTATATTATAATATAATATATGTAGATGATTATGCCAAGTAGAAACGTGTTTTTTAACATTTCTGTTCTTACCTTAAATAGAAATTGAAACTGACACTGTCCATGATTTATGATGTCTATTACGACATTTGAATATTTAAATACGTTTATTATTTAAAAAGCCAAATAATCAATTATTTGTCGAAGTTATTTACGATTTGAAAGTTATATCAGTGTGACTTAGTTATACCTAAGCAAATTTAATATTAAAAGGTTGGACAGTATATAAGGAAAGTTTAATTAAAGCGTTTAAAGTGGCTTCTGTCGAAGTATTTGCGTCACCCAAGATTAAGTTTTCACACCATAAATGTGATTTGGAAACACTAACTGAACTTAACACAAACTGTGCTATGTGATTATTACTTTAAATAGTAAAAAAGAAAACAAATCAAACTTTGGGAGAATATGTTGCACGCGAGCAAACATTCTTGAGATAGTTGTTTGAAGTTGCTGCATAAATTGATTTCCAACCACTGTATTAACTTTCTGGCCTGGGACACAAACTAAAAGTAATCCTAAATACATTTAAAAATAAAACAAACGAGAAAAAGGGAAAAAAAAAGAAAATTGTAGAGGCAACAGCATCGTCTCTTCTAAAATTGTGTGCAAACAGAAGTCATCGTGTTTAACTTGTTCTACAGGTAGAATTCAGTCTTAAGCGTCAGAGAAGGCTGTGTGGACATTGGTGCCTAGCAATTCCTATATTGTGGCGTGCTTGAAGGGCTTAAAGATGCATAATGCTAGAAAATATATATTTAGCGATAGGATGTTCACCAATGATTTTGCTGCAATATTTAAAGTTAATTTATATACCAATTTTTATTATGCAAATAGTTTATAGAGTTAAGCTTATTGCTCGAGTACGTGTTTTGAGAACGGGTGACATTAGGAGTCATGGAGCGAATAATGCTGATATACAAAAACATTATCTTTTCGTATATATGCGTTTTAAATTGGTAAAAGAATCAAAGTTGATTTTTGGAAAGAACTTAATTGTGATGTCACGGGTATTTGAGATCTGTGCGAAAAAATGGTGGTCGATTAATCACTACCTCCCACGGTTCTCTCGCTGAGTTTGGTTGAGTGTTTGATGAGGATCGTACCATAAACGACAAATACATCATAATCTTCTAATGTAAAAGGTCGTTTCCTGGAATACAAAAAAATATGATTGATGAGCGTTTCTAACGTTGAATTGATAAAAACTCAATATTTCATTATTAATGGGAGAGGATCATGCCTAACAAAAATGTATTTCTCAACAATTTTTACGTTAAATAGTAATATACAAACTGCTTACAATTCAAGCGTGACGCCGTAAAAATAAAATTGAAGATACCAAAATTTTCGGGTTTTTAATGTTAGATATTATAATGAACCAATACATTGCAATATATTATTAAGATTCCACAGTCCTAAGAAAGAAATAGTCTATTTTTATATTTTATGTTAGTGTTTGTTTTCGATGTCTTGAAGTCTCCAAGTTTAGATCAAACATTCGCACTCCTAGTCGGAACATCACCGTGCCAAGTGGGCGCATTTCTTTGCCCGCGCCCAAATCCTGAGATTGTGCCTCGCGTAGCCAAGCGTCTGAAGGATGTACGTCGCTCTTCTAACGGGCCCCTTCCATTCATTTCTGAGTGTTTTACATGAACGCTTTTAATGGAAAAGAAAAATTAGTTACTAAGTAAAATTTCGACAAGAAGTCGCTGTCGTCATGCACACTGTTCGTGAGGGAACTGAAGGGAAGATATTATACTCGAGATAACAAAGAATTCGAGTTATTGAAGTTCGATGTACGGAGGTTAACCATTAAAAAAATGAATGTGGAGTCTACTAATCTATAAATATTTATAATTGACATTAAAATATCTAATAGAATTGTTTTTTATTTTATATGTATAATATATTTTTTATGAATATCACAATGTATTTTGACCCATCATGCCCGTGCCTAGTCAATCGCCACGAGCCCGCTCCCAAATCCTGACCTTGTGCCCCGCGCCACTCGGCGCGTGAAGGGTGTGCTTCGCGCTGCTAACGATTCTCACTTGTTTCCAAGTGTTTTATATCGACCTTGATCCATCGATCCTTGAAAGAAAATCAATATTTCTAGAAATTAACATACACGGAAGATTCAATATCCCGAATTGTAAAGGAAAAAATTAGTTACTGCGTAAAATTTCGACAAAAAGTCCTTGTGGTCCTGCATACTGTGCATGAGAGAAGTGAAAGGAATTCGAGATTACAAAGAATTCGGGTTATTGAAGTTCGATATACGAAGTTTACGCCATTACAAAAATAAATGTGGAGACTTACTGATCTATAGTAATTTATAACATGCATTAAAATATCTAATAGAACGTTTTGATTATATTTCATATGTAAAATACATTTTTTATATCATCACGTACTTAGATCATTCACACTCCTAGGAGTGTGAATAGGCGGAATGTAAATGTGCCCGCTTCCAAATCCTTTGGTCGAGAGCGGTGCCTCAGTGCATCAACTGATGTCACTGCAGTGACCGGGAGGTTCTAGGTTCGAGTCCCGACGGCGGCAGGATTTTGGACACTAGCTTTTCAGCTATGTCGAATTCAGTCACTGTCTGGGGGAGAATTCTAGCGGCCGGCTGTTCTGATCGGTAGTTTTCCGTGGTTTCTCCGATCAACACCAGGCGAATTCCGGAGCAGTACCCTACCAAACGGGCCACGGACCGCGCGCGATCTTTCCTTCCTCTTCCTTGTCCTCTCCTTTCCCCTTACACACACACACACATACACACACACACACTTTCACTAACATGCACTACACTACCACACATGCTGGGAGACCGGTCGGGGACTTAGAACTCGTCCCGGCTGGGGCGTTGCCCAGGTGGTGGGGGACACCTGGTTGAGGAAAACCCCCCTGTTGTCGACGGTAGGTCGGCGTCGGATCTCGCCATCCAGCGGGGGAAGATCACAGCCACCTCCCGATGAAAAAACATAGACTACACTTACGGGACTAATGATCTCGGTAGTTGGCACGCCCGGGATCACTAACAATCAATCAACCAATCACTCCAAATCCTGAGGTTGTACTCGCGTAGTGCGGCGTGTGAAGTGCGCTCCGCGTTCTAACGAGTCTCCTGCGTGCATTTGCGAGTGTTCTCCAGGCGGCGCCATCGCGTGACGCGCGCTCGACACGGAGCGCCCGCCTCTGACACCTGCAATTCCCAGGCGCCCTCTCCCGCCAAACGAGGCAGGCGAGCGATCGGCCACTTGTGCTTTTGGTTTCTGTTTTTGTATTTTTCGTCTTTCGTCCTCCGTTGCCTTCAGCGGGGGAGGCGGCGCCACGCGGCTAGAGCACCCTGTTAGCGCAGTCCGACAGTGGGGCCAGTCGCCAAAAATGAGGCTGCTACACTTACGTTTCTTGAATAACATACGTGACTCCTTCTGACATTTGTGAATAGTATTATAAATTATCTCTTCTAATAGATAAAAACATGTCTTTGTCGTTGAAAGTATGTTAAATTTTTAACACAAATTCACTACGAATCAAATGAAAGGATTATTATTATTATTATTATTATTATTATTATTATTATTATTATTATTATTATTATTATTGTTTTCACCTCGAAAAAGGAAATACACTGGGCTGTTATTGAAGGTTTTGGACGCACCTGGGCGTGACCTTTCTCTTTCTAACCTAGTTTTTAGGTATACCGCCAGTTCCCTAAAACATTTTTGTACAGAGTTAACAGGTCTCAAAGTCGAGTTGACGCTTATTAGAGCAAGAATAACACCACCTCCTGAAATACAACATGCGTCACACTTAAGAGACTTAAAGACCAAAGTACTTGTCGCGTCCGAAATCAATAAATTTATTCATTCACCCCCCCCAACAAAACATAAAATACTTCTCACCTGCATGCACAAAAGCACTGAAAATAGTTTTTTAAAAAAAAGGACTCTCTCTGTTCAAAACTACAAATATAATACTCTCGTGTTCTGAAATAACTTCAATATTTTAAAAACAGTCGTTACTAATACTGCAATAACATAGTATAGAATATATGCAGTACAACAGTTCTTTAAATACCACGAATATAATAAAACGTTGCTGTCCCGTTACTTAAAACATGAATAACAAATACTCAATGGCGGACGACATCTTTCTTGGAGCCTTGCTGTCACATGACGTCATATATGTCGAAGCAGTAAGAGAATTCAGTCGAAACACACATTATAAAAATTGGCAGAATAGCGTAATCAAATACTTTATATTTTTAGAGTTCCTGGGTATCTAACGAAACCCCAAGTCCTGAGGCTGCATAGTTTTCTTCCAGCTTCTGCACGCATTAGAAATTCTTAATATATTCCATCTTTACTAACCTTCCATCAGAAGGGAAGTAAAGACGACTATCCCGTGAAGTAGATTTAGGGCATGTAAAAGATCCTCAAGTCTGAAAGAAGCCCCTGAGCTAAATTCAAGTTGCCTGTTTCGACCTTCCCTCTCCCCTAGTAAAATAAGGCCTGAGGAGATGGTAGTGTTTGGGCCATTTTCCCGGATGAGCGTCCCACTGCGTGGCTGAGAGAGCGTGCGGCGTGCGCACGGGTCGTGCGAAGGCGAGTGCGGCCGGGCCGTCACGCAACGCCCCGGAGCACGTGCGTGCTCCACGCGCAGGAGGCTGTGGACGGGCGTGCGTTAAAAGGAGGCACGCGGGGATAAGTGGATTCGCGAGAGTGAACGGAAGGCGTCAGAGGGAAGGAAAGAGAATATTACGGCACTAGTTTATAATGCTATGCATTATTGTACGAGTACATATTTTGAGACGAGTGACGTTAGGAGCAAGTTTTCAGATTTGCACCACATAAGGCGACATAAACGATTTGGAAACGTTATTTTTTACTTTCTACAGAGTAGAAGTTTACTTGCTACGGAGTAGAGAGAAAGTTATGTTATGCTGCGCGAAAAAACGGCGAATTTTTGGAGGAAAAACTCTTATTACAGGGTTGAAATGGCACTGGCAATTAAAAAGCGGATAAATCCTCTTCCTAAATTTACAAAAATAATATCCTCTAGCAAGTGGTGTAGCCAGAATCCATGTTTTGTGCGAAAAATCGAATGACAAAATGTCCGTTTGTCTGTCAATCTGTGAACAACGCTAACGGCTAAACCGTTCAGCCGATTTTCTCCAAAATTGATATTCCTCAACCAATCTCGCTGATGTAGATGCCCTTGTAATTAAAACCGTTATAAAATTATCAAATTTTGGGGGGTATATAACATGAAGCTCCTCAGACATATTCTAAAATTTAAAATAAAATTGCTCCATAGTTTTTGAATTTTTTTTGTGGGATAATGTGAAGGACGTTTATGTAGGTCTCTTGTTTGTTGAAAACCCTGATTTTTCGAAAATTGCCAAAGTTAGAAAGGTTTTCTACTACTACAATCATGAAGATTTTTTCCTTAATGAAATCTGTTCCTTAAAGATATATATTTTGAATTTTTTTTCGAAAATTTGAGTACTTTTCGCGTAATTATGCCTGAAATTACGGACGAGAAAGTACATGCTGTTTTAGTGCCACTAGTTTACGAGAACATCATATATTTATAAGAGCGCGCCAAGTTAATATGATGGATTGAAATTAAGGTCTGCAATTTGAGCATTTAATTTTCTTCCGTAGTTTCGGGATTGGTGTTAAAAATATGTTTTGATGTTATTAATTATGTATGTATTTGGCGTTATTGGGTCGGTAGTCCGACTTCGCCTGCCAGCTACCGGTGTAAGAGCGACATGAGGCGAACACGACGTATTCTCTTCATCGTCACAAGCAAGATCCGCCTGCTTGAGCTTTTCTTCGTCACACAGCTACAGGAAGTGGGACAATTTTAAAAGAAATCTGCAACTATATTTTTGCTTTGACCGGGAATCGAACCCGGGAACCACCGCTCCGAAAGATAGTACGCTGTCCATGAGCCATCCCAGAGGGTGTATTATTATTATTATTATTATTATTATTATTATTATTATTATTATTATTATTATTATTATTATTATTATTATTATTATTATTATTATTATTAATTAATCATGCATATAATTAAAGAATTGGAGATTTATTTGAATGTGACTTCGCAGAAAGAAACATGACATTTTTATTTAAACGTATTGTAGTCAAAGATAGTTTGCAATTTTTTAGAAATCATCAATTTACGAATGGAATTTTCCCCTAGAAATATGTCACGAATGGAAATTTTAGCCGAAATTGACAATCATAGGAGATTCTGAACAATAGATATTTCTGTTATTTGTACTCTACTGGCTCTTGCGTTGCGTTACTCAAGACCGCATTTCTTTGCAATAAGACATACGTATTAAGACATACATACACAATAAGACATTTCATATTTTGCAACCTTGTACTGCCCAACGCATTACTTCTATGAAAGTGCGTATCGTGGTCCTGTAAATAATCCTGTGGTATTAGTTCAGGTAGTTTAGTTTTGAAAAGGCCAAAGATAGATTATCGGCATTTTCCTTTCCGTCCGTGTTGTTCGCAAGGTATTCCGCAGCAAAGCATTGTGAGCGTTCTCTATAGCATTTGCCCCCGATGTTTGTGCCAAGGTTCTCTTTCGAAACGAATCTTTTAGTGTGGTCCTGGGAGACGCTGCTTTTGGGAGGACCACAGTGCCCAGAGTCGGCGCCCTGTGTGGAGTCGACTTTGCTGTTGTGAAGAATCTAATTTTCTTCCTGAGTTTCGTTATTGGCTGTTTCGAAAATAATACGGTTTTGAAATTATTAAAGTAATCATGCGCGTCATTAAAAGCATTGAGATATTTTTTCTTTGAATGTGATTTCAGAGAAAGAAACATGATAGTTTTTTCTTTAAATAATATTAAACGAATTTTGCAATATTTTTCGATTTTACCACTTTATGCAAGGAATTTTCTCCAAAGGTATACAAATATCAGCTGAGAAATTTTTACTAGAAATTCATGCATTCATAGCAGATTCTGAATTAGAGATATGTGAGTTACTTCTACTCTACTGCCTCTTGAGTTGCGACTACTAAGACCGAATTTCTTGGTAAAAAACGCCTTTTATCACATTTTGTCACCTTTACTTCATGAAAATATTTATTTGGTCCTGTAAATGATTCTGAGATATTAGTTCAGGAAGCTTAGTTTCGCAAAAGGCGTAGAAAGCTTATAGGCATTGGTCCCTCTCGTTCGAAAGGTATTCCGCAGCAAAGCATCTGCCCCGGTGTTTGTGCCAAGGCTCTCTGTCGAAACGAATCGTGTAATGCGGAGCCTCCGCTGCCGCCGCGTCGGCGCCTTGTGCGGGGGCGGCGCCGTTGTTGCGGGCCGAGGGGCTGTTTTCGAGGCGAACGCTTCAATAACTCTGCCTGCCTTTCTTCGGCGCGACCGCGCTACAAAGAGCGGAGTGGGGGCAGCCCTGGACTAATGGCGTGGGCGGTGCCGCAGGGTAAGGACGTGTTGGAGGCAGAGGTGCTGGGACTAGGCACGTTCAATTCTTGGAAAAGAATCTATTACCATACCGAAAAGTTGGAGTCGATTCTAGAATCGACGCAACTTAGTTCAAAGGCTTAATTTAGGCTTGAAGATCTTTTATATGAAGTAAATTTACTAACATGGGACAGCCGGCTTTACTTCCCCTCTGAAAGAAGGCGTATGAAGAAATTTTTAGCCCTTAAAATCTACGCCATCGAACCCGCGAATTTGGGTATAACAGTCCGATTCGCTAACCGTCACACCATCGATGACC
This sequence comes from Teleogryllus oceanicus, assembly GCA_964035755.1. NCBI lineage: Eukaryota > Metazoa > Arthropoda > Insecta > Orthoptera > Gryllidae > Teleogryllus > Teleogryllus oceanicus. The sequence goes on from CAXIVR010000013.1 coordinate 20,576,202, forward strand.
GCCAAACGCAACCCAACGTGTAAGAAGGCGGTCACAGTGTAACCGATTGTGGCCAAAATTTCGGTCGGCCGACGTCGAACGTTTTCGTCAGATATCACGGTTCGTTCGAACACGTGCTAGTAACTGGAAATGGTCATATTGAACCCGAACGTCCTCTTCCGACGGCGTCCGGAAACATGAGCTGTCGGACGAAGATGTTTCGTTTCATTTTGTCGATTCATTCGTCCGAAATCAGTCAGAGAGTCAAGGCCATCTGTAATATCAAGGCTACTTCCAACATATGTAGACGGTCTTGAGCGTGCCTTTCGCAAATGTTTCAAACAATGAACTGCGGAACTATGGGGATTTTCGACCGATTTCGGGTGCAACATTCGCGGGCATTTCGGATGAAATAAGTCGAACGATTTCGCTCGCAGTCGTCCGGTAGCGAGCGACAGATATTTCGGCTGCACTGTGACCGTAGCCTAAGTTGGCGGCGGATTTCACCATCCAGCGAGCGAAGAACCCCGCCAGTTCAATGATGCAACATATGATAAACTTAGGTAATTACCATAGCAGTTGGCGTACCCGAAAATAAAATAATCAAACGGCTTGTCAACTAGTGTGGTCAACATCAATACCCTAAATGCAGTGCATGTTATATCATTTAAAAATTTCTATTTCTTTAACAATCGAATTATATAAATACATACCTACTTTGAAATGTATATTATTTCAGTTTTATTGTAAGTATTCCTTACTTCGTAATGATGGTTGGAAGATATCTCCTGCATAAGTGCAAAATATAAGCAAGCTGCAATGCATAAATGTACAAGTAACTTCATTGAACTTGCCTTTCTTTCATGTAGACCACAAAAAATGTGCCCTGGTTTTCGTATTTCACTATTCTTTATTTAGTATTTCTTTTGTATTCTCAAGAAACCAATTTTAGCAAATCTTTTCTGTCTCTTCTCCTACCACTTGGAACAAATACGTCTTTCGAGGCTGCCAGTGTCGACATTCGTTGCCAACTTTCAACTCGTCTGTTTCTTCCCTCCTTCGTAAAACTTATTAAACAAATAAACTAAAAACAACCAAATTTATAAAAAAATTATTGATTATTAAGGGAGACTGCATTACCTTAAGTAGTATGATACTTTTGTTACTTAGGTTTCACTCACTAGTGAGTTTTATGCATTAGGTTTATCAGCTTCGCGGCCCAATTTCAATCCACTCATGAGTAAAACCTACAAGAATCCACTTGTACCATAAATAAGTATTATCCATAGCAGCTATATAATTTATCATCGTAGCAGCGATCGTTTATCTCGTTCTCTCTGTCAGAATAAATACTAATTTTACTCTCCTGTGAAATGAAAAACTTTTATTCACAGCTAGATTTTTATTTTATGGATGAGAGATAATTTACGTATATAGCAACGAGTCAATTTGTAGCAAATCGCAATGACTCAATCTTCGTATAATCTTTGAATAATACAAACCGTGTTCTGTTTGAGCTTCCGTGGAATATTATACTTTTAATTTAAACTTTCTCGTTTGGGTTTACAAAGTGCTGATGGACAAAATAATGTATCCAAAATTTTCTCAATACATTTTATTCTCTCGTGATCCTGGATAAAATCTTATTTCTCCCCTCTCTATCTTTCTTTCTCTCTTTATTTCTCTCTCTTTCTTTCCCTCTATCTTTCTCTCTCTTTCTTTCTCTCTTTCTTTCTCTCTCTTTCTTTCTCTCTCTTTCTTTCTCTTTCTTTCTCTCCTTTCTTTCTCTCACTTTCTTTCTCTCACTTTCTTCTCTCTTTCTTTCTCTCTTCTTCTTCTTTCTGTCTCTTTCTTTCTCTCTCTTTCTTTCTCTCTCTTTCTTTCTTTCTGTCTCTTTCTTTCTTTCTCTCTCTCCCTTGTAGCGTAAATTATTGTTATGAGATTTAGTTTACAAAATATTGAATGTTTAATTTCACATATTTCCTTAAAAAATTCAACCATTGAACGGTTATCAAGTGCATGGCATTATTGATTCAGTTGCTCGGTGTTAATTAACAAAAAAATCCATAAATTCCTTAAAATCTCGACACCTAGTTACCGAAATCTAGCGCACGTATATAATCGCAACTTGGCGGAGGCGGCGGCGGCTGGGCGCAACTTTACGGCCGAGGAGGCAACAAAGCGGTGTGGCTCGGGAGGGGGAGGGGGGGGGAGCGAGGAATGCACGGGCTTGTTAGACGCGACCTCCCCCCTTCGGCCTAGCGGCCCAATCCGCTCCCTGCCTCTGCGCCAGGCGCTCGCCCGGACGGACAGTTGTGCAAAGTGCGAGAAAAATGGGGGGAAAGGGAAGAAAAAACATTTAAATAAGAAAATGAAGGAAAAGAGCAAAAGAAAGAAAAAATAAATAAAACAAAAAAGGGAAAATGAAACAAAGGGAAGTAAAATAGAAAAAGAAAAAAACAGTAAAAAGGAATTGAGAGAGCGTTGGTCCAGATTCTAGCTAAGGTGAGAACGTATATAACGGGTATTAAAAGTGTTCTTTTTATATGATGTTTCGATATGTAAATTTTCTTGTAATGTTCAAGTAATAAATAATATTGTAAAGTATATAACTTATTATTTTCGTTTCTAATTATTTAGTAAGATTTTGGAAGCTAAATCAATAAACGTATGTCAACGACAATCAGGGTCGCCGAGTTTTACCTGTGGGAATTTGATCGCGGTCGCTCGAGTTTTTCTCAACAGGCACTACGGATCTGGCAACACTACGTTCATTTCAAGTGTGTGTACACGGTTCACTGGATTATTTGTGCGTTTCGTAGCTCTGTACCACTGTGCCGCCTGACGGCCCGACCCGGCCCGGTCAGCCGCCCTCCCCGTGCAGGTGAGTGGCCGCCACCGCCCTCTCCTCCTCCTCCTTCTCCTCCTGCTCCACCTCCTCTTCCTACTTTCCTGAATCTTTCCCTCTTGTACCTTCCCCCGCATCCTCCTCCTCTGCCTCTTTCTCCTCCACCTCCTTCTTCCCTCTGACTCCTTCCTTTCTCTCCTTCGCCTATCTCTTTCTCCTTTGCCTCCTTCTTCTCCTCCATCCCCTTCCCCTCCGCCTCCTCCTCTCGTTCCAGCTCCCCTACGTCTGCCACTTGATCGCCCCCGGCCGGGCCCCCGCTGTTTTTCCCTGGCGCCGCCGCCGCCGCTCCCATCGCCCCCGGCGCGGCGCGTGATCGGCCCTCGGCAGAGCACTGGGGAAGGGGGGTAAGCAGCTTGCCGCGCCGCCGCCTTCGCTGCTCTGCGTTGATGAGCGCGCTGCTTAGCCACGGCCCCTTAATGTCCCTGGCCGCGCTCATGCGCCACGAACGCAACCAGCCATTACGATAACCAAATTAATTGCATTATAACTATTAATAAGAGGAGCGATAGTAATGAGTATTATTATTATTATTATTATTATTATTATTATTATTATTATTATTATTATTATTATTATTATTATTCCGAATTTTTCACTCTCTGCACCATGTGCAGAACATGCACCTGATCATTGCTGGTCTAGGCTCGGTTGATCTCCCAGAGACTAGACACGAACCAGTGTTTCACTCTAGACATTGCAATCAATCGTTTACCAATCAGTAGTATATCCTAGGAATTCTCTTACTATTCTGTAGCTGTCCAGTATTACTGATTTCTGCATTGGCTCTAGGCACGAAAATGGTAATTCCAACACTTGAATTGCATGCACTGTTTTTGTCCTTAATCCTGTGGTGGACATGATTATCAGTTGTATGTCGATATTCTGAAGTCCCCATTGATGACGAAGCTCTCGAGTCAGCGGTACATATTTCTGAATTTTCAAGTGAAATATAGATTCTAGATTGTTATTGTTGACGACTGCAAAATCGATTATCATGGCTGTTTTCTTGAGCTTGCTTAGAACTATTATATCCTGGCCCGTTGTTCGAAATTGTGACCGAGAGCGGTAGCTCAGTGCATCAACTGATGTCACTGCAGCGCCTCTGACCTGCAGGTCCTAGGTTCGAGTCCCGACAGCGGCAGGATTTTCGACACTAGATTTTCAGCTAGGTCGGATTCAGTTGCTGCCTGGAGGAGAATTCTAGCGGCCGGCTGCTCTGATCGGTAGTTTTCCGTGGTTTCTCCGATCAACACCAGGCGAATGCCGGAGCAGTACCCTACCAAACGGGCCACGGACCGCGCGCGATCTGTCCTTTCTCTTCCTTGTCCTATCCTCTCCCCTTACACACACACACACACACACACACACACACACACTTACATTAACATGCACTACACTATCACATATTCCGGGAGACCGCTCGGAGCTTAGAGCTTGTTCCGGCTGAGGCGGTGCCCGCTGGTGGGAGAGTCCTGGTTGGGAAACCCCACTAGCCGACGGTAGGTCGGAGCCGGATCTTTCCATCTGGCGGAGGAAGATCACCGCAATCTCCCCAGAAAAACATACACTACACTAACGGGACTAATGACCAAAGTATTTGACGCGCCCACGACGCGAAACACGAAAAAAAAACAAACGAAACCAATCGAAATTGTGGTGTCTGTAATTATGCTTCTTTCTGTGTATAGCTTCCATTGTTCATTTTCCAAGACTTTAGAAGGATGATATTTATAATATGGGTCATTACAGAACTCAAGTCCGTATTTTCGTACTAACCGTTATTATTATTATTATTATTATTATTATTATTATTATTATTATTTCCTATTTTCTGTAGATATACACTGATGCCGGGGTTCTCAAAATCACCCAAGGCAACAATGGTTTGCACGTAAAGTGGAACAAGAATATATTTTGTTTATTATATCGGTCAAGTCAGACTTAAGAATTTACGGACTATATTTGCTGTTCCCAATAATGCGGCTTTTTGAATTGTCCGTATATGCTTTTCAGTCAATTCTAACTTCTTCGCGATCTCTTGCTATTCCTTGGTGACCAATCCATTCGCTGAGACCACTACTGGAAGCACTTCCACTGCGCGCAATCCATACACGTCCTTCAATTCAACAGCCAGAGGTTGGTATTTCCTCTTTTTCTCAGCAACAGTTGTTACCAGCCAGCCATCTGTAGGACCCGCAACATCAATGATGCATTATGTTTTAGATATTTTATCAAACAGAACAATATCCGGTCTATTTGCTTCCACTGTTCGGTCAGTGAAGATTACACTATCCCACAGAATTCGAGCTCGATCATTGCTGATTACTTGCTCAGGTTTGCATTTATAATACGGTTGTTCACTCTCTACGAGGTCGTATCTTTTGGCAAGGGCTTGGTGGATTACTTTGGCGACGCAGTTGTGTCTCTTGAGGTATTCTGTTTGTGCTAATGCGGGGCATCCACAGCAAATTTACGACTTAACAACGATTTAATAGAGAGAAAGTACCGACGCAGCTTTTCTTCTGGCTGTCGGCACAGTGCCCCCAAGTTAAAGAGTCCTCTTCCTACACTATCACGAGGTAAGTACAGCCTGTGCATTGAACTCAGGGTGGTGCAGTCGATGCCTCGTAAGCGTAGTTCTTATTTTCCTGTCAAATGTCTGCAAGGATGTTTCTGTCCATTTTATTACACCAAATGTGTATTTTGCTATGGGAATAGCCAAACTATCAATAGCAGATATTTTGCTTCTTAAATTTATCCACGTTTTGTCGATTTTATTTACTCTTGATAGCACGTTCTGTACAATTTTGTTCCTAATGTCTGAATCAAAAAATCCCAGCAATTGCAGCATTCCCAGATATTTGTCTTCAGTGCCGATATTTTTAATGATTGTGTCACCGGATATTTGCATATTTTGTTCATTTTGGACTTTCCCGCAAACAACATGAAGGGTAGCGCATTTTTCAATCCCAAACTCTAAGCAAATTGCATTGCTGAAACTCTTGACAAGTTCGAGCTCGTTTTGTAAGTGATATCTATTAGAAGTATATAGTTTGAGATCATCCATGTAGAGCTGGTGCGAGATACGAACATCAGAGTTTTTCTTCAATAAGTACCCAAATCCTAATTGTCTGAACATTCTGCTCAAAGGGGTGCGTGCTACGCAAAACCATAGCAGGCTTAGGCTGTCCCCTTGGAAGATTCCACGACGAATTGCAATATCTTCCGTCATGTAACAGCAGGTTCCCTTCTTAATCTGCAAATGAGTTTTCCATTGTGAGATGGAGTTCTTCAAGAAAACGATCAGTCTTCGATCGAATTTAAACAAGTCGAGTACTCTTAAAAGCCATGAGTGAGGTACCGAATCAAAGGCCTTTTTGTAATCTATCCAGCCTACAGAAAGATTTCACTGGTTCTTCCGTACTTGCTGCGTAATTACACTATCAATCAATAATAATTCCTGCCATCTCATACTTCCCTTGCGACACCCATTCTGTTCAGGAGCCAAAATGTGCTGGTCGACTAAATGACTGTACATTCTTGAAGAAATTATGGAAGTCATAATTTTATATAGTGTTGGCTGGCAAGTGATCGGTCGATAATTTTTTTGACTGGGATCTATCACCGGCTTTGGGCACCATATACGTTCTGTCTGTCAACAGGTATAGTACTTTGGGAATATAGATGGATCTAGCAAAACTTCATTGAACAGCCTAGTCAGGCATGGGTGCGTGGCAGTGAAATACTTCCACCATACATTTTGGATACCATCTGGACCAAGCGACTTACAATTCTTTGTTCTCTGTACTGCTGTTTTGATATCACAAGGGAAATTTCAAAGGGAGGCATCTCGTCGATGTTAAAACAAACTTCTATTTCCTGCTGCAGCCAGTAGGCTCCTTCATCGTTTTGCTTTGGTTTAGCCCATATATCAGTCCAATACTGAACCAGGGATTTGCTACTCGGATATTGCCTTTGATGGTCTTCATTGTTATTCTGCAGCAGTCTATAAAATTTGTTCTGGTCGAAAGCAAAGGCTGACTGGTGATGGCGTCTCTTTGCTGCTTCATCATAACGCCTAATTCCCGCACCGAGTGCAGCTATTCTCTGTTTCAGACGTTCCTCTTCATCTATCAATCCAGATCCTTAAGGTTCATTCGCAACTTCATTCTTTTAGCGATTAATCGTATCCCATTTCTCACTTTCTTAGGTACTTTTTCTTTCCCTGCAAAGTACGCTTGCAGATGACTGATTTCCTTTCTGGATTTATTAATTTTGGAAATGATTATTTTCTTCCATGTTGGTACGAATTCATTTTTAGAGCTGGAGCCTTTTTTTTCAATTTTCCTGTCTAATTTTTCTGCCCAAAACAGAGCAAACTGTCAAAGCGGCACAGTGAACTGCGTCAGACAGTTCTTCCGACGAAATCATATGCGATAATGTATTTTCAACTATGGAATTCATTTCTTTACAAGCAGCATAAAACTTCACATTCCCAATGATCTTAGGTATACGAGGTCGTTTCTGCAATGGGACACCTTTGTACGTAATACGGTATTTCTGGTAGCTTTCCTTTCCTTCATTGATAAGAGGTACATTACTAATTGGACTAGCTTGATTTTCAGCTACGTATCTTTCAAGAAGTCTTCCTTCTTCTTCATGTTCCTCGCCATGGAGTGGAGTCTCTGATGGCATTATACTTTGCAGTTGCATAGTTATCTGTTTTATAAGTCTGTTCAATTCGGCATCTGAAAATACACGTCGCCTTTGAATAGAATTTAACTGACTACAAACTCGTTGCTCATTCAGTGTGCTGTCTTGAAACATTCTTTTCCATTCCGCGTTATCATTATTATTAGTATGGTTATTATGATTATGATTATTGTTGTTGTTGTTGTTATTATTTTCATCATCCATCGCGGGTGGTATGGAAGACGTGTGGTATACACGACGTATTCCCATCGCCGTACATAGCTTACTTGGTCTACCTAAGCTTTTTTTCCATCACACAGCTACAGAAACTAAAACGATTCGTATTAGGAAGCTATAGCTTCATTTTTGCTCCGGCTGGGAATCGAATCTGGGACCGCCTTACAGACAGCTACCATGCCCTCAATAAGCCATCCAAGAGGCCAGTAATAATAATAATAATGATAATGATAATAATGACAATAATGATGATAATGATAATAATGATGACGGTGATGATGATAATGATAATGATGATGATAATGATGATAATGATAATGATGATGAAAATGGTAATAAGAATATTATTTTAATATTTGAGTCTATTAACTCGTCTGTTCACTAAACTGTGAGCAGGATAAAAAGATAACTCCATTATGTCTGACAGAGCGAAGCAAATATTTTGAGTATTTGAATATTCAGGAATGCCAGGCAAAGAAAAGAACTTCACGGTCGATTTTTTGCAACTTTAACTTTGGTCAACATTGATAGGAAAAACTCAGTGAAGCTTGGAACCTTGGATTCTTTTTGTCTATTCAAGACCAAGATGTTAAAATCAGAACACACAAAAAAATTGGGTTATCATTTTGGGTCCACAAATTGGTAGGCGATGTCGCGCATGTGAATCTACCAACGACTCAATACAGCATATTTACGGTGGATGCCTGCTTTGGCACAAACAGAATGTCATATAGAGACAACTGCGTCTCCAAAGTAATTCACTTGGGATTTGCCAAGAAACACGACCACCTAGAGTGAGTAACCTCATTACAAGTACAAATAAGAGCAAGTAATCCGCGATGATCGACCTCGAATTTTGCAGGATCACTGTTCAGGTGGGAGCAAATAGACCAGATATTGTTCTGTTTGATAAATATTTGAAGCAACATTCATCATTGAGGCTGCTGTTCCTACAGATGACAGGCTTGAAATAACGGTTACTGTGTATAATACGGCATATCAACAACTGGCTGTTGAATTGAAAGAGATGAATTGCAGACAGTGGAAGTGCTTCCAGTGATGGCGTCAGCAAATGGATTGGTTATCAAGGTGGCCGAAGGAATTCAAAGAAATTAAAACTGATAAGCATTTGCAGACAATTAACAAAGCTTCAATATTGGAAACAGCAAAAAAAGTTCGTCAATTCTTAAGCAGAAAGAATGGAAAGAGAAAAAAACCTACAGAGTTCTCGTTCCACTAACGTGCAAACCACTGTTGCCTTGGGTGAGTTTGAGAATCCCAGCATCAGCGGAGATTCAGAGAAAAAAGGAGATTTGGTAATAATAATAATAATAATAATAATAATAATAATAATAATTATTATTATTATTATTATTATTATTATTATATACTTAAATTGCATGCAATATCAAAAAGTTTAATTTTTCTAGATTTTGAGATTCTGCTAATTTCGGATCATCCGTTCTACGGAGAGCGGTAATCGATGAGAACAAAACAAAACCTCCCAGAAAATAGGCTTAAAAATTTCGTAGTTCTTGTACCGCCAAGAAAATATCTAGATAAAAGACATTTGGTCACTTGCATTTGACTTTTGTTTCCCACGAAATTTACTGCCGCCGGCCCACTCAATACTGAAGCTGTAGTCTACAATGATGACTCAATTGTTCTTAATAAATCAAATTGACATCAATCAAGTTCGAAATTCATATGTTTAAGTGCAATTAACTCAATAAGAGGAATTTATCTTGAAGAATTCATTGATTGGAACCGTCGATTGTGAATTTGATCTCAAGTGAGCGTTGTTTCAAGATGGGAAAATACATTTTCTCGTTCGTATTAAATCAGTCTCAAATACGCATCAAAGGGTTACATACCTGGAGATGGTTGAAAGCAGATGCATTCTTTTCATTCGCACTTCGCTTAGAGCCCCCGTCGCGAACGGTTGTGCCAGCAGCGCTCCGCTCCGTACAGATAAGCTCAAGGCGCACTGGTCAGCGGCGAGCTCTCGTCCTGCGAGGGCCGCCGCGCTCCGGAGTATTAAGTATTAAGTAATTGTTTTCCGTGCTACAGTAGAAAGTGTTCAGTGTTTACAATTAAAACTAAAATGTTTCCTTATCAGTATTCTCATACTGGGGAATTAGTGAGAGGTGAAATGGAAACTGTTTATAGCAATGAAATACCAGCCCATCAACAGTCGCTCGAACACGCCCCAGGTCAACTTGGAAGCTCACAACTTCCTCACCAGCAGGGTTTTCAACAGCAACTCCCACACGGAATTCCGCCTCTGCCGCCGCATCAGCCACCAATCAACCGCTACGAATTACTAAAAATCGGCCAGGCCACCAACCAAAGTGCTCCAACAACGGCAGGCAAAACACGGGAAGGCGACTTTACAGAGGACCGTGAGAACTCCAAAAGGTCAGTACCAAACAACGGACCAGCTAGTGGCAGTGAAAAAGTGATTGTAAGCGTACCAACAATTAATAAATATTCAGTACTCAGCGACCTAGACGATAGTGAAGATCCAATTGAAGCAATCTCGGAAAACTTATTTCCCCCCCCCCAGTGTTGATTCATAATGCACATAACCATTCTTTATTAGTAGACGATTTGAAAAAGTTTATGACTTCCAAGTTCTCTACAAAACAATATCAAAAAGACCCATCTAATAATAGATTTATTATAGATTCAACAATTACAGTTCAGCCTACAACAATTAAAGACTTCAGAAATCTTGTCAAATTTTGTAAGGGAGAACATCTAGATTTTCATTCATTTAGAGACCCAACCAACAGGCCGCTAACGGTAATATTACGTGGTATACCAACATGCTATTCTGAAAAGGAAATATTCGACGAACTTAATTGTCTGAACTTTCCGGTGCAAAAACTTAATAGACTTTACAAATTTCATTCCCCCACCATCCTGTGCGCGGTCCAACTATTAAACAACGACTTCGCAAAAACCATATATAAGCTAAACAATCTCTTCAATGCTATAATTAAAGTCGAGGGGAAAAAAGGAAGTCGGTGTTCTCAGTGCAATGCAAAAACTGTCAACGCTGTGGTCACTCACAAAACAACTGTGGGCGCGAGTCTCGCTGCGTGCGCTGCCTTGGCAGCCACCATTACGAGACTTACCCTCTACCTACAAACGCGCCACCCAGGGGCGTAAACTGTCTCGGATGGCACCGGGCTAATTACAAACAATGTCCTAAATTACTTTATAAAGGTCATAACTCAAGTTACTCTGCCACGAACTTTGCAAACTTTCAACAGCCTCGAACACCGATACCTCAAGCTGCAAGGCCCGCGCCTCCGCCAGTTTTTGATAACACTAACTTTCCTTCACTACCAACTATCAATAACCCAAGAAGGCAAAAAGCAAACACCCTCTTTACGCGCAGATGGCTTCACCAACCAATCCATTAACAATCCCATAGATTTCACCACTCAAATAGTCAACAATGTTATCTCTAAGTCATGGCAATATTAGTTCCAACTTCAATCTTTAATAAATTCAATAATCTCCTCGTTATTACCCAATGGCTCTAAATAAATTAAGCGGTCTAGCACTCCTCAATTGAAACTGCGATGGAATTGAAAAACAGTTTGACTACTTCTCTCATTTCTTGCGTTCAAATAAGATCGATATTGCCTGCCTAACTGAAACTCATCTCCGCCCCTCCTCAGAAAGTAAGCTAAAAATCCCAGGATACGTATCCTACAGAAATGACCGGCTATGCTATGACAAAGCTGCAGGTGGAGTAGCAATTTTAATCCACAAACGAATTGCACATTGCAGTTTAAATACTCCTTCATTAGAAAAATTAGAAACGATAGGAATCAAATTAACTCAGGCAAATCAACTCGACGTTCACGTAATTGCGGCGTGCAGGCCTCCCAATAGACCATTTCCAACCGACCTCCTAAAACAGCTACTTTCTTTTCAAATTCCAATAATAATTAATGGTGATCTTAACGCAAAACACAAGTTGTGGGGTTGCAACACCACCTCGCCCCAAGGCAAAAAGCTCCTCTAAATCGCAACGGAAAATGACTGTACAGTAAATGCACCTACATCCCCATTTTACCCAACACACACGAATATTAAACCCGACATACTAGATATAACGTTAACTAAAAATAAACCCGTAAAATAACCCACAAACTAAATACAAGTTACCAAAGACCACGCATCGTCACAGGCACAATTAATTGGCAAAAATTCCGAGAATACTTGTCCCTCCACCTGTCAGTACCTAAAAATCGAACTAATAACATAAGAATAGAAACCGAAATTGAACACTTTACCTCCCTCATCCACAATGCAATTAAAGAAACGCAAACACCTGTCCCAAGAACAGGCTTCAAGAAACTCAACATCCCAAACAAACTTCTGAAAATGATTGCCACCAAACGCCCACTACGACGCAAATGGCAGAGGCTCAGGCTCCCTCACTTAAAAAAAAATAAACAACTTAGGCCATCAAATAAACAAAAAACCAGAAAAGGTTAGATTCACTACATTTCAGAAATGTATTAGTCAAATTACTCCAGCTTCACATAACCAGTGGTCAATAATTAGGCATTTAACTAAAGAAAAAACTAACATCCCAACAATTAAATCAGGAAATAGCAAAGCCATAACTGACAGCGAAAAAACCCGAGCATTTTCAAAACACTACTCCTCGGCATTCAGCCTAACATATCTTTTGACAAGGAAATCACAAATAAAGTCGAAAATGAAATCAACAATGATTGGTACACAGCAGAGTTACCTACAAAATTTATTTCACCAAAGGAAATTAAAAAGCAAATAAAATGCTTACGTCCAAAGAAATCCTCAGGTCACGATCAAATTTCAAACTTCAATATAAAAGAACTCCCACATTAGGCTATTAGTGTTATAACAGCAATTTTTAACTCATGCTTAAGGCTGGAGTACTTCCCACAGCAATGGAAGCATGCCGAAATAATTCCGGTCCCCAAACCAGAAGAGGATCATAAACTAATTTCAAATTACAGACCCATTAGCTTAATTCCTTCAATCAGCAAAATCTTCGAAAAACGCATACTAACTAGGCTAACAAAATACCTCAGCAAAATTAACGTAATTCCCAACATCCAATTCTGATTCAAAGAAAAGCATTCCTCAACCCACCAACTTCTCAGACTTACAAAGCATATAGCAAACTCCTTCCAAAACAAAAAATACACTCTCGCAGTTTTTCTAGACGTATCACAAGCCTTCGACCATGTCTGGCATGCAGGTTTACTATATAAACTCAAGATATTGGGCACACCTTGATTTCTTTTTAAAATAATCCAAAGCTTCATCCTAGGTCGAACGTTTACAGTATGGATAAACAACACAGCTATATTGAAAATATTTCTGCAGGGGTACCTCAAGGATCATCGCTTTCTCCTCTGCTATACAACCTATTCACAGTAGATTTCCACTCACCAGAAAAATCACAAATGGCCACCTTCGCTGATGACACCACCCTATTCATTTCTTCCAGGAAACGCGAACTAGGAGCAAAACTCCTACAAAAAGATCTTACAAAATTTGTAACTTGGGCTCACAAATGGAGAATAGCTCTAAATGCATCTAAAACAGTTTGCAAAGTCTTTGTACTAAGAAAAATACCCACCTTACCACCACTAAATATTAAAAACACTCCAGTACCCTAGCCAGAAAAATCTAAAGCAATCAGATACCTCGGCTTACATTTTGAAACAAAGTTAACATGGAAAGAATATATAATTAAAATTTAAAAATCCACAAAACAAAAAATTGGCAAACTATACCCGCCCATCAACAAAAAGTCTCATTTGAGAACAGAAACGGCTCTATCAATATATAAATCTATTGTAATATCATCAATGTCATACGATTGTGCGGTTTGGGGAGGAGCCTCCAAGTCATCACTAAACAAATTACAAACTATTCAGAACAAATTCCTTCGACTGGCAATAAACGCTCCTTGGTATATTACAAACGAGCAAATTCATCATGAATTAAAAATTCCTCCACTATCTGAATTTATATATAAACTTTCTAAAAAAATTTAAGTAACCTAAGCCCATGTCCAAGCACAAACATCTTCAATCTCAATAGAAATGGCCCAACAAACCCTAGAATTAAATCTAAATTTCTCAAAGATGTTTTCCTTCCACCCTAATGAAAATCTGTATGTAAATCTGCTGGCATGAGGAAATTAACACCTCTCATGAACAAGACCAATCCCATTATGGTAATAATAGTAGTTTTGTAAATAATTGTAGTTGTAAATAAAAGTAATTGTAAGAACCATGGTTATTTCTTTTGTATTGTAAATTATTAAATTATATTCTAATTTGTTTTCTTTATTTTGTAATGCCTAGTTTCATTAGAAAAGTGTATATAACATGTAAACTTGTCAACAAAATAAAGTAAAGCCGCAACCCGCTGCTGATTTTATTGGAAATATAATAAAAAAAATTATTTTCATTATTTCTTTGAACTGGTCGGTCGGAGTCATTTGAAGTGTAAAGAGACTTTTTCACTACTGATCATTCTGAATGGGAGTAATTCCGAACCGCACCATCAAAGTCTGTCTCAGACGCTTAATTATTGAAACACCACACCCTCTAGATCCAGATTTGTTCGACTGGAGGTGCGCTCGACGCATGACGATCCGCGCTCGACGAACCGCGCTCGACGAACCGCGCTCGACGAACCGCGCTCGACGCATGAGCAAACTGTGAACAAGAAATTGCGAAAATGTAAACGTTTCTCAACGTAAAGATGATTGCAGAAGGACCTGGGCTTAGGGAGATAAGAAAATTCAAACGGGAAGACGCCCTGGGTTTCCGAAATTTCATCCGACAAACACCTACCGATTTGGAAGCTTTTCGTCAGATGGAGGAGTTTTGGATGGGTTTGGAGGGATGGATTTCGGAGGACTGATGAAAAAAATTATCTCGCTACTAAAAGTTCCGAAATGCGGTAGTGGTGTCTCCCCTTTGTGAAATGTCAGAATATTGTGCAACGCGTGTGCGGTTGCACCTTCCTTTCCGCATGTGAACCCTGCAATTCTCGGTGTGCTAATGGACTAAGAGGCCGCAGTTCGTCTTGTTCTATAGTATATTGATTCAGTGGTGAGTTGTAGTTGACAACGCCTTCAATCATTTCAATTGTTCTATAGTTCCCAACGAGTCGGTGAAAGGAAATAAGGGGTTGATTCAGGGGTCACTCATCGAATAAGAACTGGTGATTGATAGCTGAAATCAAGAATAAGGTCTCATGGATTGCAAAAAATGTTAATGATGTTCATAATTAATTGTTTCATGACATAAAGCTACATCTATTAGTTAACAGCACATCTAATTAGTTCATTAGGAGGTTTAGAAAACTCAAGGCATTATAATTATGTATTCAAAACGTTATCCACTCTATTGCACAAGATCATATTCTCTGCATTTCATAATGCAGAAATGTAATGACAGTTCTTATAAATCGCTCAGTATAGACTGCATTTCGTAACCATTGCACTTCAATGAAAATTATAAAGTAAACTACGTAGTGAGTTCTCTCCTAATGTTAGGAATCGAAATGTTTTCGAAGACATTAGTTCGAGGAATTGGTGGTCTAAAAGTCGTATATGAGTAATCATTTGTGCTCTGATTTTGTTGTGTGTATTTTATGTACTATCGAGAAAAATTCCTGGTGGTCGATAAAGCAAACTATTCTTATAAAAGGGGTCCATGCCAGAAAATGGTTGGGAATCCTTCTAGATAAATCGCTAGCCATGCCTCAGAAACCAAATAGGTATAAAAATGTAGTATACTCAGATTTCAATACAATGACACCTGAGAGATCATCATTTGTGTTATCCAAACGAGAGCTTCCGTACGAGAGGTAACGAAACTTGCGATTGGACAACCGCGTCTGCTGATTCGTCAGAAGTCACCCTCCTTAAATCAAAGTATAGTTTTAATACGTGACGGCACCGCGCTTGCGCATCATTCACGCGACGGCGGCGGCGGGCGAAGACAATGCGTCGTTGGCGCCTCCGCCCCGCCCCGGCCACGCCCCGCCCCCGGCCACGCCCCCCGCGCCGCCCGTCAGGGGCCGCTATGGGCGCCGAGTGGCTCCCGGCTGCGCCCGTGGGGGCCATCAAGATTAATCATGCACTGCTCGAGAGCATTAACGGGCTGCACCTCAATATTTGAGAAAAACGGGCCGCTTCGAAATTTGAGACAAAAGGGCCATCGCAAAATTCGAGAAAACGGGCCATCTCAGTATTGAAAAAACACGGTCCACAACAGATTTCGAAATAACTGCGCACCTAAATGTTTGGGAGAAACTATCAACCTACAAATTCGTCGTAATGCGACGAGAAAGAATCCATTGCATGATCTGTTTTGAAAGCAGTTGCGCACTGAGTACGTGAGTACAGAGTAACATCGGGTATCAGAAATTGCAGATTAGCACAATATAATATTTACATTTTTAAAGTAAAAATCGAAAGTGTCTTATTTTTCATTTTTTTCGGTCTTCTTGGATTTGACACCTATTACATGTTCAGTCTGCGTTGTTTTCTGACAATTTATGCCTTTATTCAAAATTAGTATTATAGATTGAATCACTTCGTGACACGCTCCAATTGTCAGAGAATGCACTCACAGAACACGCCCGGAATGTGCATGAGACGGCAACTAGTAGAGCCAAATCTAGATAACTGAAAAAAGAAAAAGAAAAATCATCATTGGTCTTAATGTTGTCATCCGTTCGAATATTCGAATATTCCCTGCCCGCAGTTCTATCACTGGCCTTTTACTAGCTGATGCCCATGCATCAGCTACCCGTTCCTTAAGGGGAGGAGTGGGTGAAAATTTGAAAATTTACATCATACATTCAAATAACTTCAAATTTTACCAGAAGAAGTAATACATTATACTTATGTACCCTACAAAGTTTTGTTACTCTGCTGTTTTTAGTTTTGAAGAAAAAAAAATTTTTTTGAATTTTTTAAAAAAATTTCTTATTATTTTATAAAATGCTCTACGTTCCACATGAAGCAACATTCATCACTGAATTTTTTATGACTTACTCATAAAAGGTATATAATTACATTCATGGAGTATAAATAAAATAAATGAGAGCGTTTCTGAGAAAAAAATAATAAAATATACAGTTATTACCTGATGGCTATAAAAAACACACATAAAAAAATAAATATTTTTAATTTAGTAATTAATGATTATAACACAAAAAGCTTCCATAGTTCTATGAAATACATTTTCTTAAGATGTTTTAAAAGTTTCATTGAAATATAATAAAAATTGTAGAACGTGGAACTTTTTGAATTCCATAAAAGGTCAGGAAAGTGAAATGCGGGAAATTGAAAATGAAAATTTAACTTTATACAAATGCATTTTACTTTATCAACTTACATTTAAAATTCTCCAGAGCCATACATAGTACACTCAACAACTATTCTCTTTTCTTCTAGAACTGTATTTGTAATTTTGAGTTGCTTTTTTTGACATTTTGAAAACCTGGTTGTGCAGCTACTTAACTTTTCTGAAGACGGCGTTCATCCCTCATTGCCATTATTTTCTTCCCTTGAGGTGTCATGTTAATGTCAGTTATATTTGATCTTATCTTTTCACCTGCTTCACACACCGTATTATATTGAGAAACTGCTGATGTGACAGCAATTTTTTTTTCTTCTTCGAAACAAATATTTCTTTGGGGCACTTACTCCAAATCAGGCTATGCAAACTTTCGTTGGTATTTTGTGTTTTTCTGTAGCTCATTTGTTCCAGAGAACATCTATATAAAGTTCATGCCGGGAAATTCAAAAAGCAAATACATTCAAAACTTCTACGAGATGAAAACGTTTGGAAACTGAAAAAGGGGGCGTGGCCATCGACGCATTGAGATCTTTAAATGCTCGCAGAAGCCATTTAAATCGCGATAACGAAAAAATAAAAACACCAAAATTAACCACACATTCCAAACAAAATTATCACATCAAAAATTAAAAATCGTATTTTTCAAATTTTTTTGCCAATTTTCACCCACTCCTCCCTTAAAAACATAGCGGCTCTGTACTTTCACTGTCCCCTGTGACGAACGCGCCTGCATCGACCCTTCAATTGATTAGATTTGGGAAGCAATGCGACGGGCAGGTGGCGCGCACGTGGGGCCCGTGGATGGAGCATTAGTCCGCCTGCCCGCAAGCAGAGCGAAGGCGGGGAGAGGACGAGAGGGAAAGGCACTTTTAATCGGAGGGAGATGGGCGAGTGGAAAAGTAACGAGCCCGCTGCGGTGGCTCAATGGATCAGTAGATGTCTCTGCAGTTCCTCTTGACCGGGAGGTCCTAGGGTTCCAGTCCCCACGGTGGCAGGATTTTCGACACTAGCTTGGAAGTTCAGTCGAGATCAGCCGCTGTCTGGAGGAGAATTCTTGCAGCCGGTTGCTCTAATCGATAGTTTTCCGTGGTTTCTTCGATCAACACCAGGTGAATGCCGGAGCAGTACCCTACCAAACGGGCCACGGACCGCGCGCGATCTGTCCTTCCCTTTCCTTGTCCTATCCTATCCCCCTTACACACAAACTTACACTAACATGCACTACACTACCACATATTCCGGGAGAGAGGTCGGGAGCGTAGAGCTTGCCCCGTTGGTGAGAGAGTCCTGGTTAGGGGGAACCCCACTAGCCGACGGTAGGTCGGCGCCGGATCTCGCCGTCCAGCGGGGGAAGATCACCGCTATCTCCCGAGAAAAAACATGCATTACACTAACGGGACTAATGACCAAAGCAGTTGACGCGCCCGGAAACACGAAAAAATCAATCAATCAATCATAATTATTTGTCATATATATTCCCTAAGGTCGAAAATCCTTTCACTGAAATACACTTTCGATTCTGAAGCTCTAGAACTGTCACAGGCACTGCAGCAACATCACTTGGAGCCCCGAGCCACCCACGCCGGTGTGGCTTGACGGGGCGCAGCGTGGCGTGGCAGAGGGTGCATTGCGGAGCATCGTGTGGCAAAGCGGGGCGTTTTCTTTCTTTCTTTTTTCTTCTTTTTTTTTCTTTTTTTTTTTCTTCAAGAAACCACGAAAAACTTCCGATCAGAGCAGCTCGCCGCCAGAATTCTCCTCCAGGCCGGACAGAACTCGCCCCAGCAATTTAGCTAATGTCGCAAATCCTGCCACCGTCGGGAGTGGACCTACCGATCAGTGGCTCTGCAGTGACATCAGTTGATGTGCCACCTCTCGTGTTGTGAGGTGCGGATAGGAGAGGCGTGGCGGGGCTGGCCGTAGGAGAGGCGAAGCGAGGCGGGGCCGAGCGGGGCGGGGTGTGGCGAGGCGGTGCGGCGCGGGACGGGGCGAGGCGGAGTGCGGCGTGGTAGGGCGGGTTTGATCGGGGCGGGGCGTGGCGCAGCAGAGCTCAACGGGGCAGGGCGGGGCGAGAAGAGGCGGGGAGGGTCGGGACGGGATGAGCAAGGCGGGGCCGGCTGTAGCGAGGCCGTGGGCGCGTGTGGGGCGCGCATAAATGACTAGCAAGGCGCCGCCCACGCGCGCTCTGCGGGCGCAATGCGCATTCATGTATTCGCGCATCCATCTCGCGCCCGCTACCGCTCCCGCCCACCGCCCGCCCCTTTAAATCGCCGCGCGCACAACACCAGGGCGTCAACCGATGGCACTGCAGTGCCTCTGACGCGGAGGTCGGTCTTAGGATTACACTCCCGACAGGAGCAGGATTTGCGACGATAGCTACGTCGAATTCCGCCGTTGTCTTGTGGAAAATTCTAGCTGCTGAATCCTATGATCAGTAGTTTTTCGTGTTTTCTCCAATCAACTCCATGCGAATGCCGGAGCATACCCTAACAAGCGACAACGGACCGCACGTGATGTTTCCTTCGTCTTCCGCGTCCTATCCTCTCTCCTTACTTGCACAACACATGCACTACACTACCACACATGTCGGGAGGCCGGTCAGGAGCTTAGAGCGTGCCCCGGGCGGGGCGGTGCTCTGCTTCTGGTGAGAAACACCTCACGCGACACGTACACACTCCCTAATCCCTGCCTTGACCGATAATCGCGATCGTGTGCGATCTGTCTGCATTCGTGAATGAGGAGCTCTCTCCCTTCGCCCATACTATTGGTACACGCACCGAGATGGAGCTCACGGGCCACCTCGGACACTAATGCAAAGGTACAGGTCAGATATACACCTAAGGGATATCTTGGCGCGAAGTTCGAGAAGCACAAGGGGTTTTCCCAGGAAAGTGCTCGAGGAAAACAGTAGTGGCCGCGAGAGTACCTGGTAGCGCCGATAGATGGCAGCCGGGAAAGGAAGGGGGAAAACCGTAAATAATAAATTTATTTTTATGTTCACATTTTCATTTTTATTAAATACCCTGACTTTACTTTGCTGTAGTGAAGTAGAATTTCAATCCAGGAAGATTCTTAATTTCTTCGATCATACAGTGCATCTTCCCATCCCGAATTTGTCCTTTTGTGTTCGTGGAAGGGGCACGGAGGTGCCGGTACTTCGCAAGTTCAGCCACTAACTACACAGTTTACCCCGTTCTGATATCTTCCCCGGTGTGGCACCGTCCCAGTTGTCAAGGTCTAAGTCCTGTCTGGTCTCTCGACGTGTCCAGTGCAGTAAGAGTGTGTGTGTGTGTGTGTGTGCGTGTGTGTGCGTGTGTGTGGCGTGTGCGTGTGCGTGTGCAGTGCGTGTGCGTGTGCGTGTGCGTGTGCGCGGTGCGCCGGTGCGCGCGAGGCGGAGTGCGGCGCGAGTGCGTGCGTGCGTGCGTGCGCGCGCGCGTGTGTGTGTGTGTGTGTGTGTGTGTGTGTGTAAGGGGGAGAAGAGGAAGAGAATGAGGAAGAAATTTTCGCGCGCGATTCATGGCAAATGTGCTTGTATACTGTCCCCGCATTTGCCCGGTACTGATCGGAGAAACCACAGAAAACTACCGATCAGAGCAGCCGGCCCCTAGAATGCTCTTCCAGGCAATATTGGAAACTCAATTTAAACAAAGCGACAAACTCATATAATTGGCTGTCGTTTAGAAAGTACAACATTGAGTTTTTTTACCCTTTTGTCAATACTTCGCCAGGGAAGCAGCACGTCGTTATCGTCAACCGTTAGAGGAAGCGCCGGAGCAAGCGCTTTGACGCTCGCTGCTGTGCGTATTTGAAAAGGGGCGGAGTCGCACGACGGCGGGACGCTCGACCTCGCGTGCCACGCCCGCCATTTTGCACTTCCCTTTTTTAACTGTGACAAGAGCTCGCGCTGTGCAAACCTCGACCTGGGCGCGCGTTCGGCCTGTAAACAAAGGAAATGCAACGGGAAAATCTTTGCGTCCAGAAACATAATGAAGACTGGTTAATGGGAATTGGTCAATGGGAAGTAATAGAGTTGTTTGCCTACGTTTCGGAAAATGGAAATAAATTGTCTGAAACACTTAGCAAACATCTAAATAGTTCCATTACGTCTAAAGCCTTGTGAACCTACCTTCATTTCAAGAGATGAAGTTTGCTCTGATCTCTGGGATGCAGGCCCGTCGACACCCGCACTTGGTGTATACGTCATTGAACATAATCTTATAAGGAAACAACATATGTAAGGTTAGCGCAAACGTTCGCATTTTTTCAATATAATAAATTAATTATTCACGTGTGGCAGCGATAGTGTATAATTGCAAATGAACGCATAACGATCTTACGCACGTGTTGTATGCAACATCTTACCCGATCGAATGATGTAATATTTTTACACATTTCCGAATTAAGCATAAATGATTATTCACATTAGTCATTTCACATCTAATACATCGGTTGAAATAAAGAGCTTTTTAATTTATTGCAGGAAGGTTTAATTATGGATGTTATAATATGCCATTAATCTACTACAAAGACGTAAGTAAACAGAATATATCTAGGAGATCGGATTACATAAATGACGTTTAAAGGGCAATGTCAGAGTTGAATTAGTTCTAAAATTTATTAGATTATGACAGCTCTTACATTCGTGTAGGGGACAGAATGCTCGAGCGACAGCTCAACAAAAACAAAGAATATAATTCTCTGAGAGTTGAGATCCGGCGGTCAGTCATAGGTTATACAAGGACTGATCGAATCTGCAACGATAAAGAAAGATCCAAACTGGGAGTTAAAAGTACGTCACAGTAAATCAAGGAGTACCGGACAAAATGGCTCTCTCTTGTAGACAGAATTGGTGGCAGCTGATTTCCAGAATGTTCTCTACATACGGAGCCGTCTACAGAAGGAATAGAAGAGTCGGTTATAGAATCATTGGGACGAAACAACCTAAAAAACACTAATCCGAAGTTAATTGTAATGATTGTTTATTGTGAAAGACATTTTTAATTTATACAGTTGGAAGATCACGATATGTAAATGTCAAATGAACATTCATGAACACACAATATATATGATTCAGAAAAGAACGAAAGACAAAGTAAGATACGTCAATCATTTCTTTTAGAAGTGATTATTTCTGAAGCCTCTCGAACACTAACAGAATTCTCGGGGCACGACCAGAGTATCCTAGGAACGTGTCCCGACGGTGACGCATTCAGTCCGTAACTAGGTAGCTAGGTAGAATTCGACCAAGGTGTTCGTGGGGATTGTCATGTCTGCTGGCAGTGAGCGCCGCGGAGGATGGACCTTCGCCGCTGGCCGTCGGCGGTGCTCCTCCTCCCTCCCGGATGCGCGGCCGAGTGGCGCCCTTGATCCCAATCGGTTCCCGACCGGCGCTCTGCTCACAGCTTCCGACGCAGACGGCGGCACAACCATACAGTCCTTTTCAGGCCTAATAGGCGGGAGAGGTACAGTCCTTTTCCTGTCTAATAGACGATACAGGTACAGTGATGCAATCCTTTTCCAAGGGGGGAACCTTTTCCTGTAAGGCCAGTGGTGCTATTATTTTTTCTGTCCAATAGGTGATAGAGGTACAGTGATTTTCTTTTCCTCTTCTATTCCGTTCCTCTAGTAGAGAATTGCAGTTATACAAGTACGGACGCACAGGGGGCGGGAAGCACAAAGACCGTTCCCCCAAGAAAGTTTGGTAGCCCCCCCCCCCTCGAACTCTTATACCTAATAAAACATTTCATGTGATTTCCAAAAATTTGTTCAAACTCTGATACCCCCTCCCCTTTTGGCCAGACAAGTTGGGAAATTGCTATGCATTTCGAGAAGAAGCTCTTCAAGTCATCCTGTAGCCTTAATGGTTCAACATAAAATTCATTGTATCTATTAATTTTACCATTTAAGTTATAATTTCATTTTCCCTGTATAATGGTATGTGTTATTCATTTATGTGTAAAATATGGCATATGTTAATAAAAACGTTCAGTGGAAGGGTAAGTCCGAAAGTGGTACTCCTCCCCCCATTCTTGTTTTAGGCTGCGCGTGCCCTCAACCGGCGGCAGTTCAATCCTCAAGTAGGTTCAATGTGGTGAAATTTTTAAATTAATATAGCACGAGCAAATGCAAATAATGTCTCTGCAATTCAATTTAAATAAACTTTTAATTATCAAATATTAATGTTTAATTTTTGTTTCTAAAAATGAATCAATGACCAGTTGATCGGAAAATTCTTTGGGTTAGGCAATGTTATCCTACAAATGGCGTTGAAAGCGGTGCGCAGTGTTTCTTTAGACCGAAATGTGAAAATTGTGTTTCACACATTCATGAGTTAAATTAATGCGTCATGTGAGTCGTGGGTGATTGATTGATTTTTTCGTGTTTCCGGCCGCGTCAACTGCTTTGGCCATTAGTCCCGTTAGTGTAGTGCATGTTTTTTCTCTCGGGAGAATGCTGTGAACTTCCCCAACTGGAAGGCGAGATCCGGCGCAAACCTATCGTCGGCTAGTGGGGTTTCCCTCAACCAGGACTCTCCGACCAGCGGGGCACCGCCCCAGCCGGGACAAGCTCTAAACTCCCAACCGGTCTCCCGGAATATGTGGTAGTGTAGTGCATGTTAGTGTGTGTGTGTAAGGGGAGAGGATAGGACAGGGAAGAGGAAGGGCAGATCGCCCGTGGTCCGTGGCTCGTTTGTTAGGGTACTGCTCCGGCATTCGCCTGGTGTTGATCGGAGAAACCACGGAAAACTACTCATAAGAGCAGCCGGCCGCTAGACTTCTCCTCCAGACAGCAACTGAATGCGACCTAGCTGAAAACCTAGTGTCGAAACTCCTGCCGCTGTCAGGACTCGAACCCAGGACCTCCCGGTCAGAGGCGCTGCAGTGACATCAATTGATGCACTGACCTACCGCTCCCGGTGCGAGTCGTGGGCATTTCTTTGTTACAGGATATAACTTTTGGTCCATTTTACTTTTTCACACAATACTGACAAGACAAATCTAACCGATCGTTTGATATTAAAGGCTTGCGTCATAAAGTAATGGGGGTACCTTTAATATCAAACGAAAGTTTGTTTTTGTCGTGTCAGAATTGAGTGAAATAATAAAAATGGCTGAAAAGTGACTCAAGCATATATGGCCATGCAGAATTTAATCTAAGATCTCAAGAAACGATTTTTTTTCAAAATTGAAAATTACAGATGGTGTTACCTTCATATTTAATTACCTTCATTCCAATCAATTTCGTGCGGTTGACGTGAGGTAAGTATTTCTAATTAATAAATGATATTTATTTTTTGTTTATTACATAACTAGTAAGCACATTTCTTTACAAAATATATTTCGTTAGATTTATTGAACTACAGTTGCGTGAAAATTGGATGTTCTGGTACATTAAACATTTTTGAAAATACTCTAATTTGCACGGCTACAAGTATTCGTAGATGAATTTAAGCTTAAAATGTAGCTCTTTGAATGGGCAAGTCTTTTGTAAAAGTCGCAACTTAACTCCCCGGGGCACAGAAAAGATAGGCATTTTAAGTTTTTTTTTAATTTATTAATTTTTGAAGAATTCACGTAGCTCAGTAAAAATAGTTATACATGTGTATTTACAGACATATTCTAACCTTAAAAATAATCTTACATACTATTACAAGGGGGAGGAAAACCCTTTTCGGGTCCTCAGTCCGGATCTAAATCTGCAAATTTTTTTAGAAATATGTGATATGGATATTTGTTTTTGATTCGTGTTTGTTAATTGGGGTTTTTGGCTAGTTTGAATGATGATAGAGCTGGGATTTGAGGTAGGTTATGATAAAAGTTGGTGGCCAGATATGTGATGTATTGTTCAATGGGTTCCAAATTAAATTCGTGAAGTTGATTGTTGGTTATATACCATGGGGTATGAGCAATTAACTATTCTTAAGAATTTATTTTGCAGGACTTGTAGTTTATGGATGTTAGTTTTAGCAGAATTGATCCAAATTGGGCTGGCGTACAACATTAATGGTTTTAAAATTGTCTTGTAAATTGCTATGGCTGATTTATATTGTATTTGGCTGTTTCTGTAAATTAGTGGTCGTAGTTGAGCAAGTTTTATTTTCGCTTGGGTCACTTTGGCATTTATATGTTTTCCCCAAGTTAGCTTGGTATCAAGATATAAGCCTAAATATTTTACAGATTTATTGGGGGGGGGTACCAATCTATTGATTTCTTATTTAGAGTGAGAGGAAGTGGAGGAGAGTGGGGTCTTAAACTAAATATTTTTGCAGCGGTTTTATTAGGATTTAGTTGGATTTTAAGTTCAGCAGCCCAGCTGTCTATCATATTTAAATAAAGTTGTAAGTGGGTTCTTAACTCAGTGAGGGTTGTACCGGAGGCAAATATGGCTGTGTTGTCGGCAAATTGAGCGATAGTGACTTTATTAAGTGTGGGAAGGTCAGCGACATAGAGGTTGAATAGGGTGGGTGATAACGGTCACACGTCATACGCAGTTTTTTAATTGTTTTTTTTTGACGTAAAATAAATAAATAAATAAATAAACAAACGGAGAGCTTTGGGGAAGTGCAGTGTTTATTGTTCTTGGGTTGGATAAATGGTTGTTAACATTGACTGAGAAACTTCTATTGTTTATTAAATTTATTATTATTATGGATTTTAAATATTGTGGAGTGCCTATTTGGATAAGTTTATATAAAAGAGCTTGGTGCCAAGTTCGGTCGAAAGCTTGTGTAATAGAGCTATGAAGTGGTGTTTTATGTTTTTTGAAAAGCGGAATAAATGTACTCTGAAATTCTTAATAGCTGGTGATGCGTTGAGATTATTTCTGTAAATCCAAACTGTACCTTGGTTGAATATAGGTGGTTTTTCAATCTTCGTAATATGATTTTCTCGAATATTTTGGAAAGAGTTGTTAATAAGCTGATTGGGCGGTAACTCTCGCGGAGTGATGGGGTTTTGTTTGGCTTTGCTATGGGGATGGTGATTGCATGTATTCCGTTTATGGGGGAAATATCCGATTCTGAAACATGAATTGAATGTGTTATTTAAGTACGCAATTGCCGTTAGTGGTATTTTTTTAATGCCAAATTGTTTATTTTGTCGTGCATATGCACTTTATCTCACACTGGCCCACGGAACGCAGGTACGAGACGAGGCGCAGTGCTGAGCGCGGAGCTCCGTACGACGCGACTGCTCGCAGCGGAATGTGTGGGCATTTTAAGAAATCATGCAGCATGTACGCTCAAAAAGTAGCTCTTTGAATGGGCAAGGTTTTCGTAAAAATCGCAAATGGGGCTCCCCGGGGCAAAAACAGATCAGCATTTTAAGTAATATTTAGTTTACCATAGGAATTTCATGAATGTCATTTTGTTTATTTTAAATCGGTGTTTTTCGATCTTTTTTCGTACAAAATACACGATCAAAGGAAGGTGGTGCAAAACATCAAGTTGCCTAAAAATCTTACAAAATGCATAAATAAACAGCTTATTGTCTATGTGACATCTCTCCATTTCAATTTGATTCACAGTACCATCAACGTCTTTTGTAGACGCTTCTCCATCATTCTATTTTGTTCGAAAATTGCGTTTCTCATACGTTTAACGGTATCAGATAACCGTTCAATTCTATCTTGAAAAAGGAGGCTGAGGTTGAATAGTTTCTCTTGTTCAAAAACTGATTTTTTTACGTCGCTTTCGAAATGCGTTCCCCAATTATTCACGCGTTTCGTCATTACCACGGATTTTGCTCCTTCACCCACTGCGTGCTTCGCAGCTCGTTCCGGAGCACCGTACGCCTGCTCGTAAGTAGCGGAGCGTGATCACGCGCACGCAAGCCATGCGACGCGTGCTCCGAGCACGGCCACCGCATTCGGCACGCCTACGTTCACACACACACACACACACACACACACACACGCGCGCGCTCGGAGGCTGGGGGTCGAATCCCGGACAGTGGCCTGGCCCATTAGATTCGCACTGTCTGGCGGTGGGAGCTTAGGGAGTACGATTGGTTGATGTATTGGTGATTACTGCTAAGGTCATTAGTCATAAGTGTAGTGCATATTTTTAATCTCTGGAGGTGGCGGTGATCTTCCTTCGCTGGATGGTGAGATCCGGCACGGACCTACCCCTCGGTATGGGGTTCTTCTCCCAACCAGGTACATCCCATCAGCGGGGACAGCTGCCCTAGCCGGGACAAGCTCTAAGCTTCCGACTGGTCTCCTGACACATGTGATGGTGTAGTGAATGTGGTGTGTGTGTGTGTGTGTGTGTGTGTGTGTGTGGTGTAATGGGTGGGGATAGGATAATGAAGGGGAAGGAAAAATCGCGCGCGATCTGTGACCCGTTTTGTAGAGTACTGCTGCGGCATTCGCCTGGTGTTGACCGGAGAAGCAACGGAAAACTCCTCATCAGAGCAGCCCGCCGGTGGAATTCTTCTCCAGAAAGCGACTGAATTCGATCTAGCTACTCGTATGTAGCTAGTGTCGAAAATCCTGCCATTGTTGGGACTCGAACCTAGGACCTCCAGGTCAGAGGCACTGCAACATCAATAGATGTTCTGAGCCACCGAAGCCGGTATGTGAGTACGGGGATGGAACGCACTCTCATTCTCCGCTTAAAACTCTGATGCGAAGGCTAGAGAACATTGTTTTCTTGATATGAAAGTTTGTTTAAAACAATCTCCCCTTCTAGCGGGGAAAACCGTGAGCGGTAGCTCAGTGCATCAACTGCTGCGCCTCTGCCCGGGAGGTGCTAGGTTTGAGTTCTGACGGCGGCAGGATTTTCGACACTAGCTTTTCAGCTAGGTCGAATTCAGTCGCTGTCTGGAGGAGAATTCTAGCGGTCGGATGCTCTGATTGGTAGTTTTCTGTGGTTTCTCCGATCAACACCAGGCGAATGCCGGAGCAGTACCCTAACAAACTGGCCACAGACCGCATGCGATCTTTCCTTCCTCTTCCTTGTCCTGTCCTCCCCCCCCCCACACACACAGTTACACTAACATGCACGACACTACCATATATTCCTGTACATTTGTACATTTTTTGCGACATTACATACTAATTTGCGAGAGTTCAGACGGAATTCTTCTCTTGGAACTTGATAACGTGAAACTCCTAATTCTATTGAAATAAGATTGTAAAATTTCAAGAAAGTAGTGGTCTTTTTATGATGTACTAAAACAATATTCTGCCTAAACACAACTCGTTCTAAAAACGATTTAAAAGTATTAGAGACGTATTGCCTCTTTCTCCTCCACGTCATACCCTCCATTCGAGGTTTCCGCTCTCCCCAATACATAAACAAATTGGAAATGGCACCAATGCCTTCGGCGGCGGTCAAGCGTTGTTGTATTCTGTTCTCTTGACCTCCGTTTTTTATATAGTGATTAATCCTTTGTGCTCACAAGCGCAGGAATTTTAATATCGAATAAACCGGATTTCCTTTATTGCATTTTTAGGGTTGTTGGAACAAAATCTGCTGTTTCTTGGGCTCCATGCAACATATAATGGGGAAGGAAATTGAAATGAGTTTTTTTTGTTTTTTGTTTTTTTACAAAGAATTTGAAATAAACCTACCTGTGGAATGAACTGAATGAATAATCAGACTTAACCTATACATTTGAAATAAGAATCGATACTGCTAAAACTTAATATATTCCACAAACTAAAAAAGATAATTATTATTATTATTATTATTATTATTATTATTAACATCACATTCAATTCGTTGTTTTTGATGTGGGGTTATTGACTTCAAATTAAAAAAGATAAGTGTTATATTGTTCGTATACTGTTCTTATGCGTCATTTGCACCGTTCAATGCCCACTGACCCCTCCCCCCGCTTAAAGGCGTAGCCACAATGCCCACGTTCATCCCACCAATAGTGCTTGTGAATCCGTGTTGGTCAACAATGATACTGTTTTTAAAAATCAGCTGTGACATTTCTACGGAACGTAAAATAACATTTATGAAATAAAAATGTATTTTCGTGTTTCTGTTACCCCATTCATGTATTTCACATTTTTTAAAATTTGGTGTGAATTCTACGGCCATGGATTATTGGCCCTCCTTAGTCCTAATAGAATCTTTGCTCATGCATTTTTGATTCCCTCGCTCCGAAATAGGTTTTAATTTTCGAAAAATCACGCAAATTAACGCTCGAAACATATGGGTCATTATCGCAAACAAATGCTGAACATGTTTCGTCACTTGATAGCCCTAGCTCGAGGCTTTGTTAAGTATTGGAAGCACGAAGTGGACAGTTGCAAGTTTGCTTAGAAGATATTTCTCTCTGTGACAACCCGTTTTTTCACACATCAGCGCTTATAAAATTCGTGTGTGTTATTAAGTGTCAGAGAGGCAGGGCATTGTGCTCCCTGTACTGCTGCGTGTCGTCTGCGTGAAACGAACATGCCGGCGTCGCAAGCCGAATTCGTTTACTACGCACTGTGAAGTCACGGGGGTTAAGTGAATTCGAGACTTCGCGGGTTCTTGGTTGGGTGACCGGCTGGGAACCCCGGGATCCAACGGCGTTGAGCCTCTGGCCGAAGGAATAAAAGCCTTGGACCCTGACTGACTGCAGGTGACGAGACTTTACAAAAATAATAAGGGAGAATTACTCCATACCAGCACTCAACGCCCAAAAATGGTTCAGAGACGCGCTGCGTCAATAAAGACGAAAAATCAGAAGGCGGGACGCAGTGCTCGCTAATTCACATGGACATTTTAGACTCAAATGGTGAATGAATAGCAGATAGTTCATATCTAAGCTTATTAATATTTTTAGACTTGCTTATTTTAGAGCTTTTATGAGATGACAATACTTGTAATTAACGTGTTGTGCCGACCTGGATGGCCGAGGTGGCTAAGAGCGTGTACCGGCTCAGCGCTTCGGTCCGAAGGGTGGCGGGCTCGACTCCCTCCTTGGGCATGGGTTTTGTCCCTTGTCTCTTTATATGTGTTGTAGCGGAGGTCCTCGCTTTCTACTGACCCTAGATCAGAAGAGCCCGCAAGTATGTTGGTGTCTAGGGTGTAGTCGAATATGCGTCCCATCGGTACGTAAAGGGTAACCGGCTGTTGGCTGGATAAAGCCCTAGGAGAAAATAATGCTGTCATTACAAGTCAACCTTCGTAGCAGTGAAATGTCTACAAAATGCTCTCTTAAATTATAACAATCTGTTCGAAGCCTTAACGGCTCCCTTTACGTCATTTAAAGGAATATGGGTATCAAAAATGGAGATTTAATAGGTGACAATGTCCATCATCTTGCGGCCGTTTTCGAATGCACATTTGTATAAAAGATTTAGAAAGTAGGCAGAACACCAACACGACAGCACAGTATTATAAAGTAGTGTGCGAGTGTTCTATTGTTTTCGCTAATTCCCAAATTTCGTCTTTTTTGTTTCAGGTAAGTGAGTGTATTGAGAAGCAATGGACTGTGACTTCAGAGAGACTTAAGTAACGATGGTCTGCACTTAAATGGAAATGATGGCCTTCATTTGTAAGTCGGTTCAGTTTTCCTTGAAGTTGTTGAAGTCTCTAGTATTACGATTTAATGATCAGTAATAAATCATCTTTGAACTATGAATTAATATTTTGCACATTGGACAAATTGACGCAGAGAGTGTGTTTAAATGTTGGTTAATAGACTTTTAGTTCGTGTTTTGAAGATTGTAGTCATAAAAGCTTTCATCAAACGAATGGTGACATTTTCAAACTTATATTTTTCAACTCCCATTCAAATATATTTGAAAACTTAGAACGTATTATAATGTTTAACGTCTTTCTCGATTATCTCTCTCTACGACCCACTTAATACCATGGGGGTGCTAGTCCGACGCAATGCTCCTTGCTCGTTCTGCGCAGCCGTTTGCGTCACGTAGCGTGGAGAAATATGTTGAAAAAGTATTATAGAATAAAGTGACAATTTTTATCGAAAAATAACACGATGAAGGTGCAATTGAAATAAAAGATGCAATATTTTTAAAAAGTACTTCATATATGTCTTACAATGACTTATAACCAGGTGATTATGAGGGGACGGATTTTGATGATCTAAAACATCGCCAGAAATTATCAATAAAATCCTCTAAAATGTTTTAAAAATGTCCGAAAAGCAAAGAAAAACGACGTAAAAAAATGTGATCAAAACCAGTGCGAATGAACAACTCATGCTGTGGGATACGTTACTGATATAATCGAAGCTTCTTATATCCGTTCACGTCAACGCAGCTTTCACGTTTGGTTTGGACTGTTCTTCAACAGAAAATCTCCGTCTTTAGTCATCTCGAAATCGTCTGGACCGCCAATGGTGCTGGCAGGCGTCACAGGAACCTTGGATTTCACACACACACTGGCTGACATTACAGCTTCTGAACGAAGAAATCGAATGGGCTACCAGGTATAGGTACCCAGAAATTATGTGGAGGATATGTGTTGCATGTGGTATATATTATTTGAAGAAAATACCATTAAAATGGTATTCAAATCGATGAAATTAGCGAAAAATGCATTAAAAATGACGGAAAGTTGTAAAAAATGACTTATTAGTTGAAATCGACGAATAATGCAAAAAATGACATAAATGGGTCATTTCCTTTTGTCATAACATAAAATGAATTTCTATACAAAACGTCATATCCCGTCATCAATAACTGTCAACAGACTTCTTCAAATATTGACAAAGTCCTGGTGTCTCGTGATATGCCACGACACAGAGCAATTTGTACAAGCCTTATTTTTAAACCTCGCGGCAATCGCACAAGACGCAGTGCCCACGAACTCGTAGTAAGCTAGTTTCCTTGCACGAGACCTTGACATGCTTGATTTAGTATAAGGATTTTTGCCAAGTCTATAAAATGTGGAAGAATTCATAAAAGGTAGGTTACTGAAGAAGACGTAGTGATGACTATTATCCACAGAAGAAGTCCGAAACCTGCCAACTTAAATGCCAATATAAGAAAAGAAAAACCTCGTGCCGCAGTCTGAGGCGTCGTCTAGGCGGCGTCTAGACCGATGTGAGCTCACTAGAGGCGCATGCGCTACGGACGCGAGCGCGCCGCGCGGCGGGAGGGGGAAGTGGCGATGAGTTTTATCCTCGGCGGCGTCGGAATCCCGCCATTAGCACGCAAATGACGCGGCGCGGGGCGGGGAGCACATAAATCGGCGTGCGGCGCGACTCTAATGAGGCCCCGCGCCGGCACCTCCACTGCCAGCTCAGCCACCGGTACCTTTACTGCGAGCACTGCCTTCACCGCCTCCACCCCGCCACCGCCTCCGCCACCTTCACTACCGCCATCACCACCACCACCACCACCACTACCACTGCAGTTCTGAGTAGTGCATCAGTGCGGTGGGCCCGACGCGTGGCGGTGGATGGTGGCTGGGAGCTTGTGAAGGGGCGCGTGGCTAGGCAACACGACTTCTTCCATCGTCCTCGTCTTTTTCCTCTCCTATCCCTTCCTTTTGCTTTTCTTTCAGTCTAAATTTTCCTAAGTTTTCCCTTTTGTCGTTATATTTCTTCCTGAAGCTGTATCATCAGTCTCTTTTCCTTCTATCTGCACTGTTTTTATCTCCAACCCTCCGACTCCCCGTCTACAAGATATCCCTTTTCATCTCCAATTTCCCTTTTTCCTCTTCTCCTTTTCCCTCGGCCTTTTTTTTTTTTTTTTTTTTATAATCTGTAGTTTACTATTACTTTCGATTTATTATCGTATTCTTTCTTTTTTTCTTCTTCCCTGCCAGGATTTATCACTGAATTGATATACTCCCATTTTTCTCC
Organism: Teleogryllus oceanicus; assembly: GCA_964035755.1. NCBI lineage: Eukaryota > Metazoa > Arthropoda > Insecta > Orthoptera > Gryllidae > Teleogryllus > Teleogryllus oceanicus. Next base: position 20,609,201 of record CAXIVR010000013.1, read on the forward strand.
TCTTTCCTTTGTTTGGAATTTTAATCTCTGTGCTACTTTTATTGAAAGTAATTCACAATACATCGCGCCTTTTATGTAAATTATCCAGTAATTCGAATTTTCATTTCGGAAATTCGTACATTTTCAGATATTTTCGAATTCGGACTTCTTCGAATTTTAAGATGTGATCTTCGTATTTGTCAAATGTGTGGTTGGAAATTTTTAATTGTGCTTCCAGGTTTTCAGTTGAGATGCGAATTTTTCAAGTGCCCGTGTTGTTATCCAGTGACGTTATTGGAGTTAACCAGTGACGTTATTCGAGTTAACCAGCGACGTTATTCGAGTTAACCAGTGATGTTATTCGAGTTAACCAGTGACGTTATGCAAGTTAAACAGCGACGTTATGCGTGTTAATCAGTGATGTTATGCAGGTTATCCAATGAAATTTGAATTAAGCATTTGCGTTCGAGTTATCCATAATTTCAAAATTATTCACTTTGGTTTTTGGTTACGTAGTTCTTATTATGTAAGCTCGTATTAACCCGACCCCGTTATTCTCGTACGTACCTACTAACCTAACGTGGCAAATAGTCCTCATCACGTGCGGCCTCCTCCTCCTTATCCGGAGAGCATTGGAATCGCCACAACAATGAGACGCGTGCCGCGCAGGGGGGAGGGGCGCGGAGGCGAGCCGGTTCGGCCGGTGGCAGCGGGACCGGGCCACGCCCTCCGACGCGACATCCGACAGATGACGGCGCGCCGCGCGCCCGCTATGTGTGTCAAGGGCCTCCCGCACATTCGCTTCAGCCAAGTTCAGAGGGCCCGATGCACCTGGAGGCAGGGTTGACAAAAACATACCTAAAAAAATAATAAAAGCCCAGCAAACGAGTTTTGTGGTTTATTTTCAGCTATGTTCATATTCTGTTTTGCTTTATTTTTACCTTCTCGCTACCACTTAACCCATTAACTGTCATGATCCCCAGTTGGGGATCTCAGACCGTTTTCATTGTTGCTTGACAGTGTGTAATATAATTTGCCTTTTTCTTCAGTAGATTTCTTCAATAATTTAGAAAAACAAAATCCTCTAACACGTGGTGTTGTCAGGATCCATGTTTTGTGGGTCCTTGATACCGAGAAATTGAGTGACGACAAAACGTATGTCCGTCCGCCTGTGAACAGCGCTTGCGGCTAAATCGTTCAGCCAATTTTCTCCAAAGTTGATATTCCCCAATTAATCTCTATAATGTCGCGTCCCTTTCAATTTGAAGCCGATATACTTTAGATGAATCCCCTGGGACATTTTTAAAATGTTAAAAAAATGGCCGCGTCGTTTTTGATTAAATTGTGTTTTGAGATAGTCTAAATGATGTTTAAGAGAGTGGTGCAGATCTCATGTTCGTTGAAAACCGTGATTTTTTGCAAAATTTCAAATTTTTTTCTGCGTCTTCCTACAACTAAAATGTGAAAGTTACAAATTTTTTCCTTTATGAAATATGTTCCTTAAAGATAGATTCTGAAATAAGATCATGTTTAATTTTCCGAAAATTTGAGTAATTTTTGTGTAATTTTGCGTAAAAATAAGGGCGAGGAAATACGTGCCGTTTTAGCACAAGTAGTTAAAAAACAAAAGCCGAGGGAACGAGGTTTTTTTTTGTTTTTGGTTAAGTCAGGTTAACGCTGCTTGCTCAATAGGAGAAAAAAATTTTAAAAGAATTTTTAAACGTTGTTTGCCAACGTTTCGGAAAATGTATTTCCATCTTCAGGGCTTGCAACCATCAACAGAGTATACGGAAAATTAAAGAAACTGGTAACTTTTCTTGACTATAGAGCACCTCATGGGATGTGAAGAACATACATACACCTTCATCACAACAACACACACCATGACTACTAATGCATTTTCTTCTGCCAAGTTCAGAGTATTCGATACACCCAAGAGGCAGGGTTAGAAATTTTTTTTTAATAAAGGCAAAGCAACCGATTTTTTTGTTATATTCGTTTTTTTTCTTCGTATTTGTTGGTTGTTTTTTTTTGCTTTTGGTTTATTTTGGAGCTCTGTGTAATTGATTTTTGTTGTTTATTTTTTACATTGTTTATTTTTAGAGTTTTATTTTTAATATTTTGTTCAAACTAGTTAGTTTCGAATTATTTACTTGTTCGAAAATGTTAAGTTCTTATTATCGAGGGTAGTTTAAACCGAACCTGTCATATGCACCTAATAACATAATGTAGACATGTAACTAGATTGTTTCACTCTAGTGTTTACTCTATAGCATTAAGCGCGAATGGTGGAAAATGTGCTTAATTAGATGTTACTTTTTGGTTGCTTGTCATTTAGGAGAGGGGGAACGGTATTACCACCTGCTCGCGCAATGAGCGCATGGGAGCTCTTACTGTGGGTTGTATGTGATCCTGTTTTACTTCCTTACGCCTTCTCAGGCCTGCTTCCTCCATTCCGTCTGTAAGTATTTTGCCAGGTGCAGCCGCTGTGGTTACTTACCAGCCTTCTGATACAATTGCACCGATGCGGGTCGCAAGTCTGCCTCTGACATTGGACATAATTCTTTTGACTAGCCCAGCTCGTTAGCCCTATGCCTTAGTTCTGTACCAGCGTATACAAATTGGGGACCAAACCACAGAACTTACGTAAAGTGGGGACCGACTACCTCATTCCCTTCTGATAAAAGTGGAAGGGGGCACTTTATTTTCGCAGAACATTTTCATTATTTTTATTTTTAAAACACAACTCCCTTTCCAGTTTTCCACTTTTAGGATTTCTTTCGAAATATAGTTTGGTTTAAGTTGGTTTTCATTCAATTGAATCCTTTGTTGATTGAATGAATTCTGCTTATCATGCCATTTTTATATTATTTCTTTTTTCTCTGCTAATATTCTACAACTTTGAACATGAAATGTTGATACTGTTAGTGGTTTCTTTGCTTTCCATTTCGATATAGGAACGAGTCTGGAAGATATTCAATAAGGCGCAAGGAAGAGCTCTACAGCAGCGCGGCGGCGGCGGCCCCCTTAACGCGCTCACCTGATCAATCGGTCATTTTCCTCACCTGGGTTTACATGTAGTGAGGTCTGCGAGAAAAGATGAAGAGATTCTTTGGTCCCCAATTTACATAGGGCTTTCTGTATTGGTGGAAGGACGCCAGGACACAGGGAAGAGATGGCACTGACGAGACGGCGTGGCCTACCTGGACATGCCTCCGTTCACAGGAGAATCGTCCGATTGCATCCCGAAGTCATGTTTTCCTCGCACCCACTTGCCAGTTAATCCCCCTTCACTTTTGGCCACCTGAGAGGGCTCGGCCCGATTGCATCCCGGCCGGCGTTTTGTGTCGGGGGAGGAAGAGGACACAATTTAATTACGTTTCCAATGACGAATAATGAAAATGTGTTCTCCCACTAGTTCAGAGAAAACTTGAATGCAGAAGCTGCATACATTAAGGGTAGGTAATGGACCCCTTTTCCCTCCTTCTTGAAGAAGCCGGGATGCAATCGAGGTATTAGTAGAATCTGTAGCGAACGTTTTTAATGAATCCCAAAATAGGATTTCCTTAGTCTCTCTGACCAGCACAAATCAAAAATACTACAAAAACTACGGTAAAAGAAGTCTTTTTTTGTTTCATTTTCTTCAAATACGAAAGGAAAAGGGCTGTCGTAGACGTCGCGAACTCTTCCTTCTACTCCCAAGAAAACCGAATCGGTCTATGACGTTTGGGGGTGGGAGATTAAAGGCTTAGGGAAGTCGACTATGGGATGCAGTGAGGGTACGTCCAAGCAAACAACAAAGCCTGGTTTGAACTCTATAGCTGAAACTGGTCCTTTGAACCGCGACTGCTAAATCGCGTTTGCCTCAGCTACCATGGTTGCTCAGGTCGACTGATCGCTTTTACTGTATTGGTATTGTATTACAGAGCTGAGGCACCTTCAAATTGTATATATTGAGTTGCAACACACACATATATAATTTATGCTACTATTACGCTACTTAAGGAATTCTACAGAGCGAAGGATTCAGTAGTTTTGGCGGGTGTAAATACGACCAGTTTTTTCAACGTTGTCGATGCATAATATTTTCCTCGCCCTGACGAACTGCTAAGGTGGCTCAGGGAAACACTTGTCACTACAGTGTCTCTAACAGGAGACCCCGAATTCGAGGCCACATGGTGGCGAAGTTTCGACACTGGCTGCGTTGTTGGGCCGAATTCAACCACTGTCTGGAGGACATTTCTAGCGACCGGGCGTTCTGATGTCTCGTTTTCCGTGGGTTTCTCTTATCAATACCTGGCGAATGCACGAGCTAACAAATGGTACGCTGACCGCACGCGACCTTTTCCTTTTCCGTGCCCTGTCCTCACCCCTTACTTACATACACTTACATTTACATGAACTGCACTACCTCACATGCCGAGAGACCGGTCGGGAGCTTAGAGCTAATACAGCTGGAGGGAGATACCTGGCTAGGGAAAAACCCGCTAGCCGACGTTAGGTCTTCGCCGGATCTCGCCATCCAGCGGGGGAAGATCACAGCTACCTCACAAAGAAACTTATATACTACTCTTACGGGACTTGACCTTAGCAGTTGACGCCCTCGGAATCACTAACAAATAATCAATCATTCGATGTCAGATCTCGCGTAACGGGGAAGAAACGCCTCCACTTCCAGACATTGTTCCTCACCATTAACTACACTTACGGAGCTAATGACCTTAGTACCAAAGATTGGGAATAATTTTCATAAACGTACTGAGTAGATTTAGCCGAGTTGATACATCGTTTACGTTAATAAGAAAAAATAAATTATAATATAAATATTAGAAAATATTGGGAGGGGGTTGTGATCAAGTGTGGATGTGAGTGGATGGACAGCCCTGCTTCGTCCTCCAACGAGGGCTATGTTGAGCAGGTGCTCTGCCTTTTCAGGGCCAAAGGGCTACCCTTCTGGCATTACCCCTCACCCAACAGGCTGGAGGTCACTTGAAAATGAGGCAGGAGGAAGACAAAGTTGGCAGAGAATTAGATTTCATTGGAACTTCAATTATCCGAGATTTACTGGGATCGGTGTCATTGGCAAACGGAAAATTCGGATGATTGAATAAAACCCAAAAATCACGCCAGATACAGAAAACTTATATTTAATTAATTTATTATAATTTATTGCATGTCAAAAACTTTAAAATTGCGTGTTTTATGATAGAGAAGTATAACAAATGGAGTGAAATTGTTTACCAAACAAAATTTAAGGAAGCTGCTTTTGTAATAACGACAAAAACATTAGTTCAACAAAACAACAATCAACGACAGTCAACAAAAGTTCCTGGTATATCACTTACAAAATTTTCAGAAAATCTTTTTAATATAATTGAAGCACAGGTGTTTTCATCTTTACTGGAGAGCTATGTTTCACGTTGAGAAAATAGTGCCTCAGAATTAATGTTACAAATTTCTACATTATTTAGATCGGTAAAAACTGATTACCTTTTGCTAATGGACACATAGTAGGAAATTTCGTATAACAAGTTGCAAATTTGACATTTGCCCCTGATTTTTATGCACTCCTTTATGCACAATTGTTCGGCAGGTCACGTCCTGGACGATTTGAAGGAAGTTTCATGATTTGATTTGATTTTTTCGTGTTTCCGGGCACGTAAACTGCTTTGGTCGTGTAGTGCATGTTTTTTCTCGGGATATGCGCGGTGATCTTTCCCCGCTGGATGGAGAGATCCGGCGCCGACCTACCGTCGGCTAGTGGGTTTTCTCCCTAACCAGGACTCTCCCACCAGCGGGGCACCGCCCCAGCCGGGACAAGCTCTAAGCTCCCAACCGGCCTCCCGGAATATGTGGTAGTGTAGTGCATGTTACTGTAAGTGTGTGTGTGTGTGTGTGTGTGTGTGTGTGTGTGTGTGTGTGTGTGTAAGGGGAGAGGATAGGACAAGGAATAGGAAGGACAGATCGCGCGCGGTCCGTGGCCCGTTTGGTAGGGTACTGCTCCAGCATTCGTCTGGTGTTGATCGGAGAAACCACGGAAACCTGCCGATCAGAGCAGCCGGCCGCTAGAATTCTCCTAATTCTCCTTCAGACAGCGACTGAATTCGACCAAGCTGAAAAGCCAGTGTCGAAAATCCTGCCGCCGTCAGGACTCGAACCTAGGACCTCCCGGTCAGAGGCGCTGCAGTGACATCAGTTGATGCACTGAGCTACCGCTCCCGGTAGGAAGTTTCATGAGTCCCCACCTGGCATATGGGGATTCTCTAACAATCAGGGGCATATGTTACATATGTTACTTCTATCATTACCTGAAATTTCACACTACATGTTCATTGGCAAAAAGTTATCATTTGACCCCTCTAATATCACAGAAGTTTAATAATATTTATTCTGAGGCATCTGTATATGTGGAACATACTGTGTGCTTTATATCAGCTGCCATTCTCTGTATGTGATTGATTTGATTTCACTGGAAAACACATTTTTTGGTAAGGCGTATCTTTCGGGGTTTTAATATCAGTAGAGGTTGGGAACAAAACTTTGCGAAGGTATTTAACAAATTAAAACAAATGTGTCGGAATGGACCAGTTTTTTCCCACAAACTACAGTCAGCCATGTCCTGTGGATACCTGAAAGCATCTAACAACTGTCCCACGATTTAAGTGAGTCTTCCTTACTCCGACATGGAGGACATGAAGTGTTAGTTTTCCTAATTTGGTGTATTGTTTATAAAAAAAAAACTAGTGTAGTTATTAGTATGTTTCGACTTTATTTCAAAATTGCAGACCTCTCGAATATTTCTATGAATACTATTGCTATATTTCCTCATTTTCTGACGTATTCAACTTCTTTCGTTTGATTGTTACTTTTTTCGAATTTTCGCATTTTCATATTTTCAGAGATTATTCGAAAGCATCACATCTATTTTTCCACGACGACCTTCTTTCTCTATATCTCTATTTTTAACTTCAGTATTTTCGTTGATTGTAAGTAAAATTCTTATTTCTTTTGCACATTTTATCTTCCTTTCACTTTTTTTCCTTGTCGTGAATCATCCTAGCTGAGTTGGCAGACGAAGGTCCTTTTTGTGTTATGTCACACTCATTTTGATTGCCGTTTCCACATTTTGTCTTGCTTTTTATGGATATTTCTCATCACATTACGCCAGCCTTTATTTTCACCTCCTTGTTTTCTGCCTGCCTTCTATATTTTAAACTTTATTTGAAAATACAGATTTATTTCCGTTTTTATTTAATTGTATTCTTCTTCTTTTTATTATTATTATTATTAGTATTAGTATTAGTATTATTTGTTTTTATTATTTTGTTCTTTTGCTTCACATTATTTTTCTTCCATCATACGTTTCCTTTTACATTCAAACCAAGTAATAATTATAATATCGCCCTCTGCATCTGCGCCAACTTATCACATACTTTCATTTTACCTTAGTTTTTCACATATCATTTTTCCTTCTCTTTCATGCCTTTTCTCTTGTTTTCGAATAACCTCAAAATAATGATAAATAGTGCATCTCCATAAGCAGTTTTTATTGCACAGTAAAACGTTCATACCCAATGGGAAAATGGACTTTGTTTATCTGAGATTGTGATTTCAGAGTACCTATATATACCTCGAGCTCAGAGTCCTCGATTTGTGGGCCAATTAAAAATGTATCAATTGAATACGAACAGTTGACATTTGTTACCTAAATAATTTACTGCAATTATTACAAACCCGTGAACATTTAAAGTCTTAATAGATTTCTTTCCTCGGGGCACTGTTTGGTTCCATAAAAAAACCTGTGCTGATGTAAATATTTATGCTGGAAATCAACCTACTTGCATTGAAAACGTAAAGCAGGTTTATCCACTTTTTATTCTCTTAAGAGGCAGTTTGCTCGTTTTGTTTTTAAGACACCTTAAAGTGGATATTAATCTTCAGTGCGAACTTCTGATGCATCTCATGTTTACACATGCCCATACATAAATACGTGATAACGAAGATGTCTTTTTACAAAAGCGAAATCTGAGTTTCTGTAAAAATAGGCTCAGTTGAAGGGATTTAACGAAAATATTTTTATGTATTATATAGTTATCTCTGAATTGCTTCTTTAGGTACTAATGCTATTTCATAATTTTTTAAATTTATTTTATCCACACACAAAAAGGTCGAACGCGAACACGCTCATTCAAATTCTTTCGTTATTTTTATTTTATTTGCCTAGAAAATAAATCAAAGTGAATGTCACGAGTACAGAATTCGTGCTAACCAAATTTTCGCTAAAAATTAATACACTCGTAAGATGGAATCGAGGAGATGAAACTAAAATGACAGAAATTAACAATGGTTTGCATACATCTTCCAACTTATTTACGTAAATTCACGAAACGGTTTCATGGTTCTTGAAAGAAAACCAAATATATGATTGTTCTCCAGGTACCTCCGCGTCAGTGAAGCCTGAGTTCATCCCCATAAGTAGCTTTTCCTCTCGAGCTTAGCGATGCAACGTTGATGTTGATGTTTTCAAAACATCGATTGTTTTTTAATCGAAACTTCAATGTTTTACTCATACACGTATTAATGCCGATGTTTTTTTCAACATGGATGATTTATTCTCGGTGTTTACGGTTTCGATGTTTTGATTATGAATAAAAAATGTCCATAATCAGGAGAAGTTGATATATTTTTTTGTTCGTGTAAAAGTTAAAATATAACTGATGGTACCATTGTTAGTTTATGTGTATGAACCTAGCAAAAGCTGTTTGTACAATCTTCATCGAGCATCCATTGTTTTTATTTTTTAATTTCGTTTTCTATTAAATCTTCAATACAAATTTTTAGAAAAACGGCCGCTGTGAAATTAAATTGCGTTGTGCCCGAAAGTGATGTTAGAGGTTACTAAACCAACTTTGAAACATCGATTAAAAAAATCAATATTTAAAAACATCGCTGGTTTTTAGTCGATGTATTATTAACATCGGTGGTTTAATATTAATGTAATATTAAACACACATCGATGTTTAGTGAGATCGATGTGTTATCGATGGCGCATCACTACTCGGCCTCCGCCGCCGCCTGGTCAGATATATCGGCGCGGGCTAGTCTGTATACCCCTTGGTTGGTCGCGCGGAGAGCGCCCCACGGGATAAAAAGGAAACATCAGGCTCGTCGGCGCGAGGCAGCCCGAGTGCTCCTTCCCCCTTCCTTCCCCACTTCCCCTCCCCCCGCTCCCCGGTGCGGGCCGCCGGACGGCCGACGAGCCCCTCCAAAAAAACAACGCCCTTCACCTCCCCTCCCCTCCTCTCCCCCACCACTGCATCTATTTCCCCCGTGCTGCCGCCGCCGCCTTCGAAGCAGCCGGGCGCGCGGCACTCCACTAGTCATTACGTAGAGGTGTTTTCCGAAGCCTCCTTAATGGCGACTATTTTTAACAATTTTTTGTCCGCCACCCTCCGCCACCGCCGCCCGCGCCCTCGTCCCCTCCCTCTCCCCTCCCCTCCCGACCTCCCCGAGGCGGCGTGCCGGCGCCCGCCCGCCCGACGCTACAGGGCACGCCGCCCCGCTGACACTCCAACGCTCCTACGCGCTCGTTTGTTCGCCGTGATTGTTGGAAACAAAGGAGCGGCGGACGGCCTTCGTGGTTCCTCTGCTGGGCGCTGGGCGTTTCTGCGTTGCTCGTGAAACGTATTCGTTGATGTGTTTCAGGTGGAGTATGTGTTTGTATGTGTCTGTATGTCTGTATGTGCGTGTGTGTGTGTGTGAGAGAGAGAGGGGGGAGAGGGGGCCAGAAGGGAAATTTGGAGAGAGAAACTGTCTCGGGTCTTGCTATACAAACTAGGGAATGATTGATTACTGCCAAGGCTGTTAGGTGTTTTGTACACGAATGGTAAAATAAATCGTATCAGCTTAGCTCTCGGTCATGATTAGAGACCTGAAAAATATGTAGTATGAAACATCAAAATATGCACATAAATATGTAATGAAAACAATAAGAGTATGTAAAAAATATGTAATATCAGATGTAATATGTAATATTAAAATACACAAATTATAAAATACCTTTTCATATTACAAAATTATATGCATAAAAAAATTCCTTAAAGTTTTTAAAAAGAAAGCAAACGTTTTAAAAATCATTCAGTCAATGAATCAGTAGTAAAAGCTTCATCCATTTTTTATGCAGGACCGTATATTGGCTGTCAGATTAGGCGCAATAGAAGCCATCGTACCAACTGGCGATATCTACGGCCAGTAAACAATCTCTGCAGCTTGCAGCATTACTCGTCGCAAGTATTATACGTCGACGATCGCTGATGTTTCTCGGAAATTAAGGTTAAAAGGTTACGAAAAACGGTGTCAGTGATGCTTTTCTCACCTAACGACGAAAATGATCTCAGTCGCTGACCGGGAGGTCCTAGGTTTCAGTCCTGACGGCGGCAGAATTTTCGACACTAACTTTTCAGCTAGGTCGAATTCAGTCGCTGTCTGGAGAAGAATTCTAGCGACCGGCTGCTCTGATCGGCAGTTTTCCGTGGTTTCTCCGATCAACACCTGGCGAATCCCGGAGCAGTACCCTATCAAACGGGCTACGGATCGCGCGCCATCTGTCCTTCCTCTTCCTTGTCCTATCCTCTCCCCTTACACACACACACACACACACACACACACACACTTACACTAACATGCACTACACTACCACATATTCCGGGAGACCGTTCGGGAGCTTAGAGCTTGTCTCGGCTGGGGCGGTGCGCCGCTGGTGGGAGAGTCCTGATTACGGGGAAACCCCACTAGCCGACGGTAGGTCGGCGCCGGATCTCGCCTTGCAGCGGGGGAAGATCACCGCCAGCTTCCGCGAAAAAGCATGCACTACATTATCGGGACTAATGTCAATGCAGTTGACGCGCCCGGAAACACGAAAAAATCAATCAATCAGTCGCTGACGCGCAGTTCCCGCTACAGAGAACTGAAGCAGGTACGCCGGACTGACATCTACCGCGTCTTCACGTAATATACCTCAAGTATACACCTGGCAGTGATAATGTAGGGGAAAATGCTGATTAAAAAATATTCATAAAGAGATCCGTAATAAAATTGAAGTCAATTGATAGAATAATACAAATATGTTGTGAAAATAGCAAAATATGTAACATATGTAATATAGTACCAAATGTGTAGAAATATGTAACGAAAAAATATATTGTGCTTCGATGGCGACGATTCACCAGGATTATAATTTTGAGAATGGAAAGTAGAAAGACAAAAAATACGTAATTACATAAAAATCCGGTCTCTACTCATGATTACGGTAACTGGCGTGTTTCAAAATTATAGATACACATTTAACGTTGATATTTTATTTCATTATTCTTCTGCGTTGTTACGATTTAAGCACGTCGCGGCAGCGTTGGACATACATTGTTATTTTTATGTTGTTCGGGATTAAATGAGTATCGACATGTGTAAAGGTACATGTGAAAATGTGCGGCCTAAATGTACCGTGCACTATTGGTAAAATAGCGGTTTCGCTCATGTTTACGTTTGTGGACGTTCTGGATTTTAGAAACAATATTTCAATACAATGTCTCATATTTTTATTTTTTTGTTAGCAGTTTTTCTATTCGTCTGTGAATTTCCGTAGCTGTATCTTTACTTTATCGTGCACTCCTAACATACTTCATGGAAAAGTATTTTTAAATAATATGAAGCATCGCTGACACTGAAATTACGCGTTCGGGAAACATGACGAGAAATGTTGAAAAGGTGTTGATGGCGTGGGTCAAGTATGTGCACGCACGTCGTTTTTGGCCGAAAAAGTGAGAGATAACTTCCTTCATTCACCGTGTGATGTCCCTGAAGTACAAGGTTGCCGATTAACTACCGACGTTTTTCGTACATGCCCCCACCGTGCCTCCAACACAGGAGTTGAGTCTCAGTCAACACAACACTCAACACAGGAGTTGAGTTACAGTCTGTGGTTCCAAAAAAGTATAAAAACATTGGAGTTATTAAACGAATTTCACTCAGTGCGTGTCTAAGAGATTTACAATGGCACGATAAATCTCTGCTTCTTGGACGTATTGCCAAGAAAAGTAAACTGTAAAATCGTTTCCATTGAGATCAGTCAAATCCGTATGTGATATCTGAGAAGTATGGAAGCTGCATTTAATGTTGAAAAGCAAAGGATGTGATCATCTGAGCATTTTCTCTCGTTGGTTCAAAGGAAACTACAAAAACCTGATAGATGGGAGCTATTGACCCAGAAGCAGATAACACTATTGCTATTACAGGCATATTTTCACTTCTAGAACTACAGTCAATATAAAATGTAAATACACTTAATTCTTTAGTATGGTATTCATAAAATAATTTTTTTTCGTGTTTCATACTCGATATAGTGTGTAATGGCGTAGAAACTTCCAAAGTTCGTCGGCCGTGCTGTGGGAAAGCCAGTATAATTGTATAAAAGTGTACTTCTTTTGTTATTATAATGTCTTTTAATTGTGTAGTTTTTAGATATTTGTAAAACTCATTTGTGATTTTTGAAGATTGTTTTATTTTTAAGCGATGCTCTGCTCATTTGCTCATCGGATTTGTAAACAAAAGAACGCGTTCTAGTTGTATCGTACTCCGGCGTTTCCACTCGAGTCATTACAATCTTGCAAGTGCATTAATAGTTTTTTGTCGTTTACGAAGCGTTGGTATAAAATAACATACGGCAATAGAAGTGGTGGACAGAGAGAGGGGGAGAGTAGGAAAAGAAGTCCAAATAGAGAATAGAAGGATATAACAACAGACCAGGAGAGCAAGTGGGAGAGAAGAGAATCCAAGTAAGACGGGGGAACAGAGAATCAGAGAAGCTTCCCACACAAACCAGCGAATGTAAGTGGGAACTACAGTTCTTGGATATTTTGTTACGGATTGTTTTGTTATAAACATTTGTTTACTGAAATGCATGAATAGTCGAAACAACACTATTCCAAAATACAGGCTCTCTTGATAATTCGTTAAGGCATCAAATTAAAATGATCCCATGACCAATTTCCATCCAAAAGGAATAAATTTCCCGTCTAAAATATCACAATTCTCATTTTATAACGGTTTAAGCGGAATTTGAATTCATCTCCTCTGCAACTTCCGTTCAATTACAAGAGCAAAACAATATTTTCTTAATCTTTAATTTCAATGTTCGTTTTTGTTTTTATTAATATGAAATTCGAGAAATATGTTTACACGCTTTGTACATCTAGCCAATAACATTCAAAACAAAAGAATCCAAATCGGATTATTTCTTCAAAAGTTTATTTTTATAGTGCATTTTTACCTGTTACGTGCAATTTCCATGAACTTTAATTTTATTTCACTACAATGAATTGAGTGTGCATATTTGAAATTTGTATTTATGAAGTTTTATGTTGGTTTTGTTTATTTTTTAGTTTTTATAAAAGAGTTTTTGCAGCTGTCTGTTTATATGGGGAGTTAAGCAACTCGGTCTGTCAGACATGAGTCCCGGACGCTCCTAGGTGCTCATTTGTTCGCCGTAATTGATGGAAACAAAGGAGCGCCGAGTTGCGCATTGACCTTCATCGTCCGTTAATTTCGCTCTCACCCGTTTCATTGGGTCGTTCTCTCTCATTCGCGAGAAGAGAAACATTGTTCATTTTGATTGATTATCAAGACGGGAAAGAAGGCGAAGAAAAGTATCAGAAAAGATTTTTGAAGTTTGTTTAAAAAACTAATCAATAAATGATTTATTGGTGGCATATGTCGTATTTCTTTGGATTGCCGTGCACAAATATTGCACAAACATTTGGTAGGATAAGGCTCAATGTGTTAGGAAAGACAATATTATTACTTGTAGATAACCTCAGGACATTCAATTTGAAGTTATGTCTTTTGCATTTATTCGGACATCATTAAAATATTTCGAACTAAGATTTCATATGTACTCGTAGTAATAAATTTAAAATAAACAACTATTTAACATTCAAAAATCCGTTTTGAAAACTCTCTATTTTCATATTTTTAAAGCACAGCAATTGAATACAGGGCGTGTAATTTTAGGTTAAAAACACCCTGGTGGGTTTCTGATAATATTAGCTATAAATAATCCTATTGTAATTTTGGTCTCATTCACAAAGTGTTTCTATTTGTAGTTTTTCGATTTCGTCGCAGCCTGCTTATCACAGCAATTTTATGCGCATTTCCAAGACTTCATGCGCTGTTGTAGACTCGGTTGGCCATTAGTGACACTTTTGAACAGCGTGTGCTCTGCAATTCTTACGGCCGGCTGGCGGGTTGAGGTACTGACGCCCTAAAATCAGTCGTGATTGCAAGGTTGCGTGTGCGGTTCCTCAGCGCTTCATATCACATTTAGGAGAACATTCTGAGCAAAAGAATTCGTCAAGAAACTGCTGTGCAGGAAACTGCCGTGCAGGAAACGGCTGTGCAGGAACTTCGTGTTTCTCAACAAAATGACACCAAAAACACTTGCTCGTGGTGTTTTGTTTGTTTTTTTTCACCTGAAATGAAACACTATATTATAATATATTCATATGTTTCATATTAATGAATATGTAACCATTACATTATAATATATGTATATTATAATGTATTTTTCCACCTGAAAAAGTACTGAAGTTTTTGCCTGAGAATGTTCCAACTTGTTATTGATGATTATTGGTGAACGCCCTCAAATGAAAGATGCGGAATAGGAGCAAATAAATTATTTGAAAACTTATTAGTATTGCTGACTATGCTACAAACATCAACATCATTGGTTTATTTGTACGTACAAAATTCAAAATAAACTTTTTTTGTATTCTTACTATTGAATTTAATGGAAGTTAACAGTCGTACATTAAATCTACATTGATTTTAATTCAAGCATTGAATTTAATGTACAGTCACATTAATCTCCCTTTAAGGTACAAGGTACATTAAAATTCATTTAGAGCCGAACATTAAATCCATTAAATTTTTTAATTCTAGTTCAGCCATCAAAATATTCAACCTTGGTAATACATGTAATCCAAATTCAAGAATCAAATTTCGTTTCTATAAATATCTAGTAAGTTCTTTGCAATTTCTTCAAATTAACATGAATAAAAATTATTCTATGAATCCAAATAAAGTTCAATTTTTTTGCTATTTAAATAAGACGCAAAATATTCCACGTTTTGAAGGTATCTCCTTGGTATTTCCCCAATACTGATATGTTATTTACGGCCTTTAATGTGAATTGTACAATTATTTACTTATAAATTAGTTATAGAGATATTTAGTATAGTAACTTCGTCAAAGTTAATAGTATTTCTAGCGAAACAAATTTCTTCACTCGGATCTAAACAAAGGAGTGCTTATCTTCTCCTTCAGGTGACTTTGCTGTGTCCTTATTCTCAGGGTTATTGACATGAGGGGAAAGGAGAATGCATAAAAATATAAAGTTAAGCAATTTGTTTGAATATGACTTCTAAGATAGGCAATATCGTCGACGATTAAATTGATTGCTTACCTGATGCTTGGGTGGGTCTTGTGTGTTTTACGGAAGGAATCTGTTCTTTGTGTTGAAGATGACGAGGTCGTATGAAAGTTGCTTGCTGAATTTGCCCGCAAAAAAGTAGTGTAAGAGCAAGTTTTGATGTCAAATTGAAAATGTGAAACTTCGATCAACGGTTAAACATCAGTTTCGTAAAATACGTGCTTGATATAAGTCAGGCTTAATGTATTTAGGAAGCTATTATTAATAATTAGGTGAATTTTAGCCATAATTTGAAATACATTATTATCTTCATAAGTCATTAAAACGGGTCTAATTAAAATATTGCCACTCTTCCATTTTTTAGATTTCATCTGGCCTTCAACAATAAATTCCTCTCTAAAGGGACTCGTCCGCGTGTGTATTTCCATATTCCCCTCCGCTACGGTTTAATGGATTCCGTTAGTCTTTTTATTCTGAGACTATTCGGCATTCCACAACCATCTCTGTAGATAAAACTTTTATCCTCATTCTAGAATACTGGAAACAATCACAAATAATCTTCTATGACATTGATATATTTTTAAGACAAGTATTTCTCCAACCATTATCCTTTGAGTCATTAACGTTCCACTCTAAAACCATCAACATTCCCGCTAAAGAGCATCTGTTCCAACGAGGATCAACCTCAATTTAAAAGTTACAATTAATTAATTATGTAATTGCTTTGAGGAATATTTAAAGAATCCGTTGTTATGAAAATTCGTATTTATTATTAAACTTATTAACAAAACGAGAAAAATGAAATTTCTGCTAATATAATTTGGTGAAGACTTTTTGTCCAATTATTTAAAAAAAACACACTTTGCTTTCACAACTTGCGAACTTGTTTTAACGATTATAATCAATTTTGTCGTGCTTCTATAAAATAACTAGTTTACTTCTCTAGTAAGCCTCTCTTCATTAATCTAGGAATTCTACCATTACCGTGTCTTCTTATTTACGAATCAGTGGTTTTTGTAAAAAATGACTTGCTCAAGGGCGGGAATATATTTTCAGAAAATGTCGAAGTCTATTACTATAACACTCGACGTAGAAATCATATTCACCAGGTGACAGTATCAACAGCTCATTACAAAAAATTCACATCCAATACATGTACATTATTTTACAACACTTTGCCAGATGACATTAAACGATTAAATTCAATAGAAAAGTTTAAATCCCAAGTGAAATCGTTTCTGCTGCATAACTGTTTCTATACAATTAGAGACTATACTGAGCATCACAAGAAAAATAACATTAATTTTAACAATGATACATAATGCTTTATTTGAACTGTGTTAATTAGTATAAACAACCTGTAACAGCTATTGTACTACAGCTTCCGGGTCAATGACCCCCATCTCGATCAGGTTTTTCGTCCAGTTTCCCTGATCCATTGAGCAAATGCTGAGATGGCCCCTTGTTTTGCTTCTGGACATAAATGTAACTTCATTTCCTGTGCACGTCTTCTAGAATTCAGTGGGAAATACAATTATTCAAATTATCGTTTCCATGTCGCGGCAGGAAGTAATAAGAGCCAAAATTTATTGCTTATTTATCTTTGAAAATAGATTTTATTACATGGGAGTTTTTTTGATTGTTTTTTTCTCCCTTTCAAAATTCAAAATTTATTGCTTATTTATCTTTGAAAATAGATTTTATTACATGGGAGTTTTTTTGTTTTTTTCTCCCTTTCAAAATTCAAAATTTAAGTAGTATATGACTTAGAGTAGGGATCACAGAATTTTGAAAATGTGCACACAATTCACTTTTCCCCATAGCACGTCATATGCAGTTTTTAACTGTTTTTTGACGTAAAATAAATAAATAAATAAATAAATAAATACTTTGGATCTGGGGATTGCTCTTCGTAGTTGCCCCTTGAAATCAATTTTACTGTGCGATAAGAAAGAATTTCATGAAGTAGGCACGTCATGGGGGAGTTTGACACTAAGGCGACTGTCTCTTATTCCTACTTAACCTTAAGTACTTGAAATAAAAGTCAGTACCAAGTAATTTGTGAAATTTTTCCAAATACTTTTTCACTTAGATGTGACATATTAGATGTGACTTTGTTAACGGGATACCCGTGTTATATGAACCGTGTAACAAAATTTTACATACCCAGATTTTTACGAAAGTCTACGCTTACAAATATTTTCGCACGGTTGTTTCAATCATTTTATATTCAGAAAAATATCTTCATAATAAGTATAATAGCAGTATGGTTTAAGAAACAACATGAACATTTTTGTGACCTTGCACAATGATAATGGATTCATTACTAATCAATTATAAATTTATCAATCACTAATTTATTAATTATAAATTATTTAATTGTGAATTAATTATAAATTACATATAAATTAATTAACTATACATTAATTAATGAGACCTCCAACAAATTAAATCATTACCTAAACATTGATGTTAAAGTTCGCTACACCAGTTTTAAAAACATAGATGATATTTGCCCAATGCATTATTACCGACGCTCTCATTTTCATCATTGATGTTTTGAAACATCGATGTTTCGTTGGCAGTGACATATCTCTAATTGAGAAGCTTTTGATTGTGATACCAGGCGCGTCATCTACTAAGGTTATTAGGCCCATAAGTGTAGTGCAGATTCTTTTGGCCTAGGAGATGAAGATGATCTTCCCCCACTGGATGGCGAGATCCGGCGCTGACCTACCTTTGACTGGCGTGATTTTCCTCAACCAGGTATCTCCCACCAGCGGGGCACCGCCCCAGCCGGGACAAGCTCTGAGCTCCCGAGCCAGTCTCCCGGCGTGTGTGGTAGTGTAAGAAAGTGTAAGAGTATGTAAGTGGTGAGGATAGGACAAGGAAGAGGAAGGGAGGATCGCCGGCTGTCCGTGACCCGTTTGTTAGGGTACTGCTCCGGCATTCGTCTGGTGTTGATCGGAGACCGCCGAAAAGTACCGATTAGAGCAGCTGGTCGCTAGAATTCTTCTACGGACAGCAACTGAGTTCGACCTTGCTGACAAGCTAGTGTCGAAAATCATGCCACTGTCGGGACTCGAACCTTGGACCTCCTGGTCTCACGCTTTGCAGTGCTGCCCTGAGCCACCTCTCCCGGTCTAATTGAGAGGCGGCGTGTGCTCGACTTTCGGGACGCTCTGTGCCCTCCTGCCCGCTGGAGCGGATCGCGCCTTCCCCCTCCCCGCCTTTGGACGTTGACACAGGTACGAGGGGGCCGTGACAGCTACAAACTGCCGTCGCCTTCAGGTGCTGCCGACGCTTTCGCTCCCGCCCCCGGCGACCTCGCCGCCCCCTCGTCAACATCACCCCCACCCCTCGTCACGACCTTCAGCTGCGCGCCACTGCACCCCCGGTGGCGCGCGGGGCGCACGGAAAGGGACAGTGGCTCCGAGGCAGGGCGATGGCTGCCAAGGCCCCTTACGAATACGTACAGAATTTTATATAAAAAATGTTTATTTTTTGATAGTTATTGCTTGTTATTGCCTTCAATACGGAGCTCTATATTCAGTGCGTAACTTCCCTGCATCGAGAAGATCGTGGAGAAGATGGAAATATGAAAACAGTTGAATGATGCTACATGTTCTCTTATGGAGGGAATTATGGGAGGGAATTTTGAAAACACAAACGGAGTCAAGTTAACGTCTATTTAATTAGTAAATAAGTATATCTGAATCATTAAAATTGGGTAAAATATAATGTTTTTTTTAGAACCACGGGTGTTAACTGATTCTAATGATTCGGATCAAAGACTCTTTTGGTCTTCGCTCGATCATTAGAATGCGATTGGTGCATAAACAACTATTTATTTTTTTCTTACACGTTATTGCTTGTTATTGTTTTCGATTTTGAGCTCGACATAAGCTGTAAAATTACCTCGATTGTTAGAATCGTGCTAACGGGGGAAAATGGAAACAGTTTAATGACGGTACATGTTGGCATAAGAGGGAATAATGGAAAGAAATTATAGGAGGAAAAAAAACAGAAGAAAATAAGATATTACAAACAGAGTGAATTTAACATCTAGTTAATTAGTAAATCCAAATCATTAAAATTAGTTAAAAATAAAATCTTGTGTCCCATGGGCTTGAACTGGATCTGATGATCTTGGACGAAAAAATCTCTCGGGACAAAGGTCCTGGGCACTCTTTTTATTTATTATCCGCGCCTGGGGATAAGGAAGACATGTGGCTAGCTTGACACGTTCCTTTCCTCCTTATCTAGCATAAATGGCCTGGCTGAGCTTTTCACACAGCTACAGAAACTGTGACGATTGCATTAGACAGCTAAAGCCCTATTTCTGTCCCGACCGGGAATCTAACCTGGGATCGCACCATGGAGAGCTAGAACGCTGTCGAGCGCCCCCCTCCCCGAGAGGCTTCAAAATTTTAATACTCTTGAAATGTGTAAACTACTGACTCCATAACCCCTACACCTGTTTCCTTCTATGATTTTCTCTCCGCTATCCCGTCCACTTACCATTTACTCTGAGATAAGAATCCATCTCCCCCCCCCCGGACCTCAACGACCCTGCTCCCTCTCAAGCCTTCCATTGTCTCCGCATTCCGCGCTGCCTTGTCCCTGTTCCAGCTCCCAGTCGCAAGCATCACACATCTGTCCGTTGGGAAGAGGACTCCTGCTATTCCACATAATAAATCCTTGTTTGTCTGTTATTAATTGAAAAATCGGGCTCGTTAACGTAAATTAAACACTACCGGGAAAACGTAAATAGTATTAAGAATTCATTAATATGTTATTGTAATCATAATATTTATTCCTGCACCCAGCTTCTAGTTTTTGCTGAAGAGTTTATAAAGAACACTCTTCAGCGAAATTTATTATACCGATGTAGGTAAAAATGAAGGTGTTTACTAATATACATCATACATCTACAACGAATGGAATAATTGCAACAAAAATTGGTGTACATGAGATTTACAATCTGGAGAAGGAAAAAAAAGAAACAAACATAGTGGGAATGCGTGATATACCGAAATATTTCTCCTCTTAGTGTCACTAGTTATTTTTCAACAACTACTAACAATTGTTTTTTTAAAAAAATCAGTACATAAAATTGAGGGATAAATTGTACTGAGAAAGACATCTCTGGCTCTAATATTAGGATAAAGGACAAGTTCGAAAATAAATTTGATATTTTACAATTGTACAATTTTACAATTTTCTTTGTTGTTAATAGCATTTTAAACATGAACTTTATTCTATTCCAGCAACTTATAAACAAATTTAGTCACTTTTAATACATTTTTGAAAGTGTTACACGGATTTCAGGAAACTCAAAACTAAAACATTCTAATGATTTCCGGAACAGCCCAATTGTCTTACTGACGCATATTCCAGGTTGCAACTCAGTTTTTAATATTGACTGATTGTTAGTGATTCTGGACGCGTCAATTGCTAACGCCATTAGCCGCGTAAGAGTAGTGCATCCCCACCTGATGTGGCTGTCTTATTCCTTCACTGGATGGCGAGATCCGGCACCGATCTACCGTCGGCTAGCGGGGTTTTCCACAACCAGGTATCTCCCCTCCAGCGAGGCTCCCAGCCGTGACAAGTTCTATGCTCCCGACCGGTCTCCTGGCATGTAATGCATAGTTATGCAGTGTATGCGAGAGTAAATGTGTGTAAGTAAGGGGCGAAGATAAGACAAGGACGAGGAAGGAAATAAAGCGCGCGGTCTGTGGCCGTTTGTTAGGACACTGCACCGGCATTCGCCTGGTGTTCATCAGTAAAAATACGAACCACTATCGCCTGATGTTGATCAGAGCAGCCAGCCGCTAGAATTCTCCTCCAGATAGCATTTGAATTCGACCTAACTATGTCGCTAGCATCGAAAATCCTGCCACCGTCGGGAGAGGAATTCTAGGATCTCCCGGTGACATCAGTTGATGCCCTGATCCACCCTAAAGTATAGAGAAGAAAAGGGAAAATACTGTGGAAGTAAGACCCGTTTAGTATTCGTTGGCATAGGTTGAGGAAGGTGTGGAAAGTAGGCAACCCGTACCGCAAGCTTGGCAGAGGCGAGAGTTTGGCAGGCGAAGCGGGCGATACGGGCAGAGCATGCGGGGATGGCACTGAAATATATCTTTTTGCATCTGCTAAACGCTTGCTTTAAGAATGGTCTCGTCGTTTAATTGTAGAGATTTGTATAATTGTGAAACGATATTTTGTCCATGATGAATTCCGAAGTATCGCCACTATGCTTATTAATGGGTTACTGTCCTCAGCATAGTCATCACATTCATATTTCAAACAGCGTAATATACATGTAAGACCGAGTTGACCGTCGTTTTGAAATTCGGACTGCTTAGTGTAATTGAATTTTAAAAAAGTACAGTGAATTGATGTTATTCATTGCAAAAACGAATGTGTGGATATTTCTTGCAATGTCTAATACTTGTTCCATAATAATAACTGTCGTTTTATATTTAACGTGTTTTTCCACAGTAGATACTGTTGTAAAGCACGAAAGAATCAATTCTGGGTCGCCAGTTACTGTATTCACATATCTCTCTCGTTGAAAATACTAACAAGATGTGCTAATGTTTTAGATGATCCCGGAAGCTGAAATATCTCCAACCCGTGATGGCTTACATGTGTCAAACTTCATGTGACCTAATGGACAGCTCCCTCTTTTATTAATACCCAAATTATTTACATACATGCGCGTTACATATTTATACACGTGCATGGGCATAAAATAATCATAAAACAGGAGCTACATGCATATGTATAAACGTACATACGTAATTACCTCTTGCGTAGGTAGAGGCAAGAAGATATATTAGATGCATGAACATTCGTGCACGGGTTTTCAAGTCTAAATTTCATATTAATCGTACATCACCATTATCTTCTTCTTTCCCATTATCCTCGACTTTTCTTTGGGTTATCTTACTCAACATTTCTGTTCTCTCAAACGATTGAGAGAACGAGATCCACGGGGATGCGTAATAGAAAGACACGTTTTGCGGTGTTTGCCGCGAGGAAACCAGAATCGTTACCCCCGAAGGGTCCTGCGACGCACTTTAATATAGACCCGAGTCACATGACCTCCTACGTCATCTCTCCCCCACGCACTCGTCTTGAAGCGAGTGCCACCGACGCCGCATTTTGTGCCCGGGGTCTACGAACCAGCCCCCTGCCCTCTGGGATTTCTGAGTCTTCGTTCGGGAGCCTGCATTTGGCTCCCTCATCCCCATACCTTGCAACTCAGGAGCAGGGAGTCAAGTCTATGACGCTACAATATTACACTCTTGTCTAAGTTTATGTTACACTTTCTAGATTCGATTTTTTTCCTCTGCTTGCTTCGTTTCGTCGTAAGTTCATTTACCGAGCTTGTTTTGGAAAGGTAATATGTGGTTTTATTTCGCTTAAGTTTCGTTTTCTTATTTCCTTTCTATATCTACTTATATCTATATCCACTTATAACGATGTGCACTAGGAGTGTAATATTATGAAGTCAAAAAATCATGTACCAAACGTGATGTTTCAGACTCCTGTACGTGATATGTTGTATTCCAAGCATGTTGTAATCTTTAAGTGCAATTTATCATTAGAAAATAAATTTAAACATATAATTGAATTACTTTTACATTTGGTCATTAAATAAATTAAAATTATCTGCAAATAAGTTAAATATATTTAATTGCTCTAATACATTATTATATGTTTTATGAAACAAGTAAATAAATCAATAAAGACATTTTGAAATTAATAAATCTTCCATTGACCATTTCCGACCCGATCCTTCTTTATTCTTTCACTTTCCTTGCTCGTTCTCCAAACACCGCTTTTTATTCAGTAGCACTACTCCATTATTCATGAACGATATATCGACTAAAGAATTCTGCAAAAACAAGAAACAGACTTTTTGGTTTTTCTCTTACATTTTATGTTCGATATTCTCGCGTCACAGATGTCACGCGTCCTTTTTTACTTTTTATAATATTAATTTGCATAAAGCGCAAGAATATTTTTAAATCGAGAACGAAGTTGGAAATTCGTTTCATTTCCATATGTTTATCTCCAAACAGGACAGTAGTAAATAAAACGTTTTTAGTGTACGCAAAACGTATACGTAGTATATCTTTGAAAATAATTAAGATTTTCGCTAATTGCTGTTATTTAATACCCCTAAGATATGTGCTATCTATCCCCCCATTAATTTCCCATTATGCATGAGCAATGCCATGACTGCTACCAAAGGTTTCCTGAAGATCAGGCAGAAGGGGAAAAAGCGTTTAGAATTAACATTTCTTTTATCATTTAAACATTTGTCCTGCGATACACCTGAAAACAGTAAGGAAAAGCAATTATTTTAGCTTCACTTAACCCATCATTATTGAAAACGTAACATGCAGTTTGTTCACGTGCTTCCGTTGGGGTATCGCATAAATAACGTGCTATTTTAAATATACCAAAATGGTTATATTTACCATACCTCTTAAATATTTTTAACCATGCGAAAACTACTGGGTCAGCAGTTTCTTCCTTTAACAGAAGACACTCGCGGGGAAGATCAATACCATTTAGATCTAGGTGGTATTGAGTAGATCCGGAGAATTTCAGAGGATATCAGTTATGATTCACTCATAAATATTTTTGATATAATAATTTTATTGTTAAAGTGAAGTAACAAAATGTGAATTTTCAAGTAAATACATATTTGGAAAGCAATGCAATCAATATGAGATAATTGTTTTCAATAAAATGCGAAAAAAAAAAAAAATTAAAAAAGCTGAATGTGGAGAAGTTCACGGCCTCCACGGCATTCCTTTGACTCGCCGCTGCTCCTGAGTATGTGTCGTGGGTCAGGAAATCTTTAAAATGTAGAAATGACTCACGGTTGTTGCTTTTTGTCAAAGAGCCTCTAGATAATTAGAACGCAGCTGGGATGAATGTGTTTAATTAAGAAAATAAACTTCACTGCTTTGGTACGCAAGGAAATCGAGTCAAGATAAGCCATATAGGTGTATCCGAGTAAAATGCATTTGAAATTTTGCGTTGGTTGTGCCCAAAGATGTTTTCCGTTAATTATATATGTCATGTGCCAGATTCGCCGTTGACTTGGAAATGCGCGAGTGAAGGGAGTCAATTTTTTTCTAAACAGCTTACCTATCTATCTTAAAATCTGTTAATTTTTTTTTAATTACAACCCAATATAAAACGCATTTCCGACGTCTTCCTTTCCTCCTTCATTTTTACAGTAAAAATTTCATGACATTTCAGACCCAGCCGAGATGACTTTCTGCAATTTCTCTGACAGTCAATCTCCGATTTGCTCGCACCAGATCGTTGATTTCCGAACATTATAATCATCAGTTGAAGCCGATGGCCTTCCTGGTCGAGGATCGTCTTCATTTGACTGACGACCACTTTTAAATCATGAAAACCATTCGTGACATCGCGTATGACTCAGAGCATCGTCTGCTTGTCTCAAATTTTGAAACGTTTCTTTGAAAGTTTTCCCCAATTTCACGCAAATTTTTACTTTTGAATCGTTCTTCCAGAAAATCGCGCATTTCAAAAATCGGCATACAAATTGCATTCAAACACCAATATCACGAAAAAAAAAAGACTTCAATAATCCAAAAACGTGTGGATAGAGGAGGTTATGACCAACACAATGCTGCTAACCGCAAGTATCTAAATATCTCAATTAGCGGCATATTAAAAATGTTTGGTAATTTTCTGAACAGACTTCGTATGAGTTCGCCCCAAAAATAAACTTGGCTGTCGTCTTGGAAATGCTCGAGTGAAGCAAGTCAAATTACGCGTGTCAAATAGCGATGCGGCATCGACAACAAAACATCGATGTTCCACAAACTCGATGTTTAGAATAAATTCTAACATCGATGTTAATATATCATTCAAAAACCATTAATGTTTTTAAACAGAGATTCCTGCATTTATCCCAAAAGAATGCGGGAAGAAAAGGGAAGCCTATTACACAAGCATTGGCCGCCTCTCCGTGTACGAAATACGAGGAAATGCGTAGCATAAAAAAAGCATCGAAGTTACCTCTCGAGGAAGATATAGTCTGCTACATAAAAGTAATATAACAGCGTACGATTCGTTCGAGCACATGAACTGACAGTGGTAACATCAGAAATAATTTCACATTTTCACTTTTACAAAATTGTAATTATGGAAATTTTTCTTTTATTAAAAAAATTAAAGACCTAAAAACATCGAACAAACATCAGTGTTAAAAATTCATCACTTTTAATCTATATATGTTCAAACTTCCATATTTATTATAGAAATATCGATGTACTGAAAACGTCGACATTGATGTTACGTCATCTCCATCACTATAGTACCAAATGTTACGTTAAACAATACGTTTTTTCGAAGGTAAGTTAACCCATCAACGGCACAAGTACAACTTTTTGGATCGCCGCCCACTATACAGCGTAGATGTTCCGTTTCCCCTGTTGCTGTGAGCGAGTGCCGGCGAGCGGCGCAAAAAGCTTCGCCCCGGGCAGTGGGCGGAGGGAGGGAGGGCGGGCGGGGGCGGCGGCTGACGAGGCGCGAAGAGCCGCGTGGCCGCGAGGGCGACACGCAAACGAGGCCCCCGGGGCAGGCGCTGCGCCGCCGCCTCCGCCCGCCCGCACGAGAACAACGCAGCGCCATGCAACGCGGCGTCTACCCTGATCGGTAGGTATCCGTGGTTTCTCCGATCAACACCAGGCGAATGCCAGAGCAGTACCCTACTAAACGGGCCACGGACCGCGCGCGATCTGTCCTTCCTCGTTCCTATCCTCATCACCTACATGCACTACTCTACCATACATGTGGGAGAGCAGTCGGGAGCTTAGAGCTTGTCCCGGCTGGGGGCGGAGCCTCATGGGTGGGGGATACCTCAACGGGGAAACCCCGATAGCCGACGTGTAGGTCTGCATCGAATCTCAGCGTCCAGTGGGCAGATGATCATCGCCGCTTCCCTTGATAAAAAACATGCACTACACTTTCCGGACTAATGACTAGTAGCTGATGCGCCCGGAAACATCAAATAATTGATCAATCAAAGAAAGGAGAAGGAATGGAAAGAAGAAGTAATAGACGGAAAAGAAGGAGGAGGAAGGGGAGAAAGGGATGAAGGTGGAGAAGGAGGATGAGGGGAAGAAAAAAGTTGCACTGGAAGCAGCTTAAGTGGAGCTTTTTTGAATAATCTTTATAGTTCTTTGTGGGAGGGGATTTTATGAACTCGCGCTGTGTACAGCGTTGCGCTTCTGTCTTGCGGTTTGAGTCGCTATATTTTGTCTCATCTTTCCCCTTCTTCCTCCTTCTTTCCCTTCACAACTACTTCTCATTCTTCTCTTCTTTCTTTCATTCCTCCTTCTCCCTCCTTTCCCCTTTTTTTCTATTTCGCCTTCTTTCTTTTCTTTTCTCTCTCTCTCTCTCTCTCTCTCTCTCTCTCTCTCTCTCTCTTCTATTTCTTCCTCTTCTATTTCGTCTATTTTTTCTCTGTCTTCTGTTGCTTCTCCTCCTCCTTTTTATGACATTTCCTCAGGTGGCTTACGAAGAACTTGTGGGAAAGATTTATAACGGCGCAAGAGCTTCACTTGAGGGAGAGCGGGCGGCACTTGGCGAGCGCAGGCCAAAGCGTTTTCGGTGCTTTTAAAAATGGTATTGTGGGCGTCCAAGCCAGAGCACCTTTACGACTTCCCTCCATTAACCATGCCTTCAGACGCTACTCCGTATGCGATATAGTAATTGGGATCGTCATTACCTGCCTTGGTCCAATGTTTCTGAAACCGATTCAAAATCTCCACGAGCGGGCCAGGTTGAGGTCGAAGGAGGGAGTCCAGGACTCTCAATGCTGTTTCTCGGACATTTGCCCTACACTTGCATTTATTTAGAGCTGCCTCTGACGTAAATTAGCAATTACGGTGTCATCCAATCGGAAGGTTTGAACGTCACTTTAGTGACGTCACTGTAGTGAAGTGTAAGCTCCCGCTTAGAAAACACCGTAACAGCTGATGACCTATCAGAGGCAGCTATAAATAAATCGCAGTATAGGTTCGGCAGTCAATAAAGCACTCGTGCTCCGGCAATATCAATAGGGAGATTTTGCATTGCATAACGTATTGCAATCGATTCGATCTTCTGCGCATGGATAGATGGACTATGGCGAACCGAAACTCTAATGTAGATAATTGATAGTGCTGTAACGCTTCTCCCTGCAAAAATTGTCTTATAAACAACCTTAGCGCCGACAGTATCGATAGACCATGTTGGAGCGAACAGTATCCACCAGCTTCGTAGATCAGCTGGTATTGATCGGTCAGGTAATACCACTCAAAGCCTGGCGGTATCGGTAAAGCATATCCAGAGTTTATTTGTAAATAATTGTGTTAAAAATTTGCAGCGGGATTCATCGCCGTCTCGACAACGATTCGCTGAGCCACTGCTGAACGTTCCCCAAACAGTTCCGCGAAAATCTTTTAAGAATTTCGTGAAAAAACTAAAATAATATTGGTAAAAAATTTAAAAAATGGTTCAAAACGTATATTAAATTAAAACTTGTACATTCAATTGAAGAGGTACGCATTCAACATGCAGCGTAATTATAAAGCAATTTCAAAAGCCAAATGACACACGGTTCTATTGATCACACCTTCCAAATGCAATAAAAACAAACATTTTCAAAAAAAGAAAAAAAAAAAAGCAATAATTTATGATGTGGATGACAAAGTGCGATGCTTAACACAGTTTCGGGAAGGGGTTTGGGTTCCGTGTCTTCGTTAATTGAATAATTGATTAGTGTTTCCGGGTGCATCAACTGCTAAGGTTGATACTAGTGTTGAAGCTATCCTGCCACCGTCGGCAGTGGAGCAGCAGGCACTGCAGTGACATCAATTTATGTACTGAGCCACCTCTGCTGGTGAAAGTGTCTTCGTAAGGGTTCCGCGACCATTGGGCCCAGCTGCTCTCACGCCCGCGAGTATTATCCTTCGTGAGCGGCAGAAGGCCAGCCGCCCTCGCGTCGGACTGCCCGCCCGCCCGCCTCGCCCGCCCACGGCCGTGCGCCGTTGCATTCCTCCGCCATTTGCGGCGGCGGCGCCGGCGACCGGAGCGCGGCGCGCAGCCGGCCTGGGAACTACACCGGACAAGAGAAGCTCCGGATGAGGAGAGAGGGTCGGAAGGACGCGTGCCTCCTGAAGACTGTGAGGAGGAGATTTCAGCTACGGGAGTGGGGGAATGTATGAAAAGTGCCGGCAGCTAATCGGCCAAATTGAACTTCAGGGACATCACACGGTGAATGGAAGAATATTTTAAGGCATTTTCGACCGATGACCACAATGCTGATATGTCAAGTCAACTCCGTCAACACTTACACACACGAAAGTGAAGATGGCGTCGATCGAGAACGTGTATGCGCATTGTTATTGGCCGGAAACGGCCTAGATAGTTCCATCGTTCACTGCGTGATATCGTTGAAGTTCAGGTGTACCGAAGAGCTGCCGACGTTTTTCGTACATACCCCCACCATACCTACAATACCGAAGATAAGTCTCCTTACAGACTTCATCCTCCTGGAGATGGCTGAGAAGAGAAGCGCTCTCGACCCTGTGAAGACAAGCGCTGCCGAACTTAAAGTAAGAATGTGATGTGTGCCTCAGGGTCGCCAATAGAGTGACCCCGTTTTCAATGGAGTTCACCATACGATTTTGATGATCGGGAAGAGTTGAGGGATGGGTGAGATGTAAGAAAGTTAACAAATCAAATGTACTAATTTTCAAGTAGTTACGCGCATGTATTAATTATAAATATCGTAGTGAAATAATAAACATAGTCTATCGTAAGTGTGGAAAATTCAAATGCAGATGAAAACAGCGTAGTGTTCGGTCTCTAACTTTTTTGGTATTTCAATTTTTATTTATCTAAAGTGTTATTTAGAAATTTGATTGTGATGATTGAATCCGAATTCAGATTTCAACAAAGCAGTCAAGCCATGAATCAGTACTGCAATCTAAACTCGAGTTCATCTTCGTTTAAATAGTCGTTATTCGTTAAATTCATTTAAATTAAAAGTAGGAATTGTTATAATTACATTGTTCTTGAACACAATGAAAGCGATGTATATCTAACACAATAAATCGTTCGAATATGCAATTGTATAAAAGTGTCGAGAATAATTATAGAAACCTAGATATTATAAAAAAATTACCCGGAGCTAAGAGAATGTCTTAAAAACCCAGAGTGAAAGCCCGGAGAGGTCGTAAAAACACTTGGTCAAGAAACATCACAATGTTGCCCCTTTAAAATGCGGGTAAAGACAAGCGACTCGGAGAGGCTTAGGTGGCTCAGGGCATCAACTGATGTCACTGCAGTGACTCTGCCCGGGAGGTCCTAGGGTTCCAGTCTCGACGGTGGCAGGATTTTCGGCACTACCTGCATAGCTATGAACTCAGCGGCTGATGTCTAGGGGAGAATTCTAGCGCCCGACTCCTCGAATCAGTTCTCCGCGGTTTCTCTGATCAACAACAGCGATGCCTTGGCAACATCCTTGCAAACGGGCCACGAACCGCGAGCGATTTCTGTTCCTTGTCCTATTTTCGCCCCTTATTTACAAACACACACGCATTAATATGCACTACATTACAATACATGTCAGGAGGCCAGTCGGGAGCTTGGAGCTTGTCCCCGCTGGTGTGGAGCCTCGGTAGTAGGAGATATCTTGTAGGACGGCATCGGATCTTGTCATTCAACGGGGCAAAATCACCGCCACCTCCCACAATAAAAACATTCATTACATTTACGGGACTAAATGACCTGAGTAGTTCAATCAACGAGCGTCTCAGGACGCAAGCCGATGGATTAAAACCAGAGTCCCCCATTTTCGTCAGGGTATATGTTGCCCCGTATCCTGAAGATCTGTGCATAACATTTACCGAGTTTGGGTCGCTACAAGAGAGGTATCCACTTACCCTGCGAAAACAGAAAGCGATCCTCTTCTGTGCAAATAGAATCAAGATGTGACATTATGGAAATTTAGTGGTAGTTGTACAGTCTACCGTCACAGTTAGGAATTACTTCCACATCAGAGGCTTAGAATTCTAAATAAAGAATAAAACTTTAAACATTCAAACGATGCAGATCAGGTGTTTGAACCTCAAGTACACATTATCGTTTTACATTAAGCTCCCTAATAAGACATCTACCCAAAACCATGGGTAGATTGGTTAATTCGTGTTTCCGATCCCGTGAACGTGTATGATCATTAGGCCCCTAAGTGTAATGTTTGCTTTTTGTCGCGAGATGTGGCAATTTTCTTTCCCTCACGGATGGTGAGATCCGTCTCTGACCTACCTGCCGACGTGCAAGGAATTCCAGGTGTCTCTCCAGCGCCCCAACTGGGACAAGTTCTGGTCTCCAGAAAAGTGTGGTTGTATAGTGTTTGTGTGTGTACAAGGGGTGTCAGGTTAGGACAAGGGCTAAGAAGGAAAGATCATTCGTTGTTCGTGGTCTGTTTAATACAATAGTACTCCGGCATTCGCCTGGTGTTTATCGGGGCAGCCGGCCGCTAGAATTCTCCTCCAGACAGCGGCTGAATTCGACCTAGCTATTTAGTGTAAAAAATCCTGTCACCGTCAGGACTGGAGCCCTTGGCCTTCCAGATCAGAGGCACTGCAGTCACGTTAGTGCGTGCCCTAAGCAACCTTAGCCAGTGTGCGCAACTGCCGTTAGGCAACGCAGTTGCAACCCCTGCACTTGCGTCCTTTAGAGCTGATTATATAGGAACAGGATAAACCACCAATTATCATAGGCAATACCACAAGTGCTTTGGAAATTTTCGATAAATCCCCGACTCGCGAAGAGAGGAGGGGATTTGTCTGAAAATTTTCAAAGCACACCTAATCCGTGAGTGAAATTGTGTCCAACAGAGATCCAAAATGAGCGAAATATTGAAAATAACCGAAAGCTACGTTAAAATCAAAGATATTATGTTATGGTACATACGCAGTTTATTGGACATCGCATAGCGATCGATGTATACCGTCTCCTAAGACAAATAAGTCACAGTTTAAGAATGGCCAGTAGGGAGAAGCGGTAAGAAAAATCGGATAGAAAAAGCGATAAACGTTTTGAGATACACCGTCCTGATGAGGCATTTTGTATGTAGAGTTAAACTCTATTGGTTTTAGGTTAGGTTATTGGTCAGGTGTAATCACGGACTTCTATTGGTGCGAGACATGGTCCCTGATTTGGTTGTATGGATTTGTTTGAAACTGTGACTAGTGCTGCTAACTATAATGCAATATCGCTCTGGTGGATAGCTATTGCCGATCAAATGAGAATGAAGAGGATGTCGCGCGTTTTACTGTGGCAGGGGACCTTGAACCGTCTGTATTTAAACGTCTTCCCCCTACACTGCCTCGCGTTTCCTGACCTCTCCTTTCTTGCACAGCAGTAGCAATCAGTCAGCACTGACGTCTACATATTGGGTAGGGAATATGGCGGTTGGCGTAGGCGATCAAACTGGATGGGAGGGCGGCGGCGACGAGGGGCCGTCGCCCACCTGAAAATTTCGGGGGCCCAATGGCCCTGCGTAATAAAAAAATTCTTTCGAGAAATGTAGTTACTACCTCTTCTTTAGGCTACGCACGGTTATGCGGTTGACCTTGGGATAGAGGGTACAGGACACAGGAGGTAGGCCACCCGCATAATTGGTTGCTTTAAATATACGTTTTTGTACTTTTTTAGCATGGCATAGCGTTGAGCAATAGACAACAATATAGATCTTCTGCGCATGAGGAAATGGAAACAATTAAAACGTCGATGTTCAAAGTTGAAACGTTGATGTTCAAAGTTGAAACGTTGATGTTCAAAGTTGAAACGTTGATGTTCAAAGTTGAAACGTTGATGTTCAAAGTTGAAACGTTGATGTTCAATGTTGAAACGTTGATGTTCAAAGATAAAACGTCGATGTTCAAAGTTAAAACGTCGATGTTCAAAGTTAAATCGTCGAAGTTCAAAGTTAAATTCCGTTGGAAGTTAAATCGTCGATGTTCAAAGTTGAATCGTCGGTTTAAAGTTAAATCGTCGGTGTTGAAAATTAAATCATCGGTTATTTCACTGTCATCGATTATTCATAGTTTACCTTTCAAAATCGATGATTTAACATTCAAAATCGATTCAATCACCGATTTTGCAAGGTAAATACCTTTCAAAATCGGTGATTTTACTTTCAAAATCGGTGATTTTACTTTCAAAATCGGTGATTTTACTTTTAAGATCGTGATTTTACTTTTAAGATCGCTGATTTTACTTTCAAGATCGCTGATTTTACTTTCAAGATCGCTGATTTTACTTTCAAATCGTGATTTTACTTTCAAAATCGGTGATTTTACTTTTAAGATCGCTGATTTTACTTTTAAGATCGCTGATTTTACTTTGAAGATCGCTGATGTTACTTTCAAGATCGCTTTTTTTCTTTCAAGATCGCTGATTTTACTTTGAACATGGACGTTGTAATTTGGAGCATTGCTATTTTGTTCGCGTTGTGGCATCCCTCGTCCCCTTCTGCAGGAGCCGCCGTGGGGCAGCGGGCGGCGTGGCCGGGCCTGTTGTCGGGAGCGGAAGGGGGGCCCTCGAGCGCCCGCGGGCGTGGGCGGTGGAGAGGCCGCGCAGACGCGAGCGATGGGCTTGGCGCCGCACCTGAGTGCGAACAGCACTCGGAACAAAAGCCCACCTCACTCGCTGGCCTTTTGTTCGTAGGTCGAGCCTCTCCGTGTTAAAACACGACCAGAGGCATAAGCCCCATATGAAATGACGAGCTCCGGGCCTAAGTAGTGGTATCTGGCATTTTGGGCGGAATTGAGACTATTGACTTTTGTGAAGGAGAGGAAATAGCTCTCTGTTGTTAATGTGCTTTCAAGAACGGTCAACAATTGGCAATGTTACATCTCTCGTAGAGTTCGCGCGAGATATCTGTGCGCTCCACGGCCTAAACATGTCTCAAAAATGTCCTTTTTTTGACACTTATTTACTGTCATTTAACCTAAAACAACGGTTAAATATATTCGGGACAAAAGCAAAAATGATTGGGAGACAAGGAAAATATTGTAAAGGTTTTTAGTTTCAAAACGGTCACATCTGTGCATTTATTCTCAATTAAGATCGACATTTTACGGGTTTCTAATATACGTTTTTATTTCTCCATCTTTTGGTTTTGGCTTTTTTTACTTTGACATTGTCAAGTGGATATTTAAGACTATTAGTTTGAGCTTTCCTTCTTCTCCACGCAAGTCCTTCATAAAAGGCGCGAGGGGGGGTGAAGGGGGCTGAGAGCGGACGCCGGCTGCGCGAGTGGGCGTGGGCGGGAGCCAAGTGCTTGGGGCGACCGCCACACCAAGCGCAAACAGCCAACACCCAATGAATGAAACCTCACGTAATACCCGCCTTTGCCTTGCGTCTTGGCGCTACGGGCTTAGGTGGCTCAGGGCATCAAGTGATGGCACTGCACTGCCTCTGATCGGGAGGTCCTAAGGGGGCAGGATTTTCGACGGGCGGCGGTGCCTCGCGGGTCCGGGAAATCCCGCTAGCCGGCGTGTCGGATATCGGCCTCCAGCCATCTCCGCCCCCGCCCCTCCCGCCATAAAATATGCACTACTTTTACGGGACAAGTGATCTCAGCAGTTGACGCGTCCGGAATCACCAATCAATTAATTCAGTTATTATGTTAATTCATGTGCATCTCTTTTGCCCTTCCCCTTTAACATAGACTTAGGGAACTAGTTAGATGAACATCATTAATGTTTCGTTCTAGATGAAAATGTTCGATAAGATCCTCGACCTTCGACTGAAGAAGAGGTTTATCAACTGTTTTTAAAGATTGTACCATCATAGACGTCAAATAGTTCGTGTAACTTCACGATGAAATTTCCCCAAATGAAGGAATATTTTGTAAATTATTTATAATTGCATCTACATCTATGCCCATCAGCGACTAAATTAATATACAGAATTACTAATTACATAAATAAAAGAAACAACATGAGATAACACTTGAGAAATAAAATGGTGCAATATTATTAACTGTCTAAATTATCACTTTTTTTATTTATTGGAAAAATCGTTCAAAATTTCCTTTTAAATAATTACAACAAAATGGAAAAATATTAATTTAAACTTTCAAAATTATTTCTCCGCTGTGAAGCATAGGTATAATTGGTGTTTCAATATCATGCAAAATTAAATAATGTATTTTTTAGAATATTTTTTTTATTTTTTAAAATTTGTATTTAATTTTTACATTTCTTTTATTATGTTCGTATGTTACACTTCTTCAGAAAGTATGCTTTTTATTGAAAAAATGTTGATAATTGGTGATTAAATTAACAGCAAATTAAATTATAGGTAAATTTTTCTTTACCTCTAGATGAAACTGTTGGCATATCACTTACCCTCATCGTTTCTGTAATATTTAATATTCAGCACCCTGGAAAATTGTATCACAAGTGAACAATACAGAGTAATACAGTTTGAGAACCTGTGATCTATAGTATATTTTTCGATATATCTTTTTCTTGTATTGTACAACGAATCATAGTTCTGCTTGGTAGTTTCAGTCTATACATTGTTAATTTTTGTTTGACAAGCAGCAAAAAAGGAAGAAAAGTATGTTCACTTTATGTATTCTAACCGTAATTATATTTGAGTTGCTAAAATAAACTGAACAGTGTAAATGAGCATCAATGTAAAAATTCCTGAAAATCTTCCTTCTTATTTGAAAAAAAAAGTACTCTCGTTTTATTTGTTTAAGTGAATTCAAATAAGTTTGCATCTCAGTATTTGAGGCCATAATATTTATTAATAACCACTGCAGGTGTTATTGACTCATCAAGCGTGTTTATTCCGTCTTAAATATTTTTCCAAATGGTACCAGATGTGATGGCACCAACTCTTTGTTTGCGAACCACCTCCCGTGCAAGATTACAATCTAACGTTTTGTTTCCTCTATTTCTCCGAAAAAGGAATATCACACGATCCGAACACAGCGAGATTTTGCTTTGTTTTTTCTTTTTACTCTTTTTGGGCGAGCGTGTGTTTACTATGTCTTTGCCGTACCGAGCTGTGCCTCTTCTTTCTGGGCGCTCTCCGCGCTGCTTTTGTTGAGAGCACTAGAGGCAGCGCTGGAGCGTGAACAGTGTAGGTGGAGAGTTGAGACTGAAGGAGGAAGTTGTCGAGAAGAATGAAATCTCTGGTCTAAAGCACGTAATGTGTCGTTTCAGCTTTTATGTGCATGCACGTTCCCAGGCGTATTCTTATTACTGTAGTATATAATAAAACTCTAAAACTACAGATCAAGAGCGTAAAGAAGACACTTTTCATTGTTTAACATCCAAAATTCGGAGTAAAGAAT
The DNA here is from genome assembly GCA_964035755.1 of Teleogryllus oceanicus. Lineage (NCBI taxonomy): Eukaryota > Metazoa > Arthropoda > Insecta > Orthoptera > Gryllidae > Teleogryllus > Teleogryllus oceanicus. The sequence continues at coordinate 20,645,098 of CAXIVR010000013.1, forward strand.
TAAGCCTCCCCTCTCTGCTCTCAACATTTGGACGGCCGTAGGTGGCTGAAGGCATCAACTGATAGCAAAGAAAAGGGAAGCAAAATATGCTCAATTTATAAACCGTAAACCCTCGTTAATACGAATTCGAAGGGACCGAAAAAAAACGGAGTTACTGTTATCAAAATGTGTGTTATCCGTGTATTATAAGTGTCCGTATTACCGTAATACCTTGTCGGGACCGAAGTTTTGTTCGTGTTACGGCCAAGTTCCTGTTATGCAAGTTCGTGCTGAAGGTTTACTGTATTGTAATCGTAGTAGTTTATTATTATTGGTAAGAGTCACTGCAGTGCCTCTTATCGGGAGGTTGTAGGTTTCGAGTCCCGATGGTGGCAGGATTTTCTTCGCCAGCTAGATAGGTTAAGTCGAATTCAGTCACTATCTGTAGGAGACTTCCTTCGGCCGACTGCTCTGATCGGTAGTTTTCCGGGGATTTTTCCTTCCTTTCTTGTCCTATCGTCATCCCTTACTTACACACACTTACACCTACAGGCACTACACTACGACACATGCCGGGAGCTTAGAGATTGACCTGGCTAGGGCGGCGCCGTTATGGGAGATGCCTGGATGGGGGAAAACCCTGCGAGTCGCCTGTAGGTCTGCGTCGAATCTCAGTATCCAGTGGAAATAATTCACCTCCCGAAATCGTAACTCGACACCTCCCTTAGCATGTTCTAAGCTTATACGTGAGTGATAACTATAGTAGCTGACGCACCCGAAACATAAACTAATAGATCAAACTCATTTATCAGTGAAATGTTTTTACATACTCCGTCTGTAATCAACATTCCTTGAATTGTGCAAATTGATTCGAAACATTTTAATAAACTAGTAAAAAAAAAAAAGTGTGCAATAAATAACGTGAATTTATTAATTTAAAAATTCTTGGATGAAAGGGAGTTGAACAGATCAATTTTACACTACGCCTCTCCTTAATTTCTTTCTTTCTTTTCATTATATAATTTCTTTCCTTCCTTTTTTCTTTGTTTTGTATTTTCTTTCTTTTTATTTTTCTTCTTTCTCCTTCTTCCTATTTCCTTTCTTTCTTTCTCATATTTTTTTTTCTTTTTTCCTATTTATTCTTATTCTTCCTTCTTTTTTTTCTTTCTTTCATTCTTCAGGCCGTTCCATTGTGGCGGGCGTCCCGTGAGTGAGTGGGCGTGCGCCCGTGAGCGTGTGTGTGTGTGTGAGCGGGGTGCGGCGCCACACCAGAGTGCGAACGCGTGTCCTCGACCGCGCGGGGCAAACACGGGGCTCCTCCTCTTCCTCCCACGCCAACCCCAACCCCGCTCCTCACGCCCTCTTCTCCCTCGAACGGTCGCGCGACACTAGTTTGTCGAATTCAGTCGCTGTCTGGAGGAAAATTCTAGCTGCCGGCTGCTCTGATCGGTAGTTTTTCGTGGTTTCTCCGATCGACATCAGGCGAATGCCGGAGCAGTACCCTACCAAACGGGCCACGGACCGCGCGCGATCTGTCCTTCCTCTTCCTTCTCCTATCCTCTCCCCTCGCACACACACACACTCACACACACACACACACACACGCACTAACATGCACTATACTTAAGGGACTAATGAACTCTGTAGTTGACGCTCCCGGTATCACTAATAATCAATCAATGATCAATCTTTGAATGGTCGCTTGGCTACCAGTGCGCGTTGAATATGAGAATCGCCCGATTGCATCGTCAATAACGTTTCCTTCTCACCAGCCTTCAACATAATCCCCTTTTACTTTTGGCTATCTGGGAAGGTATTGCATCCTGCTCGAAGATTTCCCTCATACCCGCTTCCCCAATAAATAAATAAATATGTATATATGTAACGTTTCGATTCATGTGTATCCCAAATTGGCGTTCTCTCACCAAGAATACGCACCGCAGAATATTCGGACTAGTTTATCACAATAGCTAAAATATAATACTTTTCATTCTGCATATTTTAAGGGAAAATCGTCGCTCCTTTTTCCCTCCTTGAAGCAAACCATGGTATACATCACGGGATCAAATTTAGTAAATTAAGAAATTCGAATGTGATGAATTACAAAAAACAACCTTCCCTTACACTCTCCGACCATTAAAATCCACATACCATAACATCGTACAAAGTTTTGAAGAAATTTTAAAACTTAACTGTCGTTAAAATTAACGGGATCATTTTCATAGCAATAATAAATTTTAGAGTTATTAAAAATCAAATATATCTAATTTATTAAATTTTCATTAAGTTTCAAACATTTGTCACTTCCATACAATGGATTTGTTCCTTGCTTTGATATGTTGTTGATAGTGGTCATGTGTTGATGTTATATTTATGTTAAAATCATTATAATTTTGTTTTTTTTTTTTTTTTTTTTTTTTTTTTGCTACTTTTGTAATAAAATAACATTCTATTTCATTTATTCTTCAGTTTCAATTAGATTTTATTAATTCTGAAAATTCGAATGATTTTAAATTTACAATTAATTTATTTAATTAAATGTATTATATTTAATTCTTTAATTAATTAAAAAAATAACAATTTCATTAAATTTTATTTTACTATGTTTGTTTCGATTTATAAGTTATAAAACATTAATAAACTATATCTGCAAATCTGTATTTTTGAAACACACTATGTACATTTAAGCGTCGGCACTTTCGCATTTCATTTGATGATGTTGGCAGTGCCTAAACTACGCCATGTTGAATTTTTAGGATCTTTTCTTACGTGGAAACTTATAGTATATAAGTAAATCCTCGAGTGTGCAGATGTACGTAGTATGTGTAGTCAGAAGATTCAAAGAAATTTTCAAAAACCTTTTTTGCATGTTTTGGCACTGCGATCTTAGTAAGTCGGGAATTAAACCAACGCCACCTAAATAGATCTATGTAGATGGCGTTGATTAAACTCCAGTACCCAAAGGCCCTTTTCGCTCAATACGCATAAATGTCTTTCACAACGTTGGCAACACTGTTGTTGACATCTTTAAGTGAACAAGTGAAGTTAATTTGAACAAAAAGAGTGAATCGCGCGGCATATTTCAAGTTTTATCCATAAAGCCTATTACAATATTTTAAAAAATTAATTTGCAACAGAAACCTATGAATAGTATTGCCTTGGAACTTAAATTTGAGGAATTTGAAGTGAATACGGAAAAAACAAAACTTGAGTAATGTTAGAGAATGAACGAACGTTCGACTTCTCATTTTTATGATTTTAAGTGTACAAATACCTACTTTCAAATTAATGTGACCCAGAACTTATTCTTATTTAACTTAAATTTTTAATGTGTATTTAGATCCCATAAGAAACGATTAATAGAACAATTGCAGAAGTGGAAGTAAACGCAAATTAGACTCAGTTTGTGGAGTTTTAATCTCATCAAAAACTAGGGGAGAAAAATATGTAAGTGTTATGCAAATCCGGGGAAGAATCAAATGTAGTTGTAGAAGATTTTGCGACAGAATTTTCGGAAATAATTGAGAATGATCCTATATTAGGATTAGGGAATAGCCCGGAAGAAGAGCTTACAGGTGATCTTTGTGCATTATTGTGCATATAAGCAAAAATCATAAAAATAAAGCTGTACTAAACTCTACTCGCATGATCAATGCCTTCCAAGTAGAGATGGGCTTAACAGCTTTTCTTCAATAACTGTTATCACAAAAACAGCTGACTCGTAATAGCTGTTATTCATAACAGTTGAAAAATAGCAGGTCCATGAGCAGCAACCTAACAAGGCCGACTGCTAAGAGTTAAAGAGTACGCGACTGCTAACAGTTAAACTACGCAAAACTAATAATGTTTGTAGCACCGTAAAGCTTGTGCAGCCACCTTACGGGGCTTTCTTGTACTACTTTCCCTAACATGTTTGGACAGCGAAGCAGCTGATATGAACGAAACTGGATGAATGCGAATGTGTATAGAATATGGAATATTACTAAAATGCAAGTGATTCGGGTTGTGCAACTTGTGCATAGGGAAGTGACGCATGCCAAATATAATGAGGAGAAACAGTGTTTTTGCTTACCTATAGCTAAAGTGTTAATGACTGTCGAATATCAAGTATTATAATGTGAGTTATTTGACCGTAACTCATTTTATTTTATCGGACCTAGGGAAATATTAGTTGATCTCACATAAGCAACAATGGGACAGAAATAAGTTGGGACAGAAACATATTGGACGGACTTAATTTAAAAGACAAATATCTTGCTGCAATGTATACAATAAAATATAAAACTATTGTGGCACATGGTGTGTAATAATGACGAATTATGTATTAATAAATATAATTTGAACACTGGCAAATCATGATTGTTTAGCTGCAGTGAAGGTGTTATCGTACAAAATGGTTGCCACAAAAGCTTATAGTAGTTCGGATTTGGCCCAGTAGATTGCAGTTCTATGCATTTCGACCGATAACTGCCAATAACAGGATAAACGAAATAACTGGTATTGCGCGTAACAGTTTGCGAAACGTTAACGGTTAAGAAATAACAGTTTAGTTGTTAAGAGCACTTCCCTACTTCCAAGTACTTTTTTACGGTGATCATAATTTTGAAATTTCAATATCACTAGTTCATATCTCAAATGGATGTAACATATAAGGCCATTAGATGTTGGGAATTTGTGAAGGGGAATATAACATTATTTGCTGTCACGATTCATTGTTAAGTCCAATGCCTGATACTGTAAGAACATATTTGTACAAAGCTACGCTTGAAAGAAATGAATGAAAAATTTTCTACACATAAAAATACTTGTACAAGGGCAACAAACAAGATACAATATGAACGACCTTAAATGGAGCATTTGTCATTTCTGTTCTTCAAATACGAAAGCTATCGTAGAAGCACTAATATTAGGCGAGCTCCTTCTATTTGCGAGGAAATGTTTATGGGATGGAATTATTAGTGACTTGATTCATAATTCAGCTACGAAAAGTAAAAGGGTGTGGGTAGAGATTCTGGAGCTCAAGGAAACTTTCTCGGGTTATAGTTCCTACCCAAATATAGTTTTTATTCTTGTTGACGATAAATGATTAAAATAAAAAATCTAACTTGAAAGACCTGTGATTGCTTGTTCTCTTCTGTAGAAGAGAGTGCCCGCTAGACAGAAGTACCAAACACGATAAAACTAATAGTGAATAATTGGAATGTGAAAATATCCGCTGTAGGTATATATCAATTAGCGTTTAACTGTATTTATGCCATTTTTTCTCACGGATAGGGAACAACACAAAAAATCTACAGTACACGATGGGAAAGTGTTTTCAAATAGTTCAATGAGTTACGTAGGAAAGCAGTTGTAGTGTCGTCTCAGTTTCTAATAATACCAAGGAACATTGCAGTGTAATTTTGGTGTACACTTACGAGATCGGCTAATATCTTTTAATGGTTTATTGTTTTTTATGCGTTACTAGAACTCTATTTAAAAATATTTTTCTGTTTGTTTCAGGTAAACGTCTTAAATTATTACCTACTCGAAGTAAGAAGAAGGGTTACGAGGTATGCCTTTGCATGTTAGTAATGACTGCTTGGTAATGAAGTACAAGTGAGATAACTCCACTGAATCATGGAAGTATTTTAGTCTTTACTACTGTATTTTCTCTTCGCCTGTAATTAGCTTATGCGATAATCGTCGACATATTCATTCGTCTTGATGAAAGGAGCATGTATTTTTGTTTCATGAATTAATGCATTTCCATTCAGAATTTTTTACCTAAATAGTAATTAACGGTAGTGGTGCAGCTGTATGCAATTATAGGGAAATGAGATTGTAAAATGAATTTTTGTTCTGAACTCACTTAGAAAAGATATTATCTCTTTATTCTGCGATTACAAGAAAGTTATGTAATGCTGGAAGAAAATCGACATCGAAATTTTGTCGGAAATAGATGTGTTGGGGGTTTCAGATATGAAGAAAGCGTCATTCCGTCTGAGAACAAGACCAGTGCCTAAATGTGTAAACTGTACACAGGATATTCAGAAGAAAATAAATTTGGGGGGTACTTTACATCAAGCCCTAACGACATTTTCGAAATTTTCTAAAACACTGGCTCCAGATTTGTTTCGTTGAGTTAAATTCTTTCGGCCCAACCATTTTAAAATTAATAAAAAATAGTTGCCTATTTTTCGCAACTCGTCTCTTAGCCCTTCTATGATAATAAGCGTATATTTATTATTTTTCTGAAGTAATCCTCTGTTAAGTTTGTCTTTTGTCTCGTTACGTCAGAGTCAATGCCTTCTATCCTATATGCCAGGGGTCGGCGCCGTTAGTAAACGTGGTTACTAACGATCAACCAACCAGGAATCCGTGGTGTCACGAGTTGCTTAACTTCAGTGACTTCACGGAGCATACTTAAACAATTCGGCTAACGACGTCGGCAATAGGCAATACAAGTCAAAGAACGGTTTCGTGTAAATAGTGACAGCACAAAACTACGTTAGCTTTACATAGAAGTGCCCAAGAACGAAACGATTCTCATAGCTACCGGGAAAAGCTAGTCAGAAACCGACTTAGTCAGAAACATGTCGTCATTTATTATTTAAATATTATTATTCTAAACAGTCTAGAAAGGTTTTGGGGAAAAGTAATTCTTTTACATTAAACATATCGTCACAACTTCAAGAATCCAAATAAAAGCATAGGCTTCCGGAGTCAGTCGATTACTATTAGTCATTTACTTTCCATATGAGAAAGAATTATCCACTTTGTCGACGTAAGTGAGCCACAAAACGAGTTTTTCTGATTGCAATTTGTATCAATAAAATAGCCTAAAGTCAATACAGTGGACTGACCCCTTAATAGTGGACTCTTTGCAACCTTACTGAGAGTCTAAAAAAGGTTTAATGTGTATCATATCGACTTTGATTATTGTATACATTCGTAATGTGAGTCACTCAGATAGCAACGATTACACACATACAACGTTAATTGTGCGAAACTTCACCATTCTCCAGTAACTAAAGAATCAATTTTTCCGTTTTGATTTCTCTTTCCTTTCGCTTCTTCAGCAGCTCCTCTACACTCCACCGTATCTCCCGTTCGGATTAAACGAGAACTTCCCGAGAGCGCACCGCATTCCTCATTTTCTATGTTCCAATCTGACGTTTACAATGTTGCGCGTAGTCATTTGTTACGCTCCGATGGTTGCCAGGCATGGCTGACGCACCGGGATAACAGTTGAATGTGATTGATTGTGACGGCTCACATTGGATCGAGATAGCCGTTGAGCTTGCATTTATTCAGTTGATCAGAGTATTATAGTTCTACAGGGCTCACATTCTTTCGTTTAATCCTACCCAACCACCGTATAAGATGGTATCCTTGTCCATGTCACTTCTGTTTGATATAACCAGTTTGGAGTTCGATACGAGACGTTAAGACTGATTCGTAGGCCTATAGCCAAAGCGGCGGGCGAGTTATAACGTGCAATGTGGATGATAAGTAATATTTTAAGAAGCAGAATTAAATAATAAACATTTTCAAAGATACACCTTTTCTTGCTGATCGATTTTCAATTTGCTATTAGCACCGCCCGGTTTAAATGTGCTTTTCACTTTCAACTGCAGAGAACTTCCAAGAGCTGGTACTTGTTTTTCTTCTTCCTGAATGGCGTGGGAAAATTGAGAAATAATGTTGGGAAATCTATAAAGTAGGTTAACGTCACCTGCAGCGACCACTTCAAGGTCAAATTTAAAAAGAAAAAAGAATTGGCTGCTTCCCACTTGCAGAATGTGAAGAACAAAGATAATTTCTTACTTTAAATTATATATTCCCTTACTTTAAATTTATAGAATAATCTGAAAACATCTTACACTATCATTGCAATAATGTAACATGTAACCAAAATCAGGACTTATTTGGTCTGTGACACGTTCAGGGTCTAAAACATTGACAAGGAATTACTGAGTTAAGTGTCTGAGCAGAATCAAAATTTTATAATCTTCAAGAGGTCACTACTGAAACAATTTCGGTATTTGGAAAGAAATTAATAACAAATAAAAATTTGTCCTTTTCAGGCAAGAGATTATTCTGAAAGAGGTAAGTTAATCACAGCTTGAGTTTCACATAACAAATTTAAAACTGTAGCTCAGGTACTGGTACTTTTAACCCAGTTGTCATTATTTTGTTGGCACAATGTAAAGAAAGCTTATCTATAGGACTTCTGTAGATAAAACGGATTGGGAATCAATGTTGTAGATTTATTGTGCACAAGAAAAAAATAGAAATTCATGAAAATAGCTTTATTTAAAGAACTTCAATTGTAATTATGCTGGAGGCAACATGCATTCATACAGAGAACTGGTTCTGGTGTTGCTTTCAAAATTAACATTAATTATTATAATATACAGTTTTAAGATGTTACTCTGTTGAGAAATGTAATATCAATGTCAAATTCGGAACTGTCAAAAATTGTTTAAAATTGAAGTTATGTGATGTAATCTACTAAAATTGGAAGGTTAGAAGTGGTGATTGTATCAATCTTACAAAAGATAAGAATGGAAGATGGCATCAAAGTTGATAAATATTTGCAAAATATTTGTAGAAATAGGTAAAATATTTTATACTAGTCATTAATTATCTGTAAAAAGTGAGTGGCTGTGCGAATTTAAACTTGCAAAAGTACCACTAAGATAATGGTGAATGTATTAAAAAAAAGTACATCTTAGGTCGCAATTAGTGCAGACAGCATTTGAAAATAAATTATATATTGCAAGAAATATTTACTTAAGTCTAATTTAATTCATTTTCCAGAGAATTTATACACAAAAAGAACAAAAAATTGGAGTTAGCATTGATTGTAGTTTCAGCAAACTAAACAATCGACTTAAAAAAATTCCAATTGGGTTCTGGAATATTAAAATTTATTTCACAAATATTTTGCTATAAAAATCAACTATACAAAAATTAAGTTTTACAGAATTTCTCAAAATGGCTTAATCCTAATAATGTTGACAACTTTTCAACTGCTTCTGGAGTATTTTCAAGTTTCTAAAGAATTTCATGATGTAAAATCTTGAATTCAAAATATTTCTTATACTGAAACCTCAAAGCAATTAACGTTGTCTAACAATATGTTGGCAATGGCTGACTGATTAATCAAAAGGACCTTTTGGGTTTAAAAGCATTCTAATGTTGCTGCTGATTATTGAAAGGATGAGCTCTGAATTATTTTGTAGTTCCTGGTGTTGTCTTTCGAAAGCAAGTAAGAACATGTTCTTCTCCTGGCATTTTCAATGTTGCAGCGGAAGGTTCAAAAGATGATTATGACGAACCTGAGTGGATTGTTTTGTAGTCCTTGGTGTGGTTTCAAAACAGCACAGTTCAAATGATTTTATATACCTCCTAGCTTCTCCGAGCTGCAGCTAAGTCTTGATTGGTTTCTTTTAAGGGTTGTTGATTATGAAGACTGCGTCTGGAACAGATAAAGTTGAAAAGGTCATCAGTTGAACTGCTACAATATATAAAAAACAAGAACACAAATGTAACATGATAATCAGATGTTGGTTTGCACTACGTTTCAAACCTTCATTGAGTTTTTCATCTGTAGTACCAACATCTGTAATATATATTCGTACGGGTTATTTTTGCGGGGAGACTGCCCGTAGGCAGTGCTCCGAACCCGCAGGCTTCCTTCGAAGCCTACCCCCGACGCGGGTCTGGGGGCTCTTTATCTAAGCAGGGGCGCCCCGTGGGCAGTCCCCGTCTGCGCCTGGGATTTGACTCTCACTTTCTCCGCCAGGTGTCGGGCTCAGTTAACTATATCCGAACTGTCTGGTCGGGAGAAAGTGGGATTTCGTTAGGGCGGGATGTTGTCGGAGGGATTTAATTTTGCCGGGAATCCTCCCAGGGTTCTTTTACATGCCACAAGAGTGACATGGCTATTGTGGATTTTCCGCCCTTGGAAAACCCGGGTTCCTCGGCCGGGATCGAACCCGCGCACTGGGGGTTCAGAGGCCAGTAAGCTAACCCCTCACCCACCGAGGAGCCTAACATCTGTCATTGTTATGAAGAGAGTTTCATTACAACTAGTAAAAAGTGAGGTCAAACAACTTCTAATAAACAAAAACTGTCAATAATTCAGCATATGAGAGTCTAAATGTATATCAAATTGTAAAAATGTATAAAAATTTGGAGTAGCAATACAATTATCTTAAAGACAGTAGAAGGTGGTTATCATTTACGGTTACCATTAAAGCCCAGTATACACAGTACAGTTTTCGTGCATATTCTCATACAGTTTCTGTACAGAAACTTCAAGATCCCATACTGGAAGTATAAAAGCCAAAAGTCGCGCATACATTCTGCATGCATTCTGTATGCATCGCCCTGTATGAAGACGCCGCTTAGGGATCTACCGAGTAACAACTGAATTGCGCCCTCAGAGTACTTTCAGTGGCGATATTTCTGTGCATGCGTTAGATTATGTGGTCTTTATTAAGTATTAATTAATCATGAGCATAGCGAAAAAAAATAGGACGGGAGGAATAGGGAAAGAGATATCTATCACAACATTTCACGTCATACAAACGCAGTTTGACACACGTGACAAAATCGAAATGGCCTATTACCGTGAAGTCGAGCTTGTGAACGATTCTGCCGCTACAGGCTCTTGAGTCAAGCTTTCTGCATGAAAAAAATATGAACATGCTCAAAAGTTTTCATGCAGTAATCGTGCAGTCTGGACTGCTCGTTTTCTGCACGTCCAATCTGCACGAAAACTGTACTGTGTAGACCGGGCTTAAGGTTAGTCTGTGAATAAATGGCTTCATTGATATTTGCCTTTTGTTTGGCAATAAAGAAAGTTATATTAATAATAATAATAATGATAATGATAATAATAATAATGATAATAATAATAATAATAATAATAATAATAATAATAATAATAATAATAATAATAATAATAATAATAATAATAATAATAATAATAATAATAATAATAATAATAATAATAATAATAATAATAATAATAATAATAATAATAATAATAATAATAATAATAATAATAATAATAATAATAATATGCAGGAATGCCGTATGCTTCCCTGCTGCGCTACGACGAACGAACTTCAACGTCCGTCATGTACCGCTCGTGAGTGGCTAGTGGGACCTACCGCCAGGGGAGGTGAGGTGGGGGCCGGTTAGGCGGGGGGGCCGGCCCCAACCCCCGGAACCCGGGCAACGCGCTCAGCACCTGCTCCACGTCGCGCTGCGTTCGCCGGCACAGGCGCGGCATCTGCACTCGCGCACACGAACCAATTAGAAACAAGTTACAATCCACATTTTTAAATGTATTTACAACCCGTAATATTGAACTTCTAAAAGTTTAAATGAAAAACACGTTCTTTGAATTTCTAGGTGTTTGCGTTTTGTATTCGAGATGACGTAGGAAATTTGTGACATCTTTCAAACATTGAGTGTTTATGAGAACGTTATACTTGGATTTGAACAGATGGTCAGGTGATGTAAATCAGCTGTTATAGTGTCATCCAGTCGAGAGGTTCAACATCACTTAATCCTAAATATAAATTATTATTGAAAAATTTTCAGCTGTTTTTAAGAAAATGGCAATTAATCATTTCTGTAAATGCGAAATTTGAAGCTCTCTTTCGCAGGAATCTACTGAGTTTTCGAAAAACTTCATTTGAAGTCACTTTTAAGCACTTCCACTGTCAAGTGCAATGATGTATACAAACTACTGGAAATGTGCGTATTAGTGGCGTGAGAGATATTAAAAAAAATACATTTGTGTAATTAAAAAAAAAAGAAAACAACAAAATGAACTTTAAGTCGTATTAAACAGTGCAATTATCACATCGATTGGAAAAATTTGAAGAAAAAATCTGAAGCCATTTTTGAGAAAATGGCGTTTGAGCGTTTCTGAAAATGCGGAATTTAGAGCTGCTTTTTACAGAAAACTGTTGAGTTTTCCAGAAACTTTATTTGACATTATTTAAATCACATTTACTCATAGATACGATAGTGTGAAGCAATCGCGTCTAATGCAAATATTAGCGACGTGAGAGAAGTCAAAAAAATCAAATTTTCTAATTTTTGAAAAAATGAAAGAATAGAGCAAGATGGCGTTTATGTCATCGGATAGGGTTCGTTTGGTACCAACCCTACCAAAAATTTAAAGAAAAAATTTGGAGCCATTTTTGAGAAAATTATGAAAATGTTACAGGGTCTTCATGTAACGTCCCCCAAAAATTAGTAAACGTTTTTCAAAATCTCAGAGCTTCGACTCAGGCCAGATAGACAGGGGTTTATTCAGTTTGGAAAAAATCGTACGTGAAGTGTAGGCGCTAGTGTTGGTCACATACACCAGAGAGGCGGACAGGCAGACGGACGTTTTGAAAAAAAAAAAAAAAGCAGCAACACTTTTTCGATATCAGAGGACCCCAAAACGTGTATTTTCGTTGAAATCCCGAAATCGATTTCTCCCAGCAATACATAACTTTCTCTATACTACGTATATTACTCTGTATATACGTATGTTTACGAGAAAGTAAAAATTGTAAATATAATAAAAATAATTGTAAATAAATTGAAGTATATTCTTGGATTTTTCTAACGTGGCAGCTGAGGATATTATCTTCAAGATGGAATATGGGACGACTTTTCGCGGTTTTCTCGGTCGTGCAGCTAGTCGCTTGGATCTGCAACACTACTTGCTACGGTCGCGATCATGCGACATCTTGCGCCAAGACAGAGAAAGGCGCAACAGCTGGAAACATATGCATTCTTGAATACTCCCGGCAAACTTTCAGTATTTTGCTTTCAAAATTACCTTCGAATGGAATTTGTGATATTGCTCTGGACTGGTATGTTCTTAGCTTAAACAACCATATCAGAAAGTAGAATACTGTTCTTAGTATGGGACATTATTTACTCACCGTTCCGGTTCAATTGTTTATATGGTTCCGCAGGGTTTTATTTTATGCCCTATTCTCTTGCTATTGTATGTAAACGACGTGCCCTCGTGAATTCGTAACGGAACGGCAGATCTTTTTGATGATACGAATATTCATTGAATTAAACAGAAAATAGTTTAAAATCAGATGTTTCAAACTGGTTCCGTAATATCCAATTTATTGAAAAACGAAGGGAAAACAATTTCGGTGTTGTTTTCCATTTCAAATAAACAATTGTACACTCCATTAAATATGAGCAATTGCCTGATGTTAAGTACCTAACAAATGTTTGGGTTTCTCAATTAAGTCAAACCTCAAATGGGATGACCATTTACATAAATTGAACACCAAATTAAATATATTATGCTGCTCGTCGAGAATTCTTTCAATTTCAGTCTTCGTACTGCTCTTGGAAGCTACTTAGCGAATGTTCATTCTGGACTGAAATGCGTCATAATATTTATTTGTCATCACAAAATGTTCACAATTGTGACGTAATTCTGGGGTAACAAATCCTATTAGATTGCAGAAATTAATTGAAGGACTCCCACCACATGATTCTTATATGCATCTTACTCAAATAGGAATTCTGTCAATTCATGTCAAGAAAACTCGCGCATACAATAGCCCCCCACAAAAAAATTGCTAAGGGCGCAGAAAATGAAATAAACATACAAAATACAGCATAAACATAAAAATTTAAATTTTTACAAAAAATATTGTTGAATACTATAGTTCTACAATAAATATTTATTTCGCATATTAAAAGTAAAATAGTTTAAACTTGAAAAAATCTGTTTATTTAAATTACTACGTAATTTTGGCTTTGAAAATTGTTCTGCATTATTCATCCTTACATGTGAAATTGAACGCGGATGAACAGAATATCCAAGTCCTTTCTGGAGTTATCTTTAAGGAAGATAGAATCGTTTCAAGTCCTTTCTTTCCCTATCTCATTACCCCCGCCCTCAAGCACAAACGTATTTCGTGCTTTGGAACCCAACATCCCGTGCTTTGTCACAAAATATGTTGAATACGCACGAAATGTGATCCTAACCAACAATCTTAAATATTGCTCGTAATTAATATTATTATAATATTTGGCTAAGGAATTTAATTATTACTGTAATAACGAATAATACTGAAGTTACCAACGGCAAGTCGGGCAGTCATCATTCGTAATTTTGTAGGCAATGTGACTCATTGGCTGGAGTTGATTTACTGCGCATGTCGGACCATGCGTCACAATTTCCTTTCATAGGACTCATATTTCACATGGCCTACAAGCATCTCGCTCGTACATGCCACAGTCAGAGGTCAAATTCTGTTGGCCAATCTTTCAGATGCGACGCCGCTAATACACACCTTCGCATAAGTGATTGTGTTAACGATCGTGCTCAATAGGTTTTTGTCGTGACAATAGCCGGCCGGCCTGATAAACTGACAATAAACAATGTGGCGTCAAGGCTTTCATAGATTCCAAGACGTCGAATGTTAGTCGACGAATGTTTTAGTGCCTGTCGAATGTTCGTAATAAAGCTTACTACCATTGCATGTTTTTGGAGGATTGCATTTGGAATAGTGGGATAAAGTGAGAAAAACATGCGTGTTTACTACTATAATGAATGAGAAAAACCTTTCAAAATTTACGAAGTTGGTGATACTGTAAAATAAATATGTACACAAGAATGCTATCTTCACTTGATTTGAACTTGTATGTTTCACGTTCAATTACGTTTGATGACACTTTTATTGTATTTTAAACAGCGACTTGATATTTCAATGCAGCAACAAAATATATTCGTTTTTGTTCGCAACAAAACGGATTCACAATCAGCTTTCAAGCATCTTATTTGCATACCTTACCTTTCTGTTTGTACCGCAGTAAAGTTTAAGAATCCACCTATTCAGATATGTTCCAAACTTGGAACCGACGCTTAGACAAAGACGGGCAAAAATTCCCCAAAAAGAAGTTTCCTGTGAAACCGTCGAAATGCTTCTCGAGCGAAACACAACACGAGCTCGCACCACAACGCAGCCAAAGACGAGGAGGTAACCTCTTCAGTTCAACTGTTCGGCATGACGCAACAACGGCCCGGCAGTGCCGCCAACTCATAAATAATAATTCACGACAGGTGCTTTTTTTGTTGGCGCATGCCGCGCCGGTACTTATCAAGTTCAACTCTTGAAGGCAGTGAGAAATGTGGTATTGCAAGGACGTCTAGAAGACACCGTTTTCGAAGAGAGAGGGAACGAAAAATAAATAAACGAATGTAAAAAAAAAAAAAAAAAAAAACACAACCGTCGGAATGGAGAGGTCGTTCCGAGAACGTTTTTCGCGTTCTCTGCGAGAATTTTCTTATGTTCTCGTCGGGTTCTCGGGACACGGTTGAAGGACACTTTTAGCCTGACTTGCCAACTATTCATAGAAAGATATCCCTATTTAATGCAAAAGCAATTCGCTTGATAGTACACTGTGACGATGTTGTTCAAAATAAAATAAGTCGACCTCTTAAATCTAATGTGTACCCTTGTTGTAGTGTGAGGCGACAAGGAATTTTTCATTATGTCTAGGGTTTTGAAAATTTAACCAAAATGTTGAAAACGCCAAAATGTTTTATAATTGTGTTCTTAATGATTGACGTACTTCTTCTGCTTAAACTGCTTAAATAAGCCATATAAGGATCTAGAATTTTTAAGTAAATTAAAATCATGTTAACATTAAAACAGCTAAATGATATTTCACTGCTAAATATAAACTAGAAATTTACCGTTCATTATTCCCATGTCTTCGAACGCAAAGGAATGCCTTTGTTTAAATATTTGCTTTTTCTGTTTCACCACTACTTTGATCGAGGTGGAAGAAAGTATTCATTATGTGTAATTCAATTTTTCAATAGAGTACCGGAAAGGGTATTAATAGGGTATAATAGACACTCCTTGAAAACTGGCATGTCGATTATTCATTAATTTTTTCAGAGCGATGACAAATTTATTAGAAAACATGATTTACATGCCAACTAATTTTCGTGGTATAGGAACTTATGGATTCATTTACATAATTTCACCAGTTCAATAGAAAAGTATATTAACTACAATACGGTGTTCCCTTCTTTTAAAAAATGTATCATGGAAGAGATAGTTAACCAAAGAGATAATGTAATTTAAATTACCACCTTTTCCATAGGAACCTCCAAAAATCAACAAAACGTGAGGAAAATTAAGAATAAAAAAAATCAAACTTAAAAAAGCTATTAAAAAATTAGAATTTGCAGCCTCAAGTATAAAGATTATGACCATTGTAATTTTGAGGTCAATAAGTGCGTTTATGTATTGGTGTTTAGTTTACATGCGATTTAAAGACAGACTACTGACCCGTACCTTATAATTCAATCTTGACAATTAATGTAACATCCACATTTCCAAGATTACATAATAGATTTATTTACACTAACATATCAATATTTTTCACGCGCTACAGTTGTATGTAAAAATGTTTCTCTTGTGCTATAAACTTCCTTGGATTTGATGCTGGTGTGAATATTTAATTCACGTATTTTGGATGTCGGATTCTTTGCAGAGCATGTGGGGCGGTCATATGAAATCCTTAATGTTGGAGGTTGATGACGCGCGCTTTTTCCGTTAAGAAACTGCATCGGCATTTGCCTGGAATTAATTGGAAGGAGGGACCCAAATGACCGACCAGCAAATCCGACCTCTTGAAGTCAGTACCAAGCCTCACTTCCTTCTAGTTGGCTGTGTGGAAAATCTGTCATAGTCGGGTCGGCAACCTAGGCACTCCTTACGAAAGTTCGGTTTTGAAACCATCATTATGTTTGGGATGGTGCTTGCTGTTTTATAGAAACTTTTTTTCTCTCATCGGATGCGAGGAGCGAGAGCGGGATACAAATCAATATAACCGTCTGCTGTCATCAAATTCACTTATTTATCATCAAAAACAGTGAAAAAAAGGATTATAACGTATGGAGGAGAAGTGTAATCTGCACTGTTTTCTTCAGTTGCAGGATCCCTATCGTTCTTTACACATTCTTTTAAAATGTACACTTTATCCATGTTCTTTAAATTTCACAATGTAAATATTCCTTTAAAGTTTCATATATTCAACGTGTAAGTGCAAATTTTTGGGACATCATACACGCTGAGGGGCGTCAGTAACAGCCCCTGAGCCTACCCTATGCATCATTGTTATTAGAGATCTTTACGACCTCTAAGTTTTTAATTCTTAAACACCCTAGAAGTAATTACTACGTTCACCACTAGGTTGCATTGCATACTCTCTATCACGCGCTGTGTTCACCGATTTCATTGGTGGACGAATTGAATTTTGATCAGCTAGGATGCGGATATCCAGTCGGGAGCAACAAAATAAATTTTAAAAAAAAGTAACGAAGCTCCGGATTGGATAATCGCGACCAGCATATCGCTGTCAATTCGCCTAACAATTACGTAACATCGCCGGAGACGGAAGAGTGTTATCGGGTGCAGCCATTGCTACCGTCTCTATTCCAGAAGTGGGCGGTGCTCCTTTGCGCTGGAAGGCGAGATCTGGCGCCGACCTAGATGGCGACTTGCGGTTTTCCACCTCTAGGTACCTCCCGCAGTGGGCCACCGCCCCAGCCAGGAGAGGCTCTAAGCTCCCGACATGTGTGCATGTGTAGTGTAGTGTGTGAGTGGTGTGTGTTATGAGTGTGAGTGTGTTATGAGTGTGAGTGTGTTATGAGTGTGAGTGTTATGAGTGTGTGTGAGTGTGTTATGAGTGTGAGTGTGTTATGAGTGTGAGTGTGTTATGAGTGTGAGTGAGTTGTGAGTGTGAGTGTGTTTGAGTGTGAGTGTGTTATGAGTGTGAGTGTGTTATGAGTGTGAGTGTGTTGTGAGTGAGTGTGTGTGTGTGATATGTGTGTATGTGTGTGCGTGGTGTATGTGTGTGTGTGGTGTATGTGTGTGTGTAGTGTATGTGTGTATGTGTGTGTGGTGTATGTGTGTATGCGTGTGTGTGTGTGTGTGTGTGTGAGTGTACCCGGCTGGGGACTTATTCGGGGTTTGCTTTGGTGGGTAGTGAGTTCTTGCGCCGGCCTATGGGAGTGGGGGGTCCCCTAAAGGATTCTACTCCAGCAGAGCACCGCCCCCAGTCGGGATAACTTCGAATCTCCTGATTGCTCTCCCGACAGGTGAGTGCATGAATGGGTAAATGAGTAAGGTGAGAGGAGGAATAAGGAAGAGGAAGAAACGAACGCGCAGTCCATGGCCTGCCACGGAAAACTACCGTTCAGATCTCCCTGCCGCACAGTTTCTCTTCCAGACCAATTTTGAATTCGATCCAGCTGTCGGGACGCGAGCCCTAGGACCTTCCGGTGAACGATGTTGCAGAGGAAACTGTGTTGCCGCTGATCTATCGCAATCGAGAGAAAAATGTTTATATGTTAGTGATAAGTTATTGCTTGTTATTTGAAGTAGTAGGCTTCCGCGGCTGGTCATGTAAATGATCTTGGTTGTCCGGGTGGCGCCGCATAGAAGCCTGTGTTGCCGACGTTGCGGCCATCTTGTCGTGGTCTTCCTTAGGGCTGGTCGGCGCCGGAGTGGTCAGCGCTCAGGATTTATAAGTGGGCAGGGGCCGAGTATGATTAAGCCACTATTCATAAACCTGAAAATAAAATCTTGTATGTACAAATGACACGGGCTTTAACGGGTTTTAATGATATTTCGGGTCAAAGGCCCTTGAGGGTTTTTTTTCACCGCTCGATCATTAGAATCCTTATAACGTCTTTGTGCATAAATAACTATGGTGGGTTTAGTGGAAAATGTCTAATGTTGGCAACCGGGGGCTCAGGGCGCCGCTGTTTAACCAGATCCACTCGTCAGTGCAGGTGAGCGAGTCGAAAATTGTACACTCGCCCGACCGCGAAATTTGTAGAAGCCCGAATCCGCGTGGGCGCTTTTTCCTCTCTAAACGAGCGTCATTTTCTGGAAAATAATTCTCCTTCGCCGGAGAAAAGATTCCCGCGCACAGGGGAATTGTATATTTAACGTGACGGGGCTGCGGGCTGGCGTGTGTTCGGAGGTGCTTATGTTTTCACTTTTCCTACGGTCCGCGAAACAAAAGAACGATGACGCATGACATTCTCTTTTTTCCTCCCTTAACCTCTGGCGAAACAAAGGAAATTCATCCTTGTCGCTTCGTGTTACGTCGAATTAGTGAAATAAAATGCTGCATCTTTAAAACCGGTGTGGTCATCAAGCGATTGTGGAAAATGTCTGGAGGAGGACTAAGGAAGGCACTTTTGTGATGCAAGGAAATAGTAATTTTAGAAATCTATTAGAAATCTTTAGTACAAATGTATGGAATATTATTGAATCCTAATTAGTGACGAATTCGTACAATTTATGCCTAATTTCGTGGTTAGGCGATTCCTAACTTGGAAAAATACAATTTTTCTTTCGTAAAAGTAAAACAAATAAAAGGAGGTCTTTTATCTATGTATTTGGCATTTTGGGTTGATTTGCCGACTAGCTGACGAAGTCTGGGAATTGAACCTTGGATCAACATGGGAGGTTAGTACGGTGCACATGAGCTATTCTAGATGTTGGTATTTTTTTATGTGACATACGTTAATCTTCAAACTAGAATCCTAGAATCCTACGGAGTCGCGGGCGACCTGATGTCAAAGTAATTTATTGTCTGTGCATGTTCAGACAATGGTTTCACCTAGAAACTACTTAAACCTGTGAGTCACTGGTGTTTTAGGCATTTTATCTTGGTAGTGACGTGGTCAGTATATTATATATTAGCAGTGGTGCAAAGTGGAGGCCTTTATGTACCAATCGTAGTAATCCTTAACTAAAATATAAATGTTTCAATTCTACATATTTACGGAAAGACTAAGGCACCCTAACGACTTCCTGTAGTATCCCATGTTATACGTAAAAATCATATTTCAGTACATTAACAATATTCCATTCAGTTTAATTCCAAGAAAAAAGTTATTCGTACTTAATGTGACCAATATAAATCAAGATATATACAAAATATACCACATTAAAGTGAGCATTTGTTTCTTTTCTCTTTCATGGTTTTCGGATATTTCTATGAAAATGAAAGGCCAATTTTGGTAAAACAGGTACCTGGAGGAATTTTTGTACTCACGAGGAAAAACGATCGGGATGTAATCGGGCTATTCCTTTTTGGTGGAAGTATATAAAAGTATTAGGGGAAATGACCGCGAAATGCAATCGGGCTATTCCATTTTGGGGGGAGGTAGATAAAAGAATTAGGGGAATTACCGCGGGATGCAATCGGAATACGTCCATAGGGAAGAGGGTCTTAGAACTCTGAACGAAAATTCGAGGAAATTTGAGCGTCCTATTGTAGAGGGTTCGGATGAAAGCTCTGGACTGGACTCAGAAGAAAGTGAATACGAAGCTCACCATCCCTTGTCGCATTCTCGCATCTTGACCAACATGTCTCTGCCCACATGACACCATTTCATTTCTTCCTTTCCCTGATATCTGTTCACAAAAACATTGTTCATTGTGAACCAGTTTAAACTCCTCACATTGACAGGGTATTAATTTATCACAATCTGCTATTAGACTGGAAAAGGCATTAATATCTTAACTGCCGCACTAGAAATAAAGACCTGATCCCTGGGGCCAGCTCTTTATTTTTTGAATTACACTCAACTGTCGTTGGTTTAAATATAGTATTTATGAATAAAATAATTGAAATATCACTTGTATGTTGTTCATTTTGTGTGTTGTATGCAAATCACGTGGTGTCCGGAGCAATTAGCGCTATAAGCGTTTACATTTTATAATTCAGGCGTTCATAGGATTGGAAAACCAGTAGCATTTCTTTTGTTACAAAGCCGTCTCAAGAATACAAAATGTTGCTTCTCTTTAAAATTGTATTTTTTCTGGTCTTTGTAAGTTTGTGCTACTGAAGTCACAAATATCGCGTGGAAGTTCCGAAAAATGTGGCGAATGGGGACGGCTTACGTCGAGGAACTTCCACAAAAATTCCTATTTCATCCCTTCGTGGCATGGATATTGAAAAATCTTTTACTTGAAATTTTATTTTTTTCTTTGCCCATTTTGCCTCGCCTATCGTTTTTTTGGGTGACTGTGAACAAATTCTCGGTTGCATTTTCTACTGTGTCTACTTCGGTTGGATTGTTTCAAATTCGTGTATTTATCTGATAATACGTGTGGAAAGTTGCACACGATGACAAAAGCTAATCTAAATATGGGTATTGCAGTGATAGCATACAATAAAGAGAGTTTATGCAGTAGAAATCCCTATATCTTAGGTATATTTAAGGAATGTTTTGTATCATTTTATTTATACAATACATGTATTCCTTCATAGACGATGATTAACGTGTATTTCTAAAGCACTGCCTTTATAGTACAGAAGTACAGAGAAATTCTGTCACGTTTCGTACTTATACAACTTATGCAATTCTCCAGAAGTGTCCTAGACCTTTGCATTCAATTCAAGCCACTACCCAACATGGATTCATGTTGTTGCAATGAACCATAAAACAAAGTTTAATTGCCAGGGGAACGAACACTTTATAAGGCAGTTGAGACCACTCATTGGAATGACTGAATTAGCTCTCTTTAGATATGAATACTATTCACAAATACAATGAGAGAAAAATGATATGTATTGCGAAGTACTCGAATTGTAGTTGGTACTTTGTTGCAATTTTTTTTGTTTTAACGTGAAAATGGAATAATATTTTGCTAACATAAGAGAGAAACGTGCAATGTTTGTAGGTCTACGTCGTGTTTAAATTGTGCCCACCTAGAATCTAGCTCAATTGAATCCGGTGCCAAGCATCATACTCTAAGGTTGGAGCTTGGTTGTTTTCTCAGTGACATTTTTAGCCGGAAGGCAAATGTTAACCATGTTTTTGCACTTCCTGGGATACACACACCGCAGTTTGGGAACCCAAGTTCTAGTTTATTCCTCGTTTCATTATATTCCTTTTAATATTGTTCATTTTGTATTACACTTGTATTATATAGGGCAAGCACTAATGAAAGCTTCGAATATTCTAAATTTATTGCAACTGATTTCTTCGTATACCGCTAGCTGCTCCAAGAAAGAGATAAAATGGGAACCATGGTCTTTCCTTAAAATGTGCAGAATTTAAATAATTATATTTTAATTGGTGTTATAATATAATGTGTTCCGAAGATTCTGCCTCGTTCACCTGTGGTAGAAGTTTTCTCGCAACTGATGCGAGAACATTTGCGTTACTCAAAATGGAAACTTATGTTTCCTTCCCCGATCCAAACAGCCAGGATGCAATCGGGTAATGCCCTCTCTGGTAGTTAAAAGTGAAAGAGATTAACTGGGAATAGGGTATGAGGAAAACCTACCCGCGGGATGCAATCGGGCAACTCCTGCCTTCTTTCATCCCAATCCCCCCAAGTAATTGCTGCCCGGATCGATTGGGGCTTCTGCAGCAGTCAACTGATCCCAGGCGATTTGAGACCTGTCCGCGCGGCACAGCCGTGCTTCGTGAGCATAAACTGCCCCCGGTAGCGATCGCAGGGTGACACGTCGTTGAACAACGGAAAATAAGTTCCTAGGCGTCCCCGGATGGTCTTAGGAGTGCAGAGCTGACAATGAAAATTTCATCACCTGCGTATTGGAAGATTTTTTCCCTACCCGATTCACAATTAGCAGGTGCAATGATCCTGTAAGGGATGAGCAATTTATTTATAACACTAAGCATTTTTGTTGAGGTAATCGTTTGAGCTTTCTGTTGAATCATATTTGTATTTTTTGTTTAAATGAAAGGTAATGTTTCATACCGTTACAGTAAGGTTTTATTGTTAAGTAGAATAGCATATTCGCTAAATATTTATAAGATATTAAAGTTAATAGAATGATCGTTTATCACCCTTCGTTGGTTGATTACTTCATTTTGTCGAGCGAATTGCTATCTATCTCTCTAAAGCAGTCGTCACTTGGCTGTCTGGCGCGAGCAAGCATGTGAGAATGAGGTTAGAGTTGGCGAAGTAAAGATAGCACGTTTTCTAAGTGCTAAGATCAATGTATTTCACTTCTGCGGTTTTCTTCTCAGTCAGTTCCCGTCACGTTGAGGGGATTTCCACTAGTGCACGGACAGGGGAGGGCGCGACCCCGCGCCGCCGCTGCGGGCGCACCCCTCCGCCCGGTGCCGGAGCTGCTCAATTTTGGACTGGGCAATGCAAAAACCTCCATTACAAATGTGAAAGTTGCATCAAGAAACTATATGCATTATTTTATTTCAACAAATAACAAAAATTAAAACATTACTTTTAATGTTAGCGTCGTTTTCTTCATTTCATAAAATTCTACCTTATAAGTAATGATTATAATTAACTACTCAAGGTCAAAAATGGATTGAAAATTGTATGAAATATCAGACTACTGTACCGATACTTATGAAAATGCGTTAACGATTTTCTCGAGTGTTAAATTCCTTTTCAATATTTTACAAATTTTTCATCAGTCCCATTAGCGGGCCCCTCCATGTTAAATCTCAATCTTGGCTGACCTCATAATTACTAACATTTTACTTTGTACGGTCGCCAGCTGTTGAAAACAGCACATTAATAACATTAAGTTTCGCTACGTAATATATAGCGAACTGACCATGCATTTGCCTAAGGAGATAATTATGCAAAGCTAACACAAAAGCTTCTAAGCTATCGAAATTCAAAAGATTGTCGTCACACTTGAACTTTTCAAATGGACGCCCCAGGTTTTTAATGAAAAGGTATCACAACTTTATAGGATCTCAAATCAGGAGATATGACAATCAAATAACTTTCAATATAACACATTTATTACATAAACAATTTTACATAATTTGCTTTTTCCTGATGCGCAGGTAGCAAAACAGCTGCGGGAAAAACGAAGCAGAATTACAATTTACAAATTTACAGAATTTTAAAAAACCTTACAACAAAAAGGTGAACACTAACTTAGTAGCGCATCAACAACATCGCGCTAGCACATACAGAAATACTGTCTTATAATCTACCTTTGAATGCCCAATTTAGGACGAGGTAGATAGAAACGTATATAAACAAATTTGCTAAAGAAGCCGTATTTAGGCCTTCTTTCCTTACATAGCATTCGTGATAAACAGAACTACATATGAGCCATGGAACAAACTTCATTGAGTGCACAATACCAAAATTCTTGAAATGGATTTCTTACTGTACCTTTCGTAACCATACAACATAGGAATGCAGCAAGTTTACGCGTAGCAGAGTGAGCGGTACATGAGCGCCCGCCCGCTGCTCGCTGAACAAAACTGTTCCTAGACACGAGCGCCGATCAGCGTGCCGCATACAAGGTCAGCACGTGACCCCACCGCTGCGTGCCGGTGACAGCTGTAGCCCAGCCGACTTCTCTGCCGGCTGCGGGGCCGTGACGTTGCAACAAGGGCCGCGGTTCGAGCTACCGCACGGGCCAAGCAAACGCCTTTACGTAGTCTCCGTGTGCCGAATGCGGCCAAGCGCCGACTTACTCAGCGGGAGCACCTTTCCATAAATTGCCAAAAGCGGCCAAGTGCCGTCTTACTTATGGCAGGAACTGCAACATTAACAACATTCATAAGTAATGCGCAGTAAACATTAGCTGCACCTCCTAAATTACAAATCTCACCAATCAGAGGTCAGCGACATAAATAAACATAACATTTGTAGTAAACGAGCTGCAAACAACATAAACATTAGTAAATCATTAACATTTCAAAGTAAGAGTTCCATTTCCAAGTCCAAATCAACACATTAAATACACTTATGCACTCAATTTCATTAATATATTGTTTGGTTCAAAGGGAACCAACAATAAAAAAACAACCATGGCTCAGGCTTTACTGACGAAATGAGAAACAATATTATTTTAGTCTTCATAAATTGATCTGATCTATTGTAAAAAAAAAAAAAATATTCATTACACCTATACAAATTTGATATTCATAACGACTCTGAAGGAGCCGGGCTCTATGAGAAAAATTAACAAAACTACATCACTGGACGTAGCTGAAATAACAAGAGAGCGAGAGCCTTGTGCGCGAGAAGCGCACGCTTTATATAGGGGTTGGTGAAGGGGAAACAGCCATGAAGGGGGTTACAGCGGCGGGGAGCATGGATCGATAATTTGGAACCTCTTTGCCAAAGAATACGTAAGGGTAACGCCTGCAGGGTATGCGACCCTCTTGACACCTGTGCGATGCCAGCGAACCCTGTTAGAGTCCGTCAGCACTATATCTGCTGCTCAGAATGCAGATTGAAAATATTTCAAATTGACCAAAAAACATCAAATCTGAAGCTACAGAGGTGAATGAGGTGTCAAAAAAGTCCTAAATTTGATGTAGATGCCGGATTTTGATAGAAGAATCGGTAGGAAAGCGTTCTCTTATAATAAACAAAACCTGTTTTGAAATGAGAAAAAATTGTTGCATAAAACATGAATTTTTTCTCAGATCACACTGAGGCAAAAACTTAGCTGTTACTAACAAAATCTCAGGTTTTCAAAACCTTCTCATGGCCATGAGATTACAGTTCAACTGTAAAGTATTACCTTTTAAGAAAAATTAAGGTTAAAAAATATTATTCATATGGTACCATACCAAGCCTAATTATATGAATAAACCTTATAAATAATGGATGTGTTTTCTTCTCAGATGGTCTTCTAGGATGATTGATGGCTTCACTGAAGGCTTCACATCACAAAACACAGTGAACTGTAGGCACTTAAATTTCCAAATTTAACACTCCACGTGCAGGGCCCGGGCGATTGCCCGGTCTGCCCATGCCTCTTCTTGGGATTTTCCAACGTGGCGGCTGAGTGTAGTATCTCCAAGATGGAATTCGGCACGACTTTTTGGGTCATTCTCAGTCCTGCCGCTAGAGTCGCTTGATCTGCAGCACTGCTTGATTCGGTCGCGATCATGCGACATCTTGCGACAGGACTGAGAATGACTCAAAATGTCGTGCCGAATTCCGTCGTGGAGATACTACCCTCAGCCGCCACGTTAGAAAAGCCCATGCATCCGTTGCAGCACGTGTCCAGCGCCCGCGGCCCCGCGCTACTGTTGGGCTCCCGCTGACCTCCAGCGCGCCCCAGGCATTGCAGCGCGTCCTGCGCGGAGGTCGCGCAGCCCTCCACCAGGAATGCTGCACCGGCGCCGCCCCGCCCCGCCCCGCCCCGCCCCGCCCCGCCCCCCGGCCCCGGCAAGAGGGAGGGCAAGGCCCCGCAGAACGTTATCTCCCCCGGGGTTCCTTTGGCTTTTCTGTTCCCCCCCTCCCCCCCCCCCCCCTTTTCCTTCCTCTTTCCTCCTCCTTCCTCTTCCTCTCTTTCCCACCTCCTCCTTTCCACCCCTCTCGTCCCATTCTCTTCCCCTCCTCCTCCTGCTTTCTCTCTCCTCTCTCTTCCTCCCTTTTCCCCTTCCCTTGTCCCTCTTCCTCTTCCTCCTCTCCTTCCTCCCTTCTCTTCCTTCCTCCTCTTTCTTCCCTCCTCTTCTTCCCTTTTTCCTCCTACCTCTCCTCTTTTCCTTTCTCCATCCTCCTTGTCTTCCTCCTCCCTCTTTTTTTTTCCTTTTTTTGCCTTCCACCTTATAATCCTCTTTTCTTCCTACTCCTCGCTCCTCCACCTCCTCCGTCCCCCTCTATCCATCCCTCCTGTACCCCCGCCTCCCCCTCCTCTGTCATCGTGGCCGCCGCCGCTGAGTCGCATTCGGAGTTTTTTATTTCAAAAATAAAATTTAATAACGCTTGGGAGACGGCGAATCGAGATGGCCGTCGCACGAACGCGCGTTTTTTCGGAGGAGAAGTCGCTGTAAATTAGGCGTAAAGCTTGTGGACACCGCAGCCCCGCAAAGCCAGCTCCAGCCCTCTCGCTCCTCGCGGCTTAGGTGTCTGTTGCCAGCTTTTTTCTTTCTTTCATTTGTTTTCTTTTTTTATATATCGCCGGCTGCGTCGAAAATGCCGCTTTTTCGTGAGAGAGATCAGCGAAGTTTAGCGAAGCCGAGGCTTTTCGTCCCGCGGCCGGATGACTTGCTAGGAACCTTAAACGGCAGTTTGTAATTTGTCGGTTGTGGTGAGGAATGAAACGATGTCGTGCGTCCTCAGGATTGGTACTGCGCGGGCGGGGATGCTGATTTGAACGGACCACAAGTGTTAATCGGCTTTGCTATGAAGTGTTTTATTCACGGTGGGACGAATCTGGAAAGTTGTGTCCCGAGCATATCTCATATTTTGATTCTTTAATCTGGGAAAATATCACGACAAAAAACTGTAGACAATAAGAAGAGAGGAAAGGTCCAAAAGCAAAATGCTTATGAAAGAATCAATAAACATTGCACGTTTCTTTTCATACCTGTCCACATTCATGTTCTTGTTAAAAAAAAAGCCTACGTGAAGGAAAGTTTTGATTACGACTTTAATAGAATTGTTAGGTTTAAGAAGGCTACAAATAGAAATTGGTGATATAAATTGTAAATTAATAGGTTTTGGAAAGCGGTTCCTTCAGAGCAAGCATCTAAAAGTTCAATTTCTAGCTCTAGTGCTACACGTGAGATGATGCTCAAGTGTTCAGGTAAAAAAATTGTGAATCCAATAAATAAAACAAAATAATTTCATCTGACCGCATCAGCTACTACTGACCTTAATGTGTCTCTAAGTGACTAGGCTTCGAAGATTGATTACTGCATTCCTAGTTTCACAGTAAAGATCAAAAGACATTATATACAGAAGTGTTTTTGAATCCAATTTCATAAATTGTATTTTGATAACACACTATATGACATTTCAATTTCTGGCGGTATGTTTGTTATGAATCTAGAGTTCTTTTGGGCCGAAATTAACCTACTGTACGAAGGAAGAAAAGAGAAGGCTAAAGTAATTGGAGAATGTGTATCTGTATCAATATTACTCTCTTCTATCATTCCTTGGTCTCCTCTGAATTCATCTATTCGTTATCTCGGGGTTCTGATGGGCACAAGGCCAAAGTAATCGAAGCCAATAGGTTAGCTATTCCACGTCCCATTCTCAACCGTAACTCTTCTTTAACTCTTCTTCGCCCGATATTAACTTACGCATGCCCTGTTTGGATTTCAGCTACTCCATCCACATTAAAGAAATTACAAATTTTCCAAAACAAAATGCTAAGAATAACAGTAAACGCCCCCTGGTTTGTCAGCAACAAGACCCTTCACAACGATCTTGCAATAGAACCAATTATTTCCTTTATTACGAAGCTGGCACATAATTTCTTCAATAATCCAAGTCATGTGCAAGGTGCAGTCACCTACGAAATAGGAACCGATCAACCCCCACTCTCCCACCTAAGAAACAGACTTCCATTCCACATTTTCCTTCAATATCTCTCTGACATTAGATAAGGTAAGAACATTTCTTACATTTACCTGTCTGTCCTATAGTATCTCCTTTCCAAACCCTATTATTACTCTCTAACGAAATTTCCTCGCAATAACTTTGGTTGAAGTTATAATCATTACCAGGGAGGTAACACGAAATTACCCCCTTCACGCTTTGCTGATACAAAGTTGCTCGCTCAATCAACTGAAGAGCCTCACGGCTGAACGTTGTAATGTCTGCCAATGTAAAATAAATAAATAAATTTTAAAAAATCAATATTACTCAACACCCTGAAAGATTCAATATATTTTTGAACTGTCGTTGAAATCACCTTGATCTGCCGGATGACCCAGACATGTGATGTTTATTATAAACCAACAATAAGGTAATATTTTGCCGATACTATGGATTGCAATGGCCCAATTTCTTCATTACTCTTTGACGTCATTCTTATCAAAGCAATGAACAATGTGTTCTAATTGATCATGCACTTTATCTTGTTTAAACTTTCGATTTTGTGTACTGTCGACGAATCACCGGCGATAAAGGCATATTTGTCTTCAATTTTTCTGCTGTTTCTCAATTAATAGAATGTAGGTAGTCTGCATTTTTATAATGACCAATATATTTTTTCAGAAGAAAAGAAATAGTTATCGAGAATCAATGCGATCATCCAGCCCCCCACACTTCAATGGCATTTGATTACAATGTTACTTTTCTTCTTTATTCATTCCATAAATCCTACGTGATTTAATGCGTAATAATTCAGTGGTTCCAAAAGTGTTGTCACACGGAGTAACGAGTTTTTCCGTTTGTTACTTATTAAGCAAGAAACTTGTTTCCTCTAGTGATTCCAGCTAGAGCAGTTGACTCGAGTTAAGTAATGTATCAAATGAAAAGTAATATTTTTCTGTTTATAAATCAGCAATATGTTAACTTTGCAAATAAAGTCCACATTCGAAGACCCATATAGTTTGGAATTAAGAATTCATGTACCATTTTTATTTGATACAAAAATATACAAAGGTCAATGAACTAGCACGTTTTGAGTGAATTCAAAACCCGGGAACTAAAATCCTTCATCGCAATCGTGCAAGATCTGGCTCTGATTTCTGAGGCGTCTACAGAAAGCTATAGCTTGTAAGAATATGTTATTCCTTCTTAGATAATTTCATCAATCTAGGTGTTTTATTCAAATATTTAAAATTTCGCCTATGAGTTAAGGAGATTTTACTTTCACAAACGTTAGTGAAGCTAATAAATGCATTTTCATTGGCGAGTAAATAAAACATTTCGTGCAATGCAATATTGCTTACACAGCGGTGTTAAATAATTCCAAAACAACTTTGATTTTCTTTACATTAAGATTTTTTGTTTCTGAACCAGTCATTTCTTAATTTTAAACCAGTCTTTTATCTCATGTTTGAATTTCCGAGTAAAATGCGCTCGATAATTAGTTGTTGGCCTGCTATTCAAAGCTTTGTTCGAGTTGTATAAATATTACGTCACCGCAGAGCCAGTTTCAACCTGGTCCAGGCGCCCGATGTCCGCCACGCTTGTTGGCTTTCGTTTGTTTTTTATTCCGTCGTACTGCGTCGAAAATGTCACCGTATGTGAGCGATCTGAACAGTTGAGTGCCTTCACCTTGAGTTGATACATAGGACCCCAGATCAACTTCTTAATTAGTTAGGCAAGGGATGAAGTAGCGTAGTTTGCAGGCAATGGAGAAACAAAAAGGAATAAAACAGTGAGATAATCGCGGTGTTATTCGTACTCCAAGTTAAAAATGTTGTTGTTGTGTAATGCTCGGGATTTGTAAATTTATCTATTGCCCGTCTGAACGTGAGTTATATTGTTGGTAATTTAAAATTTGGCTCATGCCATGGGTGTTCAATGCTGTCAACTTCTTTCTTTACTTCCATGTTCGACTCCAGACGCCTTCACAACAATGTTTTCTTGTTCACTTCTTTTTTTACTTCCTACCTGCTCAATTGCATTGCAATTTTTTAGGGAGTTTAATATAATACTACATATCGTAGAGACAAGATGCCAGCATTTAATTGACAGGTAAATAGTTACCTAAAGTTTAATGAAAGTGCTATCACTAATAAAACTTTAAATTTAATTAAAAATTATGAAAATTGAAAATTGAAAAAGAAAAAATATGTTTTAATTTGGTTTTAGAGTAAGATTTTGAAAAATGGCTAAAAATATCTTAAAAAGCTTTTGATAATTTGTTATAGTAATGTTTTTGTGAAATTTAGTATAAACGATTTGAAAGAATCAATTTTAAGTTCTCTATGAATTTGTTTATTTGATATAAACCAGGGCGCATGTATAATTTTGCGAAGAAATTTATTTTGAGTTGTTTGAAATTTGTGAAGATTGGTAATAGAATCGTTACATCAAATAGAGGATGCATATGAAAGGGAAGGTTGATTGATTTTTTTATTCATGTTTCCGGGCGCGTCAACTGCTCTGGTCATTGGTCCCGTTAGTGTAATGCATGTTTTTTTTCTCGGAAGATGACGGTGATCTTCCCCCGCTGGGTGGCGAGATCCGGCGCCGACCTACCGTCGGCTAGTGGGGTTTCCCCCTAACCAGGACTCCCACCAGCGGGGCACCGCCCTAGCCGGGACAAGCTCTAAGCTCCCGACCGGTTTCCCGGGATATGTGGTAGTGTAGTGCATGTTAGTGTAAGTGTGTGTGTAAGGGGAGAGGATAAGACAAGGAATGAGAAGGACAGATCACGCGCGGTCCGTGGCCCGTTTGATAGGATACTGCTCCGGCATTCGCCTGGTGTTGATCGGAGAAACCACGGAAAACTACCGATCAGAGCAGCCGGCCGCTATAATTCTCCTCCAGACAGCGATTGAATTCGACCTAGCTGAAAAGCTAGTCGAAAATCCTGCCGCGCGCCGTGAGGACTCAAACCTAGGACCTCCCGGTCAGAGGCGCTGCAGTGACATCAGCTGATGCACTGAGCTACCGCTCCCGGTTGAAAGGGAAGGTCTAATGATAGTTTGGTATAATAAGATTCTACAATTAATTCGTAATTTTGAGTTTTTATTTACTTATTTATTTATTTATTTATTTATTTATTTATTTATGTGTTTATTTTCTTGCATAATTACATGGCTGAGCCACTATGGGGCCACGGCACGGGGCAACGACTGTTACCGCTAGCGTCCCCCACAGAAATGTCCTAACGTTAGAGTTCCTACAGGGGCAGACATTCGACGCTAGCTCTATACAGTAGCTAGATCCAATGGTGGATCGTCTGGTGGAGAATTCTAGCAGCCGGCTGCTCTGTTCGGTTGTTTTCCGTGTTTGTTTTTTTTCGATTATCACCTAGCAGTACCTTAAAAGACGGGCCAAGGATCGTGCGCGATCTTTACTTCCTCTTCCTAGTCCTATACTCACCCCTATTTACATACTTACATTTACATGATGTACACTGCCACACATGTCGGAAGAACTGGTTAGAGCTTGTCCCGGACGGCAGATTGCCTCTCTGGGACGCATGGAGCCAGAAGCCTCGCAAGGCGACATGCATGTCGGCGCTGGACCCAATGTTTTAGCGGGGACAGAACATAGTCACCTCCCAGGTTCCTAACATGCACTGCGCTAACGGCTCTGATGAATACAGCAGTTGACGCGCCCGGAAACAAAATAGTCAAGCAATCTGAGCGCCAATGGGATCTTGATAAGATATTTTTGGAGAATTTAAATTTGCCAGGCATTTTGTCTGGGTTCTTTTACTTGTCTCGAGCCTGACATACCACACAGAATTTTCAGATTGATATGGTCTTAAGCAAAAGATAAAAAATCAGTTTAGGCCGAAAGATCTTTGCAATATTTCTATTAACGTTTATTATTTGAGCTCAAGTCAGTAAATCTGTCATAAGATGTGACGTAAAAAGTATAATTTTTTTGAACTATTTTTTTCTGACAGTCATTAGCATGAGTCATTTAAAGTGTGTTTAATTGAATAACTTGAGACCAATTTTATAAATAGATATTAAATATTGAACGTGAATGTGATTTTAAACACATAATAATTTTTTTATGCCATGATGATGTGAATGCAAATTTTTTGAGGTATTATTGGTGTATTGAACCAAAAGGGAAAAAATGGGGACTAAAACAAAAGAAAATTCTAAATGTTACTCTTTCTCCCATTCCTTCACCTTCTTCCCAATTTGATTGGAGTGTTTTTTTTTAATATCAGTGTAATTGTTCCCCATTTTTGAATTTTGTATGTGTCAGATGGTAAGTGCTCGATGAAAAGATCTAGAAAATTCTTTCGGGTTACTGAAGTTTGAACACCCCTGCGCCGAGACAACATTCTGTCCACATGCTTCTCGAGAATTGTTTGTGGTGCAGGTCTGTCGAAAGTGCGTTTTACTCAAGAGTACGTAGTACCCTGGCATTCAGGCAGATAAGGTCCACATTCCTGGCTTGAGATGGAGCTGATGCCGGGACAGTATCAGTCAGCTTGTTTGATACCGCTGCGTGTTACTTAATAGGCCAGGTGGACTTGATACTGTCTCAACAAACGCATCGCAACTCCTTCGCGCTGTTGTTCAGAATTTAAAAATAAGACTACAGAAGTTGTTACTCTTATCTTCCGTTGAAAGTTTTCAAAAACCGTGTGTTTGCGAGAAGACTAGGTTACCATCAAATGTCACGCGACAAAGTGTAATCGATGCCTGTTAGTACTTCTTTCTCTTCTTTATTTCCTAGACATCACAGGTCTTGATTACATGATCTTCAATTACAATCGTCTCCTATATTATTTCAGTAGTGTACATACCTTTTCCGATTCTCACACGCAGCCAATTTTTATAAATGGAGTCTCTAAACAAAGAGAATTTCACGGGGGTGTGGCGAATTGCTCTTTGACTTTAAAAATATGAAAGTTTTGTTGTAAACAAAGAATCTAAATATTATTGGCAAATGCAACCCGCAACACTCGGCAGCATATTTGAATCTATATCGTTAAATAACTCCTAAACAAGACGTTCTAGGGCCTTAAAAACTAAAATATTGAAGCCAAAGGCTTCAAAGAAACTTTTCCCATACCGTAATCTACAGGATGATATCTTCTCGAACTTCTATTCCCTTTTAAGCTGGTCCGGCGCTTCTTGACATTATGCCACCTGCTCAGAGGTGTGCTGAATCTGCAACTATAAGTGAAATTAAACTAATTTCTTGATATTCTACGCAATTGAGTTACTCGGGTGTACCTCTCTTCTCGGTAATAAAGTTAAATAAGAATAGTTTGTATTGACAATGGTGTATTCTTATAATGTACAAGGAGACATATAGAACAAGTGACGGAGGATAAGTGGGTCTTGAAGCAAAAGATATATTACAAGCTTAATATGAAAATGCAAACATAGGGAAGATAGTGGGTACGTACGAGTGTTTTCGCACGGGTACGCTAGTGTCTCTTAATCTCGAATGTGAATCATTAATGAAATGAAGCAACGGTGATTTGAGAGACAAGGGCAACGGAAGAACCCCGAGAAAACTTGCTGCGAGGAGTGGATCCAGATGATCATGGGGGGGGGGGCATTTTTGTTAAATAATAAACGTTATAATTTGTAAATAATTTTTGTAATTTATATTTTGTTTATAATACAAAAATATTTTCAAATAGTTACCTAATTCTAACGTAAATAAATATTTAAATCCGTTTTGCCAAATAAAAGAAAGTAACAAACGAACACTCTAGACCATTTTGGGAGGGTCATGTCCCCTACGCCCCCCTCTTGGATCCGCCACTGCTTGCTGCGAACCCTTTTTGTCCATCAATAATTCCGCATGGGTCGGCCGGGATTTGAACCTCAGTTCCAGCGGTGATCTGAGTATTACACCACGAGTCGTCCAATTTTATATTCATCTTCATATTTTTATTCGTCTTTGTCTTTTCCAAATATGCAGCGACAATTGTAGTTATCACTAGAAGATGGATTTTTGTGGCAGAAACGTGCTGACATTTAGGTTGATTGATTTTTTCGTGTTTCTGGGCACGTCAACTGCTTTGGTCATTAGTCCCGTTAGTGTTGTGCATGTTTTTTCTCGGGAGATGGCGGTGATCTTCCCCCGCTGGATGGCAAGATCCGGCGCCGACCTACCGTCGGCTAGTGGGGTTTCACCCTAACCAGGACTCCCCCACCAGCGGGGCACCGCCCCAGCCGGGACAAGCTCTAAGCTCCCGACCGGTCTCCCGGAATGTGGTAGTGTAGTGCATGTTAGTGTAAGTATGTGTGTAAGGGGAGAGGATAGGACAAGGAAGAGAAAGGACAGATCGCGCGCGGTCCGTGGCCCGTTTGGTAGGGTACTGCTCCGGCATTCACCTGGTGTTGATCGGAGAAACCACGGAAAACTACCGATCAGAGCAGTCGGCCGCTAGAATTCTCCTCCAGACAGCGACTGAATTCGACCTAGCTGAAAAGCTAGAGTCGAAAATCCTGCCGCCATCAGGACTCGAACCTAGGACCTCCCGGTCAGAGGCGCTGCAGTGACATCAGTTGATGCACTGAGCTACCGCTCCCGGTGACATTTAGGCATTAATGACCGATACATTTATGAAAAATGTAACCAAACAAACAAAATGTTGCTTTTTTTCGTGAGAAAATCCGTGAAATTCTCTGAACTCTAGAAATCACAGAAATTGATACTATTATTCTCAATGTCTTACAACAGTTCCATTGTATTGATTACTGCAGTCAAGTATTCTACATTCCCGTAATCCTTAAATAGTAATCCTGTAACCTGTCCGTTCGTCATTCACGGCTAGACGCCCTTCCGGTCCTCCAGTCGAGGCAAAGGAGGCATTCGACATGTCTCGGTCTCCCATGTGGGCTACTGATTGGTGTTGTTTTTTATTATTTTTAATTCAGAAAAGAATTCTTTAACAAACTGTTTTGGGTTTCTGCTTTTTAAATCATCTAATACATCAATCTTCTCAATCATAATACATAATACATCTAAAATGTGTTTTGGGTCGGCTCCTACTACAAACGCCATCTACAGGGGCTTTTGCGCGCTCACATTCACAGAAAATGTATTTTTTTCATTTTTATACATTTTCTTATAGAACTGTGGGTATAATAGTGGTGTTGTAGCTTTCCTGTAATGGTATCAGCTTCTGCAGCAGTGTGACGAAGAACTGCTCAGGCAGGTGAAGTTTACTAGTTCCGGAGGAGGGAATACGGCTCTCTTACTCCCATGCGTGGGCAAAAAGGCATGAGAGACACAGAAGGACATAAAATGCCAAAAACATTCATACATACGTACATTTCTTAAGCTCGGTATGCACGGTACAGTTTTCGTGCTGATTCTGATACAGTTTCTGTACAAAAACTTCAAGATTCCAAACTAGAAGTATGAAAGCCAAAAGTCGTGCATACACTGTCTGTACGTTTTCCGCACGAATCACCACAAGCCGCCGTTAGGGGGTTTAACGAGAAACAACAGAATTGCGCATTCTGAGTACTTTCAGTGGTTGTATTTCTGTGCAAGCATTCTGGCTGTGATCTTTATTTAGTATTAATGAGACCATAGAGAATAAAAATAGGAAGACAGGAATTGGGAAAAAGGAATTTTATCACAATCTATCACTTCACACAGTCTCACCTTTTCACACCTTAACGGCAAAATCGACAAAGCCGTTTGCCGTTAGAGAACGATTCTGCCGCAAGAGAAGCTTGAGTCAAAATGTAGATTTTCTGTATGAAAAATTATGAACATGTTCATGCAGAAAACCTGCAGCCTGGGCTGCACTTTTCTGTACGTTCAATCTGCACTAAAACTGTACTGTGTATACCGGACTTTATAATAAGTCAGTAGTACGAAAATAATTGAATGACACAATGCCGTTATTACAAATTACGAACTTGGTTATAAATCTTTGCTATCGCCTCGGCTCACAAAATTTCGACGCGTCCGTTATTTGTCCTGTATTGGCCTATTGACGTTAACAACTAACTCATGAAAATCCACACCGAAGTTATAACTCTTAAATTTAAGGTTTTGCGTTGGTCGGTTTTAGTTCCAGACGAGAGTTACCAACTCCAAAGTACTTCTTCTTCATTAGGCTCATTACGACGCCGACAAATGCCTTCTCTTTTAATCCCCTCGCAACCTGCGCAGCGTCGTTGCGTCGTAGTTCCCCCCGCTCCCGCGTGTAGCGCCAGAGGCTGTGAGAGAGGTCACCGCTGGCGACAGCGTGGCGTATTTTACGCCTATAAAATATGCGCCAGTCAACCCCGGCGATGCGATGGGTTTACTGCGCGGTTAACGCGCGGCGTTAAAAAAGCTGAATCTCGCGGGAATGCTTTTTTCCGCATTTTAAATTAAGCACCGTTGGTGAGCGTCTAACAAGGTACGGTTGCCGCGATGGAATGAGTTCTCCAATGTTGCAGTATGGGAGCGCTACAGCAGGGTGTTCGTGAACAGCAGGGTTGCCAACTGGATCGTACCGGCGGAGGTGGCTCAATTGACGTCGCTATAGGGCCTCTGACCGGGAAGTTCTAAGGTTCGAGTCCAGACGGTGGTAGGGTGTTCCACCCTAATTGAAATGATTGAAGGCGTTGTCATTGTCAACTATTGTTGACTACGCCTTCAATCATTTCAATTATGTAAATGTCAACTACACTTCATCACTGAATCAAAACAATTTTCGACACTAGCTAGAGAGTTGGGTCAAATTCAGCCGCTGTCTGGAGGAAGATTCTAGCAGTCGGCTGCCATGATCGGAATTTTCCGTGGTTTCCCCGATCAACACCAGACGAATGCCGGAGCAGTATCCTACCAAACGGGCCACAGACGGCGTCCGATCTTTCCTTCCTCTTCCTTGTCGTATCCCCACCGCATACTTACACTTACACTTACCTGCACTACACTACCACACTTCTCTGCAGCTTAGAGCTTGCCCTGTCTGGGGTGGTGCCCCGCTGGTGGTTGGGAAAAACCTGCAAACCGTCATGTAAATCGGCGCTAGATATCACCACACAGCGGAAAAATTTCGCCGTCATCTTCCGCGATAAAAGCAAACACTGCACTTACAGGACGAATGACATTCGCAGTTCACGCGCACGTAAATCCCAATCAGTCTACGGAGTCGGTGTTGACCCCTTGGAGTCGATGAAATTGTGTGACAAAAAGTCTGGCATTGTTAATTAATTCAGCCCAATGTATTCTCCAGGTAGTCAATAAAAAATAAAAATATTTTTATTTAAACAGTATTCAGATTAAATGAAAATTTTAAGTAAATTATTTCATTAAGACATTTTCTTTAAAATGCTTAAGTGAAGATCTTACACGCCAGTATCACTGATAATAAAATTGGGCGTTTTATTGACAATTTCTCTTTTTTGGCAACTCTGAACCACATAAGAAGGAGACTCACTAGTATTTAAACAGGGCATATTATTCCCATTCACACGTGGCCAGTACTTAGTGAATATTCGAAGGAGATGATACGTCTTCTAAGACCGTTATCATGCTTACCACTGTCGTTGTGAACAGTAGAAAGGAAGTAGGAAAGGATGAGTAGGGGGCAAATTCATTGTCGTCTCTGAGAAGAAGAAGTTGCTTAAAGTGGTCACTTGTACATGTCCGTATTTCAAGCTAGTCGGTCGTTAAAATCGCGGAATGATCACTTCGTTGAGTGAACAAAAACTTCGCAATGAACGATTTGAACATTTCCACGTGCTGCTTCAGAGTGGAGTGGTCACAGGATGGACACACTCCATATTTTTCGTTCAAAAGGCGTCCAATTTGATTTGTGGGATTTCGTCAACGTACACCAACGTATACAGATAATCCCTACCTCTGATGTACCTCGGCGGCGCTAGCCGAATTCGTTTACTACGCTCCGTGAAGTCACGAAGGTTAAGCGCATTCGAGACTCGCGGGTTCGTGGTTGGGTGACCGGCCAGGAACCCCGGGATCTAACGTCGTCGAGCCCCTGGCCGAAGGAACAAAAGGCACTGACTGACTCCGATGTGACGAGACTCGACAAACACAGTGATTACACAACAGTAAAATAATGATAGTAATTACTTGGTAACGGAGGATTACTCCAACAAAAGCGCTCAACGCCCAACAAGGGTTTAGAGACGCGTTGCGTTAACGACGCAACAAATTCATAAGGCGAACGATGTGTTTCTTATAGAACTCAAAATGTACTGCGAAGTCTTTGTCATCGTTTCCCAAAACAGAAGTCATCACCGCCAAAAAACATACCGAAATTGGTTCAGAGTAAACCGAATGAGGAACGTGTAAGAGAGCTGGCAACCTCATATATAGGAATGACAGGCCACTTATTGCCGCATTTATTTGAGAATAAAAACCACTTGTAAAAAAAGAACCGGTTAAATATGGAATTCTCATTTTATGTGCCCACCAAGAATTCGCTCCTACGAAAGATAAATTAGACACCGAGGCTCATGTCGGGACTCGAACCCACGACACGCCGTAGTTACCAACCACAAACACCCATACACCTTGCATTTCTTCATTTTATTTATCTCGTGAACTAACTCACCGTGTCCACCTTCACGTGTTTGCATCCATGACGTCACACCCATTTCTTTAGATCTCCCACCTTTTTATTTGTACCACGAGCTTGTGTCTTAATTTGTTAGGTGTGATTCGAAAAGTGGTAAGGTGGTCGTTTTAATGGTTGCTTCGCTACAGGTTGCGTATTCGCTCGAATAATATCTCGATTCTTCCGATCAGCGATTCCAGCGTCTGCCTCGCCGCTGTCGATTCGGTCCCTAATGTGTTTCTTAAATAAGCCGGTTAGTCGCCTTGGCGAGCGACAAGTTTGGGTTGTCGGTGTCAACGGCCTCCACGCAGTTCACTATCGTAGTTCGTTGGGCGCCATGTTGGATCGGGGGACAGAGAAGGGGGAGGGAGAGATGGATGGGGAAATTGCCGGCGGCCGATAGATACCTCTTGAGTGATGGGTCGTCGCCTCGGGCGGCTCGGCGCCTACTCGAACAGACGCCGCTGTCACCAGCAACATCACCATCCACGACCACAACTACCACCGGGAGAGGTGGCTCAGGGCATCTACTGCAGTGCCTCTGACCGGGACGTGGCAGGTTTTTCGACACTAGCTGATTAACTAGGTCGAATTCAATTGCTCTCCGGAAGAGATTTCTAGCGGCCGTCCTGCTCTGATCGGTAGTTTTTCGTGGTTTCTCCGATCAACACTAGGCGAACGCCGGAGCAGAAACCTAACAAACGGGCCACGGACCGCGCGTGATCTTTCCTTTCCTCTTCTTTGTCCTATTCCCATCCCTTACTTACCCATGCTTATACAAGTACTACACTGCCACACACGACGAGAGACTACTCGGGAGCTTCGAGCTCGTCCCGGGGTGTCCAATAGTGGGAGTTATCTGGTTAGGGAAAACAGACAGGTAGGTAGGCGCCGGATCTCACCATCCAAGCGGCGGAAGATCACCGACAACTCCCGAGGGAAAACATGCACTACACTTACGTGACTTGTTATTTTAGCACTTGACGCTCCCGGAATCACTAATCTATCAATCAACTATCACTATCAACCTTATTTCCATTTCCGCCTTTTCTTGAACGCCGTCCTGGACCGTTCACAGATATCACTCACCTCAGCCACCATATTTTCACCTCCACCACCATATTTTCTCCTGCGCTCTCTATCTCTGGGAGCCGGGATCGACCCCCGGTCATTCTACAAGGAATGTGAGAGGGCAAGATTCCTCGCTATTCGAGGTAGGTTTTCTGGGAATATTCCGTTTTCCTGCCTCTCTTACCATCCTAATGCAACTCATTAACATTATCATTGTGGCTATCATTCCTTCATTTGATGATCACCCTGGGCCTCAATGACCCAAATAGTTGAAGTACTCTAAACTTAAATAAACTGGTAGTGCTCTAGAATGGCACAGACTTTCTCGCACTAGTTTATTTTCTAATTTTTTTAGTTCAGATTAGCTTTTTGGTATTACCCCAACCTCTTTTCAGTTGGAGCCTAACGGCGTCAAACATTTTTTTCACTTTTTGGTCCCCTAATAGAAGAATTGATCTATAGCTTTAATAATGTTACAGAATAGTAAACAAAGTGCAATATTCAACTTTTCATTGAAGTATTTCAAACAGTAATTGACGAAATGTCGTTTGAGCCTTTCTTAGCATGCGCAATTTCGACTTCAGACAGAAAATTAAACAGAAAAGTTTAGAGTTTTTGAACCAATTACAATTTGTAATTTTTGAAAAATCTAAAGAATACATCAAAACGGAGTTTGTGTCATGTTATTCAGTGCATGTAGCACTATCCATACAAAAGTGTAAAGAAAATATTTGGATCCGTCAAAAAAAGTTTTTAAAATTTCTTGCAAAATTACTAGAAAACTATACGTTTTGGAAAACAAGTGTGAATGTTCTCATTTAAAGATCTAATTTTGAAGAGCAGAGGAGAAATCTATATCTTTAACTGTACAGTTGCAGAGCGACGCCAAACACTACACTACGTGATGAAATTGCACTACACGATGAAGAAATTTACTATATAAATCTACAAAATTTATCCACTTTTTCGTTACCAGGCCCCGGCAATAACAGTTTTTGCGTCGAAAATTCGCCATTTTGCGCTGCAGCATTATATAACTTTATTCTACTATGTAGTACGCGATAAAACAATAAATAATATTAACCATTATTATAACAATCACTGCTGTTTCAGTTTCTCCCTTTCTCCCGTCATCGCCAACATCAAATCATCATCATCACTGTATCATTATCATTTCCACCTCCACCATGCTCACAAACATCATTACTACCGGGACCATACCGCGCCCACTGAAACCACCGCAACCGCTAGAACCACCGCGAACTTCATCTCGAACTTCTCCACCCACATCGCCCTTGTCAGTCCACCATCTTCATTTTCGCCTTTCTCCAGAACGGAGTCTATCACCAGCACCACCAACTAAATCACCACTACTAACCTACCACCAGCACTACCATCACTAATCTACCACCACCACCACCATCATCATCATCATCATTATCATCACGAGCATGATTTCCATCACTACTATCACCACCCACCCACCGCCACCGCCTCGGTGGCTGCCACGAGCGCCGTCGTCACCGCCGCCTCCACGGCGCTCACCTCCCCGCTGGCTGCCCGCGCCGGCCGGACCGCATTCCGCACCCGCCAGATATGTTTATTTTATTATTTATAACGCAGGCGCGGTGGGGCGGGGCGGGGCGGGGAGGGGCGAGGCAGGGCGGGCAGGCGGAGAGGCGGGCGTAAAAAGGCTGCGCTGGCGCCACGCGGAGACTTTAACGCGCGAGGGGGCAGACGGCCGTTGGCGCCTGTAGCGGGGAGACTGCGTTGGGGAGGGAACGCTCGAGTACAGTTCGCACGAGATATCTGTGCACTCGGCGACCGTTAAAGTGCGCGCACACAACACGAGAAGGGAGCCACTGCGCATGCGTGGTGGAGCCATAAATTTTTGTTCAGAAAGCATCGTGTAGCCCAGTGCGAACTACATTTTGGAATAGTAGTTAAACTGCACGTCCAGGCATTTGTTGTGCTTAAGTGATTAGTTTCATAGTTTTTTTTTCTTGTATGAAATATAATAGTAATTTTCATTACAAGCTAGAAATTTCATATTTTCATGACTAGACTGGAGAGTTTCCAAACGAGGCTGAGTCTAGAAATCATTTAGTGTAATAGAACTTCTGCTGTGTGATCACTATTTAATTCGGTGCCTCAATTTTATGACATACGTGTGATATGCAAATTTACTTGATCATAATAACGTATTATGTATTTTTCAGTTCTGAGCTTGATACTCATTTTATCTTTTAATTGTTTACTGACAGTTGAATGTCTATTGAGAAGGATGTTGCGCGACATTAGCTTCGGAGGAAAAGGACAAATTCGCCAATTTTTTGAAACACTACCATATATTTTGCAACAGGCTACAACAGCTACTTCAGATATATTGCCAAAAAATCCACAGAAAGGTACGAGAAATGAATAATTTTTTTTATGTTTTTACCACGGGAGATAGCGGAGTTCTTCCTCCCTGGAGGGCGAGAGTTGCACCACCCTAAGCGGCAGTTTGGGGGTATTTCACATCCAGGTATCTCCCCCAAGCACCGCCCCAGACGGCACAAGCTCCAAGCTCCAGTCATGTGCGGCAGTATGGTGTGTGTAAGTATGAGGGTGAGTGTGTAAAGGAGAGGATAGGACAAGGAAGAGGAAGGAAAAGTCACGCGCGGTCCATGACCCCTTTGTTAGGCTACTGCTCCAGCATTCGCCTGGTGTTGATCGGAGAAACCACGGAAAAGTACCGATCAGAGCAGCCGGCCGCTAAAATTCTTCGCCAGTCAGCGGCTCAATTCTACCTAGCTAAAAAGCTAGTGTGGAAAATCAGCGACGGTCGGGACCCGAACCTGGGACCTCCCGGTCAGAGGCACTGCAGTGACATCAGTTGATGCCCTGAGCCACCTCTGCCGTTATCAACCCCGTTGAGAACCCTAATGTACGCGAAACCCGAATGGCCACGGAGCCTCTGAGAGACGCATTTACATAAGTTGTATTCGTACTAATCGAACAATGACTCGAGCCGTTAGGACACACAAATTTACATTTTAAAAGTTATTTTGTTTTTCACATGTTTTATATAGGTTTTCAATTGAATTCTGTGTCGTGAGACAGAATTCAATCTTTGGTTCGTTACCCTCATATGATCTTTCATCCTTTGTTACCCATATATGATCTTTCATCCTTTGTTTCATTTTCCGTTTTGCCTATCCCATATACATCAAAGCCTACTCGAAATATGGTACACAATAGACTATATTTTCATTCTCCAAAAAAGAGACAAGATTCCTAACATTTATATTTAGATATTATTTTTTTTATATTACAATGCTTTTCATTTTGTTGTTGATTGCTTCCCCTGTATTAATTTAATTGGAGTCTAAAATACTTTTTAAATCCATTTCTTCGTAATCTAACAGATTCAATCAATACTGTATAATAATTAAATAATGATTTGACAGTTCTTTGAGTAAATAAATCAAATCAAATATGCTTTGATGAAAATACGTGTTCATTTATTATGACGATCCCTACACCAAAACTGTTTAATTTATTTATATATTTTAAAATAAATTTACTATTTTGTTTTCTTATTAGAACAGCCATTAAAATGAATTATTTCCGGAAGTATTGAATAAAAACTCTTACTCTACCTCAAATCTCACTGCCCCCTAAGCGTTACGTAATTTATAGACGACCCCTTCGTTATTGCCTCACAGTCCATCATTTCGTTTTACCCTACCTCTGTGCGATAACTCCCTCTTTCGAAAGGCCCCATCACCAGGCGAATGCTTGGGCCTAACAATAGGGCCACGCGCGATCTTTCCTTCTTCTTCCTTGACTCATCCTCGCCGCTTATTTACACACACATGCACTACACCACCACACATGGCTGGAGCACAGTCGGGAGCTTAGAGCTTGTCCCCGCTGGAGCGGTGGGAGATACCTGGTTGGGGTAAACCTCACAAGTCGACGTGTTGGTCGGCTCCGGTACTCATCATCCATCGAGGAAGATCGCCACCATCTTCCGTGATAAAACATACTCTACACTTACGGGACTAATGACATTAGCCGTTGACGCTAATCAGTGAAGCCGGAAACACGAATCAATCAATGAATCTAAGTAACCTTTACTGTTGTATCAGCCTTATGAGTCAACGATTTCCCAAACTTACTTTCTTTAACTTTTTCTTCTTGTAATTGTAACCTCTACCCCTATTTTCCCATTTTCGTCGCTTTCAACAACTATTGATTATTGAGGTCTCCCGTGGGAGTACCCTCGCACTCCACTATAGAGTTACGCGTGTTATGTTGCAGTTGCATTCACTCTAACAAAGCGCTTGCCTCGGTGTAGGAGAAAATATAAAAGAGGAAGGTTAGCTGGCCGCTGCCACTGCGTCGTGGAGCGGCGCCGCCCCGCGCGCTGGTCGCGTTGGCGACGGCCGTGGTCAGCCTTCCGCCGCCCACTCCAGGCGCCACTTCCTCCGCGTTGCTTTACAGAGGCGTGCGTTGACTTATGTGCGCCCTAGGCTGTTTTTTCTTTTTACAAACATAAGGCTATTTATAATATTCCCATTATATAAAAATGGTTGTACGATATTTGTAACCGACGCAAATTTTGTGTACGTATAAGAAATTGATTGTTCGTATACGTATAAATAATTCTCACCACGATATTGATTTAATAAATATACCATTGTTTTTTATTATTTTAAATTTTTATATATATATATATATATATATATATATATATATATATATATATATTATTAATTAACACTTTCTTTTGTTACAAATATCGAAAGAAATGTTTCCATAAAAATATTCAAAAGTTCGCTTTATGAAATTTTGAATCCGCTGAAATTCGTCCGCCCCCAAAAATTGCGCGCCCCCGGCTGCAGCCTACTCCGCCTGCATGCGCAT
This sequence comes from Teleogryllus oceanicus, assembly GCA_964035755.1. Lineage (NCBI taxonomy): Eukaryota > Metazoa > Arthropoda > Insecta > Orthoptera > Gryllidae > Teleogryllus > Teleogryllus oceanicus. The sequence continues at coordinate 20,690,002 of CAXIVR010000013.1, forward strand.
GCGGGGGTGCGTGCGCTCTGAATGTCAATACTCACATCCAGCGCTTGCTTGATTTGCAAAATATTAGGTTCCGGAACGCGCCCCAAATTAATTATTAATTTAATGGAAAAAATTAAACAGTAAATCATCGTTAGCACGAACTCGCTTAACTGATGTCACTGCAGCGTCTCTGACCGGGAGGTCCTAGGTTTGAGTCCTGACGGCGGCAGGATTTTCAACACTAGCTTTTCAGCTAGGTCGAATTCAGTCGCTTTCTGGAGGAGAATTCTACCGGCCGGCTGCTCTGATCGGCAGTTTTCCGTGGTTTCTCCGATTAACACCAGGCGAATGCCGGAGCAGTACCCAACCAAACGGGCCACGGACCGCACGCGATCTGTCCTTCCCATTCCGTGTCCTATTCTCTCCCCTTAGACACACACTTACACTAACATGCACTACACTGCCACATATCCCGGGAGACCGGTCGGGAGGTTAGAGCTTGTCCCGGATGGGGCGGTGCCCCGCTGGTGGGAGAGTCCTGGTTAGGGGGAAACCCCACTAGCCGACGGTACGTCGGCGCCGGATCTCGCCATCCAGTGGGGGAAGATCATTACCATCTCCCGAAAAAAATGCACTACACAACGGGACTAATGACCGAACAGGACGCGCCCGGAAACACGAAAAAATCAATCAATCAATGAATCAACGAACTCGCTTATCACGAATTTCGCCGTGACACGAACAAAACTTCGGTCCCGGCAAGGGATTACGGTCATGCGGACATTTTAATACTCGCATAACACGAATTTTTGTATCACGACTTCCGATTACTTCGGTCCCTTGAATTTCGTGTTAATGAGGGTTCACTGTATATTATAATATGATTTAATAATTATCAATCATACTTAATAACAATTACTAACAGTGGTAATGCTGGTTCTATGAAAACAAAATAATAATAATAATAATAATAATAATAATAATAATAATACCAGGAAATAATAAATTTTATAATGATATTTCTTCGTGTTTTACTAATAATTTTATTACATTCATGGAAGTGATACAGCTAAGTGGAAAATTATTTGATTTTATATCTTCTATTTTGTTCCCCTGGAACTAGTAGAAGTGAATTCAACGACATGTAACCAACATCGATACCACAAAAAGTAGTGTCTGATTTGATACGAAATTTTTACAGGCTCTTCTTCAGAATTCTCGCAGTTCCCTTGCAAAATTTGATACATATTAATTCAACACAAATTCGGAAAATAAATAATGTAAAGAATATGGTGTGGATGCACCACTTCCATTATTTTTCGCCTCTCGACAAGAGCAAATTCGTTCCTAATATATTCCACCAGACGCCAGTAACGGTGCAGCAGAATTGGTACATGATATATTCGTCAGAAAATTTGCTCGTGTTGTCATTATTACTGTTGTTGCTTCTATTGTTGTCGCAGTTTCTGAGAACTAGCATTTTTAAAAACCTATCTTGAATTATTTTGTTAGTGCAGAAGTTTGTAGTGCTTTTATTTGGCGTGTTGGCACTCTTGTTTCTAGGAGATAAACGTTTGAATGTCATTTTTATTGAAAATATTACTATATATTTGTAGTGTGACTGCTGTTGTGTATTTAATTTTTCATTATTGCAAATATTGCTGCTGTGAGCGATAGAAAATGGAGTGTTAAATGAACAAAGTGAAACATTTTCTTTTTGAGTTCAATAAGAGGGCAACGACGGTTACAAATATTTGGACGTATAAGTATACTTACGTCAATGGAGACGACAAGAAAATGGATTTCTCATTTCAAGGATGGTTCTTTTGACATCAGTGACTCTCAACATTCAGGAAGACCTATAGACTCTGATAAAAACCGTTTCAACATCTTTATTCACGATGATTCGTGCCAGTGAATGCGAGAATTGTCAAATGTGATGAACTGTGGTCATTCAACCATAGTGCAACATTTCCGTTCAATGAGAAAAGTTTAAAAATCAGGGAATGGTTCTGTATTCTCTAAGCCAAAAGCACGAAAATCAGTGAGCGCTGTTAAGTAATCTTTGTTTACTCGTTATCGCTTAGCTCGTAAATAACCTTGATTATTTCCTATTCAATATCGTTACTGGTGACGTTAAATAGTATCTTTATGTTAATCTAAGAAAAACAAAGGAACTGACTGAGCCCTAACAAACTCCCCAAACAAAGCCCAACATTCATAAAATGTTCTGAATCTGGTGCGGCAAAGAGAAAATGGTTTATTACGAATTGCTTCCTGCAGGTGTAACAATCACTGCCTACATTTATTGAGCAAGGCAATAAACATTATCACTCATCCGCGATCCGTAAACATGACAAAAGAAATTATTCAAGAATTGGGTTTGGAAGACATTCCCTAGGTCACCTGATCTTGAGCCCTCAGAATTTCACGTTTTCCGGTCTCTAACGAACAGTCATCAAGGAACTTTCTTTCCGAGATGAAAATACTCTTCAAATGTGGTTTGCTGATTTCTATAACTTCATTCACTAAGATTTCTAGGAATCCAAAAACTACCCAATCAGTCAGTAGTAGAGAAAGGAGAGTAATATATTACTGTTCATTAACTTTTCTCTTTTGTGTATCTCTTAAATTTAATTAACTTACAGGGAAACGATATGACGTTATGCCCAACCACAGTGAGTCTGAAAGTGGATAGTTTCTCTCCCTGAAAAATTGTATTTCTTGGAGATGTCTGACTTTGGAAAAAAGCGTCTTCAGTTGTAAAACGGTTAGAGTATCGGGCTGTTATACCCAAGTTTGCGGGTTCAAACCGGATCGAAGCCATGGATTTTAAAGAGCGAAAAAATACTTCGTACACCGTTCTTTGGAAAGGAAGTAAAGCCGGCTGTCCCATGTTGTAGATTTCCTGCTTTAAAATCTCCTACAATAAGCCTCTGAGCAAAATTCAAATCGCCCGTTACGTCGCCGGAAGGTGATACGTCCTTTCTCTGCCAAACGGTGAAAGTTGTGTATCGGAATTTGCGTGGTCAGGTGCAAGAGCAAGTCAAAATAAGGCATTATTGAAAATTGAATTGAATTTAAGCTCCTGAGGAGGCGACCGGAACAAATCGCGAGTCCGTCCGCGGGAAGCGTGGGCCTCGGCGCTGCTGGCCGCCGCCGCGGCGAGTGGCGAGGCGAGGCGAGGCAAGGCCGCGTGGCGCTGTGCGGCGCCTTGTATGGGCAGAGGCGGGGCCCCGGCGCGACGCGGTGGCGCCCAGGAAGAGAGGAGAGGAGCCAAGGGCGTCGAACCGCCGCCTCCGACGCTGGCCCCAGCGCTTCACATCGCTCCGATCACTCCTAATTCTATTATGAATCCAAATTTATCATCTATCGAACTCTACAATAACTCCAGTTCTCCTATAATTCGAAATTTACGATAAGCCGAATCCTACAATGACTGGAATTCTGCGATAACTCAAATGGGCCGCGACCGATTGCAGTATGTTTAACCACACTTCGTGAAGACACGGGGGCTCCAGACACCCTTGATGGGTGACCGTCTAGGAACTCCTCATACTAACGGAGTCGAGCCCCTGACCGGTGGGTATAAAAGGAAATGACGTTATGACAAAATGACAACGTCAAAAGCAATTACTCCATGTCGAATGACTTATGACTATGTTCAAGAAGAACTCCGTTTACAATTAAAGGCTTAGAACATTGTTACGAGAGTAACAACGAGAGTAAGATCTTCACACAGAGCAAGCTCAATGTATAATGGGCGCCATTATATTTTATCCTTGTATCTTTTTACAACTCTACTAACTTTAACCCTCGTAACATAGCCCTCTATAACTCAAGATCGATAATTTTGACCTTGATAACTCGAAACCCTTGATAACTCGAAACCCTTGATAACTCGAAACCCTTCATAATCGAAACCCTTCATAACTCGAACCCTTCATAACTCGACATCCTTTAAAATTCCTTGATAATTCGAAACCGTTGATAACTCGAAACCCTTGAATACGCGAAACTCTTTATAATTCGAAACCGACGATAACACGAAACCAACGATAACTCGAAACTAACGTTAACCCAATATTATTCATTACTCGTTACCAGCGACGCCCCGCCCACGGAGGCGGCGCAGGCCGCGGCGGCGTCTGGAGGGAGGGGGCAGTGTCGGGCCGGGTCGGGTTGGGTGTCGGGGCGGAACCCGAGCGGGGGCGCCTGCGACGATTGTCCCCGGAAGCCCCGCGCCGGAAGCGGCCGATCGCCATGATACGCCGCGCCCTCCGCTCCCGCTAGTGATCCCCGGGCACGCGACCGCCCTCGGCCGCGCCCACCCACGCGCTGCAACTACGCACCTGGGCTGTACACGCACCTCCTTGCTGTACACTTCCCATCTCTAAACTAAAAGGGAATGCTAAGAAATAAAACATCGATTGGCTCATTGTTATTCTTGGCGCGTCAACCGCTAATGTCATTTGTGCCGTAAGTGTAGTGCATGCTTTTTCCTCGTTAGGTGCCAGTGATCTTCCCCCGCTAGATGGAGAGATCCGGCGCTGACCTACCGTCGATTAGCGGTCTTTTTTCTCAGCCAGGTATCTCCCTACAGCGGGACAAGCTCTCAGCTCCTGACCGGTGCCCCGGCATGTGTGGTAATGTAGTGCATGTTTAGCATAAGTATGTGAAGAGGTGAGACTAAGACGAAGGAAGATGAAGGAATGATCACGCGCGGTACGTGGCCTGTTTGTTAGGGTACTGCTCCGACATTCGCCTGGTGGTCATGATAGGAACATCGAAAAACCACCGATCAGAGCAGCCGGCCGCTAGAATTCTCTTACAGCGACTGAATTACAAATTTTGTTTGTTAATAATTCAATTGTTTTCCTGTAGGATTATCAATAATGTACGTCGTTCATTCAATATCTTCCTATTGTCTATGTTTATAAGTTCCTATTTTCTATGCAGTTCCGTCTCGCATTAATCATATTTGAATTAGATTCTGTGATTAACATTCTGTACGTGTTGTGCATTCACCCCTGTACGTGTTACGGTTATGATAGTGTTGCCAACATATCAAATACGAACATAGGAAATTTGTCTCTTCTATTTGTAATTTTAGCTTTAATGAAGTGGTTTACTAAACATATTCATGTATATATAATATTTTATCTGTACTGTAGCCCTGATGAAGGCCGAATAAATGTCCGAAACATCGGCAATGTAAAGTGTTTGTTTTCTTTTATTGGACCCAAACTCAAGAACCACTAGACATATAATTACAACCGATCAAGAATCGTTGACTTTTTTTCCAATGTTGCTCAAGCAAGGTTTAATTTTAGACACCAGATATTTTTGTAAAAATGTTATCATCGAGATACAAAACTTTTTGTTCGGCTGAGGCATTCCTCTAATAAATATTTGAAAGTATTTGCAAGTAGTTGGAATACTTCTTTAACTTAGATCATCTAATCAACCAAGTCAGTTATGATTGTTCATTACCCAAACGATGTCACTGCAAGAGTTAGGTGACAGTCAGAATGTCACGTCACAAAGCCAATTGAAACAGATCTTCTTCCGACACCCGACAGCCTGTTTTCCGGGGCCGTCGGAAGAGGTCGTTGGGGTGCATTATGACCATTTTTATATTCCATCACCTGTTTGAAAGAATCCGGAACGTCGGACAAACACGCACCAGCGAAATTTTGACCAAAATCTGTTCCACTATGACGGCCGTCTTAGTTTTATGATTTAGAGAGTCACATATTTGACTCTCTAAATCATAAAACTAAGACGGCCGTCAAACTTTTCCTGCGAGCATCAGCAGAATCGTATGTAGGCGGTCATATGAAATTGTCTTCATCGCATCATAAAAGTGTTCTGTATACTGCCAGTAGGTTTTGATTTTTGGAAAAATACTCCAAATACTGCTTCCCGTATTCATATTCATTATTTTTCTATTAGTTTCAAAACTATAGAAACAATAATTTTGGGTTCATTCTTTTTTATCCTGTTTTCACCTAACATGTGAGAATGGGATTCTTTCGTCATCATTTATCGGAAAAGAAACGCAGAACAATTAATTTATTGAATGCAAGTCCACACAGGTGTCGTCTCCATTACGAAAGTAGCAGCGTGGGGCAGAATACGGGATTGCTTTTTTAAATTCAGTTGGAGGCGCATGTGATTTCATCACATGTACGTGATATGGAAGGTAATGTGAGACCACTGAATCATTAATTCTTTCGATGTATCCCTTTATTTTTACGTTCAAGTTCAGAGTACCTTAAGTTGAATATTATCTAAGATAGTTGGGCGCGATAAATCATCCAGAACAGTGACTTGGCTACGCAAAAGGGTCATACTCGTACGTCAAATGTGGCCTTCAAAATTAATATCTGAATTTTATTTTACATATATCTTTAATCGTTTATTTGAACATAAATAATTTTAGGTAGAGTTTTAGGATTGAAAATGAGAATATTTATATTGAATATTTATTATCTCAATAGTATTATTTTTGGGCCTTCTTCTTACGGGGACTCCAGACAATGGAACCTTTCAGTCCGCTTGTAGTCTTGAATTTCGCTACTAATCGAGAGAAAGATAGAAGAAAATTTAGAAAGATGACACAACTTGAGAAGGAAAAGGATCCAGTTTCATTCACAAAGTGCCTTTCGTCTATTTCGTTTTCAATGAGCCGATCTGTTTCCCCGTTGCGTGGGAACGTCTGAATCGATTTATATTAATAAAGTGACAAACTTTAAGTGATCGGGTGAATGCAGGGGTGGATTAATTCGTAAGTAGACTAAGCAAGTTCTTAGGGCCGCCGCAAATATGAGAGCCCCAAAAAATTGTTTAAACAAAATATTATATTGGTTCATAATATGTAAAAAAAAATATCTTTTTTTTTTAAATCGCAAAGGTTGTAGTTTATTTTTACATTATTTTAATACTTTTTAGTGGCAAGCAGTAACCAAAAATACTGATAAACAACCACCAAAATTGTCTTCCAAAAAGTAGCATGCACACTGCTCAAAAATAACAAATAAAGCACTCTTGTGCATTACTGCAACAAATTAAATATTTTCACAAAAATGTCTTTTCGACTACTGCAATAACATAGTATGGTGTACTAATATATACGAAAACACAAAACAACAATGCCAAGAATATATAAAAAATGTTGCTGATCTATAACGCTACACGTGAATAGCAACTTTAATGGTAGGCGGTCTTTTCCTTGGAGCTTTGCTGTTTCGTGACATTAGCTGTGTTGTGTCAGTGACGCATTGTGTATAGGAATCAAGTCGATTTGCACAGAATGACAATAGGCAGAATAACACCAATCCACTATTTGCCTTTTTCTGACAGAATAGAAACTAATTCGCCGATTGCCGAGATCGCTAAGGCAGTAGTGTCGTAGCGTTCTGGGACCGAAGGGTCGCGGGTTCAAGACCCACCTCGGGTGTGGTTTTATTTGTGTATGAAGATCTTATCATCACCATATCGTTTCATCTCCATAGTTGCCATAACGTTAACACCAATAGTGATCACTAAGCACCTAGATGTTGATTCGACCTTAAATTTAAAAAAAAAAAACTGATTCATTATTTTTGTATTTTTCCCGAATTGCTGGTGTCTAACACTTTACACGTGACCTGAGGCTGCAAAATTTTCTTTAAACTTTTATGCGCCTTGTTTTGGTATTTTTTCGAGTACCTGGGTATGTAACGAAACCATATACACACCTCACATGACTGGAGATACTACCTTTGTTTTCAAGTTCACCACGCATACGAAATCTTTAATATACTTGTACATGATCAAGATGTGTGTGTGTGTGTGTGTGTATATATATATATATATATATATATATATATATATATATATATATATATATATATATATATATATATAATAAAAGGGTTGATCTTTGATTTGCTCATGCTAATTTTTTGTAACTTCAATTCAACCACCACTTATTGAAGAAAGGAAGAAAACGTTTTGACGAACGGTAGTCTCTACTAAAAAGGAAACATTACGCAGCCTCTGTGTTTAATTCATCGGTTGTATGAAGTCATATATGTGTAAAAATAAACATTACACACAGCGTACCACACACATCTTCATTTGTTACATTTAGTCCTTTAAATCGAATAAAGAAGCTCAACACAAAAGCTGTCGCCGGCCAGGTGGCCGAGATCGCTAAGACAGTTGTGTCGTAGTGACCTCAGACCGGAGGTTCCAGAGTTCGAGTCCCGCCTCGGGCATGGTATTTGTGCTCGTCCTTTCACCCCTTATGAAAATGGTGATTCCATTTCGTTTCATCTTCATAATGTTAACTCCAATAGTGGTCGCTAATGACCTAGATGTTGATGAGACCTTAAATAATAAGGATAATAATAATAACAATAACAATAATAATAATACCAACACCACCACCAACAACAACAACTTTCCTGGATAGCCGAGGTCGCTGAGGCCGAAGAGCCGTAGTTGCCACGGAAGGTTGTGGGTTCGAAACCCGTCTTGGGCCATAGTAATTAGAAAAATGTTTGTGAATATGTAATCTGAAATACTACAATTAGAATTAAACCCGGTATCCATTAAGTAGAACGATTTTAATTTTACATTGTAATTTTTTTTTAACTATCTAAAGAAAATGTTTAATCTTGAATTATGAGTCAAGAGTTATTAAATTTTCGTTTTAGAATTTCGAATTTCGTCAATTACAGGTACAGTACCTAGACAATTTGATGTTTTTTTTAAATAGAAAATAAGCTTCCTTTTTTCAGGTCGCTTTTTAACATCATGGTCATATAGGGACCCCTGTGATAGTTTTAACTATAGGGGGATCTGTAGGAATAACACGTAAGAACAACACAAACACACACAAACATCGATGCCCGAGGCGGGATCCGAACCCGCGGCCTTTCAATCCGAAGTAGCTACGGCCATCCAGCCTTAGCGACCTCGGCAATACAGGCCAGCAATGTCTCCTTTATTCTGAATATAAAGTGTATGTGTATTTCTTGAATTATAGCTAATACTTATAACGTTAGCGTGTGATATACTGCATGACTTTCGTTAGTAAAGACAATTAGTTAAATCTATAATTTTGAATATGTATCATGGGCGGAATCCCTTTCAGCGCCATCCCGCGGGTGCGCCACTGTGATGAATCATTAACCAATGAGTCACACTAAGGCGTGGTGTTGCACCCTCTCACCCAAAAAAACTTACTTTAAAACTTTACCTAAAAACTTTTCACTCTAAAACGTAGTGGTTAGAAAGGTACGTCTCCGTACGCATCATGGTAATACTGATTCCATCCTCATTATTATTTTAAGGATATTTAACTTTCTTTGAAATGTCTTTCTTGGTACATTCATTTCTAAGAATAACGTATTTCTTGTTGATTTTGAAAAATTCTCTGTCAACTTTCCAATTAGTGTTTTGGCCCTTTTTAAAAGATCTGTAACTTGGAGGTGCCAGTTTCAACGTAATACTTGATCCAAATGAATCACTTGATCCAAATGAATGGTCCAAAACTGGCTCAATGCAATACTTTCCCTTTACCTTCGATTGCAAGTCGAGAATCGATCTGAGGAAGCCTCGTGGGCGGGCGACGCTTCCGGTTCCGCCCTTTTGTGTGCGCCCCCTGCCCTCCGACCCTTCGGCGCGTGCTCTCTCCCGTGCCCCATGCCCTTCGCCCGGACCACCAGTCGCGTGCTGAGATCATGTGCGGGCGGTGGCTGGGAGGGGTCGCGGGTAAAACGGAATCCTGGTGATGCGAAGGCTGTACTGCAGCAATACTTACTTTTTAGTGGCGGGCGTTATGCTGGATGCGATGGTTATTGCGCTTCTTATGTGAGTATGAATGATTTGCGAGTCAATGAGTGTTTAGTGTTGCCGGTCACGTTAACTACTATGGGCGTTCGTAGCAGTAGTGAAGGTTATATTCCGGTGTTCCTTCCCGGCGCCGAGTCAGGTTGCAGGATTTTCCCCTCCAGGTATCGCGCCCAGTTAATTCTTTTCATGAAAAGCTTTTAGGTGTAATGAGTTATTATAGAACATGCTCTAAAATTTAATTTACTTATGGTGCTTTAATGAGTAGGTTTTTAAGAAAAGTGATGTGATTTTGTACTCTAAACAGAGTAATAATCGGTAACAATAAAAGAAGTCCTAAAATATTCAAAAGGCTAGAAAAAAGGAATAAAATAATATCGTCAGATGTAAACCACTGGAAAAACTCGTCAGTTTCATTGGACAGTTAATTTTATTTATAGGCATCATCTTACAATTTGTATATTGCAGTGCATATGATTTTGATAGAGGCGGCTAAGAAAAGTAAACTACTTCCTTCGGTAATGAAATTGAGTCTTAACTGGATGGTATAAAAAGGAAGCGTGAAACTCAATTTTCCGCCTTTCTAATGTTCTTCTTAAATGGCCAGACCGATGTTGTGATAGGGCTGTAAAACGTTGCACCCTACTGTGCGTTTGCATCAAAGTTCATCTACCCCCAGATTGTCATTGTCGAAATTGTAATTGTTGGCATAGATGATAGCGTATACTTGTTGCTGTTGAAGTATAATTGTTGCTCTTGGCACATAATTATTACTGTTGATGTGTAGTTGTTGCTGTTGACGCGTAGTTGTTGGTAGACGCGTGGTCGTTGGTATTGTTAATGAAAAAGCTGTTGCTGCTGACGTACACTTACTGGTGTTGTTGATGTCTACTATTTGTTATTGTTGTCGTTATTATTGCTGCTATTATTATTGTTGTTGCGGAGGTCAACTCATCGTTCTACTCATCATTTCATATTCAGTTCTTCTAGCGGACGTTATCAGAAAATACCATCTTCCGTACAAGGTACGTCAATTTATTAACAATTAAAAGTTTCGAGAAGTGCTTCTGATGCAGGGGCGTCGGGAGAGGGTGTTCTCGCCTTCTCCGAATAAAACCGGAAGGAAGCAACGCGCTCCCCCCACACAGAAAATATTTTAATGCCAAGATTAATACAAGTAAAAGTTACCTTACAAAACCATCGAAATTTACGGAAGGATTTTATGTGGTATAGTACAATAAGACAATTTGCCTTTTGACTTCAACCCATCATTTTTGTTTGCTCACACTTTTTTGAATTAATCTGACTATTCTGCGAAAGACTATTTTAAAAAGTAGTAATGGCATTTATGATAAAGATATTACACGAGAAATCACATGAAAATTTAGGTAAGGATTAGTACTAATATTAGTAAGAAACTTATGTATAGATTTATTATTATTATGGGAATTTCCAAGAAACATTTTAAGGAATATGGCCTACATCTTCCAATATCTCTTCACTTTTTATAGGTTTATTGCACATGACCAGGCATATGACGTAAAAACTGTGAAACCTAATATATAGCGTGAGCAATGTCTAATCTAAAATTGATATTTCTGAAAAATTCAAACCGAAAGAATGTTAGAAAGAGTGTTTACACATCATATTTATGAATTTGAATAATGTAAAATATTTGTAAACGTGTGTGATACAATTATATCGGAGTGTAATAAATGTGTAATCACACTTTTAATTAAAACTCGTTGTAACAAAATTTTTATCTAGGATTTTGGCCTATGCTTTTAAATTACTTTTTTTTAAATGAAGATTTAAAGTGTATTCTTTTCTTGCATTCTAGCAGTATAAATACATCGATTTCAAGCAAACATTCTCCAGTTAGGGGAATCGTTTGTCAAATGAAAGCAAATGATTTCTAAATTTTACCAGCCGACTAGGCACCGCAATTTGGTTTGGCATCAATGAGCAGGATCGCGCATAGATTTCTTGTCCTCCTAGACAATTTTTTAAAATTTTATTTTTTAATTTGTTGCGTCTTAAGCATTGTAATTCATTAATCGACGCAACCCCTGGTCGAGCATTGAGCTCTGTTGGAAGTAATCTTCCAATAATTCTCATTAATAATGATTACTTTTGTTAGCCTGTCCCCAAAATAAAAACCATTTTCAGAACATAAGTGATTTTTTAACTATCACTGGATATTAATTGTTTAATTTATTGCTTTTAGTTAGTGAATTTTAGTTTGTGAGCAGTAAATAAATGCTGCCCGAACTGTCAAGAATTTATTAATTATTTGATTGTGTGTGAATACCAACAAACATTAGTACACACAAAACTAATAATAGCAATAATAATAATAATAATAATAATAATAATTATTATTATTATTATTATTAGTATTATTATAGTTATACCACCTTGATTGCCCTTGTGGGTGGCCCTGCAATGCGTGTCAAAAAACTGTCCACATGACTGAACAGACCATATCCCTTAATGTACACATTTATTTATTTTGGTGTTTATTTACTTTTTATTTTAGTATTTCCTTAAGTAAATTTCGTTAAATAAATAAGACAATACTAGATAAATATCTAGTATTGTCTTATTTATTTAATTTGTATTTTCTTATTTACTATTAATTTATTTATAGCTTATTTGTTTTTTAACCAGTCTAGGATCCACCCAGCATATAACGCCGCGCCTTGTGTTGCAGGAATGCCAGAGGCTGTGAGATGGCGTCGTCGCCGTCGTCGCCGCGAGCGCTGGCAGCGCGCCTAGCGGCCGCGCTCGTAACCTGCGCTGCGCTCGCCGCCCTGTTCGCCCCGCCCCGTGCCGCCGCCTCACCTGGCGTCGGGGGCGCTTCCGGTGAGCAAATCTTGAATTTGTCAATACCACAGGCCTTTGCAGCGTAAGGGAGGAAGGGGGCAACTTCATTTCTAGGCCCCTTTTCCCATTAAAATTTTTTCCTTTCATATGAATATTTTACATGTAAATAAAACATATTTCAGGGAGAATTAAACTATAACTTTAATAACACAATTAATAAATAAAAATTGATTTTCTTAAAAAACTAAGGTTATCAGAAGACATGTAGAGCCTCTTCCTGAAAGTGTAGCAATTCTTCAAATTGACATGTTAAAAAGAGGGAGAAATCAAGGCTAGAACACATTTTGGGGATTAAATTATTTTACAGTAAACCCTTTTTAATGTTAACTTCAAGGAGCCGACATAATCGGTGTTCGTTTTACAGTTGCAGTTGTACGATTATTAAATTGCGTATCCTTATTGCTGTTTCTTTGCCGGGACACAATTGTTGTTTTTTTTTTAGTTAAGCGAACACTGCTTACCGTCGTCACCGTATTGCCGAAGGCAGCGGGGCCCCTTTTAAAATCTATAAGGGAGGCCACGGCCTATGACCAAAGCAAATTTTTGCTCGATATCGCAGTGTTAACTCTTATCATCCATGGAAAGGTATTGCCGAGTAATGAAAAGAGTTCCAGAGAATTTTCAATTTAAGAAGAGGGTGTCTCAGGTTATAAGAAGACTTCGGATGTTTAGGCAATGTCTATTTTTCACTTTCTGGTGTAGATTATCGACATTAATTATAATCCCATTAGTTATTAACCTCTAATTATAAATAATTCATTATGAGCCTTTACGATAACCTTTACGAAATTAAATCTGTAGTGTCTACGAATATGTGCGGTGTGATCTAAACTTAATGTTCAATGTAATGTAATTGTAATTTTCGAATCTCACTTCGTAATGTATTTTTAAGGTATGTTTGGTTTTAGTAACATTAACTGAAATAAAATAATGTTCCTAATTTATAATTACTTTTTGGGTTTTAAACACCAAATAATGAGTATTCGTCGAAAAAAAATTGGCCAGAAAATTAGCCCTTTCATCATTACTGGAGACGACAATGGAAAAATTTAATAAATTCTTGACACTTTACTTAACAAGGAACATTTTTACTTGGAATTTAAACGTAACTTGTAGTGATAGACCATGCGGCAAGAAAAGCAACAAACAAACCAGGATCTGGTCTTTACTGACGCACTGGTGAAAAGCAGAATGGCTACGTTAAATACAGTTCCTCGCTTCCCTCTGTGAAATAGGTGAAATACTTATATCTGCCTTGTCACGAAAGTTACATAATAAAAAAGAGATCCCAAAAACTTGAATTGAAAATGATTGAAAAGGAAGCACTGGAAAGATTCTTCTGCTTTATTGTTATTTTGATTGTATTATTAATATGAAATTTTAATAAATGATCTCTTTCACTTCTTGACAATCATGTATTTAGTAAGTAAAAACAGCAACTTAAAATGCAGTTATATACTCTTTTCCAATAATTGTATTTGCAACATTTTGAGAACTAGTTTGTACTTATCGCAGCCAAGTATTAGTTAAGTTTCAATATTTGTAGAAAGTATCCCGCAATCGTTTTGTATGCCCTAAAATTCAACAGTATCATTTACGTTCACAAATATGCGAAATTTTCTCAAATAGTTTGTATAAATATATGTAATTCAGAAAACCTTCATTAACACGAATTCCAAGGAACCGAAATAATCGGAGTTCGTGTTATAATAATTCGTGTTTATCAGATTATTATAAATGTCCGTATTATCGTAACCCCTTGCCGGGACCGAAATTTTGTTCATGTTACGGCGAAATTCGGGTTAAGCGAGTTCGTGCTAACAAGGGTTTACTGTAAAATCAAACCTGTTAACCATCACACCCAACGATAAATAAATAGATCTCGAATCGTAGCAAATAAAAGTACTGAAAAAGAATATGTATAATTGTATTTGAATGGCAGTTTTTACTAAATGCATGATTGTTAAGAAACGAAAGGGGTCCGAGACGATTCCTCTCCGGCGAAGGAGCTTTGCGGTGAGCGCAAGACGGGCTCCTTCCTTTGTACCGCCTCCACTGCGTAGCGTCTTTTTCTTCAGCCTCACGCTTGGTTGGGTGCGTCGCATCGTTCGACTCTCCTTTGTCCAGATGTTTTATCACGTTAGCACTTGAATTCCTCAAGTTTCTTTCGTTGCGTCAGGTGAATTCCTTTGACTGCCGGCGATGAGATTTCCCCTTCATTTTCTTATTTTCATCTAAGACGCTTGAATGCAGTGTATAATGGAGAAGGAGCGAAACTAATTTTTGATGCAATACCGGCTCACTTTTCAGCGTCTCTGTAATCATAGTTTACAAAAGATAACACGGACTGACCGATTGACGGACGATTCAACACAAACCCAGAACTATTTGACATGAGAAAAATGTAATTTGTAATATCGCCTGTAAGAAAGGGTTTTTCAAACTTCATTACCCGCATCATGATATTCAACCCCCTGTGCTCTATCCGCATAGTAAACTTGATAAAAAATCGGAACGGTTTTTGAGAAACTCTTGTAAAATAATTGGTTTAAAAATAAACAAGTGTACATGCAAGCAAAGTCCTTCGTGTGCCCCGAGAGAGTGCCGTCGGGTGTGCATAGGATGGTCGGCCGGGCTCTTCGTACGACACTCGGCGGCGCTCGGAATGAGTCAGGAGTTGTAAATGTTTTAAGCCACGGCGTATAAAACAACCAATGTTAGATATTGCGAAGAAAACAATACACTGGGCCGACATCAATGAATATTACAGCCGTCGATCTTGTATTGGGAATGATCTCGAGAGTGTATACTTGTACGTTGCACATGTATTTGGTATATTCATTTCAATATTTGATTTCATTCGTACGCCAAAGACTAATTTTCTGTGCTAATTACCTACATATATGTTTCGAAATCAATTATCTCCCCCCCCCCCAAAAAAAACATGTGAAATCGACATCGATTTCTCCAAGCATTACCTATCTTTTTCTATGCTACGTTAACCGAGTTTGTTACAATGTTGCAAACTTCAAGGACATATAGGGGGATTGAAAATAAGTTCTTTCAATTAAATGTGGTGGGGAAAGACCTACAACGGAGTTCAATGCATTTATACGTATGGCTTTTGCCTTGTTAGGCCATCCGTTATTCACCGATGTCTGGCAGGTCGATAAGATTTCCTTGATTGAATCCGAACGTGACCTTATGCCGTGCGTAAGGTTGCATAAAAATCAGAGACAAACACAATATCAAATACAGTATAATTTCGATATACACGAGTTCCCACTACATGCAAAAAGTGGTCATGTTCCACCCCTTCATTCCTTACAAGTTTTTAACCTTTATTCTGAGACACCTGTGTACGTACAAGCAAACCTCGTCCTCACATGCTCTAGAAGTTTGTCATACTTATTCTGAGACACCTCTAGTACTACGTGTATGTAGGAGTAAAACCTGAAAGAAACTCGTGATATTATCGCAATTTTCCACTTTTTTAGCAAAACGTTACCATTTTGCAACCTTCTACATGCCTTCGAAGTTTATAACATTTAATCTGAGAGACCTGTGCTCGTGCAATCAAATCTTGGTCTCTCTAAATGCACTAGAAATTTATCACATTTATTCTGGAACGCTCTCTATGTGTGTAAACCAACCTCGACCCTCTAAATGCCCTAGAAATGTATGACGTCACCGTCTACACGTGCAAATGAACTTCGAAATTTCTAAATGTCGTAGAAGTTTGTAACATTTATTGTTAAGTATTCTATATGAACAAACAAACCTCGACCTCTCTAAAGGGCTTAAAAGATTTATCACATTTATTGTGAGACGCATGTCCTCGTGTGAGTGTGTGAGTGTGTCTGTGTGTGCGCGCAGGGTCGTCGGACGGGTTCTTCGTGCGCCACCCGGAGGCGGTGGTGGCGCCGCTGGGCGACGAGGCGGCGCTCAAGTGCGTGCTGCGCTTCACCGCGGAGCGCCTGCGCTGGCGCAAGGACGGGCGCCTCCTGCCGCCCCCCGACGCGGCTGCCTCCCCCTCCGACGGCGCCGCCGCCGCCGCGCACGCGCACGCGCACGCGCACCCGCACCAGGGCCCCGTGCGCTCCAGCGAGCTGCCCCTCGTCGGCGCTCCAAAAAACTGTTTGTTGGTTGGGTGTAAGCCAGGGGTATACTAGTTCAAAACTGCAAGTTGAAACGGTGTAAACGCGTTGAAAACGGTTAAAAAAAGGGGTTCAAAAAGCTGCTGCATGTTGGTTGGGTATAAGCTAGTTCGAAAAACTGCCGGTTGGTTAGATGGAACCAGCTCAAAACACTATAGGTTGGTTAGGTGGGTACTAGTTCATTAAATAGCAGGTTGGTTGCGTGTATACTAGTTCAAAATGCAGATTGTTTGAGTGGATGGTAGTTCAGTTCACTGCAGATTGGTTGGATGTTACTTCTGAAAACTGCAAGATGATTGGGTTTTTACTGCTTGAAAACAATTAAAAAACTTCATGTTGGTTGGGTGCTTTCTAGTTCAAAAAACTGCAGGTTGTTCTAGTTCAAAAACTGCATATTGTTTCAGTTTGCGCTAGTTCAAATTAACAGCAGATTGTTTGATATGATACTAGTTCAAAAACTGCAGATTTTTTAATTGATAGTAGTTAAAAAACCTGCAGATAGGTGGGATTAATTCTAGTTTAAAAACCTGTATTGTGTGGATGGTAATCGTATGTCGTTGTTGATGGTCAGTTGTGATGTGTGTGCGCAGTGCGTGGCGTACTTCGGCGCGTCGGCGCGCGCGTCGCTGCCGGGGCGCGTGGCGGTGGCGGAGCTGCAGCCGTTCCCTGGCCTGCCGCCGGGGGCGCCGGCGACGCGGCGCGTGGCGGTGCCGCAGGGCAGCACGGTGGCGCTGCGCTGGCGCGTCCGCACGGCGCGCCGCCGCCCGTGCTCGAGTTCGCGCGCGACGGACGGCGCATCGCGGGTGAGTGCGACGCGCGAACAGGACACCAACCCTCGCTCACACAGGCAGTTTCTCGTAAGGCTTGCGTGGCACATGTTGCCCAACAAGCCCCACATCCTGCCAATTTCCTGGGCTGGGGTAGCTTCTTCAGCGGCGTCCTTGCCCCTCCTCCCTTTTCAGCAATTCATTCATCGTTTCTGGTCATGTGCGTGTGGCACGTGCCGCCGAACTACTCGTCCCACATCCTCTCAGCTCCCTCGCTCACAAACGTCTGGGAGCTTCTCCCGTACCCCGCTGTTTTGCCACGCCGCTCTCCAGCCCCGTTTCTCCCTCTTCCCATATCGACACTTAATCACCGGCTCACGTGACTCAGGGCATTCACTGATACCACTGCAGTGTCTTTGACTGAAGGTCCTCGAGTTCCGCTCTCAAAGGTGGCAAGATTTTCAACACTAACTACGTAGCTATGTCGAGTTCAACCGCTGTTTGGAGGCGAGTTCTAGCAGCCTGTTGATCTGATCAGTAGTTTTCTGTGGTCTCCGATCAACACCAAGCAAATGTCGAAGCAGAATCCTAACAGACAGGCCACGGACCGCGCGCGATTGTTCCTTGCTCTTCCTTGTTCCTTCTCGCGCCTTATACACACGTACAGTTACTTGTTCTACACCACCACACATGCCGGGAGACCAACCATGAGCTTAGAGCTTATCCGATTGGGGCCATGCCCTGCTGGTGGGCGATAACTGTATTGGGAACACCCCGTAAGCTGAGGTAGATCAGCGCCGGATCTCACCATCCAACGGGGGAAGATCACCGCAACCTTTGGCGATGAAACAACACAACAACTACATGACAAACGACCTTTGCAGTTGTCGCGCCCGAAAAAACTGATGAAACCACTCCCACCCGTCCTCGTCTCATCCACCTCATTTCCTCGGCGCCGCCCTGTCTCCTCCCAATACTATTGTTGACTCATTTCTGCAGTTTGTGCCCAGGCGTGTAAGTAAGAGTCGTGCTTGTCGCGTGCAGAGTCGGAGCCGCGCGCGCGCGTGCTGGAGGCGTCGGGGGCGCTGCTGCTGGTGAACGTGACGGCGGCCGACGCCGCGCTCTACACGGCCGCCGCCTCCAACTACCTGACGGGCCAGCGGGTGCGCGCGCCCGACGCCGTGCGCGTGGACGTGCTGCCGGGCGACGGGCCCGACCTGCCGCCCGCGCTGCTCGACCCGCCGCCCGTCGACACCTACAACGTCTCCATCGGTACGCGCCGCCGACACGCGCACGCGCGGCATTGCAAGGGGAGAGGGTATGCCCAAGGGCTGAGTGGAGGGGATGCTCAAGGGCTGAATGGAAGGAATGGTGAAGGGCTGAATGGAGGGAATGGCAAAGAGTTGAATGGAGGGGATGGAAAGGTGAAGAGTTGAGTGGATGGTGAGGTGAAGAGTTGAGTGGATGGTGAGGTGAAGAGTTGAGTGGATGGTGAGGTGAAGAGCTGAGTGGATGGTTGGTGAAGGCTGATGGATTGGATGGTGGGGAAGAGCTGGTGGATGGTGTGAAGGCTGAGGGTGGGGGTGGTGAAGCGCTAAGTGAATGGCTTGGTGAAGAGACGATTGCATGGTATGGTGAAGAGCTGAGTGTATGATGTGAAGCGCTGAGAACTGGGTAGATGGCACATTGAAATGCTAATTGATTGGATAAATTGATGAAAGAGTGAGGTAGTTATTTAGAAGATGGATGAAGGGATTCAGGGCTAAAGTAGTGACGGAAATAGTGAAAGGTTGAGTGTTTGAGTTGGTGATGGGCCGTGAAAAGTACTACGAAGTCTGAGACTAGCGCCGAAAATACGCATCTTGCTTGCATCATCTAGGGCGCGTGCATGTCCTGCTAACAAGGAACGTGACTTTGCAGTGCTTAATGTATGTGTACTTTCATTATATTGTGCGTGTTAAAGAAAGAAAGAAAGAAAGAGAGAAGGCGGGGCAAGAATGGAGGGAGACGAGAAAGTCAGTCATTAGGGATGAATACAAAATGAAATGACGCAGAACATATTTCTTTTTGATTGAGAAGACAATAATGTGATATTAAATCGTGTGTGTTTTCTCCTTCTAAGGTCTTTGCGTACCCAGGCGTATTTGGGCGGTAATGTGGCGTTGGTGTACGCAATGTATGGAAGATGAAATTCGTACTGTTTGTGTGTGGGTTTGAGTGTGTGGTTCTGAGGGAGATAGAGAAGTCTTTGAACTAGTGGTATTAGGAAGTGGATGCAAAATGAAATAACGCACCATGAATCTGTGTGTGTGTGTGTGTGTGTGTGTGTGTGTGTGTGTGTGTGTGAGTGAGTGAGTGAGTGAGTGAGTGAGTGAGTGAGTGAGTGAGTGAGTGAGTGAGTGAGTGAGTGAGTGAGTGAGTGAGTGAGAGGAGAGAGAGAGAGAGAGAGAGAGAGAGAGAGAGAGAGAGAGAGAGAGAGAGAGAGAGAGAGAGAGAGCAATGTTGTAATGTGGCGTGGGGAGACAAAGTATCGGATTTGGGGAATTTTAAAAAATCAAATACAATTTTTCAATGAATAAGCCGAAAAGTAACTATGAAACTTGCAGTGATTCCTCGTGTGTGATTGCTTGGGTAGGAAGATGTCTTACGAGAATGCAAGGCACGTGTAAGACGCATACATATTGTGTATGTGTGTAAGTACGTGTATGCGTGCGAATGCGAAGGGATCGGGAAAGGGGACAGAAAATCTTCTAACTGGAAATTAATGAAAAGTCAAAGAACAATAAAATGTTTCAACGAACAAACTGAAAAGAGAGAATGAGACGTGTACGATATCATAAAAAAGTGCCTTGGAAGTGCACATGTGACTTTAGAGTATTCAATATTCATGTGAGAGAGACATATACATATTGTGTGTATTTATGTGTGTGTGGGGGGGTGTTTGAGAGGGAGAGAGAGGAGGGAGGAAGGAGGAAGATGACATTGGGCTTGCAATAAGAAATTAACGTAATACTATTTGAGCTTGAGGAGCGAACTTGTGGTGGAGTGCTTAGGCTGGAGTATGCAAGGAATGAGACCGTCATATTATGTGTGTGGTAGAAGGAAGGAGAAGGGAGACGTCAATGAGTTTTGTTATTAGAAATGGATGCGTGAAGTTGAGCGACTCTGGAGTATGCAATGACACGGGCATATCGTGTGTGTGTGTGTGTGTGTGTGTGTGTGTGTGTGTGTGAAAGAGAGAGAGGGGGGGGAGGAAGAGGCAGGGGGAAGGAAAGAGATATAAAAAATCTTGGAATAAGAAACGGAAGTAAAGCAGAGTAGCTGGAGCAAAGGGATATTGTGTGGTGAGGAGGGAACGTGACTGTAGTGTGCAAGGGAAGTGATACCAACAGAATTGTGTTTATGGGGAAGGGGATGCCAATGCCGCAGTAAGACTTGTATGCGAGGTTGAGCAAGTGGGTTCTGTGTGCGACGGAGGGAACGCTGCAGTGTGCAATGAATACGTGAGACTGACATAATGTGTTTATATGAGGGCGAAGGAGAGGAGGGGAAATGCAAATGGTCTTGCAACCAGAACTGTATGTGTGAGCGAGTGGGTGTGGTGTGGGGTTGTGTGCTTAGGAGGGACCGTGATACTATCTGCTACGCTTGTGCACGGACTGCCTGTATGTGAGAGTGTGAGCGGAAGAGGCCATTTGTCTCGCAATAATATATGTATGAGTGAGTGTGATTGATATGGATTTGTGTGCGTAGGAGGGAGCGTGGCGCTGGAGTGTGCGTGTGAGTATGTGTATGTGTGAGTGGTGTGGTGGTGCATGCGCAGGAGGGAGGTGGCGCTGGAGTGTGCAATGAAAAGTGAGACCGGCATATTATGTGTTTAAGCGTCAGATGCGGAGGGCGATGCCAGTGGTAAGAACCGTATGTGTGAGTGATATGGTTTTGTGTGCGTAGGAGGGAGCGTGGCGCTGGAGTGTGCGTGTGAGTATGTGTATGTGTGAGTGGTGTGGTGGTGCGTGCGCAGGAGGGAGCGTGGCGCTGGAGTGTGCAATTAAAATGAGCCGTGGTTGTGGCGTGGAGGGGTGGAGTGTGAGGGTGGGTGTGCGTGCGCGGAGTGGGGTGGGCTGGAGTGTGCAATTAAAAAGTGAGACCGCCATATTATGTGTTTAAGCGTCAGATGCGGAGGGCGATGCCAGTGGTAAGAACCGTATGTGTGAGTGATATGGTTTTGTGTGCGTAGGAGGGAGCGTGGCGCTGGAGTGTGAGTGGTGTGGTGGTGCGTGCGCAGGAGGGAGTGTGGCGCTGGAGTGTGCAATGAATAAGTGAGACCGCCATATTATGTGTTTAAGCGTCAGATGCGGAGGGCGATGCCAGTGGTAAGAACCGTATGTGTGAGTGATATGGTTTTGTGTGCGTAGGAGGAGCGTGGCGCTGGAGTGTGCGTGTGGTATGTGTATGTGTGAGTGGTGTGGTGGGTTGTGGGGGGGGGGGGGGGGGGGGGGTGTGGCGCTGGAGTGTGCAATGAATAAGTGAGACCGCCATATTATGTGTTTAAGCGTCAGATGCGGAGGGCGATGCCAGTGGTAAGAACCGTATGTGTGAGTGATATGGTTTTGTGTGCGTAGGAGGGAGCGTGGCGCTGGAGTGTGCGTGTGAGTATGTGTATGTGTGAGTGGTGTGGTGGTGCGTGCGCAGGAGGGAGTGTGGCGCTGGAGTGTGCAATGAATAAGTGAGACCGCCGTATTATATGTGTTTAAGCGTGAGATGTGGAGGAGATGGCAGCGGCAAGGAGCGTATGCGTGAGTGTGAGTGGTGTGGTGGTGTGCGTAGGGAGGGGGCGCGCAGGGCGTGCGGGGTGGGGGGCGGCGGGCAAGTACGGCGGGGGGGGCGCCGCGCGCGCCGACGCCGGCACCTACATCTGCACGCTGCGCAACCGCGCCGGCGAGGCCCGGCATCCCATCACGCTGCTCGTGCAAGGTGAGCGCAGCGCGGCAGAGCTCATCACTGCCCATCACATGCACGAAACTTCACGACACTGCACGACACTGCACGACACTGCACGACACTGCACGACACTGCACGACACTGCACGACACTGCACGACACTGCACGACACTGCACGACACTGCACGACACTGCACGACACTGCACGACACTGCACGACACTGTTCGACACTGCACGACACTGCACGTCACTGTTCGACACTGCACGACACTGCACGACACTGCACGACACTGCACGACACTGCACGACACTGCACGACACTGCACGACACTGCACGACACTGAGACACCACGACATGTAGACACAGTATGACACTGCATGACATTATCCACAACGCTCGAAAACGCAGCACTGTATACACGTCTCTCTGCAACACAATGCAGATCCGATTTACGTGCTTCTTGTTCACGAACGATATCCGCAGGTTTAGAGATCGCGCGCGTGTGTACAGAGTTTTGCGCATGCGCGCGTCTGCTTAAACTCCCGAAATCGTTTGTCAAAAGGAAATATGTCGAGTCTGAGGTTAGCGTAATTATTTTGAATAATACTATGCTATTATTAATCCAAATAGAAAACGAAAAGCCACCTTTATCGACTGCAATCCATTAAGTATTTAAGTGTGCCGCCCTCCAAGAATAATCAATGCAAATGAATTGTATCTAAAGATGGCGGAATTATAAAATGAAGACTTCGAATGATTTATTTTTGCAAATTTTTAATAAGATGTATTACGAAAAATATTGAATGACACATTCCCGATAATACAAACGACGTACTCGATAAGTTATTTATTATCGATCTAATAAACTTAATTACTATTTTGTACTCTCGTCCATCCTTAAAGCAATCCTTTCAGTTCTGGTATATTGTCCGTAAAATTTACTTTTCGCAGACTAGAACGGAAGTAACTTTTTACTGGACTATTTCTCTCAAACTGAGCACATGTAATGCACAGAACATGTTATAGTTATTAATGATGCAATTTTGATATGGGCATCATAACGAGTATCCCATGATCCGTCCCCCGATATTCATTAAATGTTTCATTATGATGACATCTAAAATGTGTATCATTAAATATTTTATTCTATGTAAAGAAAAATTTCAAGAATATTCATAAAGGCAATACGAACTGTACTGGATGTGGTGTGTCTTATATATGGTAATCATTTGGAAAACTAGTGGTGCTAAAACAGCACATTCTTCTTCGTCTGTATTTTCACGCAAACTTTCGCGAAAATAACTTAAATTTTAGTAATTTAGTAGATGACCACAAAACTCTGAACTTTTTTAAGGTCAATTTCATTAGCGGAAAATTTTCAATTTTTAGTAATTTAGAACCCGACAAAATTAATTTTATTTTCGAAAAATCAGAGTTTTAAACGAGCATGAGACCTGCACCATTCTCTTACATGCTATTCACTAGTGTGAAACAAAAAAATCTAATAAAAAACTATGCCTTTTTTGAAAATGTTCTACGGGCTTCATATAAAGTATCCCCAAAAATTAAAATTTCGGTTTCATATTCAAAGGACCGTAACATCAGTCAGATCGATGGGGGAATATCAATTTTGGAGAATATCGTCTAGTGTTGTTTACAGACGGACAGACGCTTTGCGCCATTTGATTTTTCGGCATCAAGAACCCACTAAATATTGCTTCCACGAGGATTAGAGGATTTTTTCTAACATGCATTTCTAACTGCATTTATCCACTTTTTCGTTATCAGAGCCCTGTAGTAAAGGCTCATTCACAATGCAATCACAAACATAAGCATAACACATAGACATAGACATTAACATAAGCGAAGAGTTGGCGTATTCACAATGTTGAACATAAACATAGGCAAAATAAGAGTTTCTATTGGCTATGACAATATTCTAGTTTACTATTGGTTGGATATGAGAATCGATTTCGAGATTTCAAAACAAATACGACAAACACAACCACGCAGCACACGAATAGTTCGCCTATCGACTTCGATACTCGATTTCGAGTTATCGAACTGTGATTGGCTCATTCCTTATGTCTGACATAAGCATAAGCACAGAAGCTTGAAGCTTGCAAGCTCTTAAGTTAATGTCTTACGTGTTATGCTTATGCGAACGCATTGTGAATGAGTCCACTTGTAGGCGTAGTCCTAACTTTTATGTTAACGCCATGCTTAAGCTTATGTTTGCATTGTGAATGGGCCTTAATAGGTTTTCTGACGAAAATTCGTCGTTTTTCGCGGAGAATTACATAGCTTTCCTTAGCGAGAAATTGAACTTCAATTTCAAAATCCCAACACAAACGTTGATAGAGCAGGAGCATGGCGTGCGTGTAAATGGCTGTCCAACGCGCACGTGCTTGTTCCAGAGCCGCCCGAGATGAGCCGGCTGCCCAACATGACGACGGTGCAGGAGGGCGAGAGCACGTCCTTCCGCTGCGAGGCGCGGGGCTCCCCGCCGCCGCTGCTCACCTGGCTCTTCAACGGCGAGGACGTCGCCCCCGACGCGCACATCAAGATCTCAGGTAGGTCCTCTCACAGCGGCGCTTTCTCGCATTCTGCTGCTCTCGTAACACAGTTCCAAGCATTCATTCGGCATTGACAACGGAGGAATTCTCCTTGAACTTACTCATAACCCATTAAACATGGAGTAATTCTCTTTGAACTTACTCATAACCCATTAAACATGGAGTAATTCTCTTTGAACTTACTCATAACCCATTAAACATGGAGTAATTCTCCTTGAACTTACTCATAACCCATTAAACATCATTAAACATGGAGTAATTCTCTTTGAACTTACTCATAACCCATTAAACATGGAGTAATTCTCCTTGAACTTACTCATAACCCATTAAACATGGAGTATTCTCCTTGAACTTATCATAACCCATTAAACATGGAGTAATTCTCTTGAACTTATCATAACCCATTAAACATGGAGTAATTCTCTTGAACTTACATAACCCATTAAACATGGAGTAATTCTCCTTGAACTTACTCATAACCCATTAAACATGGAGTAATTCTCTTTGAACTTACTCATAACCCATTAAACATGGAGTAATTCTCCTTGAACTTACTCATAACCCATTAAACATGGAGTAATTCTCTTTGAACTTACTCATAACCCATTAAACATGGAGTAATTCTCCTTGAACTTATTCATAACCCATTAAACATGGAGTAATTCTCCTTGAACTTATCATAACCCATTAAACATGGAGTAATTCTCCTTGAACTTACTCATAACCCATTAAACATGGAGTAATTCTCCTTGAACTTATTCATAACCCATTAAACTCTCCTTGAACTTACTCATAACCCATTAAACAACTTACTCATAACCCATTAAACATGGAGTAATTCTCCTTGAACTTTTCATAACCCATTAAACATGGAGTAATACATGGAGTCATTCTCCTTGTACTTAATCATAACCCATTAAACATGGAGTAATTCTCATTGAACTTATTCATAACCCATTAAACATGGAGTAATTCTCCTTGAACTTACTCATAACCTATTAAACATGGAGTAATTCTCATTGAACTTATCATAACCCATTAAACATGGAGTAATTCTCCTTGAACTTATCAAATTAAAACCCATTAAACATGGAGTAATTCTCCTTGAACTTACTCATAACCCATTAAACATGGAGTAATTCTCCTTGAACTTACTCATAAGCCATTAAACATGGAGTAATTCTCCTTGAACTTACTCATAACCCATTAAACATGGAGTAATTCTCCTTGAACTTACTCATAACCCATTAAACATGGAGTAATTCTCCTTGAACTTACTCATAAGTCATTAAACATTAAATAATTCTCCTTGAAATTACTCAAAACCCATTAAACCTGGAGTACTTCTCCTTGAACTTACTAATAAGTCATTAAACAAGAAGGAATTCTCCTTGAACTTACTCATAAGCCATTAAACATGGAGTAATTCTCCTTGAACTTACTCATAAGTCATTAAACATTAAATAATTCTCCTTGAAATTACTCATAACCCATTAAACCTGGAGTACTTCTCCTTGAACTTAATCATAAGTCATTAAACATGGAGTAGCTCTCTTGGACGTGGTCATTTTGTCACAATGTCATTGCCTTTTATCCCTATCGACGAGGGGCTCCCAGGCGGTCACCCATCCAGAGACCCTCGGTGTCTCGAGCTGCTTAACCTCCGTGACTTCATGCAGCGTGGTAAAGCAGTTCGGATCTCGACGCCGGCACCAAAGTGACACTAACTGCCTGGCTACTGCTGGCGACATCATTGAAGGTTCTGGCCAAGCGCTCGTCAGTGATATCAATTGACACTTCTTCCTTCCTTCCTTCGTTTCATGTTGTCTCATTGTACACTTACTACACCGACACTACAGTTATTGGGCACTTTCTCATACTATTTCAACGCGTTTGTGATTTCACGAAGAGGCGCGTCCGAACGTCTGTCGCGGCGGAGGGAAACTTCTCTGAAGTAAAGTCGTATCCTCTTGTTTTCTGAACTGTCAGTTGGATCCTGTCTTACTGTAACTCACTACACTCACCTCTCATGGCGTCTTCATGGCACCCTCATAGCACCCTCTGTGGGAGGTACCGTTTTCATTACTTTACGTGACACTATATTCACTGAATACATATTAGTGACCCGATGGTCTTTTATATTACTAATCAGTTTTCTCTCAATTACATTTTACCCCTCCGTACCAGTTAAGATGACTCACAATGACCATTGCCACTGCAGTATCTATGGCCCGGAGGTCCCAGGGTTCGACGATGGGAGGATTTTCGACACTTGCTACATAACGAGGTCGAATTCAGCCGCTATCTGGAGGAGAATTGTAGCGTCCGACTGCCCGGATCGGTAGTTTTCCGTGGTTTCTCCGATAAACACCAGGCGAATACCGGAAAACGTACTCTAACAAATGGACCGTATGCAATCTTCTCTTCCCCGTTCTTGACCTATCAACGCCCCTCTCTCTCACACACACGCACACACAAACACAAACTTACGAGCATTACACTACCAGTAACTGGAGAGATCGATCGGGAGATGTCCAGGACTGTCCAGGCTGCGGAGGTGTCTCACGGGAGGAGATACCTGGAGGCCCGAAATCCCCAGGTTGCCGTGAAGGTCGGCGCCGAATCTCACGTTCCAGTGAAAAAGAAAATCGGCCCCTCCCGCTACATGACGTACACTATACTTACGGGCTATTGACCGTAGCAGTTGACGCGCTCAGAGACACAAAATAATCAATCGTATCTTTTTATTTAACCACAGATTAGTATGAACAAAATTCATTATCATGTGCCCATTTTTTTTTAAAACATCAACAACTTACAAGTTTATTTATAAAGTTGACATCTATTTAAGTAGTTTTTTTAATATTCTTTCATTTACCTCTATCTTCCCATTCTTTCTCTTGCAATTTTTTTTTCTTTTAAAAATTGGATTATTTCTTCCTTCCATATATTTTTTGGTCTTCCTCGCTTCAGTGCACCTTTTGGTAATATCAAAGACCAAAGAGGTAATTCTTTTCTCTATGGTAATATCAACCATGAGTAAATGTTCGGAACCCGCGATGCTGTTCCAGGCGAGGCGGGCGGCCTGCTGCAGCTGTCGCGCGTGGAGAAGCGGCACGCCGGCACCTACCAGTGCTTCGCCTCCAACGCCGCTGGCGACGCTGTGCGCTCCGTCGAACTCCAGGTGATTCTCTTTTGTCTCGAACGGTGCGCTAACAGCTGAATATCGCACCCGTTTTGGTGTTATTTTGAACGTCATAATGTAACGCTTGATCTTAGGGATTCGTAATAACTTTTTAGGTAGGAATAAAAAAGAAAATTAATATAATTTGAAACATAGCTGCAAATATTTATTATAATTATTGACTCGTAACAGTTCTACAGTGTTTGATTCTCAA
Source organism: Teleogryllus oceanicus (assembly GCA_964035755.1). Classification (NCBI taxonomy): domain Eukaryota; kingdom Metazoa; phylum Arthropoda; class Insecta; order Orthoptera; family Gryllidae; genus Teleogryllus; species Teleogryllus oceanicus. The sequence continues at coordinate 20,718,551 of CAXIVR010000013.1, forward strand.
GTTTTTATAAGACCCACGGACATGTATTGAAAACTATAACCTAACATTTTTACAATGTTTCATGCTACTGCTAACTGCTAACGCCAAATCAATAAATCAAATGAAGGTCGCTATTGACGAAACAAACACTTTTGGTGTCTAGCTGTTGATCAATATATTATAAAACGAAATAAAAAATAACTCTGGGGCGTCGCAGATAAAATATTGAAAGATAGGCTCACTTTTCACGATTTCATACAACATTACATACATTTTGTTACTTTAATATTATTTCAGGGCTGGTGTATGAAATGTACCTGCACTGTTTATTGTTTGGAAATTGTTACTTTGTAGTGTGCGTTCATCAAAATTGACTTTACCATACGCGTACCGCAAAGACATCATGGCCATATGAAACAACTGGACACTTCAAGGGAACAAAACACGGGCGCCATATGAATCAACATGGCAGTCACCTCGAGAATGATTTCAATACTATATAAAGTTTTTTTTTCTGAAATCGTAATAAAATATGATGTACCAAACTTGTTCGAAAGTGTCTTTGGCGTGCTCATTACAAAATGGATTGTTCCGGCTGATGCGGTGTCCCGCTCCGCAAGCCGATATGATAGATCGGTTCCGAACTTCTCCATCTAGAGGGAAGAGGGGGAGGAGATAACCGCCATCTCCCGCGATAAAACAATGTACTGCACTTACAGGACTATTGACTTCAGCAGTTGACATGCTCGGAATCACTAATGAATGAATGACCCTGCAGGTTGCGCCGAAGCAGATCCCTGCGGGCGGGCCGGCGGAGCACTCGGCGGGCGAGGGCGCGGGGGGCGGCGGCGGGGGGGCGGGCGAGGTGCCCACGGGCCCGCCGGCCCCCGCCGGCGCCGCCGCCACCGCCGCCGGCGCCGCCCCCGGCCGCAAGAAGCCGCACCACCGCGGGGGCGGCGCAGGAGGAGGAGGAGCAGGGGGAGGTGGGGCAGTCGGTGTGCGGCGCAAGGACAAGAACAGGCACCGCGGCGGCGCGCACGCCGAGAAGGGTGAGGCGCTGGTCGCTCCCGCTCTAGGGGCTTGGGCGTTTATCTCTCTTTTCTTCTCTTCCTTTCTTCCTCCCTCACTGTTTTCCTTCTTTTCCTCCCCTTCCTCCTCCTCCTCCTCCCCTCCGTTTCCTCCTCTAATCTAATCACTCTCTTCTAATCACTTGAAGACGCTACTAATTGGGTACATTAACAAGAGTTTCACTTTAAATCTCACTTTATAACCGTCATGCGTTCATTCTCTTTTGAACTCTAACCAGCTTCTCTCTCAATAAAATGCCTCCACAGCATTCCGTTGCATTACTCAATTGTTCGTTCTCTTACAAATTGATACATTCGAACCGAGTTCTATTTTCATTTCATAATATCTGCATTTTTGTTTCTTGGTTCTTCCGCACTTCTGCTTCTGTATTTTACCCACATTTGTTACTTGCTTCTTCCTTCGTTCATTTAGCGTGCTTCTTCTTTCTTGTTTCTTTCCATCTGTTCTATTCGCAATAATTTCTTCTTTTCTTACGCATTTCTCTTCTCTTCTCGGCTTTGTTGCTCTTTTCTTCCTTGTACTTTCCTTTATTTTTTACCTTATTCCATTTTCTTCCTGTCTTCATTATTTGTCCTCCGTCTGTGTATCTTATTTTTATGTCTTCTTCTTTAAGCTCTTACTTTCTTCCACCCTACCATTCTGTTTCTTCTTTCAACTCCGAAAAACATAAAACGCTGTTTGTAGACGTGATTCCGTCGTCTTTATTTTTTATCTTCTGCCTATTGTCTTCCTTAATCGTCCGGCTGAGTTGACCTCCGAGGCAGCATTGCTGTTGTCTCTGTAACGACTCTGACCGCCAGGTTCTGGGGTTCGAGTACCGACAAAGGCGGATTTTCTTCGTAGCTGGATCGAATTCAGTCGTCTGAAGGAGAATTCCAGCGGCCAGTTGCTCTGGTGTATAGTTTTACGATCAACACCAGGCGAATGTCGGAGCAGTACCCTAACAAATGGACTTAGCAATCATGCGCAAACTCTTCTTCTTCTTCTTCGTCTTCTTTTACTCTTCCTCTCCTCAGCCTTTACTTACATACACTTGCGTATCCCGGCTGGGACGGTGTCCCGCTGGTGGGAGATGCCGGGTTGGGGAAAAGCCCACAAACCGATAACGAAATTATCAATCAGTCGTGATTTATGCATTTCTCTTCCCTTCTGCTGTTTGGTTGCTCTTCATCTTCCTCGTACTTTCTGCCTTGTGTCTTCCTTCCTTCTTCGTCGTCTCTCTTCCGTCTGTGTACCTACCTTCCTCTTCTTCTTCTTCTTCTTCTTCTTCTTCTTATTATTATTATTATTATTATTATTATTATTATTGTTGTTGTTGTTGTTGTTGTTATTGTTAGCTTCTTGTGTGCCGCCAGACGCGATGATCCCGCCGTCGAAGCCCGTGGTGACGCGGCTGTCGGACACGTCGGTGATGGTGCGCTGGGACGTGCCGAGCAACGATGGGCTGCCCATCCTCTTCTTCAAAGTGCAGTACCGCGAGGCCGGGCGCACGCAGCAGCGGCGGCGCGGCGGCGGCGGCGGCGGCGGCGGCGGAGGCGGAGGCGGAGGCGGAGGTGGAGGTGGAGGAGGTGGTGGCGGCGGCGGTGGCGGCGTGGGCGCCAAGGCGCGCGCGGGCGCCGGGACGCCCGACCGCCGCGCGGGCGAGGGCTCGCGCTGGATGACGCACAACGAGGACATCTCCGAGCACCGGCGAAGCCTCAAGGTGGACAACCTGCGCCCCGATCACACCTACAGGTCAGTTGGGGGTGCAGTTCCGCAGGGCCCCGCTCCGCCGAGGCTGCCTGGTGCAGGCATTGAAAAAAATGAATCATTTCATGAAGTCTTACTTTTCCCTTCTTTTTACTTCAACTTGCTCTTCTCTTCTTCCTTCTCATCTTTCTTCTTCCCATTCTCCTTCTCCCATTCGTCTTCTTTACTTGTTTTCATCTTTCTCCGTCCCTTGTTCTCCTCCTCACTTCCCTTGTTCTCCTCCCCCTATTCCTAAATGAAAATCAAGACTACAAACAATTTCACCAGTGGTGTCAAAAAGGAATGCAAATACTGAGAATTTACTTTGGTTTTGTATAAGAGTTGTTTAATCACCCTTGCACAAAATATGTAGGGATTTGTAGTGTAATTAAAAATGGATTAACATGTTCATTGTCCTTTGAGCCATATGTGTTTCACAAAACGTAACACCCAAAGGTTTTACTACGTCCATGAACCACATGTGTGTCACAGATGTTTACCATTTCTACAGTGAATATTTCCACAGAACTCCCATAACTGCACAGATTTTGGAATGGATTTACTAGGATAGTCATAGAAGTTAGAAATATACTGGGATGTTCAGAAAAAAAATATTTTTGAGAACATTACAGTAAAACTTTCTGACAGTCAGGAGTGTTTGGATGTGCAGAGATATTTTAATGTTTTCATAAGGACAGGGACTGTTAAGTAAACTGCCATAATCAAAATCATTCAATATCTCACTTGCTTAACTAGCAATTGAGGCTAACTTCATTGCAGATCTCAAAATTAGGTTGAATGCCTACTTCCTACATTTATAAATTCTATTATGCAGGTTTGTGTTTAAATGCTCATTTTCTCCAGAACTGTGAGTGACTGTTTAAAACAAGTTACCTGAATTAGCCTTTAGCCTTTAGCACTTTTGAGAATTCGTTTATATTTGTTTGTGTTCTTGGTTAGCCGTTTCTTTGTGTATTTACTCACACACTTATTAATTCATTTTATTCATCTCTTGTCAAGAAACAGTAAACAAGATATATATGACATTAGTTGGGAAATACATTTAATGTTCAGCCAGTGTCTTAGACAGTTTCGTTCGGAGAAACAGTGAATTTTAAATGCATGAACATTGAAGGAGACAATGAAACCTTTTTATATAACATTTCACAAAATCCAATTACAAAATTTGAACACCAAGTTGTGAATAACCTTGATAAAATATAGGTAGATTGTAAATGTTGAATTGATTCCCATGGTATTTCCATTTGTTAAAGTCTTAAAATGAAATGATCACATAACACTAAGAAGGATTATTTTACTTTTTGAAAATGACTCTAGTTTTTTTTTTTCCCCTAGCTGCAAGTCTGTTTTCAGAAAAAAGAATGAGGTGTCAAATTAGAAATGAAGAGGCAAGACTCAGAAATGTTCCAAAACATATAGGCTTCCAAATATTTGGAGGGTTCATGGTAAAATATGATAACCCACAAAGATGCGTTCAAAATACGAGCAAGTTCATATTTTGGTTTAAGGATTTAAACTGGTTTAATAGTCACACATAAGGGAGTCCTTAATGTTGTCTTTTTCTTTCTTTACAAATAAGAGTGGAATGACAACAAATACGCAATGTTGCGTATGTATACATATTGTCTATGAATTTGTAAATAATACAATCATGTATACAAGTTCAAAATCTTTGTCACCCATGAGTTCTGGAGAAAAGGGTAACAAATTCCATAATAAAAATATGAAAATTATCTCTGCTCCCTAAACAATGTGACTTTTATTCTTTTTATAGGTTCAGAGTAGCTGCTGTGTATGTAAATAATGATAACAAACCAGGGCCCATTTCCGATAAGTTCATGCTTGCAAGAGGAGAAGTGGGCAATGAGCTTGCTGCGCCAACTCTCAAAGATGCCACAGCCCTGAGCCCTACTGCTCTACACATTCGCTGGGAGGTAAGTGTGATGCAAAATACTCATTCATGTATGTTATATTATTTATTTATTAACCCTTTGACTCTGTTTCTCCATTTAGATGTGGACTCTGTTTGGGGTCAGATTTGACCCCACACGTTTTACCCAATAGTTTCCCTGTATTTCATGCATGGATTATTTTTGAATTAGGAAAATGATGCTATTTATTTCCTTCATTTACTATATCATTCTAAAAAATCAGTGAATAATATTTCCAGAAAAACATTCTAACATATCATCATAACTATGCATAGGTCTACCATACCAACATGAGAATGTCTGATAGAATGCTAGTAACTTGTAATACACAAATATGCCAGATTTTCATTCAGAAACAACTGTGATACGTTTCGGAAATATGCATTTTTCATCTTCAGGCTACAATGTGTAAAGGAGAAAACTATTAATATTTTATAAAGAATATTGATAAGAAGTTACTGGCATTAATATCAATTAAAAATTATAATGAAACATTGCACTTGACACAAACTAACATGAAGACTCACCATTTTGAACAACAAAAGATCATACAAAATTTAAAAAAGAAATGAATATGTACAGTAGACCATGCAAATGCATTACCGTCATGGCAGTTATGATAAGAGGATTTGAATCGATTGTAAACAACCAGCTGAGACCATTGTGAAGTAGTTGGAGCTGTTGGAGTTGTGAAGTAGTTGGACATTGTGGAGTAGTTGGATAAGCTTCAAAATACTGTTGCATGAAACAAAACGGAAGGACAAATTATTCATGGGTTTCTAAAATGCATTAGAAGAAATTTTTATATATTTAAATGGCAACATTCACTCAAAAAAAAAAACAGGAAAAAATATAACTATGGCAAGCAACCATATAAAAAATTATTACAGCAGATAATTTTCTGTTTTGAGGGTTTAAAATACTCATTTACTTGTATGGTGTCCTTAGTCATGGGCCCCATCAGTACCAAGATATTGCTGCGAGATGATTGAATAGATAAGGGATAGATTACTGGGAAAACCCATTTAATTTACTCCATATATATTTACTCCATACCTTGGATTGCAAGTATCTTGGTTTGCAAGTGTTTTGCAACACGAGCAAAAGTTGTGCATAATTTTATTTTGCATTATGAATAAAACTCCCCTCCCATCCCTGCAGTGGAATTGTGTGTAAAACAATTTTCTCACACTCAGTTTTATAGTTTGATAAACTATGGACTACTCTTGCAAGAAAAGTAGAGGAGAAGAACTTCTCCCATCCTTTCACCTGAGAAATTGTTTCTTCTCCTCACTGTCAAAGGAAAAGGGAGGAGAGGGTCTTATCTTGCTTGACATTACACTTCTGAAGTTCCCACGGGTGTTGGAGGTTGTGGTTTTGCAAGGACTGCAGTCACATTCCTTGTGGGCAACTACCTCTCGGCCCAAACAGTGCTGTGGGGCAATTTCATAATGCCTTCTGTCGCTGTATTTTTACTATATAAAGCCCAGAGCATTTTGCATTAATCATTCTATAGTTTTGTATTGTGAACAAATCATCTCCATTTCAATTATTTCTGAAGGGAAAATTCGTTTCGATACACGAGTGTTTTGATCACAAGCATGTTTCTAGAACAAATGCTTCCATTTCAAGGTTCTACTGTACTAGAAAATATTGGAAGGGGCAATGGGTCTCCTTCACCCTCTTGTAGAAATGCGCATGCCTTAAGAGATGTCGTGCCTTAAGATAACAAATTTGAAATTGGCACAATCTCAGGTTAAATATACTCAAGCCTTTGATTAGATCTAAGAGATTTGTTTTAACACATGCATTTTAATAATTAGGGTTCTGATTGATTTGCCATTGCAGTGTTTTATTTGATACCAAACTTCAGTGTATTAGTGTACACATCAGTGTATTAGTATAACATTAGTGTACACAGTATTAGTACATTAGTGTAAGGTTACTAGATTTACTTCACAGATTTAGATGACAACCAAACAGATTAAATGATGACACCTTTTTATTAAACATTTCTTTAAATGAATCAGTGTCAGGAATGCATTCAAAACCCAAGTAGAACCTCAAGTTTTAATTTTTTATTTTTTTGGTGCCATAAAATATGTATTTTTTAACAAAATTATATAAAATATGTTTTTTTATGGGATAGTATTAAAAGAAAGTTGGTCGCTAAAATGTATCCTACATTCTTACTGTTTCTTCATGAAATGGAGTCCCAAATATGCTAGGATTTGTCAGGTAATATTATTAAGAGCAGTTAATAATATTATTGCAAAGTGGAGTATATAAGCTAAATTCACACTCCTTTGATATTTCATCTCAGAAGATAGTTGCCTATTTTTTCAAGAGATGAAAATGAACATTAGAAATTATTGAAGAAAATTATTTTTTAATCCATAACTTTATCATCATTCTTTTTTCAGTACACAGCATCATCTCATACACCTGCCCAAGGCTTCTATGTACACTATCGTCCAGCCAGCACTGCAGGAGACTATCTTCAGGTGACAGTTGAGGGAGAAAGTGAGCGGGAGTTTACACTGACTCACCTGGAGCCAAATACAGCCTACGAAGTTAAAGTGCAAAGTTTCAATCTGGATTCTGCTTCAAACTTCAGCAACATCCGTGCACAGAAAACTCTTCGTAAGTTCTTAATGAAAAGTTGAATAATATTTCTTCTTTTTTTTCAATGCCTTTTCTTTTCATCTTCTTTCTGCATCTGCTGCATCTTCTTCTTCATCATCATCATCATCATCATCATCATCTTCTTCTTCTTCTTCTTCTTCTTCTTCTTCTTCTTCTCTTCTCCTCCTCCTCCTCCTCCTCCTCCTCCTCCTCCTCCTCCTCCTCCTCCTCCTTCTTCTTCTTCTTCTTCTTCTTTCTACTTCTCCTCCTCCTCCTCCTCCTCCTTCTCTGTCTTCTGCTTCTTCTCTTTTCTTCTCTTTTTTTTTTCGCTTATCTGTCTTCTGCTTCTTCTCCAGATTTTTTCTTCTACTTCTTTTCCTGCTTTTCTTTTGTTTCTTCTCCTGCTTATCCATCTTCTGCTTCTTCTTTTCCTTCCTTCCACATTTTCTTCTTTCTACTTTTTCTTCTCCTTCATTTTCTTCTCTCTGTTGCTGCTTCCTCCCTCTGCTGCTTCTTCTGTCTGCATCTTCTTCCTTCTGCTTGTTTAAATCACAATATATTGTGATTTAATGTGATATACCATGACTTCCTCAGTCACAATTTACATGTGAAAACATACATGAAGAAGAATTCGGACCCTTATCCAAACAGTTGTCTCCACTGCTGTGTGCCATATGTATATGGCATTTGCTTTACTTCCCTAATTTTTTGTTTTGTGTTCATGCAGCTGCTCCTACGGAAGAACCCCCATCAACTGAGGCAGATGAGGCTGCATCTGGCCAAGCCAATGCTGCCAAGGGACAACTCTTCACTGTCTTGTGGCCTGTACTTGGAGGGCTTGCTGTGCTTGGGCTGATATTGGTTGCCATATTCCTGTGTCGAAGAAGACGTTTGCAAGCAGGTGAGAGTGAACATTCTTCTAGTTGACCTTGTCAATGTACTTGTAAATGACTTTTGTGAACCTATCATCTCCCAACCTTTGTAGGTTTCGTCTCCATGCTGAACATTTCTCTTTTATTTTGTCTAATATGGAGAAACCATGGAAGTTCTTTTCAGATGCTTTTGTTTTTTATTTGGTGTAGGAGCCTACAGTCTCTTACTGCTCTTAGAAATCTCATTTCAGAAGCCAGTATATTACTGCTTTTCTTTCTTATCAGTACCCATGTCTCACTCCATAAAGCAAAACCGATACTGCCTTCACTTTGTTCATTTTTAGTTGTGTCTCTTGTTTTGTCTTCTATGAAAGTGGCCATCTTATTGTGCCACACATTTGTTGGAACCAATGGTGTTTGATATCAATACCGTCCTCATAATTGTGGCTCAAGTCGCAGCCAAGTTAGTTAAAATGTGTTACTTGTTCCAATGTTGAATTGTAAATACATATTTTTGATCTGACAGAGAATTTCGCTTGCAAAGTCATTACTGTACTTTTTTTGAGGTTGTAATCTTACAATATGTTACTTAATTAGTGGGTTACTAAATTGTATGTTACTAAATTAGTGGGTTATCTTGAATTAATCAGAACGTTCATTTTTATTTACCAATTTTTTTTTAGAGACAGATAAGCATTGTGTTGTTGTTTTTGATTCTTATTGAATACATTTTGTTGTGCCTCTTTCCTTATCTTAAGATGGAACACCATAGTGCTTAGTGCCTGGGATCTCTAGAAGAATGAGACTGTGCAGAGGAGAATTCTAAATGAGATTCAATGTTTCAGGAGCTGGAGCCCACCAAGATAAGTTGAATGATCCTGGCATGCAGAGTGATGCTGCAGCTGTGTTTGCACTCAACAGCAAAAACATCCTTAATGGGAGACTTCCTCAGAATGGACATCATCCAGGAAACAAAATAAACATCACCACAAACCCTTTGGCAGACTCAGATGAAGATAAAGTAAGTTAGAATTTCATATTATAAGAGTCAAATTTAAAGAGAGAGTCCATAGTTGCTTTTATAACCACGTTATTCTCTGTTTTGTATTCTTCATGTTTTCTGGCTTGGGCATAAGATAAGTCTAAGTTAATAATTTTGTTATATTGTATTTTCAGAACTCAAAATATTACAACTCGATTTTGCAAACAATTGTAGTAGATGATGTTATTAATTCATTTTTTAAATTAGCAATCTCCTATAAAATGAAATTCTTTTAATAAAAATAATACAATTAATTTTTTTTTTTTTTCTCAACTTCTGTTTTTAGAATAAAACTAATTTTAAAAATATTCATTTTAAGCAATACAAAATAGTATAACAAACAATATAGTTTAAGCTACTCTATGATTTCTTTTCCAACTCTCCTCTTGAAATATTTTCTTTCATATTGAAGCCCTTGCTTTTATAATGTATGTTTACTCTTCAGTACTTCCCCTCCCCCCTCCCCCATTATTCAATTTTTCATGAATTCTATTATATGTTCTGGCAATAAACTTAGAAATTTTTGGGCCCGTAAAATTATGGTGAGGATCAAAGAAAATTATTTAAATACCACTCTGCATAATTTTAGTTCTAGCTGCAACAATTTTTTTTAAAATGTATTCAATTTATTACAAGAACTATGCAAAAGCATTAAAAATCATCAAAATATTGCAGTTTTTCATGAATTCTATTATATGTTCTGGCAATAAACTTAGAAAACTGTTCAACCTGAAAAAATAATATCATGCATATGTAGACAAAAGCAATGCTGAATTATCTTCATGTATATCACATATTATCAATGCTGTTCAGACCAAAGATGGTCACTGGCTGTGAACTCATCTATGTTGAGAAGGTCCAGCAAATCTTGGTGTGTGATTACTCAAATGTTTCACTCAAACTGTTACTCTAAGAATGTTTTCAGTCATGGAAGAGGGCTAATCTACTGATAATGCATCATTATATGTCTGCCCTCAAAAAGGACTGGTGGGGACATTTAGTCCAGTTGAGTTAATACAATTTTCAGATTATGAGGCAAAAATGAAATTAAAATAAAACTACTGAATGCACTTGAAAATTAGGAGGGTCCTCCCCTCTACTCACCTATGAAACCATTGGTACAATTTCCACAAAGTGGCTAACCCCCCACTCCTCACCAAGAGTTTGAACTTATTTTCTTAATGACCCCCTTCAACCAAAGTATCCCATAGAGTCTAACCACCCACCCCTCACTCTACTTCCAGTAGTGTGAACTTATTTTCTGAATGACCGCTTTCAACAAATGCACCTGTTACAGAATCAGAATGTAGTTGAGATGTCGAGTCAAAATAACAACCAGTCTTCGGGCTCTGGTAGTGGAAGTGGTAGTGGTGCTGGACGAAGTTCGACTGCAAGCGATGCGGAGGTGGACTCTCATGTGGACGGTGATATGCCTCCAGCAGAGGTGAGGAATTGGCGAGGACCATCCTCTGCTGGGACTGCAAGTGAAAAGTATGTGTGATGTCTGCAACAGCTCAGTGCTTTTGAAGGCATGTTTAATACGCTTGGAAACTTCATTGAACCAGTAACAAACATGTACCTGCTTTGGTTATGAAGAGAAATACGCATACTCAATAATTTGAGTATTATCCTGTAGTGAGATGAATCTTATGCAAAAGACTCTCAGATGAGCTTGTAAGTGCATAAGATTGGAACAATCATAACTGATACCTTGCCAATATGAAAGTCTTCTTTCTTTGAATGATTAATTTGAGCTTTTCAGATCTACTGACTAATTTAGGTTCTGTGAGTTTTTATTTACTTATGAAGACAATTCTCTTTTGCTCTTGCTCCTGGTTATGTGAATGGTGCTCTTCTTTTGCTTTCTTCAGGAGAATTCATAAATGTGGCGTATGAGAAGGACATGTTGATATTTGCTGTATGTGCAGCAAATCTATCTTTTGTAAGGGTCCACATAGTTCAAGTACTCTGCGTACAATGAAGAAAATTGGGCCAATCTGCTAAGATTCACATTGGAAGTTTATCTTTAAATAAGTATTGTATAACCGTTTTGTATGAATCGCCATCTTAATTGAGTTGTCTCCCAGTGGAGTCATAAAGATTGAAATTACCATTGTATTTAAAAAACAAACTAAAGAAAATGCAAATCCTAAAGGATTTGAGAAATAAGTATCTCAACTATGTGTTCATTATGTCTCATGACACTCTTTCTAATATGCTTTAATGATATACAAATCTTGTCCACTAGGTTCTTAAGGAATATAAATGATGTGTGGATAGAGAGGGTATAACATTGTCCAACTGTCACCTGAATGATGACTCATTTAGTATCCTCTTCAGAATGCAATTAATATGACAATATATTTCTTTTTCTTTAAGTTTTAAAACTATTGGAATTTGTATGTGCATATTCTAATAGTGTTATTTCCTCAACAGCATTACTTATGACTCTTTAACACTTAGGGTATTAGAATCGTTTATAATAAGTCTAAGCTGAAACACAACAGGAATTTAGTCATTTTATTTTACTCTAAATATTTTAATACCACAACTGTGTACAGATATTTTATAGCTTTTTGTATGTGTTATTTATGATCACAATTGTCTCTGTTCCTATGAGGAAGTGAAGATAGAAGCAGATCTATGAATCTACTTCTTATTCAGCAGGATTTTCTACAATGTTTTACTCAAGAAGAAATATGGTAGACACTAGGCAATTTTACAAATATTTATATAGGTTAAATACAAAAATATTTTTGTCCCCCTGTCTGGAATTGCTATGACTAAAAGCTCATGAGTTCTGTTGTTTCTCAATTAGTATACCCTCTTGAATTTCATGAATAGTGCTCAACAAATGATTTTGAAATTGACAATGCCATCACACATTTTTAAATGTTTTACACAATTAATTTCATTAAATATTTGTGTACTGTCAGACTATCTATTTTTAATGACATAAAAGACAATCAATTAATTGCAAACTTTAAGATAAGGATGAGACGCACAGAAGTTACTCAATTGACATTAACAATATAAATAAGTGTAAGTTTAAGATGTGCTTGAGAGGAGAAGAATCTCTCATTTTAGGAGTTAATGATAACCTAGTTTGGGTGTTATTAAGAACAATGCAGACAAGTCATATTTTACTTCAGTAAGTCCTCAAAAAATTTGGATAAATTGAGATGTGTTTAATAATCAGAAAATGAGATTTTACTAATAGATAACTGGGAAATGCAAAGCTCAGAAATAAAATTTTTAACCTTTTGAATTTTTTTTCCAAATTATATTTCTTATTATCAAGGTTTTGCTATTGATTAATTGATTTCTATTTTTTTCTGTTAAATTTTTATGAAATTTTCCTAGATAGATACTGGATCTTAAAGCGATATTTTTCAGATAATTCTGGTAAATAATTTGTCATTTCTTTGAAATGCATCGTCAGGGGTGCCCAGAAAAAACAAGGGGCCTGGGACAGTAGATCCATGGGCACTTTATTTCTACAAAAAGTTCCCTTTATGTATTTTTATCATTAATTATTAATATATTTTAAAGTAAATCATGTTTCAACTACAGTTAATTTTTTCTTTCTTTTCAAAAAATATATTGAATATACATTTTGAATACATTTTCTGGGCCTCAGTTAAGCGGGGGCCTGAGGCAAGTAGCCTCAGCTGCCCCAGCTGCTCCACCTTCTGGACACCCCTTTTTGTCATTGTTAGTTAATACATTATTTTCTTGTAGTGGTTAGAATCACAAAGTTCTAATTATGTACGGAAAGTTGCAAGGTTCTTGATAGTGTCTTTGATCTCAGGTTGTTATAAAAAAAACAACTATTAATTTTGGTTTATAAATATTTTTCTTCTTTCTAGACCCACATATTGAGTTGCTCATTTTCTTGTAACAGACATTCCCAATTTACCAACATGAACTGCGGCTCAGATATCAATTAGCATCATCCCAGATTTACAATCTTTTTTAGCAGAATATTTTGTTGCTTTCAGTTGTTTAATTATGAGTTTTAAATAACAAATAAATGTATAATAAATTCAATGTAAATTGTTGGGTTTTTTCTTCTTAACTTCCTTATTTGCATATCGGAAGGTTAAAAAACTGAAAGAATGCATGTGAGAAACTGATAAAGCATGTTGACTGCCTCCAATGAGTTGTCATGTAGTATATGGTATTTTTGAACTCCCTTTTTGCATCAAACTCATTTGTGCTGTGTGTATGTTTCTAATAAAATATATGTGAAATTATATTGCATTTTTATGAAAGGTGCAAATGGGTTGGTTTTAATAAAATGTAAACTCTTCAAACAAAAGAAATTATGCAGTTGTGACTATACATGAAAGTTTTTCTGAATAATCATATAATAAGGGTAACATATAAGTGCATATTATCTTAGTCTCTCATTTTATTAGATGTGCAAGGAGTGGGTGGTTAAGTTATTTCATCTGCATTACCATCAAATTACATCTGTTGCTCTTTTGCCAATGGAAATAGTTTCTATTACATACTGGGAAAAGTTGTTTGTTATCTAATGTCAAAAATGCTTATTTCCATTTACTTCAATTCTTTATTTATTTCAATTACTACAATTCTTTATTAATTTCAATTACTACAATTCTTTATTTATGATCCAACTTCTGTGTATATAGTAAACCAGGGCGAGGGATTCTAAAGCTCAGAATAGCACTTAATTGGCACAACTCTACCCAAAAGTTAAGCAATTTCTTTCATTTAAAGTTGGTATTAAGTATGACAGGCAATGTTTACAAGAATAATGTGAGTATCAATTTGTGAAATACATGATGTGTTGGCAGTCAGCATGCTAAAGAAGTTGTCTCTGCAGTGTACGAATTAAATGTAGTTCTTGCAATTGATAAGTTATTTTATTACCCTTATTTTATGCACTAATATCTTTTTATAGAATTTTTACAGAATATAATTTTTGTTGATAGTACAGATTTCATGAAATAGAGTAACAAATAATGCAATAATAAGTATTAGAATAATTGCTGAAATAAATTGCTTGCTAGTTTCATGTGAATATATAAGTACTTCATGTGGTTGAGAGTTGCTTCAAAGGATGGAAAATAATTAATATCTCACATTGATAGTTAAACAGTGATAATGTTACGTTATTTCAAAATTTAAACCAAAATGTTTCAGATTTGAATTTTGCTTCTTTAAATACATTTTGGAAGTCAATAAATCTATCTGGGAAATTATATAATTATTTTTCATTTGATTTCAAAAGACTTTTGGCTCAAAACTAGTGAAGGAAACCTTTCACATTTGAGAATCAAAATTGGAGACTAAAAATCATTATCATCTATTACGATAACGATTTGTAGTAAAGAAAAAAAGAGTAAAATTTCTTGAGTAAATGAATGAATAAAATGAGTAAAGTATGGATTTCATGTTCAAATAATTACAGGACACAAACTTCAGCATTTTCTGCTAATAAGCTTCCATACATTATAATTTTGCTCTAATTAAAAACAAATGTGGTTGTAATTTTATAAAAAAAAATTTAATTTTATTTGTCTTGCAAAATTAACTTTTATTTGTTAAAGAACATTCCATTGATTTCATCCTGTGCAAAAGAAAGGGATGTATAAAGTCCACACTTGTAAGGCAAAATATTACACACAAGATATTATTTGAAAATAATTAATCATTTGGTTTCATGTTAGAAAGAGGATCATGGATCATCAATCATATTGCTATAATTTTTCAGAGAAACATAAAGTTTGAACCTGAAGTTTTTTATTCATTTCATTTTTCTCTCTCTTTCACACATTTTTTAAAGTTTTAAAAATTGATTGGGCATGAGTTGTGGTCTGAGTTAAAAATTTGATCTGCTTCTTTATTGCAATATCTCTAATATCACCTGAAGTACTAAATTAGGTAAGGTAATTAGTCATTAAAAGTTATCTCATAAGATCTGATGAACAAGATCTTCTGAACTGTCCTGCTGAATTGACAATACAATGGTTGTGCCTTAACTTATAATAGACTTACAAAATATGTAGACTGTTACTATAAGTATAGAAAGTTTTAATACGGTATTATATTATGAATTTTCATGCTGACTGTAGATACTGGATAGGAAAGTTCCAATTGTAAATTGTTAATGGAGGTTATTGTCTCATGTGCAATTGTTCTATATGACATAGTGGAATGAATGGTGTCTTGTATGATACAAATAATGACCTCTTTTATTCTAATAAAATATCTTTAAGATTTTATTTGATTTGCCTTGAAACAATTGTAAAAATTATAGGCATAGATTTGTTATTTGAATCACAACAAATTGTTTGTGGTACTTTCATTGTTTTCAGTTATTGCTCTTTGCATTTGCATTGGCAGCTATTTATTTATCATTCTCAAATCTGGTTCAAAATAATAAAGATGAAAAATTTATTGTAATTATTGAATTTATCCTAGGAGGTTGAATGATTGTTATGTAATCATAGTAAGTATTGTGATCATTAGTAGCTTTCTTATCACCCTCTTCCTTTAGAAAAATTTCTTTAAAAAAAATTGTTTTTTAGTTATATTGACAGCTATGCCATTTGGCTTTGTGGTATTAACACCTCAATGAATATAATAACAGAGAATTTTCTTTTCTGACAGATTTGTAGAATTGCAAAAAGAAAATTCTTGTGCAAATATAAAAGGGAAAGCTCTTGCCATAGAATTAGTTTCATAGTACTATAGCCATCACAACGAATCTTGTAATTCTCTTTGCCTCTCTTCAAAAACAATTATTCTTCACTATATTAAGAGCTCCTGTGTCATAACTTCTTGAAAGAGAAAAAGCATACATGAAATTCTGCAAGTCTGCTTCCTAGGCTTTATTTATAATGTAAAGACAAAATTTTTTGTACCAGTTTTTCTGTGAATCTCTTGCCAGAACTGACTTATTCAAGCTGCATTTCCAGTATTACTTTGAATATTTAAAACCTAATTAACAACCCACTTTTCTTCACAATTTCAGGAAAGGTCCTCCATTTTCCACAGTTATGAGTATTTTGTAATTTTTTATGTTCTTCAATAAATGCAGCAAGAAGTTCTGGCATGGATGAATAATGTTAGCTAGAAGTAGAAATGTGTATGAATAGCAGTATTTTGTTGTTCATGCATGTATGTATGTATTTAACTTGCAACATTCCTTTTTACTTGACATGTGGTGCCTTTCTGCATGTTATTCACAAATGCAGAGTAGTGTCAAGTATTAGTTTTGTACATTTTAACATTGTAGTGTAATAATGAAACTAATGAGAAAAATAAATTTTATATAAACAATCACTTTTGTATTCTCTTGTGGCTGTGGTCCATTACCAATTCATAGTGTATTTCCATTGCAGATGAAATATATAATATGTTAATTGTCAATAAGATTTTTATTAGTATTTGCTACCTATGCAAGCACACACACTCATACACTCACTCTCTCTTACTTTCTCTCACTTTCTCACTCGTGCACATTTTGGGATTAAGATAACTCAAAATTATATTTCCATCAGTGGTGACATAGTTATCGATGTATATGAAATCATTTTGAAATTTCTCCTCATATGTATCAAAAGATGGTAAAAACATTTGTGCCACACTCATTTCAGGTCAACTCTGTATTTTCAAAATTGACAAAAATTTAACAACTTAGTACGTAAAAAAAGTAAATAATAATTTTAATACAAAAATTTAACCTTTCAAAATTACAAAATTGAAGATAGATATTTGCCTGAGACAAAATCTATTTTAAAAAATCAGCTCTTTAAAAAAGGTCTTGTTCAATGTATTCAAAATACATTACTTTTCACATATTTTGTGCATGAAGTTAATGCAAATTATAAAAGAACTTTCAGAAACCAGCTCCAAATTTTCTTCAGTATTATTTTCATGGATAAAAACAGGAAAACCTAAAGAATTGCTCAAGTCTCATTTTTGTTGAACTCTGAATTTTTGAAAATTGCAAATTTAGAAATAATGTGAGTAAGTATGTGTTGTTGCATGCAACTGTGAAGCAGATAGATTTTCCTGATTTGACAAATAATAAATCTCTGCATTATACTGGCTGAAGGGATGAAAGACAGTGAATGACTGCAACCATAGAGTAAAGATTTATATCTTATACCTCTTTAGTCTCTGCTGCAACAAGACTACATGATAAAATTAATGAAGGATTACTCCTACTAACTATAAGTGCACAATGCCCAACGAGGGCTTGAAGGAGGGGAGGGCATTACATCGAGGAAGACGCAACAAACGTGCATCTTCCCAAGTTTGTAAGACACACAAATGTGGGGAAGCATATTAAAAACAAATTTAGTATTTAAATATTTATGAGTGACAAATCTTCATCTTCAATAATACAGTCATACGAGAGAGTCCAAAAAAATTCAATTTGCAATTTTTCCTAATTCAGAGTTAATAATGAAAATTGGACGTACGTCATTTTTATAAGTGTTTTTCTTTTTATTCTCACAAGAAATATAAAGAAAAAAATTGGAGCCATTTTTGAGAAAATTTTGAAAATGTCCCAGGTGCTTCATGTAAAGAATCTCCAAACTTTAATGAATTCTTTTCAAAATTGTGAGGCTTTGTGTTGGATTAAATCATTTTGGCAAACATACTACTAAAAATAGTTTAGGCGCTAGTGTTGTTTACAGACCGACTGATGGATCATTGGGCAGACAGACATTTTGAAGAAACTGCTTTTTCGATATTAAGGAACCCCAAAACATGGATTCTGACTTCACTGGGCAGAGGCAACCAGAAGGAGGGGGAAGGGAGGCAGCTGGGGTAACTTGCCCCAGACCCCAACTTTCTTTTCATTCAAAAGAAATGAAAAAAAATTAAAATTTCTAATCCAAATTTAATGCTATAAGTTATTTCTGATGCATGGAGAGGGGGTAATTATGTTGATGAGTGAGGAAGAAGAGAATATTTTGTTTGAAGTAAGGTGAGCCCCTGTGGATCAACTGTCACATGCCCCTGGTTTGCTCTGGGAGACCCTAACATTGGGGTGGTAGAGAAAGAAAAATTTTCTTTTATGGTGTCAGCAAGCCAGAAAACAAGTTGATTTTTTAAAGAAACATTGCTTGTTGTTGCCTTTGATAAGAAGCTCGATATACTTTACTTACCTGGATTGAGAGAGGATCATGATTACAAGGGAAATACTCAGGCTTTTTGTCACCACTCGATCATTAGAACGCTTATAATGCCCTTGGTACATCAATAATTATTTTGCTGAAAAAAGTACTTAACTTTCTGTATGTTACAAAAATTACTCGTACATGAGAAAGTAACAATTGGTTTACAGCAAATTATCTGCTCATCTGTCTGTCTGGTGATCCGTCTGTTGATCTGTCTGTCTGGCAGTATGTTTATTAGATTTATTTTATTATTTTTTCTATTATTATCATTTTTAATTTTTACAAAAATACAATTTTCTGAAACAAAATCAGATTCTAATTGAACAAAAATTTGATTTTCATTAATGGGAATGACGTGCAATTCCAATGGAATTTGTAATTTACTGTTAGTTTTTGAAGCTTTATATAAGAAATTAATTAATTACCAACTTCATAAATATTTTTAATCAATAGGATCTTGTTTATACCATTCAATTGCCTATGCACTTTATTGAGCTATTGACCACCAATCAACCTGCCAACCATCATTGAGCCCCTTAGGGACCCAATTAGGAACTCCTGACTTTCTGGCCACTTTTAGAGAAGAGCAGGTGTTCCACTATTGATCCAAGGATGGTGGGGTGATGAAACAAACTCTTGCATTGTTAGTGACAATTATAATCAGTGCTTGATTTATAAAATTTTAGGCCCCAGAAAATGCTCCACATTAATTATTAATTTAATAGAAAGAATTATATATAATATAATTTAGTAATTATAAATCACTTATAATAATAATAATAATAATAATAATAAATAAACATTTAAATTTATGATAATGTTTTATCGTTTTTGACTAATAATTTTATTACATTCATAGAAATTATACAGTTAAATGGCAAATTATTTAATTTTGAGTTTATGAGAAAGTTTGTCAAACGAAAAGTTGAAGTTGCTGAATGTTTGTCCTTTGCTTTTTGTTTGTATGTTTCCTTTCATTCCGGACATATCGGAACATGGTTCTGTCACATACTATCAGAAATCAAGCCCTGATTATAATAACATTAACCTTATCAGCATGAACTATTGGCAGAGGGATGGGGATGGTGCCTGATCCTCTATGCAGTAGGTCTCGAGGTTATTCCACCAGGTGTGTTCCTGTTGTCTCCATCTCTTCTTTGGTCTCCCTTGCACTGTTCTACCTATGAGTTGATATATCACCGCAAGCTTTCACAGTCTCTTATCTTCATATGTGCCCTTGAGTGAAGGGGTAAAGGAGTAAAGGAGTGAGAAGGGGTAAAAAGTTGTTACCAGTGGGATAAGACAGCTAAATTTTGTGAATGGATTTTCATTCTTACTGTTCTTTATCTTACATAAAAGTAAAAATTAAAATTTAGTAAATATATTTCATCTCTTATCTTATTTATTTAAAACAATATATACAATTAGTTTTAATACTGTAATTAATTCATAAACAAATATCATTTTTTTATCATCATTAAATAACTTTTCCAGGTTCTTAGCAAATTCTCTTAATTTTTCACAGCTGTGATAAATTTTCCATGATGTTTCCAGTTGCATAACAGCCTTTTTCTTATAATTAATTATCATTCCTTATCTAAATTGATGACGAGATGCTTTCTTGTAATATTGTTAACTCTCTCAATACTATGCGTTGGCATAATACGCTTCATATGCTGTTCTTTGAGGACATGAAAATGTCATTAAAACACACTAAGCGAGGGTATGAAATATAGAGAAATATTGAAAAAGTGGCTTTTCATAAGGGGTTAATGGAGGTGTTTTGGTTTATTTTTACTGGCGTAAAACCAAGTAGTAACAGTAAGTAAGGAAAATGAGACACAGAACCATGGTTCATTTGTAGCAAAAGGTTGAAAGTTTAGAAACAAATAATCACCACTTGTGTTAAAATATGTTTCATTTTATTACTTTCAGTGAATACATCTGCATTCAGCATTTATGGTACCATGTATTCATCGTAAATAACCTTGATTTATCACAAATTTTAAAAATTAAAAATTTTGACATGTGGCAAAATTTCATTTCTCATGAT
The DNA here is from genome assembly GCA_964035755.1 of Teleogryllus oceanicus. Lineage (NCBI taxonomy): Eukaryota > Metazoa > Arthropoda > Insecta > Orthoptera > Gryllidae > Teleogryllus > Teleogryllus oceanicus. The sequence continues at coordinate 20,739,058 of CAXIVR010000013.1, forward strand.
AGTTAAATTATTTGGTACCTTACAAAAATTTGTTTGAATTTTCCACATTTATATATAAAGATTTCAGATTTTGTTTTAACTATTAATAAAAACATGTTTATTTTTCTATTTATACTTTTAAACAAGAATATTTGATGATATACAAGAATTAATCAAAGGATCAACAAGCAATGACACTAATTCCTGAAAGCGATCCAATGAAATGTGTGTAATAAGATTCCGTCTGAATACCAACCCACAGTGTATCCACTACATTTCTGTAGTGGCATTCATCTGGCATTCTTTGAAATAATTAATTCCCGAATTTAATATTGTTTGAAGTTTGAAAACAATTCTCAAAAAAATGTATCTATTGTTCATTTTTACAATTTATTTCACATAGTAAACAAAACATTATAATCAGATAGAGGTATTTTGCAAAATCAGTCTATGAACTTTTATACAATCTGCATTTACTTAGTTTATCAGTTGTTTTATCTAGATTCTGAATAGTTGACTATCATCTTTTACAACTGTAATTAACTGTATTCTTCCACAACACAGTTATTTGACTTATACTTCTAGTCTTTGCATTTTATTCCACTACCTTAATGATACTCAACATACTACAAAGTGATACTATTTCCATAAGTTGCAAGAGGTACATGTCAGTTCCTATAGTTTTTGGAATGTGCATAAATATTTTAGTACAAGTAGTAACTACATTTAGTCTGACTTATATGTCTTTTTTATTGTTTTTTTCTTTCATGTGGTATGAAAAATGTCATCTCTGAACCCTCTTCAGTAGTAAAAAATCCCATACAATAAAAGATTGGACCCTGTGAATTGACAATTAACCTCACTCATTCATCTTTGTAGTGCTCCTTGCAATCAAAAGACTTCAGAAAATCTTGACATGTTCCCATTCAAGGGATGGTGACAGGGCCCCAAAAAAAAGTGCTGGGATGATTTTCATCATCCACTGTGAAGTAGTCTCTTCCCAGCCGCACAAATTCTTTCAAACTCAATAGTCCATCTCCATTTGTGTCAATTATTTTGTAACTCATGATGGCATCCTAAACATAAAAACATAAGAAGTTAGGAGTCTGTAGGGTTCCAATTTTATGATTAAGCTTGATATGTCATGTTCTACTATAATAAGTAGCTTAATTCAATGAAGTAGTTTTCTAATCACATAATTTCAAGAAATGAATATTATTTTTACCTCCTCAGAGCGTCCAAGACATTCAAAAAACAATTTAAACTCATCAACAGTAATGCGACCATCCTTGTCCTTGTCAAGAGCCTGAAAATAGAAAAATATAATGATCATAATCGGCTAATACAAAATATATTAATGTATTTTACTTGGAAACTCTTATTTGTTTCAAGTGACTTAAAAAGCTTAAAAACTCCAAAGGCCTAAAATTGCATTCTTTATCCACTTCTGATAAAGTTTTGTATATTTGATTATTCATTTCAAATTCTCATCTTTAGTAGAGTTCATCATCTCAAAAGATTTTAATGCTAGCTAGAGTTGGTGAAAGTGAAATGCTCCATGCAAAGATTTAGAAAGACAAAATATTTTGCTTATTCATCAACTTAAGAATAACTATTTTTTTTTCAAACATAAGGAAAAACACAATTTACTTGGGAAGCTCGTGGCGCAAGATACACAAGATTCACTCTAGACTAAGTAGGCTCTAGCAGAAACTTATTTAACTACGCCCAGAGCACTAAAGCATTTAGAGGATTTGAAATAAACATAGACCACTATTTGGTAGAGAGTAAAATTAAATTCACCATAAAACAAACAAAAATTAAAGAAAGGAATAAAAAGCCATCACCTTAACTCAAGAAATTTCTCCTAGAAGATGAAGCTATCAGCACACTACATGAAAGATGATTGGGAGAAAAACTATAGAAGGTAGAGTAACAAATAAATTGGGACATTTTGGAGTTCACTGAAACAATGTTAAAAGCAGGAAAAGAGAGTGTAAGCTATAAACCATTCAAGAAAAATTATTGGTTGAGAACATGGAACAATGGACTAAAAGAGAAATAAACCAAAAGAAACAAGTATACAGGATTACTTCCAAAAAAAGAAGAATAAAAGACTAGGGGCCAAAGTGAGATGCCTCAGTTGAATATACAGGAAAGAAAAATGGAGAAAATTCATTAAAAGTGTAGAAAGAGATATCTCAGGTTCTCAATGCATGGGATCCAAAGTTTTGAAACTGCTACACGTGAATGTGAAAGATAAAATCAGACTAGATTGCATTCCAGAAGAAAACTGAATAAAAAAGTACTCTTCCACAATTCAATCCTCAGGACTAATGAAGAGCTAGAAGGAACAAGCCCTGTTACTGGCAATGATGATCTGGAATACAGAATAACTTGAGATGGTGGTAAGAAATGTAAAAATTAGGAAATACCCCAGGTCATATAACGTTAACATAGAGCTCATAAGATATGGAGATAAGGAGCTGAAGAAGTGCTATTGGAACTATTAAATGATGTCAAGAAATGTATGTTCAGAAAAAAAATACCAATAAACTGGCAAAAGGATTTGTGATTCACAAAAAGGCTCAAGGAAGATTCTCGACAATTATAAAGGCATTGTATTTCTGTTAACATCATCTCATACGCTGAGGAACAGGCTCAATGAAGTAGGTGAAAATTTCATGAGAGAAGAGCAATGTTTGTTTCAAAAGAGAAGAAGAAAAAAGATGCCATATTTACATTACAGATGTTAACAGACAAAAGAAGAGAGAGAAATCTACCAACTTGTGTAATACTTATAGATTATGAAAAGACATAGGACAAAGTAAACAGGCAGAAACTCTCAGAAATACTAGAAGAGGAAAAAATCCCAATTGAGTTGCTCAAGGTAATCCAAAGTTTATTTAAGAACTAAAATACTATTAAGAGAAGAAATTAAGTCTACGGCAATGACAAGCAGCAATGGCCTACAACAAGGATATGGGTTAGTGCCTATTCTCACCAATAAAATATATTAATTACCTATTGAGAATCTGGAGAAAGAAAGCTGACCAAGGAATCCAAATCAGAAAAGACAAACATATAGGCACAATTTTTTTTGCAGATGATCAAGCAACCTCAACAGATTTTGAAAATGATTTACTTACAAATAAATTTTTGAATTAACATATGGATCCTCCACAAAAACAGCAGTCCAGAAATCAAAAGTTTTGGTAATAAATAAATAAAAAGGAGAGCCAAAATTGTAATAAAAGGAAAATTAGTGGAACATGTAAATACATTCTCTTATCTCAGAAATATAATACACATGTTCAACCAAACTCAGGGCGACATAGATAAGAAACTAAATAAATACAATAGAATTTGTGGAATAAGGGCTCTAAAAATGTTTTGAACTAAATTTCATGTTAATTCATTAAAATGAAAAAATATATTTTAATATTATATTTTTAACTTCGGAATGTCTGCAATAGGTACTTATGCAAGTGCCTGTAGTGTGCCAGTGCAATGTATCTCTCAGATATAGCTGCAACTTTTCGTAAATGTAAATGATCTGAAAATCCATTTAATGAAATACATATTTTATGCAGTTTGTACATGTCCCTCAATGCCATTGTTAATGAATTCTTGCACTGCAGAATTCTTGTCTAAATATGATGAGAAAGGTAAAAATTGACGAAGTACACGCAAAAATCATTAAACATCATATTATCCTATTAAATAATATTAAATACCATTTCCTCAAATTATTTTGACATGTTATAAACAAAGATATATATTTTACTTTTTCAAAATATATTTACAAAATATTTGTCTTTTTTCTATTTTGCAAGATTCCCATTTTTTTCATTTCTCTACAGACGACTCCTGCATATCTTCTTTCTCTTTGGTAAGAAATTGTGACAGTCAATTGTAAATAAGGCAAATTATTACATTTTCTGAATAGGCTCTTGTCATAGACACGGCTGAAAGTAATGCCATGATATGTACTGCTCAGGCCAGGAGCTCACAATGCGCTTGTGCCATTGCACCCAACAATTAATTTTCAGGAACTACTAATTGAAGAATTTTATTCACAAATTCATTGCGGTTTCACAGATGTGTAACTTACATTCAATAATGTTTTTCACCGACTATAATTAACATAGCAATTTTTATGCAGAATCCTACCTCAAAAAGATGAGGCAAGAAGTGATGCGCCTTGCGACTCAACTCTCGGTCATTAATGATATGATGCATGTTCTCGAGGTACTGTTCAGTAGTGACTAGGTTGTAGGGGTGCACCTTACCCCACTGATCCTCCCAGACAACCTACAAAAGAAGAATACAAAGCATATGTTATATCATTTTCAAATACTACTTCTGGAAATGAATAATAAATACAAGCTGAACCAGTTGTCAAAAACCACCACTTAGAGATAGCCACATGTAGTAACATACAATTTACACATTTCCTTCTGTTACCACGAACTACAACACACACAAACCTGCTCGTTAGTTTTGTTGAGAAGCTTTCACTGCTGGCCATAGAGCATAGCATTTTATGGTTTGAATATTGTATTCTTCAGAATAAATTAATAATATTTAGAGTGAATATATATGTGATTGAAATAGTTTCAGCATATCTGTGTACCAAGATCTTCAATTTAAGACCATTTAAGACCATCACTCTGCCCATCCACTTGTTCTCATGAAATGTACAAAAAAATCGAGCTTCCTAATAATGTTAAGATTGGATTAGAGATATATAATCATAATTAATCACCTCACACTATTTGGGTGTAGTTTGGATCATGTGTATGGAGTACTTTTGTACATACAATCATGAGTGAAAAAATTCTATGTAATGTAATGTTCGTGACAATGAAATTCGTTATAGTAATATTCAGTTCAGTTACATTAATTAATTAAGCAAATGATATTCACAAAACAATGTTAAGTCAATGGAGTAAGAAGTGATGTCAAATTTTTAAGTAATTAAATATACTATGTCATTTGAATATAATTAAAATATAAAAATCTATAAAAGCTTACTACAGTAAATTCTTTCTTAAAAAAGTCAATTGTTAAACTAATAGTGATATTTTAATTTATTTTGAGATGGGCAATATTTGCCCATTGTGGTGTTATTCACGGCAGAAAATACCTTGGTACAGCTAGGGTTAAATTCATTCGATATCAAGACAACACCTACATCCCATTAAGAAAGGTGTTGGTTTGGCAAACACATTTTGGCCTAATTTTTGTTTCTGTGTTTATGATTTGGAAATGTCTTTTTATACAGATGTTGATTCAGTTGCCAGTCTTGTTTTGAAATCCTCCTCCCATGTTGAGATTTTGTTTGTGGGTATGTAATGGTTGCTTCTACTATATCATTGTCAACTATTATTTTTGTCCTTATGTATTCTTTAAGGCTCAATGTTTTGTTTTTTTCAGTGTGGATATCCATAGTCCATACTTCTTCTCAAATTTGTTCAGCTTGTAGGTGGATAGTTGAAGTTTATCTTTAGATATCATCAAAATTATTTGCTCGTCTACATAAAGTATAATCCTTATTTCTGATTACACCTCCTTTCATTTCTTTCTTCCACATCTTTATCCTGTGGTTCATATGTATATATGTGTGTGTGTGCATATGTTTGTGTGTATGTGTGTGTGTGTGTGTGTGTGTGTGTGTGTGTGTCTGTTTTGTGTGGGCTGTATGTGTGTTTGTGTGTGTGTGTGTGTCTGTGTTTGTGTCTGTGTGTGTGTCTGTGTGTGTGTGTGTGTGTGTGTGTGTGTCTGTGTGTGTGTGTCTGTGTGTGTGTGTGTGTGTGTCTGTGTTGTGTCTGTGTGTGTGTCTGTGTGTGTCTGTGTGTGTGTCTGTGTGTGTGTCTGTGTCTGTGTTTGTGTCTGTGTCTGTGAGCATGTTTTTCATCTCAATACCAGTTTGCCACTGTATTGTTACTAATTTAAGAAAAAGCACACATAATAGAATCCTGTAGATTTCATAAATAGTTATTGTATAACTATCAAGGCTTTCATGTCTTATAATTAGAATGAAGAGTTTTCTCTTAATAAGTTATACATACTTTAAGAGCTTCTCTGAAGTCATTTTCTTGATCTGGTGTCAAGTGGCCCAAGTTAATGAAACGATCTGCCAAGATGGTAAAGTCATCAAATGAAACCACACCATCGTTATTCAGGTCAATTAAGCTATGAAATGCCATCATCTTTCGCCTCCAGAACTCAGTTGATCCCTGTAGAACAAAGCACACAATGATTCACAAACTTGTTTCAGAAACATGTACTATTTAGAACTCTTCAGTACCTACATATTGCAATACAGCTTTAGTGTTGTTTTTGAATTATTATTTAAATAATGAGAAACTAAATAATAATAATAATAATAATAATAATAATAATAATAATAATAATAATAATAATAATAATAATGTTTTAATTAACAAAAAAAATGTTTTTCATAAAACAGAAATTTTATGTATTTTATTGTGTTTTTCTTATTTGCTTATTTAGGCTCACAGTTTTAAGAATTCTCTTGAATTGCAACATATCTTTTCTAGTGTGCAAATTTGGCTCACTTGCAACATCTTAATATGAAAGAAAATTATTAAAAGAATGGAAAACGATATTGCTAGATTTAACAAGGTAACAAAGAAGAAAATCCAGAAAAGTCATAAGGAAGTGATGATAGATTCAAGACTGGAAAGGAAGTGTTTAATAATATAACAAAAGATGAAACAAAACAAAACGAAACAAAAAATCAGATCAAATGAAAATGGAATGGAAAATGAAAAATGGAAGTGGATATCTCACAAGCTTTCACATTTTCTGAAGTAATAATTATATTTCTCATTTATCTAACAAACTTAATATTTTTTTATTTGACACATTTTTGGTAATCACTCAGGAAATTTAAAATAGAGAAGAATTTGGTTCTCTTTAAAATAAAATGAATTTTGGATGATTTTTTATTCACAATATTGTAATGCTGAAAAAATTTGCTATTTCTGAAACTTTTAATTGTTGTTTCCAAACTTCACATTTTTGCTGATGTGTGAAGGTACTGATTGTCAAATTGATTCCCTTGGTTAAAATGGTGAAACATTATTATGTGAATATTAACCAGTTAGAATTAGCTAGAGTCTGACATTAGCAGTAATAAAATATATCCACAAAGGAATGTACATTTTTGTTTAAACAATTTTGGGGGTAAGGGCTGTGCTGCAGGGGCTGGGCCTAAGCTGAAAAACACAAGCTTTGTCCGTTTATGTATTAACCTATCTGCTTGAAAGCAAAAACATGCTGAGTTTAGCTCACTGCCGCAATCTCAGCAGGAGTGACCGGGAGGTCTTAGGATTGAGTCCGGGCTGTGACGGATTTTCGACTCTAGTTAGATTGAGTTCAGCCGCTGTCTGTAGGAGAATTCTAGCGGCCGGCTGCTTTGATCAGTTGTTTTCCTTGGTTTCTCTTATCAATACCAGAACAAACGTTGCAAAAGTACCATTACAAATTGTCCACGGACCGCGCGCGATTTTTCCTTCCTCTTCCTTGTCCCTTGCACTACACTATCTCACATGTGAGGAGAGCAATCGGGAGCTAAGAGTTCCCCCGCAAGACGATGTGAACTTACCATCCGGCTGGGAAGGACACTTAAGGAACTAATGACTAAAGGAGGTGGATTTTAATAAAATGTCTTTTTTCTCTTTACTTTAGAAAAATGCCGTTTAGTATAGAAATTAATTTTATGTTAAGACAAAAGGAAATGACATCTTTTCATTTTTCGTTGATTTCAACTAATAAGTCATTTTTTACTTTTCCCGTCATTTTTAATGCATTTTTCGTTGATTTAATCGATTTTAATATCATTTTAATGGTGCTTGCCTCAAATTATATTATCGAGATGCAAAAAAATGCTCACCACAGAATACCTGAGTATCTGCATCTGGTAGCCTGTTCGATTTCTTCGCTCAGACGTTGTAACGCAGTCATTGTGGGTATGTAATCTAATATTCCTGTGACGCCTGTCAGCGTCATTGGCGGCTCAGCCAATTTCGGGATAACTAAAGACAGAGATTTCCAGGTAAAGAACAATCCGAACCAAACGTTTACAAGCTGAGTTCACTTGAACGAAAGGAAGAAGCTTCGATTACATCAGTAACATTTCCAACAGCTTGGGTTGTTCATCCGAACTGGTTTTAATAACATTTTCTACGTCATTTTCCTTTGCTATTAGGGCATTTTAGAGCATTTTATAATCATTTTGGCGATGTTTTAGGTCACCAAAATCCGCTCCCTACTAATGACCATAGCAGTTGTCGTGCATGAAAACAGTCGATGGAAAGCAAGAGTTGTGGCAGCCTACCCCCGTTAACCAGTGCCAGAGCTAGACACCTTTGGGCCCGGGGCAATGCTGACCCTAGCCACCCTCCGAAAAATGAAATATGTGAAAGTTGTATCAAGAAATTATATGAGTTTTTTTCTTCTTCAACAAATAAGAAAAATTACGTTTAGGCTAGAACAAGTTTTTGGAATTTTATTAAAAAAATAGTTTTAAGCAAAAGCATTTAGTGATCAAATAATATCTCCACGGTGAGCTTAAAACGCTAAAACAAATTGTGTTTAGTGTTTAATAAAATCATGTTGTTAAATACATGAAATAAAAAATATGAATTTCAATAGAATCTATTTTAATGTCAGCGTCATTTGATTAATTTTAAAGAGCCCTTATAAGTAATGACTGTAACTGTCTATTTAAGGTAAAAAAAATAATTGAAAATTTTATGAAATATCAGACTTCTGTACCGCAACTTATGAAATTTCGATAACGGTTTTCGGGAGTTCTAATTTCTTTTTCAATATTTTACTATTTTTACTTCCTTTTATACGTACGTATATACAAAGTATTATACGTAGTGTAGAGAAAGTTATGTAATGCTTCGCGAAAAAACGGCGAATTTTCGGCAGAAAAAAATTAATTTGCACCAAAACCATGCGCACGATTGTTTTCAATTTGAAGAAACGCCTGTGGTTTTTGCGTGAGTCAAAGTTCTGTAATTTTGGAAAAACATTCATTAATTTTTGTGAAACTTTATGTGAAAACCTAGGGACATTTTCAAAATGTTCTCAAAAATGGTTCCAATTTTTTTCTTTAAAATTGCTTGTAAGAATAGAATTATTAAGGTGGCATAGGTCCAATTTTCACGGTTAACTCTGAATTTTCGGAAATTGTAAAAGTATGATTTTTTTCGACAACTTCTTACAACTACAACATTGAAGATTGAGACTTTTCCTTCAAATGAAATTTGTTGTCCCTAATTAGTTTTCATTAAGGTGATATGCGTTTTTTGAAAATTTTAGTAGTTTCTGCAATATATTGCGTGAAATGTGTGCAATTAAAAAAATAATAAAAACAAGATTATCTCAAAAACTGCTCGAAATGTTTTCTTTAAACTTTTGGTTGGGATAGTACTAAATGTAATCTATAAGATACCATAAACGCCATATTGCTTTATTCTTTTGTTTTTTCAAAAATTAAAAAAAAATAATTTTGTTGACTTGTTTCTCACAACCTTAATATTTTACATTAGCGGCGATTTGTTCACATTATTGTATTTATGAATACATGTTACTTTAAATAATGTTGAATAAAGTTTCTCGAAAACTGGAAAGTTTTTTGTGAAAATGAGTTCAAAATTACGTATTTTCAGAAACGCTCAAACGCCATTTTCTAAAAAATTGTCTCCAATTTTTTTTCAAACTCTTCCAACGGATAGTGGTATTTGAACTGTTTGATATGACGTAGAGTTTACTTTGGTGTGAGGGAAGACCGTAAAGCCAGTCCACACCAAGGGAATTAGATAACTTAACTACGAGAAAGTCTGTGCCATTGTGTTGCACCACTAGTTTCCCCCTCGGGCAATCGCTCGATCTGCCCATGTCTAGCGCCGGCGCTTGCGGCGACTGCTGCATTGGCCCACGTGAAAGCCTCTCACCCCACGTCGGGCTGACTGGACCAGCAGCGGGGCACAGGATGCCCGCAGGTGGGCCGCCCACTTCATTGTTATTTTGTTTCTATGGCCCTTCGATCCGAAAGTGTAGTGCGTGTTGTATCCCGCGTGAAGGCCGCTTGAACAGATCTCACGCCGACCTACAAGATGACTAGCGGGATTTCTCCTCATGGTATCTCCGCCAGTGGGGCACCGCCCTAGCCAGAAAAAAGTGTTAGTGAAGTGTATGAAAGTGTAAGTAAGGGGTGAGGATAGGTCAAGGCAGAGGAAGGAAAAATCTCTCAAGGTTCGTGACCCATTTGTGAAAGTAGTTCTTTTGCATTCGTCTGATATTAATAGGAGAAACCACGGAAAACTACCGTTCGGAGCTGCTGACCGCTGGAATTCTTCTCTAGACAGTGGCTGAATTCGACCCAGTTGTATATATTTAATTGCTGACGTCGAAAATCCGCCATTATCGGGACTCGAACTTACGTGTATATTTTATTCAATTGCGAAGGCGAAAATAATTTTTTTTTCGCCTGATCACATCAGCTACTACTCACCTTAATGGATCATTAACTGATTTGTAAACTTGAATAAAAATAAAATGAACATCAGTAAGACTGTCTAAAAAATAGTGTGGTAAAAGTGATTTTATTTTGTTCGTAGGATTATGCGACTCGGTAATATTGTCCTCCTGTTGCAACCTTTCCTATCCCCAAAATAAAATGTCATTTTTACCACTCGTATCATAAATGACTATTTTAGACAGCCACTAGTAAGACGGATCTTTCAGAGCATGCAGAGCGTGCTAAATGTTCAAATTTTAGCACTAGTGCTAATGAGACGATGTTCAAATGTTCAGGTAAAAGGTAAATACAATAAAGAAAACAAAATAATATCGTCTGACCACATTAACTACTACTGACCTTCATGTGCCTTTAAGAGATTTGTAAACGTGAAAAAATGAATGTTAGTAAGCCTGTTTAAAAATATTGTATGGCTCACGCGATGACCTTGATTTTATTTTGCGCCGCTTGGCCTATGGGTCTCGAGTTGCTCAAGAGGGATGCGAAATCGATATCGACAGTGCTTGATTTCTAAAATTTTAGGTCCCGGAATGCATCCCAAATTACTTAATATTTTTAACGGAAATAATTATATATTTATTGCATAATTTTATAATAATTCCGAAGCTCCCAGAACGCCTTTCCTTCGCGTTCCGCCAGAAATCAAGCCCTGGATATCGATGTTTTGAAAACATCGATGCTTTTATAGAAACATCGATATGCCAATGCGGATGTTTTTTAACATCAATGTTTTGTGAATAAAAAATTCCCGAAAAGAAAATTTTGTAAAAGTTAAAGTACGAAATATAACTGAAGGAACCACCGTCAGTTTGTGCTCGATTTAAAGGAGCGGTGTTTGTACTTCATCGAGAAGACTTCTCTTGCCAGAGATGACCCGTAACGGCCTGGTACTTTATATCCTACGTCTTTCCGTGAATTTCGCACGAATCGAGTTCATGGAATCGAATTTGGAGGGGCCTTCTATCACTTTGTTTTAACTGAAATCTTTATTATAAATTAATAAATTATTAATTAAGAATTCGGCTACTGTCAAATTAAACTTTGTTGCGCCTAAATTTTATGTTAGAGGTTGCAAAACCAGTCACAAAACATGGATGTTAAAAACATCGATGTTTGTAACCGTCGATGTTTTGTTATTAATGTCGCAACCTTTCGTACTCGCAAAATAAAATGACACTTTTATCATAAATCATATATCGTTTTAAAACGAGTCGTATCATAAATAAATGTTTATTTATTTTTTTACTGATACATTAATGCTTGATATGCGGCCTTCGACACGGAGTTCGATACACATCACAACTTACCTGGATCGAGAGGATCATGTTTACGAGGGAAACATGAAAACAATTGAATGATGCTACATGTGGGGGAAATTATGGAAGGGAAATATGAAAAGACAAACTGAGTCAACTTAACTAGTTAAGTAGTAAATAAGAAAATCTGAATCAATGAAATTATAATTTCATTACCTAGGTAAAAAAAAAGAAAAGAAAATTAGAATCATGTATATAATCCACGCACTTTTTTTTAGACTTCGCTTCGCTCGTTGCGCGAGGAGTGGGGAGTTTGGTTATTTTGACAAAGAATTTTATATTAATTTTCTATTGTATTTATTTTTTTCTCCCTTTCAAAATTTAAGTAGTATATGACTTAGTGTAGGGATCACAGAATTTTGAAAATGTGCACACAATTCACTTTTCCCCATAGCACGTCATGCGCAGTTTTTAACTGTTTTTTGACGTAAAATAAATAAAATAGTTTCTATTTCTAGAAGCGAACATTTCTGGTTATCAGATTTCGTTGCAATGCTCGTTACTATCATTTCTTCTTCATTGAATTTATGTTGGCAAAGAAGTGGGGAAGATATTCCGGAGCTCAAGAAAACGCGCGCGTCTAATGTGCACCATGGGCGTTCACTGGTTCTAATGGCCTCTCTGGCCAAAGGCCCTCGGTCGTTTTGTCGCCGCCCGATCATTAGAACCCTTATAACGCGCTTGGTGCATAAATAACTATTTCATTTGAATGAAGAAAAAAGGAGCAATCCTGGGCGTGGGGTAATGGACTCACCCTCTCGCGATGCGGCTCGTCGTCGGAGTCGGAGCCGGACTCGGAGTCGGAGTCGGAGTCGGAGAGGTCGCGGCGCGCGGCCGAGGGCCGGTCGCGCAGGGCGGTGGCGGTGGCGGGCGCGGGCGCTCGCCGCTGCGAGTGCGCCGACGCGGAGGTGGCGGTGGTGGCGGCGGCGGCCGGCGCGGGGCGCTGCGGCCCAGCACGCCGCCCCCGCCCCCGCCCCCGCTGCGCGTCGCCAGCCCGCGCGCCGCCCGCGTCGCCCACGACGGACCCGCTCCCGGCGGCGCCTGCCACACACACAGAGGTTAGCCTCGATCAATCAACGAAGTCAAATCGAAGGGGTCAGCGCCTTTTTCCAAAGTTTTAAGGAAATGGAGAATGGTCAGGCTAAAGTTACATAGTAACTACACTGTAAAAAAGGACATTAAATATAATGTACATACATGTATTGTTCCTGAAACTTAATGTAATCCTGAACATTAAAAAGAACTTAATAGAACGTGCGCCAAGAAAGTCTCTCCGCACTGAACCGAAACAGGGCCTCCTATTAAAACTTGCATTTATGTTGGGAGGCAACCAGATCAATTGTAAACAAGTGAAGGGGACAGCACTTCCAGCATCCATTATGATTGTGGTAAGTACGCAATTGTAGTACGTTTTCAAGATGCAGCTCGTGCTACCAACATCATTTCTGTTGCAAGCACTCTTCACCAGCGAGGTGCCACTGCAGAGAGACTTTCCTGGCACGCTATATTTGTAAATTAAATTTAATGCAAAAGTTAAAACAATGTACATTTAATGTAGAGGTTCTGCCGTTTCCCCCGCCTCTCATCATTCACCTCATGTGTTCATAATCACATCCATCAAGATCATTCATTCCCGATAAGACCATAAACTTTGACTCTTGCATCGTAATCTACATGTGTACATTAATTTTAATATGCGCTCATGATAATTACATTAATGTTCATTTCATTAATGCGGAAATTTCTGACAGTGTATGTAAGACTATCTAAGAAGGTGAAACATCTACAAGTTTTAAACAATTTAAAACTTCCTTTCTACGAAATATCATTTTAAAACGTAATTCTTTGATTAAAATTTGGACTATTACGAGATTAATTAAAAGCGCCATGAAAGTAAACAACGACGGCTCTTTGAAATTCTGTGTTTACCTGTTCTGTGTGTACCTGTTGTCTGACCGCTTACATCCGTTTGAAGACATAACTAACATATAAACATATTTTCATTTTCTTTTCCACGTGTGTCAATTCTTACGATATTCTTTTTAGCGACGATATTTGAACAGTGTAAATCACCCGTGAAAACTATCCCGAACCTCTAACTGCACATACTAAACTGACACTGAGATATTAAGAAGTGGCTGGTTCGGTTCATCTGGCTAGCGGAGAAGAATATATTTCCCAGATCTTCGGCGACGGTCAACTGTTTTAGAACTTGTCAAAAAATCATCTATTGTCCTGAACAAAGCAACAAATATCCGGTAAATTCCCGAGTGCGAAGGGGTGAGGGGCGACTCGATTAAATCATTTCACATGTCCAATTTTAGCACTGTCCGAATATATGAAAGCACATGAAATGCTCTCAAGTTACCTCTACGCAGTCAGAGAAACACAATAGTTGGAAATCGAAATCATCCGGATGTGGGGCTTGGAAAGACAATATAGATAGAAATCGGACTTGTGTGATTTGTTCCGTAAAATTTATGTAAGAATTTGCTCAAACTTCTTGGTCATTCAAAAGATTTGGAAGTGCAAAAGACGTCAAAATTTTGATAAGAGCCAATATTTTGCGTAAAGTATTGTTGAAGCACCTAGAACTAGATCTAGTGTTTAGGATCTGGCGAATCTGTTTGCCAAGTGTCTTAGATTTTATATACAATCGACAGCAAACATCTTAAGTCATGGATTTTGGGGATAGTATTTATTATTGTTATTATTATTATTATTATTATTATTATTATTATTATTATTATTATTATTATAGCAATATCTAGTTTATGAGACTTGCATGCATTAGACAAAAGAAAATCAGTGAAACTCAAAAGAAAAAATCTGTGTGTTCAGAAAAGCTCCATCGTTGATCTGTCTGTATTATCTCTTCTTCACAATAATGCATTTGCATAATATTTCGCTGCCAGTGGATCCTTCGAATAGTAATATTCGTCCGTAGTAATCGTCCGAGTTGCCGTCGTTGCCGCCCAAGAGGATAAATATCATACACACGAAAGTAATAGTGACAAATTCGGTAATCAATGAATTGAGTAAATGAAAACTCACCAACTTGTTTACAAGTATAATGATGGAGCGACTGACCAGCCGACCTTCCAAACCAAGTTGATTGACGTTTCAACAGACATTTTGATTAGGTTATTCGATCACGACCCGGGACGACTGGTCCTCTCCGACCCAAGTTAACGAATAAATATTCATTATCTTACACGCGCAAGAAGTCAAAGTCATGAATTCAAGAGGTCAAAGTCATGAAAACCACGAAATTCACACCATGATTTCCCACGAAAAGTAAAGACAGGTATGAGAGAGAATACAGCATGTACAAATATCGGGAAAGAAAACTAGTCACTTCTCACACAGTTTTTCTATAGCATATGTACTTTTTAGAAGTGTATGTACTTTGGTAAACACAACTGACGTTTAAATTTTTTACTTTCGGAATCCTAAGGTAAAACATTTAAATTATTCACGTTAAATATTTTATTTTGTTTCATAAGTCAGCTAGCTTAACGTTCACTTCCACAATTTAGTATTATTCATTCGTTGTTTATATGTAGTTGTAGCTAGGTATGTAATATGTGATGCACATTTTTGTTCATGTTTCATGGCCGACTGAAAATGCCTTGGTGACGTCTGTGTTATAGTTTCTTAATTAAACGATTTCTCTTTTCTGAATTCTGATTAGCTGGTGTGATTTTTAAATTTGCATGGTGGAATTTTAAGTGCACGCATGCTATTAACTTAGAGATAATGAACTAATTTTAGTGGAATTAATGCACATATTTACTTAACTAAACGATAAGCAATATGTTTTTTCTGGTTTTTACTTTTTCTTTTCTAATAACGGTCTTATTTATGCTTCTTCTTGCATTATGTATGATTTTCGCAGTATTAACAAAAAATATTCATCAATAATCACCCAGGCTATACAGAGAGTTTATTGTCTGTGTGAGTGTAGAGAGAGTTTTTTATACAGACAGAATGTATTCAGTAATAGTATACACTTTACACGCAGCATTACGAAACCTAGAACACTTACACACCTTGTCCCACTTTCTTAGAGTAATATAACTTCGGTTTCTGGGTTTATTATTATGATTATGGGAGGGACCATAAGACGTTCGTCACATTTAATGTAAACACGAGTAACGTATCATTTTTTTAAATTATTGCTGTAAATTCTAATAATCAGAACTGCAGTTCCCGGATAAACCATTTTATTTCGTTGTCATCGGGGTAAACGAAAGCCGATTTCCTTGGAAACGGAGAAGAGCAAAATTTATAGCCTCGGACTTAATCTTTACATAAACCACATAAACAAGAATCACATTAATACGGGTATTATTCTTATAATCCAACCGGTTTTCGCCTGTCGTCCGTTTTGTAGCTCAAAGAAATTTCTCTGCGTAGAGCGACTGTAGGAAGAGGGTGCGGCGGTCGGGAAAGGAACAAGACGGGCTTCGCGACGCTCTTCCTAGACTGTGCCTTTGGGTTGCAAGTTTCAAAGGAAAGTCGGAAAAAAACAAATGTACTGGACGTCACGACACTGAATTTATAAATCCCACTAGTCAGTTCCCTAAATATAGCTACTAAATTTTAAGAGTAGCAAATTGAGCAAATTTTTAGTAGCTTGCTAGATAGATTAAGTTATTTAACTAATTTTTTTCTCACATGTTAAGCATTAAGTAATCGTATTTCCTTGTATTAATAAAATAATTTTAATTTTACGCTGTATTTATAATGCAATAAAAAAAATGAAACGTCGTCAATAAAACTTTATTATTGTTGTATCTTGAAAACCTAGCATTTCAAACCAGACTACGTACGAAACTATCATTTTCAGTTTCTCGCATAACGCTTATGTAGTATAAAGAAAGTTATGTTGCTGAGAAATATGACGATTTTTCGACAGAAAAATTCGTAATATAGGTTCCTTATAAATTGCAGAGTTTGAATTGAATAATACTTGTTCCCACTATGTACTAAATTACTTGTACTTCCTCTAACACTTTGTGTTTTCAGAATTCACTTTTTGTGGGTCTTTAATACCGAAAAATTGGTTTTGGGCAAACGTCTGCCCGTCTGTGAACGTCTGCTAATCCGTGAGCAGAAGTTTTAAGAAAATTGATATTTTCCGAAGGATCGGACTGATGTCACAGCCCCTGAAACGGATATTTTAATTGTTGGAAAAATTTTCATGAAGCCTCATGAACATTTTAAAATTTTTCTCAAAAGTATCACGGAATTTCTTCTTCAGTATTTGTTCTCAGATACAGCAAAGTAGGCATGAAAATAAGGGTAGGTCTTATTTTCGTTGAACTCTGAATTATCGGAAATTCCCCAAATGTTAAAAAGAAATCGTTATCTTCCTACAACTGCATTATTGAAGACTGAGATATTTTTCCTGAATCATATCTGTTCTTCAAACGAAGTCGCGTACAGTTTTTTCAAATTATGAATATTTTTCGCGTAATTTTGTGTGAAATAGCACCTCACTCAAGTCATAAAATCGATTTTCATCTGGTCTTTGAGTAAGGTAATCATTATTGATAATAGGTTTTGATCTACGACGGCTATCTTGTTTTATTTTCTTTTGTACTACAAACGTAGTATAGAGTAAGTTTTGTAATGCTCAGCAAAGGAATAAAAGAATCGGCGATTTTTCGACAGAAAAACTCGTGTTGTGGGCCCCTGACAATTGACAATTCGCAAAAGTGGATGATTCCTACACCTACACGAACCTCTTGTAGGTTCTTGATACCGAACAATGGTTTTACGGCAGATCGTTCTTCTGTCTGTGTGTGTGAAAAAAATGCTAGAGATTAAACCGTAGGCAGGATTTTCGCAAAAACTGAGGCCCGAACCTTCTGGCTGGTATCACAGCCTCTTGAATTTGAAATGGATATTTTGTTTTTAAGGATACTTTACTTTAAGTCCAGCCACATTTGCAAAATTTTCTCAAAAATTGCTCAAAATCTTTTTATTACATTTCTTGCTCTATGAGAGCAATTTTAAAAATGGTACAGATCAGATCTTCCTAGAATTCTCTGAATTTTTGAAAATTGCGGAAGTTAAAACATTTTTGGACCCCCTCCGTCAACTACTTTTCAAGAACTTTTTCTTTGTGGAAACTGTTCCCCTAAATTAATCTTTATATCACACTATGTATATTTTTTTCAAAATGTGAGTGAATTTTAGTTTTGAGTGAAATAAAGACAATTTTATAAAAAGGTTTTCTCAACAAACATTTATAATTAGAAACAGAGTTCTTTATCCAATGCAGGCCGTCACTCGATCGATGTCTTCTGGTTGGTTCTAGACGCCATTTTGGAATTGTTAGGAATAAAAATGTACGTTGATATGATTTGTACAGTGTGTGTTGATCCTTTTTCTATATAATGGAATCAGTGATGTTAATCCCTATATTATTTGTAAGCGTTCCATCAGGCCATAAAACAAAAGTTACATGGTCATTATCCGGTAACGCTATTTTCTTTCGTCCACGAGGTAAACTCTAAACGTTAGTGTCACGTTTAGGCATTATTATGGACAAGTGAAAGGCGATAAGCGGCTACAGTTACATCCATCTAGCATGATTTTAGGAATTTTGTAAATATTCGTAAAATTATAAATGTATTTTAGTATAATTATTCTTGCTTGTTTGCATTCTCTTTGCACAGGACGTGAAAGACACGTCCGAAAGCAAAGCTCTGAGCGTTATTGTATGACGTTCAGGCATTATAACGAACTTATAAACTATGAAGACAATCAAATGTGCACGAAAGTTGATCACATGGACACATATCAGATTTATTAAATATTTTTAAGGACGAAACATTTGTGTCATATTTTCATTGACTACTCTTCAAAGGGAAAGGAAAAAGAAAGACAAACAATCACAGAACTTCCTTGACAGTTCTGACCAGCTTGATGTGATTTGCGAAACACATTTTGAAGTTTAAACATTTTCGCACGGGAAATTTTTTAAAATAATTTTTAGTTGAAAACAACTGTTACATAAACCCTCAATCTTCCTGATCATAATTAATAGTGGTATTTAATGTAACTATTTCGCTAATAAATACGTTAATAAACTTATAGAAAACTGTAAATAAATAAATAAATAAACAAGACGAAAAAGATAGCTATTCTAATTTTAACACACCAGTTCGTTAAGAAACGTCTTCATATCACTGCCTTCTGGAAATGATTATACTAAGAAAATGAATTCAGAAAGTTTCGATAATATACTAAAAAATAAGAAACATTTACAAATAATAAGCAAATTTCCAAGGAAAATAAACTAGCAGGGTTACAATAACACACACTTTCTCGCATGTTTTGTCATTTTTGCTATTTTCGAAAAATTCAAGAGTTCAGAAAAAGTGCCATTTTTAAGCATCCTTTGCTCTCTCTGAGGAAAAAGTTAAATAAAAAAATTTAAGCCATTTTTGAGAAAAGTTTGAAAATATTTTATGAAAAGTACCCTCTTAAAATCACCATCAGTTTCAAATTCGCAGGGCCTCGTTCGGCCAGATCGAAGAACATTAGACGTCTGAACGGTTTATGCGCTAGCGTTGACAACGTCCACACGGGGGAAGGATGGACAGATTTTTACCGTCTAATAATTTTTTGGTATCAAGAATCCACAAAATATGCATTCTAATTACTCGTCTTACGCGAACCAAACTTCTTTGTGCTTGAAGTTCAAGTCACGTGATGACGCCGACAGTGGTTTCCTAGCGACACGAATAGCAGCAGCATTTCCTGTGAGGTAATCTACACTTATTCCCTCCAACTCGAAATGAACAACTGAAGGGGATGGAGCATCGTATCAGCTGAGCTGCCAATTATTTATGACGGCAATATCAAAATTACATATCATTAAAAGTATCCAGGTAGTGTAGGTATCAGTTTGTTTGCATTTCTATTTTGGCAAGACATTTCAGCCAATCGGCAGAAGAATGACAAGGTTCTTCAGAGGTTTTGTTTGTGAAATGATATTTTGACAAGTTTAAACTCTTCATTGTCAGACCCACAACACACTAAAATATGTTTTAAATCGGACAAAATGGCTTGGTTCCATTTTCATATTTTCTTATCTTCACTAACCCCTGCCAAACTTTCAAAATCCTCTCTCGTAAAATCTGATCAAAGTCAAACGGAACTATGTCATTGCGAACCCGCGATATTGCATATTATGACTAGCTGGTAATGGAACTCCACATCCTAGAGGCTGTCTGCCTTATCAAACTTCCGTGGTGGGAAAAATCTCAGTAAAACTAGGGCGATTCAACCATGCGATTTCAAAATATTTCCACGAGGCCAGAGATCGTATTGCGGGAACACGACGAAACTTGGCCCCAGAAAAGGGAACGGGTTTTCCAAGCTTGTTTTAACAAGCCCCCATCTCGATTACATGTTTCGTCCATATTCCTATTGACCCTACGAGCACTTGAGATGGCTCCTTGAGTCTGCCTTGCTTCTGGACATAGGTTTAGCTTCACTATACCCACGCTCTATTGAGCTTTCCTTTGCTAGTTGCGGGAGGAATAGAGCCTGAGGGGGGGTATTTTTGACTAATACTGTAAAATCAAATCTGTAGCTCGTTTCACGATGCAAATATATTTCATTTCGAAAATTTCTAATTTTCAAACGCAGGCAACCACGCTTGTTGGTATTATACTTCGTAGTATCGTTCGTAGTATTATACGTACTTATCCATTACTTTACGTACAGTAAAATAGGGGAGGGGTCGGATTCTGGAGTTAAAAAAAAAAAAAAAGTTCGCAAATTATATTTCTTTTCCATTCGCCACATATAGGTTTTAATGTTTTTTTTATTGAGAAATAAACTAAAAATATTTAGGTTACTTCAGTTTCCGGGTCAATGACTCCCATCTCAATGACGTTTTTGTCCAGTTTCCGTGATCCATTGAGCAAATGTTGAGGTGGCTTCTTGATTTGGTTCTGGACATAAATGAAACTTCACTATGCACACGTTTTGTTGACCTCTCCTTTTACTTGTGTTAGTAGAGCTGCAGGTGAATTACTATTTCGTTAGCAATGCAGAAAAATCAAATCTGTAGTTCCTTTACCGTTGCAGATGGGTTTTTTATAACTCAGAAACGAAAATGTCTAGTTTTTCAAATGTTGCTAATATCGCGCTTTTTAAAATTGTATTATTATTATTATTATTATTATTATTATTATTATTATTATTATTATTTTGTATCTTTCAACTATTTGTAGTTAAAATGTTGCAAAGGGATTCTGGAACTCAAAAAAGCGGGCGCAGATGATCTCCCCTATACGCCACATAGAGCTTTTACTGTATTTTGACTAAATGAATAGTAACAATACTAACGGTTAGAGGGCGTCTGAAACTCGGATAATAGGGCAATTGGCTACCGAAATTTGGGCCGGGTTCAAATTCAATCTCGCCGGCGGCGCTAGCCGAATGCGTTTACTACGCTCCGTGAAGTCACGAAGGTTAAGCGCATTCGAGACTCGCGGGTTCGTGGTTGGGTGACCGGCCAGGAACCCCGGGATCTAACGGCGTCGAGCCCCTGGCCGAAGGGATAAAAAGGCACTGACTGACTGCGACGTGACGAGACTTGACGATTATTAAAAGTAAAAGCACATTAATGGAGGATTACTCCCAAGTGAAAAGCGCTCAACGCCCCTTAAGGGACTTGGAGACGCGTTGCGTCAAGATGTAGACGCAACAAATTTAAAAAAAAAAAGGTGGCAGTTCGGTACGGGCTTATTGTTAAGACATGTCTGTGCGCACGTAAACTGACACGTCTCGAAAATACTCATTTTGTAGGTGAATGGTTTCAATCTCAGCGGAACGATTTTCTTGGCAGCCAGGGAAAAAATGTTCGTCGTGTACAATTTTTGAGCAATTCTTAATAAAGACACTTAATTTTCATGACTTTGCATCTTATGGTTTGCTTGCTTCGGCAGAATATCTTTTGACTTTAGCAGACAAAATTACATGGATGTATGCCATGGTGTAGAGTAAGTAGAAGTAGTAGTAAGAAGAGACAGACCACTGGGGAACAAATATTTAATAGAAGGTCCCGTCTGCGCCATTTGAAGAAGAGAATATATGTTCTCTGTATAAATATTTATTTAATGTTGTTCACATCACTTTTTATTATTCATGGCCCATTTTCTCTACCTAAGACGACCATATTCTATGGGCAATGGGGATTGATAAATCAGTAGATTTTCCTTCGAAGCATACACAACGTGCCACATCTGGTGAACACAAATATTGACTCATTTGGAGCTATCTGCTGGTCGAAGTTCGCACTAAACTATTCCAAGTGATACATCATGCAGACCCATCTATCAGCACTTCTCGCGTATTAATTTTCTGGATTCGCTTTTACGATGTACAGAACAGTTGGTGAGCAGCGTTCTTCGGAAAATGAGACAGTTATTTTTAATTTGATTTGGATTTCTTTTTACACTTATTTGTGTGAAATAAAAATTGTACTACAATATTGTAAAAGGAATGTAAATATAATGATTATCGGTGTCGTTAATGAATTATCGGTTAACCGGTTAATGAATAAATTTGAAAGCCGAATCTTCTTGGTTCTTCGTTTGAGCATATGGAATCAATCATGAATATTCGATTTAGTATTTATGATCTCGAAAGGGACCTCACTCATTCGTTTCATATCGAATGAAAGTGAGAAGAAAATGATTGTGAAGGCTTGCATAAGATTGCTGGTAAAATTGTAAATTTATTAGAAATTCCGTTTGTCGGAGAGGATAATTTACCAAAATTGTTTTCGGAAGGCAAAATGGGTAAGATAGACATGTCTGAAGATTTTGAAGGCATTGTAGATTTTGGAGTAAAGAAATAAGTGACACTGTGGAAGCATATTGTTTCTAAAGATGGAATCAATAAAAAAATATTTGACGTACTCGATTATTATATTTTTAGAGTTCCTAGTACGTTTTCAGGCAATTCTGGAGCTGCTCGTTGTTTTGCAAATACCCACAGCTAAACCAGAAAACAATAATTTGTATCAGTAAGTAATCGGTGCACCTCTATTCACGACAATATTCAGTTCAAGAGATATCTACTAAAAGAATAGTAGGGAAACCAAGACTTGTACCAAAAATCATTTAGAATGTTAATATATAATATGCCATATACGACACGCAACAAAAGTTGTCATAAATATAAAAGTAAAATTACCAAACGGCATTTTAGTCAGGTGCGTATGTGTCCCGAAAAACATCAGATAGTCCCGTTTTACTGACTTCTGTCCCATTTTTTCCTGTTCCCAATAGCTTTTAAGTAAGTGGCCAGCGAAAAGCGAACATTAAAAAAATGCATTATTTCCTCAAGGTTTTAAACATTGCCTTCTAGTACTACATCTCTACGTTTTACAGGAATAATCATCATAGAAGGCGCAGAGAATTAAATTAACTTTCAAATTAATTTATTATTTTCTATTCTTCCTTCAATTAATCAAAGGTTTTAGAATTTGAAATGTTTAGACAGTTTCAATTTCGTTTTTCGCGCGCCCTGATCACGAAGCCAAAGTTTGGGGAGAATTACAGCACTTTTCCCTTCATTTTCTCTCTAGCAGAAAAATACCGGTTTCATCCCAAGTGCACATCTCCCATTGACCAGTGCACAAATACTCCTGTTGACCACAGTTCTAATCCCAAACTCGATGTGCGCCTTTTGTGTTTTCGCAATTACCTTCAGGAGAAAAATGTAGGTGAAACATGTGAACCCCATATTTTAGTAGCTCGTTTGTTTTTTGTTTTTTTTTTTTTCTATGAAAAATTGTAAATTTCTCGGTATCTACATCTGTTTCAGTCTTTGATTTTTGGGGGCGGAATTTTCATGCAGGATCCACACGCGTTTGAAGTAGTGTGAGTTTCCTTCAGCGGCGAGCCTCTATCCAGCTACATATGTAAAGGCGGCTCCGCACATTCAGCATTCACCCAGCAGCGAGCTACTGCTCGCCCTACGACGAGCAGCTTGGCGAATGTAGGATTCCTTTGATGTGTCCAAGAGACCGACACGCGGTAAGTAGGGCGAGTGCCGAATGTTAGTCTCTCGGCAAATAGCAAGCACGCATCTACACTACTTGAGATTCGGCGAGCGGATGCTGGTTGCATGTCGAATACCGAATGTATGGAGCCTTTAATACAGATACACCCTCGCTGGCAATGTCAACCAAGGTAGGTTGCCGGCAAGTCTGTAGGACAAAAGTGGGCGTCTGTTGGACACGGTTATACATGATACATGCAAATATATCGGGTTAAGTACATTCCTGGTTAAGAAAGGGTGTTCATGTCCTGGATTTAAAAAAAATGAAATAACACTAGAAATTATTTGATAGGGTAAAAATGTATATATTCTCTATTATCAAAAATTGGCACCGTAAGGAGTGTATAAATGTTATTTGTATACACTTTGTATGTTTTGAATAGCCTCTTGAAAAAATCATAGTAGATATAAACGACACCAAGATTTTTAAACCCTCACCATTCATTTTAAACTAATCATGCAAAAAATATTTCTTGTGCTTCGATACAGAGCTTCTTCTCGTTGTTTACTGTAAGATTTAATTTAGTTCACAACCCCTTGATTTTTTTCAGTTAATTTGTTCGTGTGATGTGATGTGACATAACTAATTTTTTACATTTTTAACATTCCCCACTCCCTTTCATCTTTTTCCAATAAATAAACGTTATCGGTGCCGATCCGGTGGCCGAGATCGCTTAGGCAGAAGTGTCGTAGTGATCTCAGACCGTAAGTCGTGGGTTCGAGTCCCGCCTCGGGCATGGTTGTATTTGTGTTCGTCCTTTCACCCCTTATCAGGAAAACTTGGAAACTACTGTTGTATGGTTTCACTATATATGCATAACAAAATCTCTCAGCCGCCAGCCCATTACAACATGACTACCTTGGAATAGTGAAGAGGAAGGGAGAGTTTGCGGTTTAATGATTATTGTTGAGGCTTTTCTACAGCTGTCACTAATCAGTCACTACAGAATCACTAATCAGTGAAGAGGGTTTGTGGCTGGTTTCCTCAGGATTCTTCCATTTCCCTGTGCCTCATTCCACCATCTACTCCCATCTTCATTGTCACAGCTTGGAAACATAATGGCAACTGCATCTAGAATCATCACCATTTCGTTTCATCTTCATAGTTACCATAACGTTACCTCCAATAGTGATCGCTAATTACCTAGATGTTGATGCGACCTTCAATAAATTAATGGAAAGTATTTTCTATATGCATCATCTACCCAGAGCTTGTACGACATGTAAGTAAAGTGTGGTATACTTCCTTTACACCATGAAAACAGGCTTATTGGGTGCCGTGAACTACCATTGAGCACGCTCATCTGCAGTCATAAAACAATATTACGTGGCAGCACAATGTTCGTACTGGTGTACGAACATTGTGCACTTTGTAAAATGTTTTAGAAGTGAAAGTAGCTTCAAACTGGAACCTTACTTCGAACGGCGAATCATAAACTGTGAGTTACAGCATTAGGTACGAACATATTCATCCGGTATTGTGTACATATTCATCCGGTATTGTGTGTGAGCAATCATTCTACTACTGCTAAGTATTTAGATTAAATTTCACAGAAAAAATAAAAAAGGACTTAATCTTATAGTGTAATTTTATTGTATCTATTCCTACAATTAAATTTTACATAGATTCGCACTTACTGCTTATTTCCGACTCCCCATGCTATGGAGCAGAAGAGATAATTCTTCCCCAGAATTAATATTTCCCTAAAAATATACTGTGTAGTTCTCATTTTGTAGAATACTTCTTAAGAAACATAACACGGGCAACATTAAGAGTACACAATTGGACTGAGGAGAGGAAACAGAAACATCGGGCCAGAATGAAAGAGATATGGAAGCAAAGAAAATAAGAAAGTTGAAATAAACGTAGTCCATAGTGGCTCATTTGAAAATAATGAGTACACAAGTTATTAGAATGCCGAGATCATAAAAAATAAATGAATTAATGAATAAAATAAATTAGTATAAAATAAACAAATAATCAAATGAGCGTGAAAAGATTGGCCACATGACCGTTCCACCCTGTTTGAGGCAACGGGCCGAGCAGCGGCTGAGTGACGGGTTCCGAAGGGACCTGTGGTAACGGGGCGTTCCTCGGGAGAGATTAGGCCCCTTTGTGCAGTCTATTTCGGGCTCCCCGCCCCCCTCCGGCGCCCCTTGCCCCCCGCCGAGCAGGCACCGCCACTCTCCCTCGAATGAGCCGCATGCAGCGCACGAGCAGCGCGCATTGGGGCTGTTGGGCATTGCTTAAGTGCATTTGATTTGATTTAGTTCGTCAAAACACAGTAAAAACTGCATGCGGCGTATCGGGGAGAAATACAATCTACGCATGTTTTCTTGAGCTCCAGAATCTTTCGAACATTTTAACTATAAATAGTTCAATAATGAATAAAACTACCCAAGAAAGAGAGATTAGCAACGTTTAAAAGGTTGAACTTTTCTCTACCCGAGTTAAAATATTTATATGCATCGAAAAACTAACTATAGATTTGATTTTTTTTTTTTTGCATTGCAAACAAAATAGTAACTCTACTTCCACCACAACTAGCAAAAGGAGAGCTCAAAACAAAACATTTCGTTCAAAAAATTAATTCCAAAACATTGTTGACACGATTCATAATTTAGGCTTACACGATCACAAACTTGTACGACAACTAGCAGCTAAAAGATGTTTAGGGATAACTATTGTTATGTTTATCAATAATATAGCTATTTTTACAACTGTTAAAAGAAGGGTTCATTCGTTTGATTTGATTTGTTTCCCACCAAAGTATATACCAATGGCTAAATTTTTGTATGATTCTAAAAAATTGCACATTTTCAGGAGGGATGAAACGATTCAAAGTTTCCATTACAACCTAAAAACATTTTACAAATTTCAATAATTTTTAAAAAGTTTCAGTTAATTGCTATGATATGTGTCGCTAGAACTCGGAAGAACATATCTTATCTTTCCGCGAAATTACTATCTCACAACGGCCAAATCCTCTTTCACCCTTTGTTTAAACCTCCAACAGGAAACAACGGAATGAACCGGGATTTTTAACATCGATACCCTTACTCGTAGATACATGGTAAAATCAATAATTTATCATTGAATTTCTCTAAATGTTTGTGGGGGGAGGGGGAGAAGCAAATACACCGAACCATTTTAGACGCCACATTTTAAATTCGGTAGAAAGTTCATTTTTGTTTTATGTCTAAAATGATGTTGCTAAAAGTGAATTTTTATGAAAACGCAATGACAGTGAAACTGGGGAATTGTTTATTATGATAAGAAGTACATACAACAAATATATTTATGCATTTTAGTAATTTAACATATGACACGACGAATGACAGTTAATAGTGAAAATAGCTACTTACTAGACCCTAACTTAGGACGGGCAGTCATTGAACTCTACGATTATAAACCCAGTATTGTGCGAGAGTAACTATCCTAATATTGCAAGGTGTTGGGATTAAATTACATCACAAAATCAATCCCTTTAACTGTTGGCGTCGTAGCATGATACTTGTATGTTCAGTGTGAACACATTATAATGTCCCTACAAATTCACTAACAAAGAAAAATACTCAAGACACTTGCAAATAAATTGGACGTAATGCTAATATGATATTCTGTATATTTCCCAATTCAGCTCTTTTCTGACTACCCGGACCCTCCTTCACCGTAGTGAAGGAGAACTAAAACTCCAAAAACGTAATTGTAACAGAAAGTTTTCAAAGTATCTCGCTTTGTAGAAAATGATTAAAGAAACACAACCCGAGTCCCAACTGTACCGTTGCATGGTTCCCTGGGTGTCCCAGATATATTTTCCCTCATATTCCCCGCACGTTTCCCATGAACTGCATTTCCCCTGTACGTTCTCCTGCAAGCTCCCGAGCAAGTTCCCCTTGTACATTAAAACACGCAAAATAGAAAACTTCTTATCTATTGAATGAATATTTTTGATTTAAAAAATTCTGATATAGCATTCACCGCAAGAGTTTATCTGAGAGCTAGCATTGCCGCTGCCTCTGCAGTGACTCTGGAGGAGGTTCTTAGGTTCGAGTGCCAATGGTTGCTCTAATGACTGCTCGGATCGATAGTTTTCCGTGGTTTCTCCGATCAACACCAGGCGAATGCCAGAGCAGTACCCTACCGAACGGGCCAGCACCGCGCGCGATATTTCCTTTATGTTCGTCCTATCCTCTCCCCTTGCTTACACACACTTACACTAACAAACACAAAACTACATTACTACAATGTCGGGATCTTAGAGTTTGTTGCGTCTAAGGCGGTGCCCCACTGGGGGAGATATCTGGAGGCTCCGTGGCCCGTTTGGTAGGGTACTGCTCCGGCATCCGCCTGGTGTTGATCGGAGAAACCACGGATAACTACCGATCAAAGCAGCCAGCCGCTAGAATTCTCCTCCAGACAGCGGCTGAACTCGACCTAGCCAGTGTCGAGAATCCTGCCACCGTCGGGCCTCGAATCCTACGACCTCCCGGTCAAAGGCGCTGCAGTGACATCAATTGATGCCTTGAGCTACCTTTACCGGAGACATTCCCCGAAACAATCAATCAATCAATATGAAAAACACATATTTGCTCGTAAATATTACAAGAGGTGCGCGCTCTTACATCTCAGGAAACATTGCGGCATCGCGAGTGGGGCCGGCGCTGATCCTCAGTCGTCTCGTCGTTTGGCGGGAGTCGCTCGAAGAACAAGTTCAAAGAACGCCCCGTTATCAGTGCCACCAATGGCGTTATCTTCCCGCGTCAGTTCCCATTTCGGTGTGTGGCACGAGTTGCCTAAGGTTCGAATAATATTGAAGGGGCACGGAGACAAAAGTGCAAACCCTCGTTTCATTAATTTAAAATAACGATCTCAGAATGTCTAAAAAAACAAGCATTATGATCGAAACGCTGTACAAACGTGTTCATAGAACAGCAGTCATGTGTGTAGAAAGCTGTAAGAAGTATATGCAGAAACTAATACACACAAAATTACCAAAACCTTGTTTTTCCTGAAAAAAAAAAAAAAAGACTGACATGTGGGTAATTACTATCATTTCCCGACTCCCGTTTTAGTTAGGTGGCACTGTCACTTGCTCTACCAGGTAGCGATACAGCTTTGACAGTCCATTAACAACTGCAACAAAATTAATCGCACACGCTATTAAACTTCCCGATGATGTAACGTCTTTTTTCTAACATAATTAACGTCACTCTTGATACTTGTTATGATGTTAACTTTTGACAACTATAATGTGCGACTAATTTGTTACGAGATTTGAAGTGACAACACTGTGTAAAATGCGCTGGAGTTACCATGTGACCACGGACTGAAAACTGTCTTCTAATAATCTTTTATTGGACTGAGCGAATTGCGCATGGTGTGCCCGGAAGCTAATGTGACAAAAATACACCCGTTTCTATCTTGAATTTAATTAAGAGTGGCAAATCCAGTCCATTTTCAAAAATATAGTATTCGCAAAAGCAACGGTGACAAAACCACATCCCATCTTTTGTACATTGAATTTTATGAAGAATGGCAGATCTACTTTTTTAAACGTCTTGGCAAAAGTCATCGTGACAAAATACATTCCAGCTTCCATGGTGAATTTCATGATGAATGGTACATCCAGTTTTTTTTTTTTTTTAAATTGTCTTCGTGAAAGCAACGTTTACAAAAACATCCCAGCTCGAATGTTGAATTTCATGAACAACGCCAGATCAAGTTATTTTGGTTTGTTTGTTTGGAAATGCTGAATCGTCTTCACGAAAATGAGGTTTCAAAGTGACTTCCGGGCGCCCAATTCCAACCGCCTGGCGGGCCACGGCAGGGCCTGCGGCGCGTGCAATAGTGCTGGACATTGCTCCGTCTCCCCGTGCGATCATTGGAATTGTAAAGTACTGTCGGGAAAACAACACGTTCCACTAACTAGAGTACTTAAATAAAATAAAGAATATTATGTACACAACTCATTCAATGTATTAAGTTAACTCAAAATACAGTATCATCTCTCTGTAAAATAGATACATAGATGAAGAATGTTTGACAATTCTTATAAGAAACCATCGACACAAAACCATGTAAGTGTGCTACTGCTGTTTAGGAATTATTCCTCAATCCTGCATTTAACAAATTTAAGATTAAATAATAGAAATTTGTAGATTATGTCAAATGCAACAGACAAATACAACACTTTTTTATTGGGCATAATTCGGAAACAAAGTATCCTAGGTCCTTAAAATCAGGTTCTGTGTCTGTAAAGGATTATACTTTTTGAGAGGACTGATGAGTTTTGTGAGGAAATGTGTTCTGTGGACACGTGGGGCCCGAGTTATATTTTTTAAGCAGAATTCTACAAAATGAGATCTTTTTGAATCTTCTATCGCGTTTTTGGAGAGTTTGCTCTATTGTTGGCATATTGGTTTAGCGATGATTTGTCGTAGGCATTCCGAATAAAATAATTAGAGGCATTGTCTTTGCCAACAATATTGCTTATTGAAATAGCAGCTTTTGATGGTTTAGCCATCAGCATCAGTTTCCTCTTTCTTCGGAGCAAATTTTTGTTAACAATTCTTGTCAAAAATGCTCATTTCTTTCTGTATTCAGAATTCCACTTGTGTATGGTTTAGGGTAGGGATCACAGAAAACGCATCTCCCCTTAGGAAGTCACAGAATTAAATAAAAAATGGCTAAGCCATCGAAAGTTATTTAAATAAACAATATCGTTGGCAAAGACAGCGCCTCTAATTATTTTCTGTCGGGGACCACAAATTCGATATTTGGATGGTCAGATAACTCGAAATACACGTGAAATTAAATTGACTAACTCACGGACGGATGATGTAGGATGATGGCCTATTAATTAGTGTGAGGGCATGATAGTGTTATAAATAAGCTCAAATGAAAATTAATAACTAATATGATCAAATGATACATCTCTGAGAGCATAATATGAAGTTCTCCTCATCCAGATTTAAGTTATTCCAAATTAAAAAGTTCCAAAGGAATCGCAGACTTCTGGATCAAGTACAACAGTGCATCATTTCTTCTTGAACAACAGATGCACTTCGGTTCAAATGTAACGAATTATGCCGAAGGAGAAGAAGAAATAGAGATAAAGGAGTAAAGAATAAGAGATAAGAAGAATCAAAAAGGAAGGAGATGAGAAGAGAAGAATAGGAGAAAAAATAAGATTAAGAAAGAAGAAGAAGAAGGATTATAAATAGAGGAGGAGGAGAAGAGAAGAAAAGGAAAACAAGGTTAAATCTGGTTTACCAAGTGTTGTAATGAATAGTGAAAGTTTCACTAAGCATCCGCTGCTTGAAACATCAAGACACATTGAATTATTTAATAATTTGTACTTAAAAATAAATGCTATTTCCGGAAAAAATGTAAATAAATACATTATTACGATAAATATATTAAATCTTCCAAAAAATACTTTATAGGCAAAATTTTTCTATTTCAGATTCAATATTTTGCCACGAAACCTATATATTTTAAGTTTCTGAAAGATATGACCATTAACAAAAAAAGCATGCACAGACAAGAACTTTCCAGCTTTACGAATCTACTGAATATTTATGAAGCTTGGCTGCCTAGTGTTCGTCCGTTAGGTCAAGAAAAACATCATTTTGGAGAATGCCAGTAAAATCTAATCAACTGTTCGCTTCGTTAAGTGGGGAGAAACATTAACCGAGGAAAACGGGTGACACAATAACTCCCGTTGCAATGACATCATAATCTTTTGTGACTTCGACGGTAGTTTCTAGTGCCACCACTCATGAACTTTATCAAGTTTCAGTCTATTTAGCAAATATGTTTTGAATTTACATGAGTCACATCACATGAATTTCAGCATCTGAGATAAAAAAAAAAGCTCTAAATAAATTGCTACGAACATTAATTATGCAAAGTCTATATGTATTTGCGTCATAGCATATTGTTACGGTAATATTTTTAAAAATTCACAAAACGGAAGGAACATTCACACGTGTTTGAAAGTTGTTTGCATTTAAAACATTTCTGGCGATGATACATTCTCATTATAACTGTAATATATACATTACTAAATAAAATGTTGTTACACCACATTGTTTAGTGTGGACACGAAAAAAAAAGAAGTTGAAAGGAAGTCAGAAAGTGTGGGGCTGATATGCCAATTCATTCAGAAGGGGCACCATTCTCCCCAAAAAGAAAAAAAAACAAACAATGAGAGTGAGAAGCTCAAAATGAAATTATTGTTCGTTCTGAACCTGCCAGATGAATATCACTAAATCATAATTTGCATACAATACTCTAGCAAGCGGTTATAATGGTAAGTCTACAAATACAAACAGACACATTCTCTGTCTGTCTGTCTGTCTGTCTTCTCTCTCTCTCTCTCTCTCTCTCTCTCTCTCTCTCTCTCTCTCTCTCTCACACACACACACACACAATTTATTTTCTTTTATGTGCCTCAGGTTTCCATTCATGTTTTTATTAGTATTCATTCTGTACCTGAAGAAACAAGTGAATACTGATGGTCAAATGACAGATTGCCACCACTAAGAACATCGGGCTTATTCTTAAAACTTCTTACTTTTTTTGCTTCCAGTACGTTTTGTTGAGAAACAATAAGGAACAACAGACACATATAAATTGTCTTAAAACATTTCGTTATCTTAATGCAATGAAATAGTATTGTATGATAAGGTTAATTTGTAATGTTAATTTGTAATTCACTTTTCCCCATAGCACGTCATACGCAGTTTTTAACTGCTTTTTTTTGACGTAAAATAAATAAATACTTAATAATGTGCACATCACACTACGTAAGATGGAAAGAAATAAGAACCGTTTAACTCCTTGTAGAAAGCAGAAAGATTCAATATTTGTGTGATGCAACAAGACGGGACGGGTTGGATTTCTTTCCTAAGCAAACTACACCTTTCTTTCATTTTTATTACATTTAATTTTGAAAGCAGTCATACTCCAGAAATACATTTTCAATGGAGTGGATTGAAAGAGTAATACACATGCCTAAGAGGTATAAAAAATATTGTTTGAATACATTGTGATTTCATTAACATGACGGTAAAACTGATAGGCCTATTTTGTAAAAAAAATTGGTTGACACACGATTATTGCTTGCCTTTAATTAATTACAAATTATTAATAAACTCCCTTTTTAAATTGTGAAATTCTCGTCTATATTCACATTG
Organism: Teleogryllus oceanicus; assembly: GCA_964035755.1. Classification (NCBI taxonomy): domain Eukaryota; kingdom Metazoa; phylum Arthropoda; class Insecta; order Orthoptera; family Gryllidae; genus Teleogryllus; species Teleogryllus oceanicus. Next base: position 20,772,241 of record CAXIVR010000013.1, read on the forward strand.
CGAGCTGCTGACATGCAAGTTTTCACGTTCAAAATACTCGTATTTCAACTGTATTCTGTGGATGAGTAGCGAATAACCTCAATTCAGCACGCGAATTTGCGAATCCGCGACAGAGGGCTCTGCTCGCTGATGACGTCATACTGCAAACCTATCCACGCGCCATTTGCAAAAAGAAACTAACCCTTTCATCCAATATTTTTCATACATTTCTTTCAATTTTGCACTATCTACCTCAATCATATTGATCCAATGAGTTTACATTCATAGTACGCATTGAAATAGCCGATTGAATAGCGAATTATGGATAGACATGGCACTGACGACACAAACAGTTCACGACGTGGGAAGGGAAAGGTGTCCCCGTTTCGATAGAACAAACACGTGTCCTTGGATCCTTGGCCACGTGTAGTGGTTGGGGAGGGGGTCGGGAGAGAGGAGTTAGGGCCTTAGGGTCAATGACCTATTACTCAATTGCTGACACTTGCGACCCCAATACGATGTAACCCATATGCCTCTGCAACACAACAAGTGGTCGCCGGTGTGAACTAAGAAACAAATCTTTCTGGAAATCATTGTAAGGTACTTCGCATATAAAATTAGTTAGACGATTTTTGAGAACATATTGCAAGCCGCTCCCAGTGCTCTTTGTTCTGCTTCCAGCAATGTCTAAACTTTTTAATAATTTCCCTGTTATATTAAAATGCAAAGAATTAGTATTTAAGTACAAAAACGAAAAAGCAAAAGTTTGTCTCCTTTTCTCCGTTTTTCGTCGACAAAGCAGCTGGTTGATAGGAAAGTATACTTGACCTAATTAGCTACTTCCTGATCTCGTGAGCCTGTCTGTTTTGCTGGATAATTAAACATCTTTACGATGTCTGAGAAATTCACTTCACATTACTGAAATAATTTTAATAATTTTCTAAATTGATTGTAACATTTTTTCATAATAAAATCGTACAATTGTGAATTGAAATAAATCGTTGAACATTTTTACCCGAAACACATCGAAAGATTAACAAAACAAAATTCAACGCGAATATTATAAAAATCAATACATTATTTTTCAAAAATTAGTGTTACGTCACTTCAAAAAGTAACAATCGATTAATTGCAAAATGAATTCTCTTCAAAGAAAAAAACAATGCTCTGCTAAGAAAAAAGTTTACGAAGAAAATCTTCTATTTTTTTAAGAGAAACTTTCTCTTTGCTTTGCTGCAATTCTGCGTCGTCACTTCGCTGCCGCTCCCATGTTTAGCTACTCTTCATGTAATAGTCCATTCTTACTTTCAGGATATACTTAAAAGTATTCACGTCGCTTTAATATTATTAAAACATTTTAGAATTGGAATCAAGTTATCCGAGATGATGTAAACCAGACCTTTTTTTAAAAAAAGTCGACATCTAGGGTACAAAAATGCATGAGCCGGAAAAATCAATCATTAACAGATGTTTTCGTTTACATTACGCTGGGGGACATGATACAATAATATTACCGCATATCACACATTAGAATAAATGTGGTGGTAAGTTTCATCACTTATCCCCATTTTCTCATCCTTGCGATTTCCCTTCACAATCATCCTGCAATAATTTCAGAAACAGTATAGCACCTTACCTCTAACAAACTGCCATTGAGTGATCCGGCTACAGCGAAGTGTGGCAATGTTGCACTAGCGGAGAGCCCCAAAAACACTCTGTCGAATATTCCCGCGGATGTCCGCACACCCACACGAAGAACAGAAGCCATTTGAACGATTGAACCAGCTTCCGACCGCAAAACAAACTATCAACACGAACCCGGCGGGTTCTCTTCACAGATCAGCCTGTATGGCGTCCACTGCAGCACCGCTCTGAAGCCGTTGGTTGTGGTCCGCGCCCTTCCTCTGTTCTGCCGTGGTCGTGGCGCCGAGGAGGTTTTGAGCTGCGTGGCGGCGACCGGGAGAGCGTCCCTATGCAGTCGGTGCCTGTTCTGCGCATGCGCGCTACCTCCAGGGGGTTGAAATGACGGTCGCGCCGTCTCCGTACAGTAGTTCTTGGCTGGCTGCTGGACGCGTCTCTCGGAAGGAACAACTTGCGTTTGTGTGATACGCAGACCTGGAAAACTGGAATTTGTTGGGGGTGGACGCAAAAGAAGCCATGACGGGAGAGGGGGGAGAACTTATCTTTCTAAAAATGTGTTAATGCGAATAATTAAATTTCATCTGCCCTTTATTTGAAATCCACCGTAGCGCACTCAGGGGTGGGGGGGTGGGGCTGAAACCCCCTCCAGAAGCCAATGCCACGTATTCACACAAGTACGGATTTTCTTAATTTTCTATACTAATAAAAGTCATTTATTAAATTATAAAGTTAATTTATTATATTATAACAATTGAATTCGTTATAAATAACTATGAATCAAAAAGTAAAAATCAATTTTAGGTTCAGTATGGATGAAATTTTTTTAAGAAAACATCACTACAACTAGTGTAACCCCCCTCCCCCACAGTAATATCTCAGTTGCGCAATAGAAAATGTCTCTTTTATTATACTTTTATTTATACTTTAATTTAAACTTTTGTTATTAAATATTTGTAATAAATTATGAAGAATAATTTATGTAAATACAGTATTATTATTATTATTATTATTATTATTATTATTATTATTATTATTATTATTATTATTTTCAAATCTCTCGCCTAGCGAGGTGCCATGCAGCCGACACCGGGACCTTTAGAGAACCAAGGTGCCTGCTTCGCTTGCAAACTCGGGCGGTCAGGATTCGAGGGTGATGTCAGGTGATGTTACATTAATAAAAACTACCTCACGACGCGTGCAGTTCTCAGGAGAACAGCCTTTTGCATTGTATGAATGTGCCAGTTGTTAAGGCCAAGCCTTGCAGACGATGAAGTTAGTTCTTCAGAGACCAGTCCATTTGCAGAGAATTTAAATTTATTATTATTATTATTATTATTATTATTATTATTATTATTATTATCGATTTCATTTCATATCTGTATGGAAACTACATAAATTCTACAGATTAATGTAATCAACTAATCACGGTCAAAATTATGGCTATAATATTGAATATAATTATGTACATTGATTTCCCACAAATTTCCTGACGATTCTAGCCATCGAGATAGTAGCAACCTTTTGTATAAGCTTTCATAGGTGTTTAGGAAGATATAATTCCTTGAAACTTTGATCCACAGTCTTCGGGATCGCTCCTGTATACGAATAATTTCGAGTATATGAATTTCTTTTGTATGTATTCTATGAATGCTATTTTCGAAGGATATACTCTAAGAGACCCACATACTTAAAGTCTTCTTTTCCGTGTATTTCAACTGAAGATTGGATGTGTTCGGGATTGAGACATTGATAATATCGTTTTGCCTGTTTTCTTTATTGAAATCAGGCCGAATGCAGTTCTGTCTGTGAGAATCGCTCAGTCCCAGTACAGGCGATAAGGATGATTCTTCAAAATACTCTCCGGGTTATACACGTAGTGCAAAACTCGTGCTTAAGCTGTTAACTGGTATTTCTGAGCCATCGAGGTGGATTATTTTCGCTCCTGCTTCATGCCTGTTCCTGCACTCAGATCAAGTTATAAGGGAGCAGTTGAGGTAATGTACTGAATTGATTCAATATGTCCACCACAGTATCAGCAGCGGATATCGTTCACTCTTGGGTCCAGAAGTCCGAATTCTCTGTAGTTGCGTGATGGAATTACGTGATCTTATATGGCAACCACGATTCCTTCAGTTTCAGGGAAAATCTACTCTAAGATCAACTAGTTCTCGATGACTGTGTAACAATCTGTGCTTGGCTGATCACCTGTGGATATCATCTATTAATAGGTTTTGCCATCCACGCGACAATATTATTATTACCATTAGTATTATTATTATTATTTCTATTATTATTATTATTATTATTATTATTATTATTATAGTTATTAAAATTATTCTATACTTCTTGGTACAAAAGCCTTTGTAATACATATTCAAGGATACTTTATATTTATTTATTTGATGTCAAAAACCGTTAAAAACTGTGTGTGGTGAGATACCAGGAGAAGTGAAATCTGCACACATTGTCATAATTTCTAATCCTCACACTTAACCATATTCGTACTGAATTTCGAATTCAGAACGAAAAAACATCATTTATCAGTTGATGATAAACATCGCAATTTTTGAAGCATGAGCAATAGATGTAATTAAATATAATTCGTTTCATTATATGACGGTAAGAGCAGATTTCCTCTCAACGCCAGGAAGCGCGGAACGCCCCCCCCCCCCGAGCGTCATCCCATGTGGTCTAGTGGCTATGATACATGGCTTTCACACAGCAGGCCCGGGTTCGATTTCCGATATGAGAAGTTTTGCAGAACCGACAATAGATGTAGTTTACAATATTCGTCTGATTATACGATGGTAAGCAAAAATTGTCGTATACATATTCGTTCAAGATTTCCTCCCATTGCCAGGCAGCGATGGACGCGCCCCCAGCCCAAGCGTCCTCACATGTGGTCTAGTGGCTAGGGTACCTGGCTGTCACCCAGGAGGCCCAGGCTCGATTCCCGTTATGGGAATTTCTGTAGTGTGGGCAATAGCTGTAGTTAAGAATATTTGTTTTATTTCATAAGGTTAAAGGAAGATTGTCGTATCCATTTTCTTTATATATTTATAATATAATGTAATAGCGAGAATGAATCAGCGAGATACAGGAACGCCGTTCCGTTAGAAATCAAGCCCTACGTAAGACCAAAATCCAAATAATCGAGAAAAAGGTATTTCTAATCCTGTTGTGTGGGTGTAAAAGCTGAACATTGAGATAGGCCGAAAAAAGGAAGATGCTTTTGAAGTATGGACACGGAAGAAAATATTAAACGTACAATGGGAGGGCAAAAAGATAAACGCCGAAATTTTGAAAAGAAAACAGAACTTTCTAAAAGCCAAAGCCAAAAATGGAAAATAAAATATTTTGGACATACTGTGAGTAGAACAAAATCCCTAGAAAAGGATATTATGCTTGGAATGATAGAATGAAGCGGAAGGAAAGGGTGTAAGTGGCATAATTGATATGACTAATACAAAATATCACAAACAAAAGGAAAAAGGCAGTTCGAGTCCGAGTGAGCAATGAAGAAATTGCTGTGTATATCCAGATAGGTCTAACAAGGGATGGCTTGCGATCTATGTTCTAGTACTATTTCTCTGCGCGTTGAGACCCCGCGAAGAATTGGGACCTGCAGATAAAAGGAGAGATGCTCACAGCCGCTGCTTGACCGGGACTGGAGCCGACAAATAGACATCATAGCACTGAACAGTGTGTTTGATACCCTCAGTGTTTCATGCATACATTCTGCCATTATTAGGGAAGAACTCGCTGAATTATCGGCGCGTCCCCTCCCAGTTTCGGATAGCAAGAAAAGCGAAGGAATGATGCTCAAGTAATACGAATGCAAATATCAATGTTCAAAATTAAAACATCTTTCAAAAACCTGGTTTAGAAACATCGACCAAGTTCGTGCGGAAGATTTTGTTTTGACAGTGGCCGTGATTGTTAATTTATAATTACGATTTAGACAAAACGGCAAAACAAAGTAAAAAGAATAACAGCGAAACTTAACCTGAAAACTATCGCCGAGGGTCTTATGGAGTGAGTCACAACTTCTCAAATGGGTACAGGAAGGTGGGCGAGAGACCTTACACCTAGAGTGCTTGCGTTGGCCGCCTCTCTGCGTACGGTAGGACATACGTAGGAAATGCCAGAAAAATGGGGTCATTTCTTGGGCTGAAGATAGTCTACTGGATGAGGATGTTACAATCACCGTTGCTTTATTCGAACACATGTATTGACAGGGAATAATGCAATATTAGCACATCGATAATAAACATCAGGTTTCATAAATGTTTCATTTTTTTACGAAATATGTTCATCCCTATTCTCGACACCTAGATAAGGATCGCCGATTTAATACATTTGCATTCTGATTCCCTAATATGAGGTTTATCAGTGACTGGTATGCTACGTTTTACTAGTAGTATATAAATCTTATAAATTGAATTGCAACCCGATTAAATGTTACTGATAAGCGTGTACGATGTTTAGAAAAATGGTATCTTAATGTAGAAATGTAAAAGTTGCCAAATTAATAACTGTATAACAAAACATAATTTATCCCCCTCATAGACGGATATTCCTCTTCTAGTGTGGTGTTCCTGTCTAAGGGTTAAAGTTATATTGCTTTCGTGCAATTTAATGCATTAAAAAATACATATATATGTGTCACAATACAATGATTTAACACATCCTTTTACTTTATCATTTACGTAGTTTGTATCAAAATGACGCGCCGGGAATTACTTATTCCAATCTTCAAGTTTATACAAATACAACAGAATCATTTTATATCAATATAACTTACTAAGTAAGCTGGGACATGTCACGATTCTTAATATTATATTTTAATGTTTGTTACAGAGTTGGATTCAGGATGCATCTCGCCTGCGCGCTATTTTACCACTTCTTCAATTTTGTCCGAAAGTACGAAAACTGTTTTAAAATTTTACTTGAGAAACAGATTCATCAGGTGAAGTCTATCAAGGAGACAAACGCCGTTTTGAGATCAAAAATCGAGTCGCAGGATAAAAGAGCTCGTGCGTAATTTCGGCTCATACTTTCTTGTAGAGGAATGATAACGGAAGATCTTAGAAGTAAAATGTATGTAAAATAAGATGTTATGGCATAGAATATTGGTGATATCTACACAATTAGTTCAATTTTCTTTTTGAAATCAGTTTCCAAATCGGAATCGATATTTTGAGTACCGCCTCAAATAATTGTTTGATGCTATTCGAAGGAAGACGGAAATATGTGAACAAGATATATAGTTTTATACGACTATTACAGATGATACGACACCGTTTGGCTGTGTTACAGCATCACTAGTTTGACACGTGAAGAAAAATATATTGAGACTGAAAGGGACTAACTGCCCAGCTTGCCTGTCTGAAAGTTCGGCCTCCCGTGCCGCAGGCGGCCGGGTTTGGTCGTTCGTCCGCGTCGAGGCGGGTCGGGTGACGCAGGGAAAAAGGGGGAGGGGGCGTCAGGTATGTCTTCCGAAATTACACTTTACGCCGCTCCTATTCATCCGATTAGCATGAAATTTACACGGCGTTGGGTTCAGGGCCGTCGCCATCCCCTATAAGCCCCATTTTTAATTTCTTCCCCGGGAAATATGGAAAAGTTTTTAAAAAATTTTTGGGAAAACTTTTGAAAAAACCCTCGTAGCGTAAAATTTTTTTTAAAAAATTAATGCGGGTTTTCAGATCGAAACTCGGACAATTTGTTCGGGGCGTTATCGATCTAGTAATTTCCGTTTTGCTGCGATCTATTGATTTTTTTCCCATAAGTATTTTTCGGTGCATTTTTTAAACGAATATTGTCGTATCCCTTTTTTTTCAAGGGAAATTTTTCCCCAATGGGGCAGCGCGGGCCTCCTCCCCTCGCCCCCCCATGTGGTCTAGTGGCTAGGATACCTGGCTTTCCCAGGAGGGGGTTCGATTCCCCGGGATGGGGAAATTTTTCCCGTAAAAAAATAGATGGAGTTAACAATTTTGTTTTATTTTATGAGGTTAAGCGAATTTGTCGTATCCCTTTTCTTAAAATTTCCCCCCAATGGCAGGCAGCGCCCGGGAAAGCTCCTCCACATCGCCCCCCCATGTGGTCTAGTGGCTGGATACCCGGCTTTCACCCAGGAGGCCCCGGTTCCCATTCCCCGGGATGGGAATTTTTTAGTGGGCAATAGATAGAGTTAACAATGTTGTTTTTTTCCTTGGGGGTTGGAATATTGTCGTATCCCTTTTTTTCCAAAAATTTTCCCCCCAATGGCAGGCAGGGGGAAAGCTCCTCCCATCGCCCTCCCATTTGGGCCCAGTGGCTAGGATGTTTGGGTTTCACCCAGGAGGCCCCGGGTTCGATTCCCGGCATTGGAATTTTTCCAGTAGGGGCAATAGCTGTAGTTAACAATATTTGTTTTATTTCAGGAGGTTAAGCGAATATTGTCGTATCCATTTTTCTTTCAAGATTTCCCATCAATGGCAGGCAGCCAGGGCCCCTCCTCCCCATCGCCCCCCCATTTGGGCTAGTGGCTAGGATCCTGGCTTTCACCCCGGAAGGCCCGGGGTTTGATTCCCGGGATGGGAAGTTTTCCAGTAGGGGGAAAAGCTGTAGTTAACAATTTTGTTTTATTTCCTTTAGGGTTTAAACGAATTTGGCAAACCATTTCCCTTTTTAAAATTTCCCCCCCCAATGGCAGGCAGCGCGGAACGCTCCTCCCATCGGCCCCCCCAATGGTCCCGGGGGCTGGGATACCCCGCTTTCACCCGGGGGGCCCGGGTTCGATTCCCGGCATGGGAATTTTTTTCCCGGGGCCCCAAAAGATGGAGTTAACAATATTTTTTTTTTTCCGGGGGTTAAAAACGAATATTGTCGTATCCATTTTCTTTCAATTTCCCATCAATGGAGGGAGCGCGGGAAGCTCCCTCATCGCCCTCCCATGTGGCCTGGTGGCTAGGATACCTGGCTTTCACCCAGAGGCCCGGGTTCGATTCCCGGCATGGGAAATTTTTCCAGTAGGGGAAATAGATGAAGTAACAATATTTGTTTTATTTCATGAGGTTAAGCCAATATTGTCGTATCCATTTTCTTTCAAGATTTCCCCTCAATGGCAGGTAGCGGGAAACGCTCCTCCACATCGCCCTCCCATGTGGTCTAGTGGCTAGGATACCTGGCTTTATCCCAGAAGGCCCGGGTTGATTCCGGGATGAAATTTTTAGTAGGGGGAATAGATGGAATTAACAATATTTGTTTTATTTCATGAGGTTAAGCGAATATTGTCGCATCCATTTTCTTTCAAGATTTCCCCTCAATGGCTGGCAGCGCGGAACGCCCCTCCACATCGCCCTCCTATGTGGTCTAGTGGCTAGGATACCTGGCTTTCACCCAGGAGGCCCGGGTTCGATTCCCGGCATGGGAATTTTTTTCCAGTAGGGGCAATAGATGGAGTTAACTTTTTTTTTTTATTTCCTTTAGGTTAAGCGAATATTGTCGTATCCATTTTTTTTTTCAAAATTTTCCCCCCAATGGCAATTGGGATGGAACGCTCCTCCACATCGCCCTCCCATGTGGTCTAGTGGCTAGGATACCTGGCTTTCACCCAAAAGGCCCGGGTTGAAATTCCCCGGGATGGGAATTTTTTCCCGTAGGAAATAGATGAAGTAACAATATTTGTTTTTTTTTCAGGGGGTTAAGCCAATATTGTCGTATCCATTTTTTTTTCAAAATTTCCCCCCAATGGGGGGTAAAACGCGAAACGCTCCTCCACATCGCCCTCCCATGTGGTCTAGTGGCTAGGATACCTGGCTTTCACCCAGGAGGCCCGGGTTCGATTCCCGGCATGGGAATTTTTCCAGTAGGGGCAATAGATTTGGAGTTAACCCAAAATTTTCTTTTATTTCATGAAGGGTTTAAACGAATATTGTCGCATCCATTTTCTTTCCAAGATTTCCCCTCAATGGCAGGCGGGGCGGGCCCCTGCACATCGCCCTCCTATGTGGTCTATTTGGGTGGATACCTGGCTTTCCCCAGGAGGCGGGTTCGATTCTCGGCATGGGAATTTTTCCAGTAGGGGAAATAGATGAAGTAACAATATTTGTTTTATTTCATGAGGTTAAGCCAATATTGTCGTATCCATTTTCTTTCAAGATTTCCCCTCAATGGCAGGTAGCGCGAAACGCTCCTCCACATCGCCCTCCCATGTGGTCTAGTGGCTAGGATACCTGGCTTTCACCCAGGAGGCCCGGGTTCGATTCTCGGCATGGGAATTTTTCCCGTGGGGGAAAAGATGAAGTAACAATATTTGTTTTTTTTTCGCGAAATTAAGTAATTTTCGTATCCATTTTCTTTCAAGATTTCCCCTCAATGGCAGGTAGCGCGAAACCGCTCCTCCACATCGCCCTCCCATTTGGGCTAGTGGCTAGGATACCCGGCTTTCACCCAGGAGGCCGGGGTTTGATTCTCGGCATGGGAATTTTTCCAGTAGGGTCAATGAAAGGAGTTCCCAAAGTTTTTTTTATTTCATGAGTTAAAACGAATATTGTCGTATCCCTTTTTTTTCAAGATTTCCCCTCAATGGCAGGTGGGGCGGAACGGGTCCTCGACATCGCCCTCCCATGTGGTCTAGTGGCTAGGATACCTGGCTTTCACCCAGGAGGCCCGGGGTTTGATTCTCGGCATGGGGAAATTTTTTCCCGTAGGGGCAATAGATGGAGTTAACAATATTTGTTTTATTTCCGGGGGTTAAACGAAAATTTTTCGTATCCATTTTCTTTCAAAATTTCCCCCCAATGGCAGGCAGCGCAGGGCGCTCATTCCCTCGCTCTCCCATGGTTCCAGTGGCTGGGGTCCCGGCTTTCACCCAGGAGGCCCCGGTTCGATTCTCGGCATGGGGAATTTTTTTTGTAGGGGCAATAGATGGAGTTAACAATTTTGTTTTTTTTCCCTGAGGTTAAACCAATATTGTCGTATCCCTTTTCTTTTCCCGGAAATTTTCCCCCCAATGGGGGCAGCCGGGAAAGCTCCTCCACATCGCCCTCCCATGGTCTAGTGGCTAGGAATGGCTTTCACCCCGGAGGCCAGGTTGATTCTCGGCATGGGGAATTTTTTTCCCGTAGGGGGAATAGATGGAGTTCCCAAAATTTGTTTTTTTTTATGAGGTTAAGCGAAAATTGTCTATCCTTCTTTCAAGATTTCCCCTCATTGGCAGGCAGCGCGGAACGCTCATTCACATCGCTCTCCCATGTGGTCTAGTGGCTAGGATACCTGGCTTTCACCCAGGAGGCCCGGGTTCGATTCTCGGCATGGGAATTTTTCCAGTAGGGTCAATAGATGGAGTTAACAATATTTGTTTTATTTCATGAGGTTAAGCGAATAAAGTCGTATCCATTTTTTTTTCCAAAATTTCCCCCTTTTGGGAGGCAACCCGGGAAAGCTCATTCACATCAATCTCCCCCTGTGGTCTGGGGGCTGGATCCCGGCTTTCACCCAGGAGGCCCGGGGTTTGATTCTCGCATGGGGAATTTTTTCCCGTAAGGTCAATAGATGGAGTTAACAATTTTGTTTTATTTCCGGGGGTTAAAACGAATATTGTCGTATCCATTTTTTTTCCCAAAATTTCCCCCCAATGGCGAAGGGGGTCATTCACATCGCTTTTCCCATGTGGTCTAGTGGCTAGGATCCTGGCTTTCACCCAGGGGCCCAGGTTCGATTCTCGGCATGGGGAATTTTTTCCCGGGGGCAATAATGGAGTTAACAATTTTGTTTTTTTTCCAGGGTTAAAACGAATATTGTTTTATCCCTTTTCTTTCAAGATTTCCCCTCAATGGCAGGCAGCGCGGAACGCTCATCCCCTCCTTTTCCCATGTGGGCTGTTTGGGGGTACCTGGCTTTTTACCCAGGGGCCAGGTTCGATTCTCGGCATGGGAATTTTTTTCCCGTAGGGCCCCAAAAGATGGAGTTAACTTTTGTTTTTTTTTCCTTTAGTTAAGCGAATATTGTTTTTCCATTTTTTTTTCAAGATTTTTCCCCCCAATGGCGGCAGCGCGGGAAAGCTCAATTTCATCGCTCTCCCCTGTGGTCCCAGTTTCTAGGATACCCGGCTTTCAAGGAAAGGCCCCGGGGGTTGATTCTCGGGAAGGGAATTTTTTCCCGTAGGGGCAATAGATGGAGTTAAAAAATTTTTTTTTTTTCCGAGGGTTTAAACAATATTGTCGTATCCATTTTTTTTCAAAATTTCCCCTCAATGGCAGGCAGCCGGGGGCGCTCCTCCATCGCGCCCTCCCCTGGTCATTTGGGTAGGATCCTGGCTTTCACCCAGGGGGCCCGGGGTTTGATTTCCTGAGATTTTTTTCCCGTAGGGTCAATAGATGGAGTTAACCCAAAATTTGTTTTATTTCAGAAGGGTTTAAACGAATTTGTGTATCCATTTTCTTTCAAGATTTCCCCCCATTTTGGGAGGCAGCGCGGAAAGCTCATTCCCTCCTCTCCCATTTGGGCTAGTGGCTAGGATCCTGGCTTTCCCCGGAGGCCGGGGTTTGTTTCGGCATGGGGTTTTTAGGGAAAAATTCAATAGATGGAGTTAACAATATTTGTTTTATTTCATGAGGTTAAGCGAATATTGTCGTATCCATTTTCTTTCAAGATTTCCCCTCAATGGCAGGCCCGCCGGGGGGGTCATTCACATCGCTCTCCCCCTGGTTGTGGGTGGATCATGGCTTTCAAGGAGGCCCGGGGTTTGATTCTCGGGATGGGAATTTTTTAGTGAGGTCAATAGATGGAGGGTTTAAAAATATTTGTTTTATTTCATGAGGGTTAAGCAATATTGTGTATCCCTTTTTTTTCAAAATTTCCCCCCTTGGCGGGCGCGGAACGCTCATTCCCTCCTCTCCCCTGGGTCTAGTGGCTGGGGGTGGCCCCCCCCAGGAGGCCCCGGTTCGGGGTTCTCGGCATGGGGGAATTTTTTTTCCCGTAGGGGGGAATAGATGGAGTTAACAATATTTGTTTTTTTTTTCATGAGGTTAAAACGAATATTGTCGTATCCCTTTTTTTTTCAAAATTTCCCCCCAAAGGCGGGGAAAACGCGGGGTCCTCGACATCGCCCTCCCTTTGGGCTAGTGGCTAGGATACCTGGCCTTTCCCCCGGAGGGGGGTTGATTCTCGGGATGGGAATTTTTTTCCCAAAGGGGCAAAAGGGGGGAGTTAACAATTTTGTTTTTTTAGGGGGTTAAAGGGAAAATTTTGTATCATTTCTTTCCAAAATTTCCCCCCAAGGCGGAAACGTGAACGCTCCCCCACATCGCCCTCCATTTGGTAGCTGGATCCTGGCCCACCCAGGGGCCCCGGTTCGATTCTCGGAGGGAAATTTTTCCCGTAGGGGCAATGATGGGTTAACAATTTTGTTTTATTTCATGAGTTAAGCCGGGGATTTTCGTATCCCCTTTTTTCCCCGAATTTCCCCCCAATGGCAGGCAGCGCGGGCTCCTCCCAACCCTCCCATGTGGTCTGTGGCTAGGGTCCTGGCTTTCCCCAGGAGGCCCGGGTTCGATTCTCGGCATGGGGAATTTTTTTAGTAGGGCAATAGATGGGGTTAAAAAATATTTTTTTTTTTCATTTAGGTTAAGCGAATATTTGTATCCCTTTTTTTTTCAAGATTTCCCCTCAATGGCAGGCAGCGGGGAAAGCTCCTCCCCTCCCCCCCCATGTGGTCTGGGGGCTGGAAAACCCGGCTTTCACCGGGGCCCCCTTTGGAAATTCCCCGGCATGGGAATTTTTTCCCGTGGGGGAATGATGGAGTTAACAATATTTTTTTTTTATTTCCTTTAGGTTAAGCCAGATATTGTCGTATCCCTTTTTTTTTCAAAATTTCCCCCCCAATGGCAGGCAGCGCGGAACGCTCCTCCACATCGCCCTCCCATGTGGTCTAGTGGCTAGGATACCTGGCTTTCACCCAGGAGGCCCGGGGTCGATTCCCGGCAGGGGAATTTTTTTGTAGGGGGAATAGATGGGTTCAAAGTTTTTGTTTTGGGGGAATATTGTGTATCCATTTTTTTTCAAAATTTCCCCCAATGGGGACGCGCGGAACGCTCCTCCCATCGCCCTCCCCTTTGGGCTGTGGCTAGGAATGGCTTTCACCCAAAGGGCCCCGGGTTTGATTCCCCCGGGGTGGGAAATTTTCCCGTAAAGGGGGAATGAAAGGAGTTAACAATTTTGTTTTTTTCTTTAGGAAGCAATTTGTGTATCCATTTTTTTTCAAAATTTTCCCCCCAATGGCAGGCAGCGCGGAACGCTCCTCCCCTCCCCTTTTCCCTGTGGTCTAGTGGCAGGATACCCGGCTTTCACCCAGGAAACCCCGGTTTTGATTTCCCGGGAATTTTTTTAAAAGGGGCAATAGATGGAGTTAACAAAAAATTTGTTTTATTTCATGAGGTTAAACGAATATTGTCGTATCCATTTTTTTTAAAATTTCCCCCCAATGGCAGGCAGCGCGGAACGCTCCTCCATCCCCCCCCCCGTGGTCTAGTGGCTAGGATACCCGGCTTTCCCGGGGGGCCCCGGGTTTTGATTCTCGGCATGGGAAATTTTTTCCCGTAAAGGGGCTAGATGGAGTTGCAATGTTTTTTTTATTTCATGGGGTTAAAACCCGATATTGTGTATCCCTTTTTTTTTCAAGATTTTCCCCCAATGGCAGGCAGCGCGGGAACCCCATTCACAACCTCCCCTTTGGGCTAGTGGCTAGGATACCTGGCTTTCACCCAAAAAGGCCCCGGGTTCGATTCCTGGCATGGGAATTTTTTTCCCGTAGGGGCAATAGATGGGGTTAACAATATTTGTTTTTTTTCATGAGGTTAAGCGAATATTGTCGTATCCATTTTTTTAAAATTTCCCCCAATGGCAAAAAAGGGGCGGAACGCTCATTCCCTCGCCCCCCCATGTGGTCAGTGGCTAGGATACCTGGCTTTCACCCAGGAGGCCCGGGGTTTTTTTCTGGCATGGGGAATTTTTTCCGGGAGGGGGAATAGATGGAGTTAACAATATTTGTTTTTTTTTCATGAGGGTTGGAATATTGTCCCTATCCATTTTCTTTCAAAAATTTCCCCTCAATGGCGGTGGGGCGGGCTCCTCCCATCGCCCTCCCCTTTGGGCTAGTGGCTTTTGGATACCCGGCCCCCCAAAAAGGCCCCGGGGTTTGATTCTCGGCATGGGAATTTTTCCCGTAAAGGGGGAATAGATGGGTTCAATATTTGAAATTTTATGAGGGGTTAAACAATATTTTATCCCTTTTCCGATTTCCCCTCAATGGCAGGCGGGGTTGGGAACCCCTTTCCCTCGCTCTCCCATGTGGGTCTAGTGGCTAGGATACCTGGCTTTTTCACCCAGGAGGCCCGGATTCGATTCCTGGCATGGGAATTTTTCCCGTAAAAAGGGGGAAGGGTGGGGTTAACAATATTTTTTTTTTTCCTTTAGGTTAAGCGAATATTGTCGTATCCATTTTCTTTAAAATTTCCCCCCAATGGCGGTGGCGCGGAACGCTCCTCCCCATCGCCCTCCCCTGTGGTCTAGTGGCTGGGGTCCTGGCTTTCACCCAGGAGGCCGGGGTTTGATTCTCGGCTGGGAATTTTTAGTAGGGGCAATGATAGTTAACAATGTTGTTTTTTTCTGAGGTTAAGCGAATATTGTGTATCCATTTTTTTTCCCAAAATTTTCCCCCCAATGGCAGGGCGGGAACGCTCATTCCCCATCGCTCTCCCATGGTTTTTAGTGGCTAGGGGTCCTGGCTTTTTACCCAGGAGGCCCCGGGGTTTGATTCCGGGCATGGGGAATTTTTAGTAGGGGCAATAGATGGGGTTAACAATTTTGTTTTATTTTCAGGGTTAAGCGAATTTGTATCCATTTTCCTTCAAAAATTTTCCCTCAATGGCGGAGCCGGAACGCTCTTCCACATCGCCCCCCTTCCCTTTGGGCTAAATGGTGGGGTACCTGGCTTTCCCAGGAAGCCCCGGGTTCGGTTCCCCCATGGGGGAAATTTTTGGGGATTCCCCATTGGGAAATTTTTGTAGTAGGGGAAGGAATTTGGGGTTAACAAAATTTGTTTTTTTTTCCTTTAGGTTAAGCGTATTTGTCGTATCCATTTTTTTTTTTCAAAATTTCCCCTCAAGGGGAGGGAGCGCGGAAAGCTCCCCCCATCCCCTCCCATGGAGGGGCTAGTGGCTAGGATACCTGGCTTTCACCCAGGGGCCCCCTTCGATTCGCGGCATGAATTTTTCCCGTAGGGGGCCCAAAATGGAGTTAACCCCAAAATTTTTTTTTATTTCATGGGGTTGGGGAAAATTTTCGTATCCATTTTTTTCCAAAATTTCCCCCCAATGGCAGGCAGCCGGGGAAAGCTCCCCCACATCGCCCTCCCCCTGTGGTCTAATTTGGGTGGGGTACCTGGCTTTCACCCAGGGGCCCGGGGTTGATTCTCGGCATGGGGGTTTTTTCCCTTTGGGGGAATAGATGGAGTTAACAATATTTGTTTTATTTCCTTTAGGGTTTAAACAATATTGTCGTATCCCTTTTTTTTCAAGATTTCCCCTCATTGGCAGGAGCGCGGAACCCCATTGACATCCTCTCCCGGTCTATGGCTAGGATACCTGGCTTTCCCAGGAGGCCCCGGTTCGATTCTCGGCATGGGGAAATTTTCCCGTAAGGGGCAAAGGGTGGATTAACAATATTTGTTTTATTTCGCCCAGTTAACGAATATTGTCGTATCCATTTTTTTTTTTCCCAAAATTTCCCCTCAATGGGGGGCCCGCGCGGAACGCTCATTCATCGCTCTCCCATGTGGTTCCCGGTGGTTTGGGTCCTGGCTTTCACCCCGGGGGCCCGGGGTTTGATTCTCGGCATGGGGAATTTTTTCCCGTAGGGGCAATAGATGGGTTAACAATTTTGTTTTTTTTCCGGGGGTTGGGGAATATTGTTTTGTATCCCTTTTTTTTTCCCAAAATTTCCCCTCAATGGCAGGCAGCGCGGAACGCTCCTCCACATCGCCCTCCCATGTGGTCTAGTGGCTAGGATACCTGGTTTCACCCAGGAGGCCCGGGTTCGATTCTCGGCATGGGAATTTTTCCAGTAGGGGCAATAGATGGAGTTAACAATATTTGTTTTATTTCATGAGGTTAAGCGAATATTGTCGTATCCATTTTCTTTCAAGATTTCCCCTCATTGGGCCCCAGCCGGGGAAAATCATTCACATCGCTCTCCCATTTGGGCTAGTGGCTAGGATCCCGGCTTTCACCCAGGGGGCCCGGGTTCGTTCTCGGCATGGGGAAATTTTTTTTGTAGGGGGAATAGATGGAGTTAACAATATTTGTTTTATTTCATGAGGGTTTAAACGAATATTGTCGTATCCATTTTCTTTCAAATATTTCCCCTCATTGGCAGGCAGCGCGGGAACCCCATTCACATCCTTCCCCATTGGTCTAGTGGCTGGAACCGGCTTTCACCCCGGGGGCCCGGGTTCGATTCTCCCAAAAAGGGAATTTTTTCCCGTAAGGGCAATAGATGGAGTTAACAATTTTGTTTTATTTCATGAGGGTTTAAACCAAAAAATTGTCGTATCCCTTTTTTTAAGTTTCCCCTCAATGGGGGCGGGGCGGGCCTCATTCCCTCGCTCTCCCATGGTCTAAAATGGCTGGGGTATGGGTTTCACCCAGGAGGCCAGGTTCGATTTCTCGGCATGAATTTTTTAAATGAGGTCAAGAGATGGAGTTAACAATATTTGTTTTTTTTCATGAAGGGTTTAAACGAAAATTGTCGTATCCATTTTCCAAAATTTTCCCCTCATTGGCAGGCAGCGCGGAACGCTCATTCACATCGCTCTCCCATGTGGTCTAGCTAGGATACCTGGCTTTCACCCAGGAGGCCCGGGTTCGATTCTCGGCATGGGAATTTTTCCAGTAGGGGCAATAGATGGAGTTAACAATATTTGTTTTATTTCATGAGTTTAAGCGAATATTGTCGTATCCATTTTTTTTCAAGATTTCCCCTCATTGGAGGCAGCCGGAACCTGGTTCCCTCCTTTCCCATGTGGTCTGTGGCTAGGGTCCCGGCTTTCACCCCGGAGGCCCGGGTTCGATTCTCGGCATGGGAATTTTTTCCCGTAGGGTCAATAGATGGGTTAACAATGTTTTTTTTTCATGAGGGTTGGGGAATATTGTGTATCCATTTTCTTTTAAAATTTCCCCCCAATGGCGGGGAGCGCGGAACGCTCATTCCATCCCCCTCTCCCATTTGGGCCCCAGTGGCTGGGGTACGTGGCTTTCACCCAGGGGGCCCGGGGTTTGATTCTCGGCTGGGGTTTTTTCCCGTGGGGCAATAGATGGAGTTAACAATATTTGTTTGATTTCATTTAGGTTAAGCCCCAATATTGTCGTATCCATTTTTTTTTCAATTTCCCCTCAATGGCAGGCAGCGCGGAACGCTCCTCCACATCGCCCTCCCATGTGGTCTAGTGGCTAGGATACCTGGCTTTCACCCAGGAGGCCCGGGTTCGATTCTCGGCATGGGAATTTTTTCCAGTAGGGGCAATAGATGGAGTTAACAATATTTGTTTTTTTCATGAGGTTAAACGGGAAAATTTCGTTCCCTTTTTTTTTTTCAAAATTTCCCCTCAATGGCAGGCAGCCGGGGAAAAGCTCCTCCCCCTCGCCCCCCCATGTGGTCTAGTGGCTAGGGGTCCTGGCTTTCACCCCCGGAGGCCAGGTTCGGTTCTCGGCATGGAATTTTTTTCCCGTAGGGGCAATAGATGGAGTTAACAATATTTGTTTTTTCCTTTAGGGGTTTAAACGGGGTTTGTCGTATCCATTTTTTAAATTTCCCCTCAATGGCAAAGGGAGCGCCCAACGCTCCCACATCGCCCTCCCATGTGGTCTAGTGGCTGGAAACCCGGCTTTCACCCAGGAGGCCCGGGGTTTGATTCTCGGCATGGGGAAATTTTTTCCCGTAAAAGGGGGAATAGTGGAGTTAACAAATTTTTTTTTTATTTCCCCGAGGTTAAGCAATATTTTTCGTATCCATTTTCTTTCAAGATTTCCCCTCAATGGGGGCAGCGCGGGAAATCCTCCCATCCCCTTTTTATGTGGTCCCAGTGGCTGGGGTACCTGGCTTTCACCCAGGAGGCCCGGGTTCGATTCTCGGCATGGGAAATTTTTTCCCGTAGGGGCAATAATGGAGTTAACAATTTTGTTTATTTCCGGGGGTTAAACCCCCAAAATTGTCGTATCCATTTTTTTTCAAGATTTCCCCTCATTGGCAGGCGGGGCGGGAAAGCTCATTCACATCGCTCTCCCATTTGGGCTAGTGGCTGGGGTACCGGCTTTCACCCAGGGGGCCAGGTTGATTCTCGGCATGGGAATTTTTCCCGTGAGGGGCAATGGGGGGGGGTTAACCTATTTGTTTTTTTTTCATGAGGTTAAGCGGGAAAATTGTGTTCCATTTCTTTTAAGATTTCCCCCCCCAATGGCAGGGAGCTGGGCTCATTCACATCAATTTTCCCCTTTGGGCTATTGGGTTTTGGGTACCTGGCTTTCACCCAGGAGGCCGGGGTTTGATTCTCGGGAGAGAATTTTTCCCAAGGGGGCAATGGGTGGGGTTAACAATATTTGTTTTTTTCCTGAGGTTAAGCGAATATTGTCGTATCCATTTTCTTTCCAAAATTTCCTTTGGCAGGCAGCGCGGAACGCTCCTCCACATCCCCTCCCTGTGGGGTCTGGGGGCTAGGATACCTGGCTTTCACCCAGGGGGCCCCGGGGTTTGATTCTCGGCATGGGAATTTTTTTAGTAGGGGCAATAGATGGGTTTAAAAATATTTGTTTTATTTCCTTTAAAATTAAGCGAATATTGTCGTATCCATTTTTTTTCAAAATTTCCCCCCAATGGCAGGCAGCGCGGAACGCTCATTCACATCGCTCTCCCCCCCCCGGGGCTAGTGGCTAGGAACCTGGCTTTCACCCCGGAGGCCCGGGGTTTGTTCTCGGCATGGGGAAATTTTTTCCCGTAAGGGGCAATAGATGGAGTTAAAAAATTTGTTTTATTTCATGAGGGTTTAAGGGAAAATTGTCGTATCCATTTTTTCAAAATTCCCCCCAATGGAGGCCCGCGCCCGGGAAACCCATTTTACATCGCTCTCCCATGTGGTCTAGTGGCTGGGGTCCTGGCTTTCCCCAGGGCCCGGGTTGATTCTCGGCATGGGGAAATTTTTCCCGTAGGGTCAATAGATGGGTTAACAATATTTGTTTTATTTCCGGGGGTTAAAACGGAAAATTGTCTATCCCTTTTCTTTCCCAAAATTTCCCCTCAATGGCAGGCAGCCGGGGCGCTCCTTCCCTCGCTCTCCCCTTGGTCCCAGTGGGTAGGGTACCTGGCTTTCACCAAAAGGGCCCCGGGTTCGATTTCGGGATGGGGTTTTTTAGTAAAGGGTCAATAGATGGGGTTCTTTTGTTTTATTTCATGAAAGGGTTTAAACGGGAAAATTGTCGTATCCATTTTCTTTCAAGATTTCCCCCCAATGGGGTAGCCGGGAAAGCTCCTCGACATCGCCCTCCCATTAGTCTAGTGGCTAGGATACCTGGCTTTCACCCCCGGGGGGCCGGGGTTTGATTCTCGGCATGGGGAAATTTTTTCCCCCGTAAAGGGGGGTAGATGGAGTTAAAATTTTGTTTTATTTCCCTGAGGTTAAGCGAATATTGTCTTTTCCATTTTCTTTCCGAAATTTTTTCCCCAATGGCAGGGAGCCGGAACGCTCCTCGACATCGCCCTCCCCTTGGTCTAGTAGCTAGGATTTCGGGTTTTTCCCAGGAGGCCCAGGTTCGATTCTCGGCATGGGGAATTTTTTTCCCGTAGGGGCAATAGATGGAGTTAACAATTTTGTTTTATTTCCGGGGGTTAAACGGGAAAATTTTTCATCCATTTTTTTTCAAATTTCCCCCCAATGGCAGGCAGCGCGGAACCTCCCTTCCCTCGCTCTCCCATGGTCGTAGCTAGGATACCTGGCTTTCACCCGGAGGCCCGGGGTTTGATTCTCGGCAAGGGAATTTTTTATAGGGTCAATAGATGGAGTTAACTATTTGTTTTTTTTTCATGAGGTTAAGCGAATATTGTGTATCCATTTTTTTTCAAAATTTCCCCCCAATGGCAGGTGGGGCGGAACGCTCCTCCCATCGCCCCCATGTTCCCGGGGGCTAGGATCCTGGCTTTCACCCAGGAGGCGGGTTTTGATTCTCCCTGGGGGAAATTTTCCCGTAAAGGGAAAGATGGAGTTAACAATGTTGTTTTTTTTCATGAGGTTAAGCGAATTTGTCGTATCCATTTTTTTTCCCAAAATTTCCCCCCAATGGCAGGCAGCCGCGGAAAGCTCATTCACATCGCTCTCCCCATGTGGTCTAGTGGCTAGGATACCTGGCTTTCACCCCGGGGGGGTTCGATTCCCGGGATGGGAATTTTTCCCGTAGGGGGGAATAGATGGAGTTAACAATGTTGTTTTATTTCTTTAGGTTGGGGAATTTGATCCTTTTCCAAAATATTTCCCCTCAATGGCAGGCAGCGCGGAACGCTCTTCCACATCGCCCTTCCATGTGGTCTAGTGGCTAGGATACCTGGCTTTCACCCAGGAAGCCCGGGTTCGATTCCCGGCATGGGAATTTTTGCAGTATTCCCGGCATTTGGGAAATTTTTGTAGTAGGGGCAATAAATTTGGGGTTAACAAGATTTGTTTTTTTTTTCATGAGGGTTTAAACGTATTTGTCGTATCCTTTTTTTTCCAGATTTCCCCTCAATGGGAGGCAGCGCGGGGACGCTCCTCCCATCGCCCTCCCCGGGGGTCTAGTGGCTGGGGTACCTGGCCTTTTCCCAGGAGGCCCAGGGTTTGATTCGCGGTAGAATTTTTCCCGTAGGGGCCATAGATGGAGTTAACAATTTTGTTTTTTTCATGGGTTAAAACCCCAAAAATTGTCCCTATCCATTTTTTTAAGATTTCCCATCAATGGCCGGGCAGCTGGGCGCTCCTCTGCATCGCCCTCCCAAAAAGGGCTAGTTTTGGATACCCGGCTTTCCAGAAGGCCCGGGTTCGTTTCCCCATTGAATTTTTTCCCGTAGGGGCAATAGATGGAGTTAACAATGTTTGTTTTTTTTTCATGAGGTTAAGCAATATTGTCGGGATCATTTTTTTCCAAAAGATTTCCCCTCAATGGCAGGCCCGGGGGGCTCCTCCACATCGCCCGCCCATGTGGTCTAGTGGCTAGGATACCTGGCTTTCACCCAGGAGTCCCGGGTTCGATTCTCGGCATGGGAATTTTTCCAGTAGGGGCAATAGATGGAGTTAACAGTATTTGTTTCATTTCATAAGGTTAAGCGAATATTGTCGTATCCATTTTCTTTCAAGATTTCCCCTCAATGGCAGGATGCGCGGAACGCTCTTCCACATCGCCCTCCCTTGGTCCCCAGTGGCTGGATACCTGGCTTTCACCCAGGAGGCCCGGGTTCGATTCCCGACATTGGAATTTTTCCAGTAGGGGAATAGATGGAGTTAACAATATTTTTTTATTTCATGAGGTTAAGCCAATATTGTCGTATCCATTTTCTTTCAAAATTTCCCCTCAATGGCAGGCCCGCGCAGACCTTCTCCCCCATCGCCCTCCCCTGTGGTCAATGGGTAGGATCCGCTTTCACCCAGGGGGCCCCGGGGTTTGATTCCCGGCATGGGGAAATTTTTCCCGTAGGGGCAATAAAATGGGGTTTAAAAAATATTTTTTTTATTTCATTGGGGTTAAGCGAAAAAATTTTGTATCCATTTTTTTAAATTTCCCCTTTTAATGGCAGGCAGGGAGGGCGCTCCCCCCCCATCGCCCCCCCATGGGTAGTGGCTAGGATACCTGGCTTTCACCCAGGAGGCCCGGGTTCGATTCTCGGCATGGGAATTTTTCCAGTAGGGTCAATAGATGGAGTTAACAATATTTGTTTTATTTCATGAGGGTTTAAACCCAAAATTTTTTGTTCCCCTTTTTTTAAAATTTTTCCCCCCAATGGCAGGCAGCGCGGAACGCTCATTCACATCGCTCTCCCATGTGGTCTAATGGCTGGATCCTGGCTTTCCCAGGAGGCCCCGGGGTTTGATTCTCGGCATGGGGAATTTTTTTAATAGGGCCCAAAAGGGTGGAGTTCCCAAAATTTTTTTTTATTTCCCCGAGTTAAAACGAATATTGTCGTATCCATTTTTTTTCAAGGTTTTCCCCCCAATGGCAGGTAGCCTGGAAAGCTCCTCGACATCGCCCTCCCCTTTGGGCTAGTGGCTAGGATACCTGGCTTTCACCAGGCCGGGGTTGATTCTCCATGGGGAATTTTTTAGTAAGGGGCAATAGATGGAGTTAACAATTTTGTTTTATTTCATGAAGGGTTTAAACCCAATATTGTCGTATCATTTTTTTTTAAAATTTCCCCTCAATGGCAGGGACCCGGGGAAAGCCCCATTTACATCGCTCTCCCATGTGGTCTAGTGGCTAGGATACCTGGCTTTCACCCAGGAGGCCCGGGTTCGATTCTCGGCATGGGAATTTTTCCAGTAGGGGCAATAGATGGAGTTAACAATATTTGTTTTATTTCATGAGGTTAAGCGAATATTGTCGTATCCATTTTCTTTCAAGATTTCCCCTCAATGGCAGGCAGCGCGGAACGCTCATTCACAACCTCCCAATTTGGGCTAGTGGTAAAGGGTGCCTGGCTTTCCCCGGGGGCCCGGGGTTTGATTCTCGGCATGGGGAAATTTTTTTGTAGGGCCCAAAAGGGGGGGGGTTAACAATTTTGTTTTTTTTTCATGAGGTTAAGCGAGTATTGTCGTATATTTTTTTTTTCCCAAAATTTCCCCTCAATGGCAGGCAGCGCGGAACGCTCATTCACATCGCTCTCCCATGTGGTCTAGTGGCTAGGATACCTGGCTTTCACCCAGGAGGCCCGGGTTCGATTCTCGGCATGGGAATTTTTCCAGTAGGGGCAATAGATGGAGTTAACAATATTTGTTTTATTTCATGAGGTTAAGCGAATATTGTCGTATCCATTTTCTTTCAAGATTTCCCCTCAAAATTTGGGAGGCGGGGGGAACGCTCATTCACATCCTCTCCCATTTGGGCCCCATGGCTAGGATACCTGGCTTTACCCAGGAGGCCCCGGTTCGATTCCCCGGGATGGGAATTTTTCCAGTAAGGGGCAATAGATGGAGTTAACAATTTTGTTTTATTTCATGAGGTTAAACGAATTTTGCCCTATCCATTTTTTTTTTCAAGATTTCCCCCAATGGCAGGGGCCCGGAACCTCATTCACATCGCTCTCCCATGTGGTCTAGTGGCTAGGATACCTGGCTTTCACCCAAAAAAGGCCCGGGGTTCGATTCTCGGGATGGGGAAATTTTCCCGTAAGGGGCCTAGATGGAGTTAACAATTTGTTTTATTTCATGAGGTTAAGCAATATTGTCGTATCCATTTTCTTTCAAATTTCCCCCCCTGGGGGGTAGCGCGGAATTCGACATCGCCCTCCCCTGTGGTTATGGGTGGATACCCGGCTTTCACCCGGGGGCCCGGGGTTTGATTCTCCCGGGATAAATTTTTTCCCGTAGGGTCAATAGATGGGGTTAACAATTTTTTTTTTCATGAGGTTAAGCAATATTTCGTATCCCTTTTTTTTCAAGATTTCCCCTCAATGGCAGGTAGCGCGGAGACGCTCCTCGAAACGCCCTCCCATGTGGTCCCGGGAGCTAGGATGCCTGGCTTTCCCCCAGGAGGCCCGGGTTCGATTCTCGGCATGGGAATTTTTCCAGTAGGGGCAATAGATGGAGTTAACAATATTTGTTTTATTTCATGAGGTTAAGCGAATATTGTCGTATCCATTTTCTTTCAAGATTTCCCCTCAATGGCAGGCAGCGCGGAACGCTCATTCACATCAACTCTCCCCTTTGGGCCGTAAGGGGAAACCCGGCTTTCACCCCGGAGGCCCCGGGGTTTGATTCTCGGCATGGGGAAATTTTTCCCTGGGGGAATAGATGGAGTTAACAATTTTGTTTTTTTTTCATTTAGGTTAAGCGGGTATTGTCGTATCCATTTTCTTTCAAAATTTCCCCCTGGGGTGGGGCGGAACGCTCCTCCACATCGCCCTCCCATGTGGTCCCGGGGGCTGGGGTCCTGGCTTTCACCCCGGAGGCCCGGGGTTTGATTCTCGGCAGGGAATTTTTTTCCCGTAGGGGGAATAGATGGAGTTAACAATTTTGTTTTTTTTTTCATGAGGTTAAACCGGGGTTTTTTTGTATCCTTTTCTTTCAAGATTTCCCCTCAATGGCAGGCAGCCGGAACGCTCATTCCCTCGCTCTCCCCCTTTGGGCTAGTGGCTGGGGTCCTGGGTTTCACCCAGGAGGCCAGGTTCGATTCCCGGCATGGGGGAATTTTTTCCCGTGGGGGGAATAGATGGAGTTAACAGTATTTGTTTTTTTTCATGGGGGTTAAGCGAAATTTTTCCATTTTTCCCTTTAAAATTTCCGCTCAATGGCAGGCAGCGCGGAACGCTCTTCCCACATCCCCCCTTTGTGGTCTAGTGGCTAGGATACCTGGCTTTCACCCAGGAAGCCCGGGTTCGATTCCCGGCATGGGAATTTTTGCAGTATTCCCGGCATTGGAATTTCTGTAGTAGGGGCAATAGGTGGAGTTAACAAGATTTGTTTTATTTCATGAGGTTAAGCGTATATTTGTCGTATCCATTTTCTTTCAAGATTTTTCCCCCCAATGGCAGGCAGCGCAGAAAGCTCCTCACATCGCCCTCCCCCTGGGGGTCTAGTGGCTAGGATACCTGGCTTTTTCACCCAGGAGGCCCGGGGTTCGATTCGCGGCATGGGAATTTTTCCAGTAGGGGCCATAGATGGAGTTAACAATATTTGTTTTATTTCATGAGTTTAAGCGAATATTGTCGTATCCATTTTCTTTTAAGATTTCCCATCAATGGCAGGCAGCCGGAACGCTCCCTGCATCCCCTCCCATTGGGCTGTGGCTAGGATACCTGGCTTTTCCCCCAAAGGCCCGGGGTTTGATTCCCGGCAAAATTTAATTTTTCCCGTAGGGGGAATAGATGGAGTTAACAATGTTTGTTTTATTTCATGAGGGTTTAAACGAATATTGTCCCATCCATTTTTTTTTCCAAAAATTTCCCCTCAATGGCAGGCAGCGGGAACCCCCTCCCATCGCCCGCCCATTTGGGCTAGTGGCTAGGAAAACCTGGCTTTCACCCAGGAGTCCCGGGTTCGATTCTCGGCATGGGAATTTTTCCAGTAGGGGCAATAGATGGAGTTAACAGTATTTGTTTTATTTCATTGGGTTAAGCGAATATTGTCGTATCCATTTTCTTTCAAGATTTCCCATCAATGGCAGGCAAAAAAACGCTCCCCACATCGCCCTCCCATTTGGGCTAGTGGCTAGGATACCTGGCTTTTACCCAGGAAAATCCGGGTTCGATTCCCCGGCCCTGGGAAAATTTTTCCCGTAGGGGCAATAGATGGAGTTCAATACTTTTCATTTCCCAAAAGGGGTTTAAACCAATATTTCGTATCCATTTCCTTTCCAAAAATTTCCCCTCAATTTGGGGGGATGCGCGGAAAGCTCTTCCATGCCCTCCCATTTGGGCTAGTGGGTGGGGGGCCTGGCTTTCACCCAGGAAACCCGGGGTTTGATTCCCGAAAAATTGGAATTTTTTCCCGTAGGGGGAATAGATGGAGTTAACAATATTTCTTTTATTTCCGGGGGTTAAGCGAATATTGTCGTAAACCCTTTTTTTTTCAATTTTTCCCCCCAATGGCAGGCAGCGCGGAACACTTCTCCACATCGCCCTCCCCTGGGTCTAGTGGCCCAGGATACCTTTCTTTCACCCCGGAGGCCCCCTTCGATTCCCGGCATGGGAATTTTTTCCCGTAGGGGGAATAGATGGAGTTAACAAAAATTTTTTAAAATTTTTGGGGGTTAAGCGAATATTGTCGTGTCCCCTTTTCTTCCCAAAATTTCCTTTCAATGGCAGGGGGCGCGGGGGCTCCTGCATCGCCCTCCCATGGTCTAGTGGCTGGATACTGGCTTTCACCCAGGAGGCCCGGGGTTGATTCCCGGCATGGGGAAATTTTTCCCGTAAAGGGGGAATAAAATGGAGTTAACAATCTTGTTTTATTTCATAAATTTTTAAACCCTTTGTCGTATCCATTTTCTTCCAAAATTTCCCCCAATGGCAGGCAGCGCCCGGGAAAGTTTTTTCCACATCCCCCCCTCCCATGGTCTAATTGGGGGATACCTGGCTTTCCCCCGGGGGCCCGGGTTCGATTCCCGGCATGGGAATTTTTTTCCCGTAAAGGGGAATAGATGGAGTTCAATGTTTGTTTTTTCATGAGGTTAAGCGAATATTGTCGTATCTATTTTTTTTTCCAAATTTCCCCTCAATGGCGGCAGCCGGAACGGGTCCTCCATCGCCCTCCCCTGTGGTTTTGGGGGTAGGATGCCTGGCTTTCACCCAAAAGGCCGGGGTTGATTCCCCCGGGATGGGATTTTTCCCGTAAAGGGGGAATAGATGGAGTTAACAATATTTGTTTTTTTTCCGGGGGTTAAGCGAGTATTGTCGTATCCCTATTCTTTTAAATTTCCCCTCAATGGCAGGCAGCGCCGGCGCTCCTCCCCATCGCCCTCCCATGGGTCTAGTTCTAGGATCCCCTGGCTTTTTACCCAGGAGGCCCCGGATCGATTCCCGGCAAAATTTTTCCCGTAGGGCAATAGATGGAGTTAAAATTTTGTTTCATTTCAAAGGTTAAGCGAATATTGTCGTATCCATTTTTTTAAGATTTCCCCCCAATGGCAGGCAGATGGGAACCTCCCACATCGCCCTCCATGTGGTCTAGTGGCTAGGATGCCCGGCTTTCACCCAGGGAGGCCCCGGGTTTGATTCCCGGCATGGGAAATTTTCCCGTAGGGGCAATAGATGGGGGTTAACAATTTTGTTTTTTTTTCCAAAAGGGTTAAAAGGGAAAATTGTCGTATCCATTTTTTTTTCAAGATTTCCCCCTCAATGGCAGGCAGCGCGGAACACTCTTCAACATCCCCCTTCCCATGTGGTCTGGGGGCTGGATCCTGGCTTTCACCCAGGGGGCCCCGGTTGATTGGCATGGGATTTTTCCAGTAGGGGGAATAGATGGAGTTAACAATTTTGTTTTATTTCATGAGGGTTTAAACGAATATTGTCTATCTATTTTTTTTTCAAGATTTCCCCTCAATGGCAGGCGGGGCGGAACACTCTTCCCTCGCCTCCCCTTTTTGATGGCTGGGGTACCTGGCTTTCACCCAGGAGTCCCCGGGTTTCCCTTCCCCCCTTTTGGGAATTTTTTCCCGTAGGGGAAAAAGATGGTGTTAACAATATTTGTTTGATTTCGTAAAAGGGTTTAAACCAATATTGTCCGAAACCATTTTTTTGAATTTTCCCCCCAATGGCAGGCGGGGCGGAACGCTCCTCCCCCTCGCCCTCCCATGTGGTCCTGGTGGCTGGGGTTTCCTGGCTTTCACCCAGGAGGCCGGGGTTGATTCCCCGGGATGGAATTTTTTAGTAGGGGCAATGATAAAATTTAAAAATGTTGTTTTATTTCCCAAAAGGGTTTAAACCAATATTGTCATCCCTTCTTTTTTAAGATTTCCCCTTAATGGCAGGCAGCGCGGAACACTCTTCCACATCGCCCTTCCCATGTGGTCTAGTGGCTAGGATACCTGGCTTTCACCCAGGAGGCCCCGGGTTCCATTCCCGGCATGGAATTTTTTCCAGTAGGGGCAATAGATGGAATTAACAATATTTGTTTTTTTTTCGTAAAAAGGGTTAAAACCCCGGTAATTTTGTATCCATTTTTTTCAAAATTTCCCCTCAATGGCAGGCAGCCGGGGCACTCTTTTCATCCCCCCCATCCGGTCTAGTGGCTAAATGGCTTTCACCCAGGAGGCCCGGGTTCGATTCCCGGCATGGGAATTTTTCCAGTAGGGGCAATAGATGGAGTTAACAATATTTGTTTTATTTCATGAGGTTAAGCGAATATTGTCGTATCCATTTTCTTTCAAGATTTCCCCTCAATGGCAGGCAGCGCGGAACGCTCCTCCACATCGCCCTCCCATGTGGTCTAGTGGCTAGGATACCTGGCTTTTACCCAGGGGGCCAGGTTCGATTTCCCGGGAGAGGGAAATTTTTTAATAGGGGGGAATAGATGGAGTTAACATTGTTTTTTTCATTTCATGAGGTTAAAACGAATATTGTCGTATCCCTTTTCTTTCAAGATTTTTCCCCTCAATGGCAGGCAGCGCGGAACGCTCATTCACATCGTCCCCCCAGGGGGTCTGGGGGCTGGGGTACCTGGTTTTTCCCCGGGGGGCCCCGGGGTTCCCATTCCCCGGGATGGGGAAATTTTTCCAGTAGGGGCAATAGATGGAGTTAACAATATTTGTTTTATTTCATGAGGTTAAGCGAATATTGTCGTATCCATTTTCTTTCAAGATTTCCCCTCAATGGCAGGCAGCGCGGAAAGCTCCTCCACATCGCCCTCCCATGTGGGCTAGTGGCTGGGGTCCTGGCTTTCCTCAGGAGGGCCCCGGGGTTGATTCTCGGGATGGGAATTTTTTTAATAGGGGCAATAGATGGAGTTAACAATTTTTGTTTTTTTTTTCATGAGGTTAAGCGAATATTGTATCCATTTTTCCTTCAAAATTTCCGCTCAATGGCAGGCAGCGCGGAACGCTCTTCCACATCGCCCTTCCATGTGGTCTAGTGGCTAGGATACCTGGCTTTTACCCTGGAGGCCCGGGTTCGATTCCCGGCATGGGAATTTGTGCAGTAGGGGCAATAGCTGTAGTTAACAATACTTGTTTTTATTTCATAAGTTTAAGCGAATATTGTCGTATCCATTTTCTTTCAAGATTTCCCCAATGGCAGGGAAACCGGGGAAAGCTCCTCCACATCGCCCTCCCATGTGGTCTGGGGGCTAGGAATGGCTTTCACCCAGGAGGCCCGGGTTTTGGATTCCCCCGGCATGGGGAATTTTTTCCAGTAGGGGCAATAGATGGAGTTAACAATATTTCTTTTATTTCCATGGAGTTTAAGCCCAGATATTGTCGTATCCATTTTCTTCCAAGATTTCCCTTCAATGGCAGGCAGCCGGGAAAACCTCTTTGCCTCCCCTGGTCTAGTGGTGGATACCTGCCTTTCCCCCAGGCCCGTTTCGATTGGTGGGGTTTTTTAGGGGCAATAGATGGATTAACAATATTTTTTTTTTCTGAGGGTTTAACGGGTTTTTTTTCCATTTTTTTCAAAATTTCCCTCAAGGGAGGCAGGGGGAAATCCTCCACATCGCCCCATGGTCTAGTGGCTGGATCTGGCTTTCCCGGGGGGCCCGGTTCGATTCCCCATGGGGAATTTTCCCGTAGGGGAAAAGATGGAGTTTTTTGTTTTATTTCTAAGGGTTGGGGGAAAATTGTCATATTTTCTTAAGATTTCCCCCAATGGCAGGCCGGAACACTCTTCCCCATCGCCCTCCCATGTGGTCTAGTGGCTAGGGTCCTGGCTTTCATCCAGAGGTCCGGGGTTTGATTCCGGGATGGGAATTTTTTCCCGTAGGGCAATAGATGGTGTTAACAATGTTTTTTTTATTTCATAAGGTTAAGCGAATATTGTCGTATCCATTTTCTTTCAAGATTTCCCCTCAATGGCAGGCAGCGCGGAACACTCTTCCACATCGCCCTCCCATGTGGTCTAGTGGCTAGGATACCTGGCTTTCATCCAGGAGGCCCGGGTTCGATTCCCGGCATGGGAATTTTTCCAGTAGGGGCAATAGATGGAGTTAACAATATTCGATTGATTATGTGAGGGTAACTGAAATTTTTGTATCCATATTCGTGTAAGATTTCCTTTCAATGCCTGGGTGCACCTATCCGCCTCAGCGTCCTGTCTAGTGATCTAGTGGCTAGGATACTTGGTTTCATCCGGGAGCGCAGGTTCGATTCCTTCATGGGAATCTTTGCGGTATGGGCAATAGGTGTAGTTAACAATATTCGTTAGAATATATGAGACTGCGCTAAAATTTTCGTTTTCATATTCGTTCAATATTTCCTTTTAATGGCAAGCAGCGCGGATCGCCTCCTTCATAGCGTCCTCGCATGTGATGTAATGGCTAGGATACCTGGCTGTCAAAAAGGAGGCCCGGTTTGATTTCACCTATGGGATTTTTTTTCTGTATTGGCATTAGATGAATTTAACGTAGTAGTTTGATTATGTGAGGGTAAGCGAAAATTGGCGAATCAATGTTTGTTGAATATTTCTTCTGAATGCCAAGCTGTACGGATTCGCGCCAGGGTCCTACCGTGTGGTCTTTGCGCTAGGACATTTTGCTTTTTCTTAGGTGGCTCAGGTTCGATTCCCGGCAGGGGAGTTTCTCCAGTAGGGGCAATAGATGTAGTTAACGATATTCGATTGATTATATGAGGGTAATCGTAAGTTTTTGTATCCATATTCGTTCAAGATTTCCTCTCAATGCGTCGCTGCACTGATTCGCCCAGCGTCCTCCCTTGTGGTCTAGTGGCTATGATATTTGGCTTTCGTCCTGGAAGTTCGGGTTCGATTCCCGGCATGGTAAGTTTCGCAGTATGGGCAATAGACGTAGTTAACAATTTTCGTTTGATTATATGAGGGTAAACGAAAATTTGCGTATTCATTCTCCTTCAAGTTTTCCTCTCAATGCTTGTCTGCACGGATTCACACGTCCACGGATCCTGCACGGTAGGATTAGTGATTTATGCGAATGTAACTCTATCAGGCATAATCACGTTATCTTTTGATCGTATGCGCGTTAAACCTGCTTAGTTTTATCAGGGCATCAATGGATGTAATTGAAGTGACTTGGCGGGTATTTCGTCTACCAGGTATTTCTAACCATCCTGGCACTGCCCCAGCCGGGACAAGCTTTTAATTCGCGTCTTTTCTAAATGTATGTGTAGTTGTTTAGTGAATGCAAGTGTGTTGTCTGTGTGTGTGTGTGTGTGTGTGTGTGTAAGTAAGGGGTGAGAATAGGTGAGGGAAGAGGAAGAAGTAGTCTAACGCAGTCTTTCATCATTTGTTAGGGTTCTGCTCTGGCACTCATTGATTAGAATAAGCACAGGGAGCTACGCTGTCATGCCTGTTCCTGGATTCGAACGTCTTGGTCAGAGCTTCTGCAGAGTCTGTGACAATTCAGGCTCTAAGTTAAACTCAGCCGGTAAATATATACGTTATTGATGTTACTTTAGTTTACTTTAATCAAGTACGGAGGTGGTCCCAGAAGTACCCGACCCAACAAAGAAAAACAAAAATTTTGGAAACAAATATGTTTATTTTTCAACATAATCTCATTTTAGCTCTATACACTTTTCCCAGCGATGTTGAATAAGTTCGATACCCTTTTGATAATAAGAACTGTCTTGCTCCTCAAAATAGCCATCACTTCTTCATTGTTGGAAAATCTTCGACCACTTAGCCATTTTTTCAAGTTTGGGAACAGAAAATAGTAAGAGGGAGCTAAATCTGGCGAATAGGGTGCATGAGGTAGCAATTCAAATTTTAATTCATTAATTTTGGCCATTGGAATAATGGATTTGTGAGCTGGTGCATTGTCCTGATGAAACAACACTTTCTTCTTGTTTGTGGCCGTGTGGCCGTGTGACCGTGTGGCCGTTTTTGCTTGATTTCTTCGCTCAAACATTGCAATAAGTTCGCATAATACTCGCCGTTGATAGTTTTTCCTTTTTCAAGATAGTCAATGAAAATTATCACAAGCGCATCCCAAAAAACCGACGCTATGACCTTGCCTGCAGATGGAACGGTCTTCGCCTTCTTTGGTGCGCGTTCTCCCTTTTCAGTTCATTGTTTTGATTGTTGTTTTCTCTCTGGGGTGAAGTGGTGGACCCATGTTTCATCCATGGTTATGAAACGGCGCAAAAATTCTGCTTTGTTGCGGTGAAACTTCGCTGAACACGCAATTGAAACATCTTCACGACACTGTTTTTGCTCGAGTGTGAGCAAACACGGCACCCATCTTGCACACAGCTTTCTCATGTCTAAATTTTCAGATAATATGCGATGTACCGCACTTTTCGAAATGCCTACTATGTCTGCTAGCTCGCGCACTTTCAGTCGATGATCACCTAGTACCGCTATGTGAATTTTCTTTACCATTTCTGGAGTAGTACCATTCTGGAGTAGTCGACCAAATGGTCGACCACTGCGATGCTCGTCTTGGCAGCTCGTACGGCCTCGTTTAAACTCTGCTACACAATATTTTACTGTAGTAAACGAAGGCACAGACTCATCCAGAGTAGAATGTAGTTCAGTTTTTATACTGGTGAGGCTGAGGTCTTTCAAAAGAAAGTATTGGATCACATAACAATGACCAATTTTCTCCATTTTTACAAATTCACTCACAACGTTCACTATTGATTGTTGCCAAACAAATATTAAACAACGTACCGTCTTCAAACTTGAAACATATGCTTCATAGATTGTCTAATTTCTAATACAGTGATATTTTTCGAAAAACTATCGCGATCTCTAGGTCAGGCCGGGTACTTCTGGGACCGCCCTCGTATTTAAATAATCATTTATTATAAATTATTAATCAACCGTATTCTGACATTTCTAAATCTTTGTGTGGAAGCATGTAGGGATGAATTGAAGATTAAAATCATTGCAAACTGTGTCTGAGAGAATGCCACTTTGACCGAATAGAGATATTTTGAGTCCTGTTTACTTGGGAATTCGAATTCCAATTAGCCCGATGGCTTTTCGCGTGTAAGAGACAAAATTACGGTCATCGTATAAATAATCCATGATCTTTCATGAGATTTGATGTTCTGAAATCGCATGAATTATTGACGACTGCTTGCAGATGCCAAGGTTACCCTAGATTTCTAAGAAGATCAATGTGTTTCTAAACAAAAAGAATGATGCTTAACTTTCAAATTTCTTTGGTACTTAATTCTCTCTGTACAGGTGTCCGGAAGGTAACGTTACAAAAGAATATCCCAGATTCTATGTTCAGTTTCATGAAGAATGGCAGATCCAGCTTTTGAAATAAAAAAAAGGATACGTGAGAGATGAGTTTAAATCAGTTATGAGAATGACGCGTGGATGTAACTATCTTAGTCGAGTCGCAGGTATTGTGCCCAGAGCAACTGGCGAATGGTTCGAGAGTAAGGGTTGTGCAGAATACTCGAGGGTGGTGCGTCATTGGATTGAAGTAAGGAACTTTTGATTTACTAGTAATTCCGCGCTAAGGTCGTTAGCCCTGCATGCTTTCTTCTCGGGAGGTGGCAATTATCTTCCCTCGTGGGCTGGCGAGATCCAGTGCCAACCTACCGTCGGGTAACGGGGATTATCCCCAACCAGATCTCTCCCACCAGATCTGCCCCAGATGAGACAAGCTGTAAGCCTCCTACTTGTCTCCCGACATATGTGGTAGTGAGTGCATGTAAATGTGTGTTGAAGTTAAGGGTAAGGATAGGACAAGGAATTGGAAGGAAAGATCGCGCGTTGTCCGTGGCCCGTTAGTTAGGGTACTGCTCCGGCATTCGCCTGTTATTGACAGGAGAAACTACGGAAAACTACCGATAGAAGCAGCCGGCCGCTAAAATTCTCCTCCAGACAGCGACTGAAATCGACATAGATATATAGTCAAAAATACTGCCACCATCGGGTTTCGATCCTAAAACCTCCTGGTCAGAGGTGACATCAGTTGATGTCCTGAGCCACCTCTCCCGTTGGATGCCTGGTCTACGATAATCTTTTGGGGAAGTCATTTGGAGTATTGCCCCAAATATAGTTATACAATAAGGTCACATTAATACGAATTCCAAGGGACTGAAATAATTGAAGTTCATGTTATAACAATTCGTGTTATGTGAGGATTATAAATCTCCGTATTACCGTAATCTCTTGCCGGGGCCGAAGTTTTGTTCGTGTTACGGCGAAATTTGTGTTAAGTGAGTTCGTGTTAACGACGGTTTACTGTATTAATTTTCATTTCACCTTCTAAAGGAAAGAAATTATCTATTAAAATGAAATAATACATCCGTCAGATTTAGAATTGACCATTGAGATGAAATTTAAACATTTTAAATCGCGCATCTTTATTTTGTTGTCTAGTTTACTTAAGAGTGCAATCATTGCATTAACTTTCTACGATCAGGTTAGGTTGTTTAACAGGCAAAGATTCTTGACTCTTAAAAGAGCTCCTCGCACGAAAGAGCCTTGTTATTTTTTCACATTATTTGTGTACATTACAAATAACAGAATGATTTAATTATAACCCAAAACAAAAACGAGGAAATAATTCGTCATTCAAACATGTTGCTGCCTATAGGCAAAAAATGTTTATCTGTATGTGTGTACTTGGCGCGACAGACCGCGTAAGGGGCCACGGCCTACCAACAGCGTTCCGGCCTCGCGGCCATGGGTTAAGGGGGTATTGTGGTCTTTTCAACTGAGAAGTGAGTTTTCTCATCGTCACACAGCAACATATACTGGTTCGTCGTCAAGGAAAACACACGTTATAATCTTGTGTGACAGGGAATCATGTCATGGAAAGCGAGCATGCTGAACAAATAACTAAAACGCGAGGGCAAAAATCTTTATATAAGTCATAATTTAAAAAGAAAATAAATGTAAAATACTGTAAAGTAGTAAGGAAGATAAACGTAATACAAATCTTGGTTGTTTGATACTGGCATTCATATTTTCGTATGAAGCCACTTTCCCCGCCTCGCGCCGCTCCAGCTTGAGCGTGCACTCTCATGTTTCGTGTTTTGGGCAGGAAACGAGAGCGGAGCGGGTCCCGTGTTCGCTGTAGCGCAGGGCTTCCCAGGCGAGCAAGTAGCTCGCGCGGGCGCTGTGCGTCATCTTTGACGAGAGGTTGCTTCCGGGAGCGAAATTCAAACCTGCTGCCGTGTCGCAGGCGTCTGCAACAGGCTGGACGATACGTCGTTTCTCAGCGCTTTCGGTGAACACTGTCTTCAGTGTGAACAAGTGGCTTGTGCTTTTAGATTGCCACATATGATCAACTTGTTGCATGTGGTGTCGCCGACATTTAAAACTATTTTAAAAGTATTTTCGTGTGTTGAAAATTTGTCATGCATAGTTTTGTTCAATAAGTTTGTTCTGACATTGGACATACTAATGAAACGTAGTAGCTGATAATATTTTACTCCTGTTCAAAAATTCCCATCATCCAATGGCCTTGTATGTTACCTCCATAGTGGATATGAACAGGTAACATTGCAAATTCAAAATTATAAACGCCGTAAAAAAATACTTCAAGGTATGAATGATGCTGAATACTTATAATTTGGCACAACTACATTTTTACGTATTTTGCACAGAAATGTACATAAAAAATCTGCATGCTGCTCATCAGCGTTATTCTCTATTAAGATAATTCTCA
Organism: Teleogryllus oceanicus; assembly: GCA_964035755.1. Taxonomy (NCBI): domain Eukaryota; kingdom Metazoa; phylum Arthropoda; class Insecta; order Orthoptera; family Gryllidae; genus Teleogryllus; species Teleogryllus oceanicus. Next base: position 20,808,389 of record CAXIVR010000013.1, read on the forward strand.
ATTAGTTCCGAAAATTGTCACAAAATCTTCTACGCTACACTTGATCTTCCCTGGAATTGCTTAACACTTCCAAATTTTTGTCGCCTAATTTTGAAGAGATTAAAACTCCCATGGTCAGTCTGGGTTGCCGCAGCCAAAACAAATATCAACAAAATGCAAATATTCCAAAATGGATTCCTGCGCACCATCACAAAAGCTACCTGGTACATTCCTAATGCGCAGTTGAACTGAACATGGACATGGTATTATACCCATTCCTGTCTTCTTCTCCCTTTGACATTCTAGTTAAGAATATCAAAGATCCCTTCAGCTATTCACTTTCACATAGGTAAGCAAAATCCTCATCGCAAAAGATTAAAACGAAAGCTACCAAGAGAATTTTTCGATTCCCCATAGACATGAATTGATGAGTCTCTTCGCATTACAAACTGTATAACCACTATATTGTATTACATTTAAAACTATAATTCTGTATATAATGTATGGTGTAATGTATTCTGTATATTCTGTATATAATATAATGTATAATGTATGTGTATAACATACCAATATGGGGACATGTTTTATTACATAATATTTGTCGTAAATGGGCGAAATGGTTAGGGCAAATAATAAGCAATATGGCGCCTTAGTTACGACGTCGTGGTTGTTGTCAGGACAAACAAACATTCATCTGACCGGGGAGGTGACAGCGTGAGTAGGAGGAAATATAAGAGATTTGTGGATTGGTTGAAGAAGCGTCGACTGGTTATTAAAACGGAAGTTTGGGGCATTTTGTCGAAACAAGAGAGAAGGCGAGGCATTGTGGGTTTTAAAAGGGCCGATAAAATTCATTGTCGCATGTCGTGATGATGAGCTGTTCGCTCGCGAATAGATTAATTTGTGCATGTTAAGACATAAAAATTTCGGGGATCTACCGTACGTGTTCAGGCTTTGAAATATTTTCGTGTGGTAGAGCAAGAATCGGACTTGAGGGACATATTCGGACTCTCAATATTTTCGTGGCAGAACCAGAAGTGAACTTGTGATACTTTCTAAGATTTGGGGAACGTGTCGAGTTGTGAATATTTTGCTGGGCAACAAAATAAGACTTGGAAATTTTTCGCGAGTGAACTCTAATCATTCTTGAACTTATAAATGTATGCGGTTCACAAACGATACCGGACTTTGCATATTTTCTTGCTATAAACAGAAGATAGAACTGAGAAATTTTTTTGCTGTGTAAAAGCACTGGATATTTATACGGAGAGAAAGGACATCAGACATAACATAGTGGAGCTGGAACAAATATTTGAGTGGTGCGAAACGGTGAATCAGCAGTGTTCGTATTTAAAGAAGAGGATACGTGGTAATTGGACTTCGGAACATCGGAACCTCAAGAAAGAAGGGAAGGCGTTCCTTCGAGGTGGCATCGATCAAGATCACTCGAAGGCCAGAATCACCGTATAAGGTTCGAACCAGGACATGACTAAAGAAAGTTTCTCATTATAAATTTTTACATTTAATTTGCTACATTTTAATAAGAAATAAACATCAAGTTTCTCTTTGAAAGAAAGATAAATGATTTTCATTGGCCAATTCAAGCTAATAAGTAGCTAGAGAAATAATCCCTGTTTTCAGATTCCTCGCCATTCTGTATAGATCGCAGATCGGGTAATCGGCTATTAATAGATAATAGCGATTATTTCTGACGTGACCCATCAACCCAGCTAGCGGGATAATATTTAGTTTTTATCAGAGTAATAATAGTTAAAATATTATCGTAACCTTTTTCCTGCCCCCCCCCCCATGTTATTACAAATTCGGAAACCGGTTACGACGAATCGCCCAATAATTGTAGCAGTTAAGGGTCTGTTTCAATATACTATATATATATATATATATATATATATATATATATATATATAATGCGGCTGCAGAAGGCAAATGGCAAAGCTAGAATAAATAAAAAAAGTAGTTCACAGAATGCTAAAAATAATACTTCGAGCTTACCAAGCGATTCCTTAAGGCATGGATCGTGTTCAGCGTCTATTGTTACTCCGTTGCATGCCGTGGTTATAATTTATAACAAAACTGCATTTTATAGCTGTTAACATACCTAGAAATGTAATGAGTGTTATTACTGTCGAGGCCAAACGTTAAAAATTGAGGCGGAGCGGAGCTGAGATTTTGAATTTGGACGAACCAGTAATAACTCTGTAACATTTCATGGTATGTTCAGCATTTTAAGCATTTTATCGGACTCCATAAAATCTCAGGAATTATGTGAAACTTTACACTACTGCGATAGTAAAACATGAATTATGTTGCTGCGGCACGTTAGTACGATATTGTAGGGAGTTGCTTGCGAAATATCTATAAAAACAATAATCATATACGGTGGTTCGAGAAAGTTGGATGCGAATAATTCTCCTGAACCTAAAGAAATGACGTTCGGTTAGGAAATAGGTGCGTTGACGTCTAGTGGCGACACCTTCATTCGTCAGTAAATACGATTATCGGAGTAGTTTCATTTAATGGTATGTGAGGAAAATGAGGTTAATTCACCTAATAAACATGTGTCTGTCAAGATTAAGAAATAATTAAGAATTAATTATTTAAGAATAATTATTCCCCAAACTAATGCGAATTACTTCTGAATTGTTTGAATGTGATTTGTTTTGTACATCGCCATGTATTTTTCTTAACAAACATATGACTTGCGATGAATCGATGGTTGTTTACATTGCTAAGGATGAAAAACCTGTTGCTAAGGATGTTAAAGGGTATAGCTGAATAAGGCGGTGAAAAGTGCCCCCAAACCAAATCGATAATTGCGATGGTCATATGAAAGAGAATACCAAATGACGTAGATTCACAAAAAACTCAGCCTCCTAGGGCAATCTGTTGCAGAGATACAACGAAAAACGTGTTTTGCGTGTTGTATTTTTTTCTCAGCATTTATTGCGTGTATCAGGCTGAAAAAGTTGCAGAGACGGGGAAACATAGTTCAATTTGAAAGAATTTTTGTCAAGGAATTTTGACGCCAAATTCATATAGAAAAAAATTGAAACTTATTTTAATTATATATTTTTTTAATTTATTTTATTTTATTTATATATTTTTTATTTAAATTTTCGACGTAATAACGTTGGAGTACTGTCTCAATCCCCCCCCCATTGGTCCTATAACATTCTATAATATTTTTTTTTTTCCAGGATGATTTGAAACTTTTTGCTAACAAATATTTGTTTTATATAGAAGGTATTTATATTATCGACATAAAATTATCAAACCCCGTTTGTGTTTAGATTTATCTATTGTTTCTAATATAAATAAAATTACTCGGTTTTAGGTATATTAATAATTTATTTTTATAATATTAATCAAATTACTTAGAGGTACATTTATTAATCATTGACAATTAGACAATCATAGACATTGAATCATTATCACTTTCTTCAATAACTGGGATTGTTTATAAAGTCTACTCAAAATTTCTGTTTTTCAACATTTCAATTTTAAAACACCTGTTTAACAATTATCGCCAAGTAACTAGCGTGTGGCAAGTATGTTTAAATGATCGCAGCAATTTGGGAGCAGCATCCGAGGGTACCACTTCCGTTCGCACGTTGACATACCGTTTCCCTCCCAATATTCCCATGGGTGGGCTCCTCGGGTGCACCGATTTTTGCCCGTTTTGCACAGCACTAGTTTCCCTCACGAACCATGTGACCACTCCGTTTGAAAAGCGAGACCAGACGTCGCCGCCGTGTTTCACGGAGTGCTAGAAGCCTTGAGGAACATTTTTTAAGTGGCATAAATGGACAATTTTCAACGCTGACCGACCAAAAATAACACGATGAAAGGGTAATTGCAATAAAAGATGCAATATTTTTAAAAAAGTGTTTATCTGTTTCTTTTTCAATGACTTGTAACTGTGATAATTTTGGCATTTAAAATTCACGCCACTATTATGACGAACACTGGTGCCTGAAGCTCATTGGCTGAAGTCGGATGCGCAAGAGGTCACCTATCTCATTCCACCATGCTTCCCATGAAGGATATTCCGATTGAGTTTGATACGTAATAGATGTAACACTTATAAGATTTAGAGTTCATATGTCTGTATTTAAATATCGGTTAAACCGATTTTTTCAATCCCATTTAGACGAGAATTTCAAATTTTTTAACTGAAAAAATTAGTTTCAATTTTTCTTACTACCGTCCACATTGTTTAAAAATCTGAAAAATATATGTTATAGAATGTTATAAGACCCATTTTTGAGGGAAATATTGAGACAGCACTCCAACGTTATCACATCAAAAATGGATTTCAATTTTTTCTTATGAATTTGGTGTCAAAATTCGTTGACAAAAATACTTTCAAATTGAACTATGTTTCCCGTCTCTGCAATTTTTTTCCAGCCTGATACACGCAATTAAGTATGCTGAGAAAAAAATCAAACTCTGCAACGGATTGGCCTAGGAGGCTGATTTTTTGTGAATCTACGTCATTTTGTATTCTCTTTAATATGAGCATCGCAATTATAGATTTGGTTTGGGGGCCTTTTCACCGCCTTATTCGGCTATGCTCTTTCTTAACATACAGGTAGATACAAGTACACTTCACAAATTTACAGGGTTGCATGTTAACAGGGGCTAAAGACGCATGTGACCGATAAAGTTGATTTAGTACATTGAATAGTACACATTAGTGGTCATCAGTAGCAAAAATGCTGCAGTAGTATTACATTATAACATTTCCTTACGTGCCAAGGATATTAAACTAGAGGTGCTACAGAATTGCACAGACATTCACGTAGCATTTTTTTTTCTGATATCCTTGGTGTGGACTACTTTAATGTCTTGGTCCATTCTCTAGCCAGATGACATCTATCGTCGCCGAAGTACATTTTTTGACATTTTCTCAACTTTTCGGTTTCTTAATAGTAGACTCGAAATATTACTTTGAGAATATTAAATAACAGTAAAATTTCGTCCTATATATTTTTCATTTTCACATTTCATTCATATTTTCATTGAAAAATTTGAACCAATGGCTATTAAGACAATGGCTATTAAGCGTAACTGTAAATGTGAAATTTGAAGCTCGTTTTCACAGAAATCTAGTGCGTTTCCGAAAATCTTAATTTGAAGTATTTGAAGCACTTCCACTCACAAATGTAATAATGTATACAAATTGATGGATATGAGGATATTAACGGCGTGAGTCATATTAAAAAAAATACTTTAGTGTAATTTTTGAAAAAACAAAACTATACACCAACATGAACTTTACGCCATATGAAACAGTATAATTAGTACTCTCCACTGGAAACGTTTGAAGAAACAATTTGGAGCCTTTTTGAGAAAATAACGTTTGAGCGTTTCTGAAAATGCGGAATTTTGAGGATTAACATAATGAAAATTATATGCAACTTATAATGCGCATATTATTTGCGTAAGAAATTGTGGATTAACATAATTAAATATTTACATTTTTTAGTGAAAATCGAAACTATGTCATTGTTACTTACTTGTATACATACGTATACACGTATACGAAGTATATGTGTACGAAGTAATACAGGGAAACTTATGTAAAAGTGCACAAAATCGATCTCGAGATTTAAAGCAACTGAGATCCCGTAATCACGGCCAAGTGTTTTTATCTCAAGACGTCCGTCCGTCTGTCTGTATTTCCGTCCATCTGTCCTTTTGCCTGTCTGTCCGTCTGCAGTAGGGTTGCCAGTCGTCGTTCATTTGAGAGGACAGTCCACTATTGACGTCAATTGTCCTCTCGACCTCCTTTGTATTTTAAATGTTCTCCTTTCAGTAAATTTTTAACATATGTTATCATTTACTTTATCATATGACTAACACCTGCTACGACGTATCGTTTATTGTTAATATTTAGAATAGAGAACATTAATAGTAGTTTACGATATAAGTGTCGTAAAGCATCTTATTACAATACGAGATTGGAAGATTGCCAAACGAGGCCGTTAGGCCGAGTTTAGTAACCAATCGAGTATTGTAATAAGATGTTACGACACGTATATCGTACAACGTTTTATCCACTTTGTAAAAATTAGTTAGATTTAATCTAAAAGATCGTCCTACGCGTTCGTTTAGTACTAACGATTTATTTTCTAGAAGTGGCGACACTGTTTCTAACAATGATAACAATTGAAACACATTTGGTGTCAACCTCAAGCTTTGTGTATTCTTTCCACGGTGTAAGAGTATTTTTTTCCAATATGAGTGACAGCAGCTGTGATTCTGACATCGAAATAACAGCAAATGCTGCTCTAGACACGCTATTACCAGAGAAATCACGAAAAAAATATGAGCGTGAATACACTTTATTTAGAGACTGGAGTGCAACCAAACATATTAAAACCATTTCGGAAAAAGTTATGATGGCGTACTTCTCTGGTAAGTCTAAAAAAGAGAAACCCTAACTGGAATTAAAAAAAAAATATTTTCGAAAGATGACATACATAAATTTTTAATAGAGGCAGATAATGAAATTTATTTAATGATGAAGGTGACATTAATAGTTGGCGTTTTTGGAGCTTGCCGTAGAGAGGAATTGAAAAATTTAGAATTAAGTGATATAGAGGATAAGAATACGTATATTATAATTAATATACCAAACACCAAGACATTAATTTCAAGACAATTTGTTATTACTCAAGGAAGTGTCAAAGAATTCAACTGTTTGGAGACTTTCGTCAATATTTTCGCCTTCGGCCGGAAAATGTCAAGCACGATCGTGTCTGTCTCGCCTACAAGAATGGAAAATGGTCTTCGCAACCAGTTGGGAGAAATACTTGTTGAAACATTCCAAAAAAAATAGCAATGGATCGTGGTTTGAAGAAGTCGGAAACTTTTACAGGACATTGCTTTCGTCGATCATCTGCTCTTTACTCGCCGATGCAGGTGCTGACATGAATGTGTTAAAGAGGCACGGTGGATGGAAGTCAAATTCTGTTGCTGAAGGTTATGTCGAAACATCAGTGCAAAATAAAAAGAGATAGCTATGAAAATTATGGGGGAAAATATTTCGAATGTGGAATCTACAAATATTTCAAATGCAAATATGAATTGTACAGCTTCAACATCATCGGGAATTACGGTATCAAATTGCAGCAAATTTGTAATTAATGTTTACAACAAATAAGCATAGCTATTATTATAATTTGAACTCTTATTCTGTTAAAAAGTTATGTCAATAAAAATTCTTTGAACAATTGTTGTTATTTTTAATAGTAGGAATCAAGCTAGTCGCGGAATAACCCATTACAAAACGAGTGTCGTAATGAAGTACTTTACCGCACTGGGTGCGGTAAAGAGCTTCATTACGACACTGAACCTAATGTCGTAATGTTTGACTTTACCTAACCAAAGTGGATAAAATCCTTTTTCTGAACGCTGACGCTCGCGTGCATCATAATGTCTCTCTAAAAAAAGTACGAATTCATATAGAAGAAAATGTTGTACTTGTTAAATAAGATTTTCTTGAATATTGTAAAATTATACGTTCATTCTATAATACATTTGTTATAAATTATGTTATTTATATAGATATACGTGATCTAATAATTTAATGAACTAAATATTTTTAAAAAGAAATGTGTTGATTCCTTTTACATGAACATAGTTGTCAACCCTAGTCTGGGGTCTGAACCATGACCAACCAACCTGAACCAAGCTTCGTGAAGCTTTAACAACTATTTCAAAATTTTCTTAAAAATTGTCGAAATGTTTAGATTACACATTTTTCATCGATGGAGTAAAGGACGTTTAAAAATTGCACTTATTCGTTGAACTCTCTGAATTTTCAAAAATTGCTTTTTTTCATCTTCCTTCATCTACAAAATTTAAGATATTTTTTCCTTAATGAAATCTGTTCTTCAAAGACATCTTTAAATAAAGTCATGTACAATTTTTGGAAAATATGGATAGTTTTGCGAGAAATAAGGGGAATTTTTTAACAATTAATTTCTGAGGAACGCATTATTTTTGCTTTAAATAGAGGTAATATATACTTTTTTTCTTTTATTTTTTTCAACGGAATAAGCAAAGGACGTTTAAAAAATCGGATTTTTGTTGAACTATAAATTTTCGAAAATTGAGTAAGTTACACTGCGAGAAAGTATGTAGTGTTTTAGCACCACTAGTTTTTACTTTGAATCCTTGCTTCCTTGCTTAATGCACATTTGCAATACTTAAATGCCATTTTGCTGACCGATGTGTATTATAGTCAGAATAAATGTGTGCGTGCCTGTCGGTTTGTGGGTAAAAATAAATTCATATGTTGTGTATTTGTGTGCTTTTTACATTTCTGTAGAAACCTTCAGAAACTTTCTATGGCCTGTCATTCGCCGAGTAAACAATAAACTTCCCGGCTCCAACGATTACAATAGCATCTCCCACCCTGAGTGAAGGCGATAGCGTGTCGGCGATCCGCGTGTGACGTCAGCGAGACGGCTCCATGCGAGAGACCCTGTGGGCCACGGAGGGCGAACGTGCGGCAGTGCGCGCGCGCCGCTGCCCTCGACAAGCGCGACCTCTGCCGCCCGCTGCGACCTGCCGCCCGGCACGAGTTCCCACGCGCGCCGCCACGCGCCGCTGCCTGCGCCTGCGAACGCTACTCCCTCCAGGAAGCACCAATCAAGACACACCCCGCGCCCGGCGCGCGGTAATCCCTCAAACTAATTCACGCGTTGTGTCTTGTATATACAGTTTAAGAGTGAATGAGAGCATGAAATAAAAGTAAAAGACAAGAACATGAACGAGAGAAACGAGAATATAAAGAACTTTTGAACGAACCTAATATTTTTATGTGTAACTAAACTGGTCCCAAAGAGGCCGTGTAAAATTGTAAAAATATATGTATAGTAAAAATATAGGTAAAATATAACTTATTTAAGATAGGCCGCGCCCTTACTACAAAAGTCTGGTCCGCTGCGGTTTATGTATCCAAATAAATAAATAAACTTCCGCTTCTTCAGTGATACTGAATAGGGGGGAAAGGAGAGAGAGGCAGACAGAGAGAGAGACCGAGAGAGCGAGACAGAGAGAGACAGAGAGACAGTGACAGTGACAGAGAAACAGTGACAGAGAGACAGTGACAGAGAGACAGTGACAGAGAGACAGTGACAGAGAGACAGTGACAGAGAGACAGTGACAGAGAGACAGAGACAGAGAGACAGAGAGAGACAGAGACAGAGAGACAGTGACAGAGAGACAGAGACAGAGAGACAGAGACAGAGAGACATTGACAGAGAGACAGAAACAGAGAGACAGAGAGAGACAGAGACAGAGAGACAGACAGAGAGACATAGACAGAGAGACATAGACAGAGAGACATAGACAGAGAGACAGACAGAGAGACAGAGACAGAAACGGAGAGAGAGACAGAGAGAGATGGAGAAAGAGAGAGACGGAGAAGAGGACAGAGATGAGAAGAGAGAGGAGAGAGAGAGAGAGAGAGAGAGAGAGAGAGAGAGAGAGAGAGAGAGAGAGAGAGAGAGTTGAAAAACTTTTAAAAATAAATAGTAGCATTAGGTAACACTAAACCCGTATGTATCGCACCGTAACACTTCTTCAAACCTCCTGCTTTTTAGGGTTACGGAATTCAGTGCTGGAACTCTGCAATTTTGGGCCCGAGCAATTCTGAAAAGTAGCCCCACTCTTGAATAAAATTAAAAATGTGAAAGTAGTATCAAGAAATTATGTGTGTTTTTATTTCAACAAATAACAAAAACTACATTTAAGCTAGAAAAACTTTTTGGAAATGTATTTTAAACATTAGTTTTAAGTACAAGTATTTAGTGATTAAACAATACAATTTGCAAAGTGATCTTAAAATGCTAAAAAATGTTTAATAAAATCACTTTTCTTAAACACATGAAATAATAACAATAATAATAATAATAATAATAATAATAATAATAATAATAATAATATGAATTTGAATGGAACGTATTTTAATGTTAGCGCCATTTGATTCATTTCATAGAGTCCCACCTTATAAGTAATACCTATAATCAAATATTTAAGGTAAAAAATGAATTGAAAATTTTATGAAATATCAGTCTATATCAGTCTATCACTTATAAAAGTACCTAAACGATTTTCTCGAGTTCTAATTTCTTTTCCAATTGTTCACTAATTTTTCTCCATCAGTCCCATCATCGGGCCTCCATGACTTGCAGGGTCTCGGGCGATCACCCGGTCTGCCCATGCGTAGCACCGGCACTGACGTAATTAATATACTTGGGTTAATCAAACGTGGCATCTGAGGGTATTATCTTCAAGCTGGAATATGGCACGATTTTTTGCGTCTTTCTCGGTCCTGCCTTACTTGATCTGCAGCACTGTTTGATACGGTTGCAATCATGCGACATCTTGCGGCAGGACCAAGAAAGACGCACAAAATCGTGCCATATTCCATTTTGAAGATAGTACCCTCAGATGCCATATTTGAAACAACTAGTATAGACACTCTTCACTTTTCAGATCTTACGCCGCGCCGCGTTCCGTCCACCGCCGCCCTGATTGGCGCGCCTGGCGGGCCCCTCGTGCGTCAACCGCGGTGGCGCACGTGCGGCGCGGCAGGTCCCGTTCTCGGTCGCTTAGCGGCCAGTGGCGAAACTACAGATGGGGCAGATGCCACTATCAACTGCGGACGGGTTTCCCGGAGTCACTCTCACCAAAGAATTCAGCACTGTGTTTCAAAATATTGTAAATAAGTAAACAAATATAATCAATATGTACATAAATAAATACATAATTATATACTACTACATAAATACATAATTACGTAAATACATAAAGTCAAGGAATTGAAGTACCGGTATTTTTATTTCTTTGATCTTCACCAAATGACAAAACAATAAAGAATATGTCAGAAGATGACAACTGTAATGTAGTCATCGGGCTGAAAGTTAAGTCTTAAAGATGTTGCTTCATCAACGGATCGAAATGAAGCACCCATTCGAATATTTTTAGATCTTTCGAAAGCTTTTGACGTCATCCGTCATAGGTCTAACATTTTACTTTCAAAATTACCATAGCATGGAATTTGTAGTATTGCCCTTGATTGGTTGTTCTCGTACATTAATCATCGATCGCAAGGAGTAGGTTTTACTGACTTGAAATAACATTTTTCCTGTCAATTAAGAATTGGTCCCGCAGGGTTCAATGTTAGGCTCTATTCTCTTTCTTTTATACGTAAACGATTTGCCTCGTCCATTAGAAACGGATGAACAGTTCTGCTTGCTGATGACCCGAATATTCTATTAAGGAAAAAAAAAAAAAGTGGCACTATACCAGATGCTTGAAATTGATTTCATAATAAATTAATAGTAAACGAAAAAATGTAGTTTTGGATTTTAAACAGGCGATCACTATTGAAAACGAGCAATAGGCAATTTGCTGATGTTAAGGTTACAAAATTTCTTGAACTTTCAATTCAGTCAAATCGCAAATGGACTATTCGTAAAAATAATACAAAATTAAATTAATTTCATTATATTTCGCACTCAATCAGCCACTCAGTCACATTCTTTCAAATTCAGTCTTCAATGTGTACATTATTCTTAGCGTGCATTTTGCGAACGTTCATTCCTGCCTGAGATATGGCTTGATATTCTAGGGAAACACATTCTAGCCCCCACGCTTTTACATTACAGAAAAGAATTGTACAAATAATACGCGAATCCCTTAACGCAAATTATTGAACTAGGAATCTTATACCATTTTCTTGCCTCTTGAATTGCGAATCAATTGTTTTTTGTTAAAAATAGCTTACTCAAGGATGGGAACATATCTTCAGCCAACACTGTTACTATAACACTCGACGAAGTAATCATACTCATCGTGTGTCAGTATCAACTGCTCTCTTCATTTTTGGGCGCTAGTGCGGACCACAGGAGATGGGCTAACTCACGGGCAGACATATTGACGAACAGACAGACGGAAACAGCCAAAGGACAACAAACGAACGACAGACGTACAGACGGATAGGCAGAGAGACGGACAGATAAACGGAGAGACGAATACGGACACACGAACGGACTGTCTGAGGGACTGACAGACGTTTTGCCGTCAACCACTTTTCCGGTATCAACGATCTAAAAACATGTATTCTGGACACACAATGAAATAGAGGAACTAATTTACTATACCTGGGAAGAAGGTTTATTAACTTTTTATATCAAAACCCCATAATATGTGTTTTTCCTCGAAAAAAAATAGCATTACAATAATTTCTCTATATTACGTAAGTAGTATGCGAATCAGTAAGAATTGCAGCCATTTTCCAGAAAATGTTGCAAATTTGGCATTGCGGCTTCATGTAAAGTGGGCTACTCCCAAATAGAAAAATATCTGAATGATCTCCGGAAAGGCTCATCTATATATTACTTCTGACATATTTACCAAGTTTCAAATGAAAAGCTTCTAACCTGACATTTGTCCGTGACACGTACTTCCATCCGTCCAAAGGTAGAGATTTCCCTATTTTGGGGTACAAAACTGCACTATCTCCTCGCCATCGGCACTACTCTTTACCATATTTGGAACAGCACTAATATATCCTAATCCTGTTATGTGTTGAAGGTAATAGTGGAAAAGAACGTTAAACGCTAATTTTACGACCGAAAATTCGAGATCCAGTACTTTCGCCCTTTAAAATAAGGCAGGAACAGGTATTTATTGGTGTAACATTTAGTTTTTTATAGGTTGACCAGTACCTCCAGAACCCCACTGTAGGAGTACTGACACGATAGACAATGATAAAATTTAAAGGGTAGAACTGGAAATCTGAGAAGGTCCTAGGTACAGTGCAGGGGCGGATCCAGCCGATCATTTTGGAAGGGGCCATCATAGATTTTTGCAAATAATAAACATATTTGTTATTGCATTGTATATTATTTTTGTAGTGTGCATATGATACTATACAATATTATTATTTAAATAATTACATAATTCTAACAAAAAATATATAAATCAATTTTGCCAAATAAAAGAAGGTAACAAACGAAAACTCTAGGCCTTTGGAGAGGGGGCCACGGCCCCCTTTCCCTCCGCCCCTGGCTCCGCCACTGGTGACTGCATGATAGAAGAACAGACATGGTATTATAGTTACGAGCGTTCTCACAATATATAGGAGTGCACTCTAATTGGAAGGAAATCGAGTCGTCGCGTTGGTGCAAGGGCTCCCGAGTGAGTCGGAAGCGACCGCCCTCGCGGGCGATGACATTTTGAAGGAGGCCGGTGATGATCTATTGGCGGTCAATAGCCGCACATGAACAGGCGACTGATCAGTAGAATCAAGATTCCATTGATTACAGCCAAAAGTGTCAATGTACTTGATAATTAGTTGATTTCTGATATAAAGCAAATAAATATACAGACTAAAAATAAATTCCAAGTTTGCTTCTCTCGCGAAGAAATTATAACTCTGCATTCACAGCGGTACTCTATCTCTCAAGAAAATGCACATTGAAGTACGAAGACTGTGCACATTGACAGGCCAGGTCTTAAAAAGCACTTCAACGTTTTGTTATCATTGTACCACAATGAAGAATAGAAACACAGCTACTCGAAAGAGGCAGCGTCTTCGATTACTGAAAATCGAGATATTTACGAGGAAAGCCTAGAAAATTGTTATCTTAAAGATATTATCCATTCGCAACTCTTAAGGATACTGTACTACATTAGAGGCGGATAAAGAAAACGTAAGGGGGGTCGATAAAGCAAGCAATTCTCGAGGTCGATGGAAGAAAAAGGTTTGGGGTCCATGAGTTAGTGGTTCTGTCTGTCTGTCTGTCTGTCTGTCTCTCTCTCTCTCTCTCTCCTCTCTCTCTCTCTCTCTCTCTCTCTCTCGAAGAATTCGAATCCAGAGAGGCATTTATTAAATTATCAACTTAATTACCAAACATTTTAATGTATAATACAAATAACATTAATACAAATTGCTTTTCTTCTTATATATTTTAGTTTTACTGGTGGGCGGGAAGCAGGGTTTGAGGGGCTCAAAACCTACTCCACAGTTGCAATTCGTAATTTATGGACGGCCCCTAAAGCACCATTTAGTCGTAGTTATGTTTGTCCCCCCCCCCAAAAAAAATGTAGAGCAAATAATGGACGCGATTGGTAGTTTGTAAACAGAGGATGTAGCCGACGTTTATAACTAGAGCACGGAAGTTCAGACATTTACTTTACGTGAAATAGGCAGAAAAAAAGGCATTTATATTGACTCAAGAAGAAGTAAAATGACTGGTTGAATTAGGGGTACACAAAGACACGTAAGGAATGAAAAATCATCATTTCAAAGGAGTTATTATAGAAAAATTAAAACTATTCAAATTTTCATTCTCACTCTAACATTTATATTAGTACTTTCATGGAAGGAAACGATCTTTTCTTTATAATCTTAATTACATATGATCACCCGGTATAATTCCTACGAATTTATTTCACTCATAACGCTGTCTCTATGAAACGACACTGTGGAATCTTCTGGAAATCTTGAAATGGCATCACTGAGAAAGCGATTACATTTTTCGATCTTCATAATTGTGTTATAGTCAACACTGAATAGTTCAGTCACTAGACATCCGGTTCAGGAATAGAAAACATTTCTTGTTTCTCAACGGTTCTATGTTTTCTGGGATTCTAAATTCGAATTTGAGATTTGCTACTTCGATAAATGTCGGCTTTACAAAGAAAATTGTATATATTGCAATGAGGTCATTGCTAGTCGCCGGACCCAAAACTTCCCCCTCTGTCACGCCGATTAGGAAGGTCCCTGATTTGACACGGCTCAGCGCAAGACGCGCGAACGCGTGCCAGAAGATTCAAAAGATTTACGATTAGGGTGCAATTGTCCCTCGGGGACAGCCCTTCAGGCAACCGGCGGCCAGTCCACGTGCACGGCTAGGCACCGGAACAAGCAAATTATAGAGATCCCGGCTACTGTTGAAGAGTTCCCGTAGGACCCATATAAGCGTCACGAAGACAGCAGAAAGGACTGCTTTGTTCATCTCCGGTGTACACATACGCACAACAAAGACCACCAATCAGGTGCCCAGAAAATGAGGTTAATTTGAAAATACCCTATCGGCTTCCGACTCGCGTCGAATATTTCGGAAACTAAGATTTCGGCCAATAATATTCAAAATTCCAATCACGTGAAGGAGCGATGGGCGAAACTTGGAAAAAGGGTGGGGATGCGACGCAGGAAGCTCGAGAGCGGCGGATTTTTGAGAGAAGACGGATAGAAGGCGAGAGAACGACACAGAATTGAGACTGGAGTGTTGATGAGAGGTAGTGGGAGCAGTGACTTGGGGGTCGACCAACATAGTGCAGGCCGCCCATTATAAAAGGACAATCAGGAATTTATTCCGATTTCAACGGGCCGGCGCCTCCGGAAGGAATGATTGTGCAGCCGAGTCATTGAGGCTGGCCTGGTGAGGAGTGGGTGGCGGCAGACGACTTCCTCCAATAATCATCGATCGGAGCCAGGAGCACTAGCACCGCACGCACTGCTGCTTCCGGTTGGCTGCGCCCTGCCGTGGTGCGGCTCGAAAATTGCAAAAATGTATTCTTGGAAGACTTTCATTTTGTAATTATTCCAAAGACAGTAAAAAAAAATAGGAAAGGTGTCATTTAATGTAAATAACGTATAATTTAGTTTAAGGGGAATCCTTACCCAAATTGTATTATTGAAACAAATGCAATAAATGTGTTCTTGCCATTCAGGTGATTGACACTTAAAGTTACAAAACTTTGTGATTATTGTAAAGTAGTGGTAGTAATAGCAAACCCCGTGCATGCCCTCATTCAAGAGTGCCTGCCCCTGAGGTTCTCGAAATGCCGGTGCCAGCTGATAGGTAAGTGCCCGTTTGGCGCCCTTCATTGATAAATTTAACGCGCACACCTGTCAGCTGATTACCGACGCACTTCGGTGTGACGGTATCTCCCCCCCCCCTTTGTGAGGTGCCCAGACCGCGAGCTACGTGCATTGCGCGCATGCGTGTGTTGCCGTGGCGGCAGGTCGGGTTCATCACAATATGAACAAACAAACAAAAACTTAAAAAACAGAAACCTTTAAAATTTCCCATTTTTTTCATTTCTTCGCTTATATATCGACAACTATACGCTTTATCGAAATGACCTTTACACTTATTATTAAAGTAGTCCAAATTCATCCGAAAATGTATATATGGACTTTAATTTTTGAACCAAATAATTTCTCTTTTCTCTCGTTCCCGTCATATTTTGATTGCCTAAGGCCGGTGCACAGTTATCCCTTGCCAGTAAATGCTGCCGCGTATCCGCAAGTAACGTGACAGGCTGGTGTGGCTCAGGGGATCAATTAAAGCCAATGGAGTGCCTCTGGCTGAGAGGTCCTAGAATTCGAATCCAGACGGAAGCAGGATTTTCGACACTAGCTAGGTCGAACTCAAACTTCGTCTGGAGGAGAATCCTAGCGGCCAGCTCCTCTGATCGGTAGTTTTCCGAGGTTTCTCAGATCAATACCAGGCGACTACCAGAGCAGAACCCTAATAAACAGGCCACAAAATTTAAACTTTTGTAATTTTCAAAAATTCAGAGAATTAAAAAATCAGATGTGCCTCATTTTTATTGGTATACTTTGCTCTATACGATCAAAAAGTAATCTAAAAATTTAGGGCCACTTTTGAAAAAAAGTCATGTAAAGTATCCCCAAAATTAAATCATCCGCTTCAAATTCACCAGAACGATCAGCCGAGGAATTCAGAAAAGAATCCTGCTCACGGTTTTTGCACTTTTCTTGTTCACAGGTGGATGGGCAGACATTTTTCCGTAAATCAACCTTTTGGTATCAAGGACCTACAAACATGGATTCTGACCACACAATGTGTTAGAGGAAGTAATTTAATATTTATAAGAAGACGAATTATCCACTTTTTCGATATCAGGGTGAAACAAAACGAGTTTTTCAACCGGAAAATCGCAGTTTTCGCTACAGCATTACATAACCTCACGCAGCATAACACTTCTCCATTCTACGTATGTAGTATACGAGGAAGTAAAATTACTTACAAAATGCAGAATATTTAAAGAGTTTCATAACGCTTTTGTGACATATCTCTTTTGGTCGCGAGCAAATATATTAGTGTTTTTGAGTAACACTTAAAAGTTACACCCTAAAATATTAAGGAGATAATGGAAATCTATATTTGAAAAAAATATGTATTTCAGTAGATATTTACATTGCTTCAATCTAGCCCGTAGTCACATTTTAAGACTTGTATTGTTGATTCATTTGATTTACGTAATTATTTAAATAGCAATTTGTGACAAGAAAGCCGAAACTTCTATGATACGTTTTGCATATATAGGCGGCTCTCACTCATTGTTAATTTAATTGTTTGTGTTACACAGATAAGAAATAAAAAAGAGGTTTCCGGGGTAATGAGTTTTGAACTTCTAAAACGTCTTGTCTGAGAGGACCACGGTCTG
The DNA here is from genome assembly GCA_964035755.1 of Teleogryllus oceanicus. Classification (NCBI taxonomy): domain Eukaryota; kingdom Metazoa; phylum Arthropoda; class Insecta; order Orthoptera; family Gryllidae; genus Teleogryllus; species Teleogryllus oceanicus. The sequence continues at coordinate 20,825,897 of CAXIVR010000013.1, forward strand.
AGGTCAGCAACCCTTTATCCTCAAAATGATAGCTTTATGCCTAATAGAAATTACCTTGACTTGAGAACTTCACTCGTGACAATTGGAGTACACAGTTGGACTGGATTACTGCCAATAGCGTGGATCATTGTAGGTGGCATGGGACACTGCAATAAGCGTGTATCACTGCAATCGCTGAGAATCACTGCAGGCGGCGTGTGTCACTGCAATACCGTAAATCTCTACAGGCGAAGTAAATCACTGCACGCGGCGAGTAACACTGCAGGTGGCACGTATCATCGCAGGTGGCGTATATTACTGCACGCTCCGTGTATCATTGTAGGCGGCTTGTATCACAGCAGTTGGCGTGAATCACTGAAATCACTGAAGGCATGAATCCCTTCATGCGGCGTGTATCACTGCACGCGGCAAGGATCACTCCAGTAGAAGTGGACCAGGACGGGCAGAGTGGATCAATGAACGTAGCGTGGGTCATTTAGAGCGACGTGGGCGGAGTTGATCATTGCTGTCGGCGTGGCCAGAGCAGAATAGAATATTTATTATGCTATGTAGGAGTATATAGAGGCATTTACGGGAAGGTTTTTTCAAATTTAGTTACACAAAGCACTTATTCAAACAATATTAGAATATTTGCATATCTAATAAAAACAATTTTACGAAATTAATGCCCCCCCATCGTGTTAAAGCTGGCCTTCTAAAATAAAAAAAATAATATAAAAGAATTAATTTTAATGTGAACACATTCTAAAGAAATTAAAATGTATTTAATCTACTTTTAAAGTATTTCATATTCTGAGGGTAAACTCTATCACTTTTGCAGGTAATTTGTTCCAATTTTGTATGTTCACAAATGAGAATTTACGTACTTCTGTTTTCTGTCGACTGATAATCTTGTCCGCACTTCGCCCATGGACGATCACCTCTTATTGATTTGAATATTGTATAATGTCCGACCATTGCAGGAGACCTGGATCACTGCAGGCGGCTTTGCTCGCTTCAGGCGGCTTCGATCAGCGCTGGCAGCGTGGATTACTGCCGATGCGTCGATCGCGCAGAAAACTTCAATCCGCTGGTGTAGCGGTGCTGTGTCGATAGTCAAATTTTCAGAGACATTCATTAGGTGGGTTGCTTTCAATATCCTTATCTTTTCATGTAGGCATTCTAGGTACTCGTGATATATAAATAGCAAACTTTTAAATCGCTTTTGTGGGTCAAGTTTATTACGTAGTAAATTGTTTTAATTATAAGATGAGACTGAACTACCACCACTTTCAAAGGTAACCAGTTGGAATTAGAACAATTAGTTGACAAATGTTTAAAAGTATCAATTAGGAAAAATGAACTAGTAATGATATTTTATCAGAAAATCTAACAATTTTCCTACATGTATATGTTCTTTTCGAGTATGTCTAACGAGGTCTGCATTGTAATATAGTGAAATATTGTTAGGAAGGTACTAAAGAGTTATAAACATGACTGCCATTCCTTTCTCTTGCACCTTCCCTGCCTGTTTCGGCACTAAAAAGGCTAGCAGAGGAACGCCGTAAGGCTAGCCGAGTAAGGCGATGGTGTAGCGGTTAGCGTATCGGACTGCTATACCCAAGTTTGCGGGTTCAAACCCGATCGAAGCCGTGGATTTTTAAGGGCGAAAAAATTCTTCGTACGCCTTCCTTCGGAGGGGAAGTAAAGCCGGCTGTCCCATGTTAGTACATTTACTGCATGTAAAAGATCCTCAAGCCTAAATGACGCCTCTGAGCTAAATTCAAAACGCCTGTTTCGTCGCCCAAGTAATACCTTCTTTCGCCCATGATTGATGAAAGGAGTGTAACGAAATTTGCGTGGTCAGTCGGAAGAGCAGGCCTCATGGCCTGAGTCTCGCCACGTAAAATAAGGCAAATTCAATTCAATAAGGAGCAACAGTCAACTTTTTCAGAAGCGGGCCAAGAGTCTTGCAACACGGAGTGGTTATGAAAAACGTCGGAAAATATTTATCTAAAAATATCCCAGTATATTTTACGAAAAATTACGCAAAAATTACTCGTATTTTCGAAAAATCGTACGTAACCCTTTTTTATGATCATATCCTAGCATTCTTTAAGCTAACCAAGGGAAATATTTAATTAAAAACTGGGGCATTATAGAGAAAATTTTGGAACTGATTAAGCTTCATGTTCATTGTCCCTCTCAATCAAAACATCCTTTTCAAAATCACAAGGCCAATTCGTTCAGACCAATCAGGGAATATGAATAAAATCGTCTGAGTGGTTAGAAGTTAGAATTGATCATGTATTGCCAGACACGTTTTGCCGTCAATCGACTTCTCTGCATCAAGGATTCAAAAGCGTGATTTCTGACTTAACATATATGAGGAAGTAATTTAGTATATCAAGGCCCCAATACGAGATTTTATCAACGAACAGTTGAAAAATTGAAATCTTCAGCGCTGTTAAGTACGGCGGATACAGTACATGTTGCGGGGGTGCATATCTTCTCTGGAGTTGAATAATTGGAGTTTGTAGAAGGAAGGTTATCTCCGCATTCTCAATTAATTTTTGCACCAAACTGCGGATACTCTCGGAAAACAGGATACCTTTCAATTTTATCAGGACAATGATCCAAAACATAAAGCCTACATTGTATGGACCTGGCTTCTCTATATCTGCCCCAAGAATTAAAAACATATCTGCACACTTCAAACATGAACACAATGGAGCATTTGTAGTGTGAACTGAAGTTTCCATTACAAAAAAAATTAAATTTCCAGAAGAGAGGAATTGAAAAGAAGATTATCCCAATAGTGGGTATATAAAATAATTATTGCAATTATCCCGAATAGATTGAAAAAAGTGATTTCACTGAAAGGTTACCTCCACCAAGTACTAACATTAGTAACAATTGTTAATTTAAGAAGAATGACCGAATATTAAAATGGATAATATTTCGTTTTTTTTTTTTTTCATTCAAGTTAACATGATAATTGTTTAATTTTGTACATAAATTTCTACAATAATAAACGTTTATTTTGGGCATCAACTTTTATTCATGGAATTTCCTATCATGTGAATGCAATAAAAAAGTTCAATCTATAGACTGTTACCGTATTTTAAAGTGTAGTGAAAGAAAGTTAGTGTAATAAGGCGAGAAAGAAAAAAGTAGTTTGGGGTCAGTCGTTGACCCTGTTCCATTTGTATGCGACTGTTGAGAGGCGCGAAGATAGTGCATACTTTTGTACCCGTGTATCTGCACCAGCCACAGGGTCGCAGAATGATGTAATTAAATATAGTTACTTATCCCGACAAATTTCCGGTAAATTCGTCATTTGAAGACGTCTCTACTCGTGCTCGAACACAAGAAACGTGCGTTTGCGTTTACATGTTTTATAAAATGTCTTTTGACACAACTTGTATATTTCCATTTCAAAAGGTTGCCGATAACGACCTGCTTAAACCGAATCCGATGAGGACCACCCGGAGGATGAGACACTTCTAGGAGATTTGGAGCTTCAGTGATGAAGCGATTCCTATCCAGGTGGGCAAAATTCCTGTTTCTCTATAGGTTCAATTCAGAACGACTGAAGTAAATTCTATATCGATACCAATCATGCACGTAGCCTCATAATAATTCTCTATTGCCTGTAGTCTCTCAATTATTTTTGAACACTCATCACAGAACGAAGAAATTAATCAATATGAATTTGACGTATGCCAAACGTGATTATGTATCAATGTAACCAGTTGATAAATAAGTTGTTTCTAATAAATTTGTGATCACTGGAGTAAAATTCAGTTGTAGTCACGTTAAACACAGTTTTTCTAAAATAAATATTTCATTTTTTATGTAGCATTAACAACTTTGTCCTTAGAGACAGACAATATATGATTTTGCACTTGTCTTTTCTGCTTTATGTTCTACATATTGTTCTTTATGTTACTTTTACACATATACTCTTTTTGGTTCAACTGAAATGCCACTTTAAATTTAATAAATAATTTATATGTGTAATACTCATTTTACATTTAATTACATAAAATATTAATATTTTAACAAATTGGATCGCCCTCTATTGAAAAGGAGACTAGCTCCGTCTCAAAATGTTTCCCCTTAAGTAAAGAAGCCTCTGTTGACCATAGTTCCTACAATCATAAAAAATACGGGGCCCACATGGACACTGTTAAGTTGCAAGATACGCATAGACGGATTTGTCTACTGAGAATATGTGTGTGGTCTGTTCTGATCCTCGAACTAATAGTTGGTTCTTTTCTATGGCATGTCGAATTTGTCGGTCACTGCAAGTCTGGCCAAACTTTATTCCATTCAAGAGTCAGCTTACATTTAACAAGTTTCCAAATATCTTGAAAAATGATCTCCGATGGATGAAAATGAGTCACCTACAGTTGCTCTTTTAGTTTGGAAATTACAAATCTCCTTTTCAAAACTTTATTGACGTCCTAGTATTATGTATATTAGTACTAGTATTATGTCCCGTAATTATGTATATTTACGTTGGATTTCACTTAGAGAAAATATGAAGTTCGAGTTTCAATGTTTCTTAGCAATTTCAAACGGTTTAAATATATTTAACTATGTGTTGTAATGTTCTGAATATATGAATAGTGACCTAAATGCGACCAAATTAACTGTATGTCGAGACAGTTACATATTTTAATTACTTTCCTTCGTTCTAATCAGCGAGAGGGTGATAATGTTATACTAAACAACTAATAATCGATATTGTTGTGCCTCGGAACGGCTTTCAAAAGACAGGTTTCCTAAAACGGATCTTTTCCGTTATACGTATACATAGACATATAGTACTATATGTCTATGTACGTATACCACTCACTAGGTGAGGAACTCAGTTCTTTTGACACGAAAAATTTCGTTCACCTTAAAGGAATCGGTTCTTTGCAATGTGAACGGATGAATGTTGTGATACCAGTCAATCAACATTTACTCGGTACATACACGATACGATTACCCGGTTTAAACGTTAGTTTTACACATACACACATAGTATTATTACAATTTAATAATTATTATATTACTAATTGGTTAGTGCTCTCTGGGCTACTTCCACTCCCTGCTAACCCACGATACGAATAATTTTATATTACTAGTTGGTAAAGCAGAAGTTTATAGTGGACACTCTTCCTTTGATCCAGAGAACTGATTATTCGTATTTTCACACTACATATCTAATTTTATTGTCAACGCAATTTTATAACCAACGCATTTTGACACCAAGTGGTCCGCGACATGCTAACGCACGTCGCTACCCGACGGATCCAACGTGCTACGTTCGCGAGGGCCTACGGGCCCCCGCTCTCGCGACCTGGTTCCCGCCTCCGCTCTCGCTCCAGCGCTCGCACTGCTTTATAAACCTCTCTTACTTTTAAGAGAATTTATTTTCAAGGGAACACTCTTAAGAGAATTTCTTTGAAGGGTGTAGCAAAAATATAGACAAAAAGGAACTCACCTATTGATTCGCATTATATATTTTTGCGATGTATTGTAGGAATTTTTAATCTCGGTAGACAATACAAACCAATCTAAAAGACTTTCAGAACGAAGAAAACACACAAATTCCACATCAAAAACACGCAATTTCACGCCGACACAATGAGAAAAATGTATTATGAAACGTGTCGACGTAAAATTAACTTTTTATAATACACAAACTAAGAGAACAAAACGAGAAGTGCACAGAAAAATTACGTAAATAAATTAAAGGAGTCATAGATACTTTAATTCATTTTTTTCCTTCGTTTTATAGCTTCTCTTGGGTTGGTAGGTGGCCATGAAAGGGTTGTGCGTTCTTTGCATTAAAAATGTTCGATGTTATAAATCGTAAATCACTGGCAATATTGTGAAGTGATTTGCATTAAGAGACTATGATGTTATAATTTGTTAAATCAGTGGAATATTGTGGAGTGCTAATTTAAATGTTTCTCAAAATAATATAAATTTTCCTTCCAAAAAAGAACCATTTCTAATAAACAAGGGAACCAAATCTTTTGGCTAGTGAACTGATATACGTATAACGAAAAAGATCCCCTAAAACAATAGTTTATTGGACTTGAAGCCAACCTTCAACAATTACATAAGCGGCTTTGCGGTCGTGAAAGTTTACACAAAGAATTTTAATGGGCGGGCAAGAGGTGTCTGTTAACGGGCAGACGACACTGTTCAGCAGTGCGGTGAGGCGCTGGGCTTGTCCAGAGCTCCCTAGAGAAACAGTATTCCAGAAGGAGCTGGCTTGTCCGAAGGAATAATGCATGGTACCGGTGGGTGAGGAGTAGACCTCGGAATTTTAGGCACAAAAGAATTTCAGTTTAGGCACCTTAAAATAGGTTACAAAATTATGAAATTAGGCATGAAATGCTATGTTTTCGGCATTTAAAATTGGTTAAAAATTATTAAACCAGGCGTTTAAAAACATTAGACTTTAAAAGTTATGTTTTTGGCATCTAAAAATGATCACAAAAGGATTAAATTAGGCACTTTTTATTATTCAGGAAAGGCAAGTATTTTTTACATTTATGAGAGTGACTGCACGCATATTATTTCATTAACTTTGATAATTATCAGCACAGTATACAATGAAGATTTTCTTCAATTTTTTTACAGGTAGGCTGTCTTATCTGTTAAAATCATTTTGAAAGCTGGAAAGGACTTTTACATTCACACAGATGTTATTGGAGCTTCTTGATAATTAATAATTCTTGATAATAATAATATAATAATTCTTAATAATAATAATAATAATAATAATAATAATAATAATAATAATATAATAACTCTTAATTACTTGTCTTAGGCTGTTTTAGGAAAAATATTAAAATAAGCATCAACCGCCCTTTTAGGACATTTTAGACACTATTAGATGCTTTCAGTAGATTTACATTTTCATGATTCGTAAACGTCGGCAAATATTTTCCACAATCTTGTAAAGGAACTAATTAAGGATTTGTATTCAATTTCAAGGTCTAGTGATGAGACAAAACTCACACTGGGTCAATAACAATAATCGAGCCTGTGGTAAGTAATTGACTTTATTAAGTAAGACGCGGATACCTCAACGATGCTACATTACCAAAATATTGATATCACACATCATTTCTCATATATCCCTATCTACTCCACCTCTTTCCCTATCATCTGCTACCTCTCATACTCATTTATGTCAATGCATTATACCCTCTCCCGCTGTTTTGAAAGTCATTAAAACAAACGTTCGTCATAGTTTACAAATCATTTGCTTGTTTTCTTAACTCTTATGCCTATCAACACATACGAGTAAATTATTCTCCAAGCAAATGTCTTCAATCCGTTTTTTCACCTTACGTATTATTTGCATGTCCTAAACCCATTATCAATTTGTGTCTTCTTAAATCTATGTCTTCGCTTTAACCCTTCGTCAACATATCTGCTTCTAGCTTTGACAATTGTTTATAACATATTTTTATGTCCTGTATTATGCTCGTCTTTTACAAAAAGAAATTTATATCTGTTTGTTTCGGGCATTAATCTGTTTACTCAATACTTTCTCAATACTTTCAAATTACCCAATACTTTCCGAAATTTCTGGTTAACGTATCATATCAACCATACCTGAATCTTCATAATCATCCAATTTACTTCCTAAAAGTCCAGTCACTGGTTGGTTGGTAAAAAATCACTGGTTGTCAGTTTTCCATATTATTTTTCGCCACAATATTTTCAATGAACATACAAAATTCAAAATCAATTCAAAATTACCGGTCAATTTCTCTTTTGTCAGTTTTCTCAAAAATATTAGTGAGGATTTTCTACACGCGAATGGAAACTTCTCAGGAAAAACGAAGCGTCTTCAGACTCACAGCACGGTTTTAGAAAATCAAAATCTGCGGAAACTGCCATTTTTTACTTTTCGTAAAGATGTTGCTTCATCAGTGGACCAAACTTAAGCACCTATTGAAATATTTTTAGATTTTTCGAAAGCTTTTGACGTTATTGACCATAACATCTGGCTCTCAAAAATACCTTCATATGGAATTCGTGGTATTGCCCTTCATTGGATAACTTTGTACATTAAATATCGAAGTCAAAGAGTAGAAATACCGTACTGGCACGAAAGGACATTATTTATTTATCTTTCCAATTCTTTGCCAATTGAGCATGGGTTCCCGCAAGATTCGATCTTAGGTCCTGACCTCTTTCTGTTAGACGTAAACGTATGCCCTCGTCTTTTCAAAATGGAGGAACAATTCCGTTTGCTGATGACACGAATGTTCTTTGCAAAAAAGAAGCAATGAATAGTACGAACAGAAGTTTCAAATTTGTTTCGTAATAATAAATTAATAGTTAATGAAGGAAAAACGGTTTCAATGCATTTTTGCATTTCAAATCAGCAATCGCGTGCTCCATTGAAAATGAACTATATGCAATTACGTGATGTTAAAGTGACAAAATTTCTATTCTAGTCTTTCGATTCAGTCATACCTCAAATGGAATGTACATAAATCAGAATTAAACACTAAATTAAGTTTATTAAGTTACGCATTCAGAATTCTTTCAAATTCTGTTAGCCTTCATCCACGTCGTTGCTTGTATTTTTCAGAAGTACATTCCCGCCTGAGCTATGGCATAATATTCTGGGTAAGCTCATCCTGTAGTACCCAGACCTTTAGATTGCAAAATAAAATTATTCGAATAATGAAAATATGCCATTCACGTGATCCCTGTAGGCCTCTTTTTCATTAATCTTGCACTGCCTTGCCTATTTATTTACGAATCTGTAATATTTATCAAAACTGTTGGGTTTTCACAAATTTTCTGTTTTTCAAAATCGAAAAGACTATTCACTTTCCTATTTCTGAAATATCCGATAAATATTGCTGCTTTGCCCTGGTCTCAAATTTCTCTCTTGTCACATCGTTGTTGTGTTCATGTAATACGCTCCTCACCCAAATATAGAAAGAAGTTGAACTTACGGTGGCCTATGTGACGTTTCTGGTGAATCTGACCTTTATTCGTCATAGGACATTGTGAATATAAGATGTAGTCCAAAAAGCTGCTGCCCAAATTATTCGTTGTAGGTGTACCTATTTACCAATCAAAATCGTCACCGTCAAATCTATCAGTGATTTGTTAGCACATTCGACAATCTCATTGCTCTAAGGCGTAGCTAAGGCATTGCTCTAAGGAGTAGTGGTCTTTTCGCACTTGAGATTTGTTTTTTATATCCAATACATTTATATAACAAATACAAGTCCAAAATGTAAACGAATATATCTGACCCACTATTCAGCCTCAGTTACACATCGTGTTATAAATTATTTAAATATATTTGCTTTATCACTTTTAACTGAAAATCATCACACAATTTTCTACTGTAATGAATGATGACCACCTGCTCCATGATGACCAACTTGTATCTACTTCCACCAAGTGACGTTGTAGGTGTTAATTCACATAAATATACATGAATTCGTCCTAAAGTTCGTGAATTTCTTCACTTAATATTTTTGAAATTGTAATCTTCTCATCTTATCATTGATGCAAGATTCGTAATAATTAATAATTCCGTCAAATATTCGAATAATCTGATTACTTAATTTTGGTTGACCATTACTCCTAATTATCTGCAATACTATGACAAAGCCGTTTGTACCAGAAGTTTGGATGAGACTCTGTTGAGTTAAAACTAGTTTCATTAAACAGATTAACATCAATTCGAATAAAAAATGCATCAGCACAAAATATTCCTACCGAATCGATACTCCTCTTTCTTCTCTTATATTTCAGCTTCATCTTCATCATTAATAATTTGTTTACCTTCCAAAACTCGACGTTAGCCAGATTTAAGTTTTAAGACATTTGCGGCATAAACATATTTTTCATTTTAAATTGTTCATCACCATGGTTTCACTTACAGTTTATACATTCTACAGTAGGATGGTTTTTCATTGTATTCATCCAAGGAAATCATTATACAAATTGTTTTTGCTGAACAACACACCGGAAAAAGAAATTCAAACTGTCACACTTATTTCATTCTCCGATAGCTAATACCTAAAAAACATCACTCCGAAGTGTCATCCACTAAAACCTGACGAGAAAAATCAATACCAAGCAAATAGACACAGTCTCCCTTTAGTTTCCACACGTCGTGCCAACGCTGCCGCTACGCTTTTAATTTCAGACGCCAACACTGACCCCTGATGCCACAACCCATTATCTACAAAGCGACCGGCCGGCCAGCATTTAGTGCCATCGCCCACGCCACCGTCGCCCTTAGTTACGCAGCTACCCTGGTCCCCGCCGCCACAACCCAAACCCACTAGAGCGACCCGTCACCGCTTGATCTTAAATGTGTTACACCCTTTCCGGCATACCGTCATCTGAAACTGGCGGGTGCTGCCTAATTGGTTCTGGTAACCTGCCATGCTAACTTCCGGGCCAAGGCTTTGTCGACACATTCATTGGTTAGCTCATTCCTTCTCTGATGCCTCTCTTGCTCTGTTCTCGCGTCCTGCCCTACTCGACGCAGCCAGCTAATCGCCCTCACACAACAGCCCCAGCCTTTAGTTTCTGCCGCCTACTCTGGCCCCGATGCCACAACCCAATCACTGCGGGCGACCAGTCTCAGCCTGCCTATAGGTGCCACACATCGAACGCCCGCTCAACCGCATGCCTTTAGTTTCTGCCGCCTATTCTGGCCCCGATGCCACAAACCAATCCTGCGGAGCGACCAGTCTCAGCCTGCCTATAGGTGCCACACTCCTGCCGCCCGCGACGCGCCTGTGGGAAGGACGCGGGGTGATTGGCGGGAGGGGCCACAGGAAGGATTAGCGAACACCGATGGGTGGACGAGTCGGCTCGCCCGGGGCGGCGGCATACCGTCATCTGAAACTGGCGGGTGCTGCCTAACCCCAATTGGTTCTGGTAACCTGCCATGCTAACTTCCGGGCCAAGGCTTTGTCGACACATTCATTGGTTAGCTCATTCCTTCTCTGATGCCTCTCTTGCTCTGTTCTCGCGTCCTGCCCCACTTGTCTCAGCCTGCGTTTAGACTTCACACAACAGCCACCAGCCTTTAGTTTCTGCCGCCTACTCTGGCCCCCGATGCCACAACCCAATCCCTGCGGGGCGACCAGTCTCAGCCTGCCTATAGGTGCCACACACTTGCCGCCCGCGACGCGCCTGTGGGAAGGACGCGGGTGATTGGCGGGAGGGGCCACAGGAAGGATTAGCGAACACCGATGGGTGGACGAGTCGGCTCGCCCGGGGGCGGCGGCATACCGTCATCTGAAACTGGCGGGTGCTGCCTAACCCCTAATTGGTTCTGGTAACCTGCCATGCTAACTTCCGGGCCAAGGCTTTGTCGACACATTCATTGGTTAGCTCATTCCTTCTCTGATGTCTCTCTTGCTCTGTTCTCGCGTCCTGCCCCACTTGTCTCAGCCTGCCTTTAGACTTCACACAACAGCCACCAGCCTTTAGTTTCTGCCGCCTACTCTGGCCCCGAAGCCACAACCCATCCTGCGGGGCGACCAGTCTCAGCCTGCCTATAGGTGCCACACTCCTGCCGCCCGCGACGCGCCTGTGGGAAGGACGCGGGGTGATTGGCGGGAGGGGCCACAGGAAGGATTAGCGAACACCGATGGGTGGACGAGTCGGCTCGCCCGGGGGCGGCGGCATACCGTCATCTGAAACTGGCGGGTGCTGCCTAACCCCTAATTGGTTCTGGTAACCTGCCATGCTAACTTCCGGGCCAAGGCTTTGTCGACACATTCATTGGTTAGCTCATTCCTTCTCTGATGCCTCTCTTGCTATGTTGTCGCGTCCTCCCCACTTGTCTCAGCCTGCCTTTAGACTTCACACAACAGCCACCAGCCTTTAGTTTCTGCCGCCTACTCTGGCCCCCGATGCCACAAACCCAATCCCTGCGGGGCGACCAGTCTCAGCCTGCCTATAGGTGCCACACTCCTGCCGCCCGCGACGCGCCTGTGGGAAGGACGCGGGGTGATTGGCGGGAGGGCCACAGGAAGGATTAGCGAATACCGATGGGTGGACGAGTCGGCTCGCCCGGGGGCGGCGGCATACCGTCATCTGAAACTGGCGCGTGCTGCCTAACCCCTAATTGGTTCTGGTAACCTGCCATGCTAACTTCCGGGTCCAAAGCTTTGTCGACCCATTCATTGGTTTGCTAATGCCTGTTATGATGCCTCTTGCCCTGTGTACCCGTGACCCCCCTTTTTTTTCAGCCAGCACTTGTGTGTGCGTAGTTTCTCCTAGTGTGAATTCGGAACGACTATTTCTTAGTTTTGCCGTATGATATTGCTTGATCGCAAGTTCGTCAAGCAGTTCAGCAGATCAAACGACTCCTGTAGCAGGACTCTGAATGACGCAAAAAGTCGTGCCCAATATCCATCTTGTTGATAATACCTACCACGTTAGACACGTTAGACAATCCCTTGTTCCGGTACCACACAACAGCCATTCGCGCCGCCACCACCTGTTAGTTTTCGTCGCTGTCCGATGTTCTAACCCTATTCCTGCAGTGCGACGAGTCTCAGTCGGCCATTATGTGTTACATTCCTACTGCCCGCGCCGCCACGCGAATTTAGTTCCAGCCACTTTCTTTGCCCCTTGATTCCAATTCCTTATGCGTGCGGGACGGTCATTGACAGCCGTTTGCTACCGCACTACTGCCACTTACTCTGCCACTTCATCTCCTCTACCGCCTTTGTTAAGTTCTTTGTATCTAGGACTCCCACTCTGAGTAAATATATAGTAATCAATCCTTTACTATATCTGTGACGTGTCTCCATGTTCTACACTTTGTTACTGGTTGATTTTTTAATTTTTTCGTGTTTCCGGGCGCGTCAACAGCTTTGGCCATTAGTGCCGTTAGTGTAGAGCATTTTTGTTAACTGGAGATGGTGGTGATCTTCCCCAGCTGGATGGCGAGATCCGGCGCCGACGCATCGTCGGCTAGTGAGGTTTCCCCCTAACCAGGACTCTCCCACCAGCCGGGACAAGCTCTAAGCTTCCGAGCGGTCTCCTGGAATATGTGGTAGTGTAGTGCATGTTAGTGTAAGGGCAGATGATAGGACAAGGAAGTGGACGGAAAGATCGCGCGCGATCCGTGGCCCGTTTGGTAGGGTACAGCTCCAGCATTCGCCTGGTGTTAATCGGCGAACCCACGGAAAACTACCAATCAGAGCAGTCGACTGCTAGAATTCTCCTCCAGACAGTGACTGAACTCGACCTAGCTGAAAAGCTAGTATCGAAAATCCTGCTGCCATCAGGGCTCGAACCTAGAACCTCTCGGTCAGAGGCGCTGCAGTGATTGGTGACTGGTACACGCAAGTGTAGTTGTATGGATAGATTTCAAAATTGCGCGCGGGCCCCCCACCCCCCGGGGCGCGCAGAGTGCGTGTTCCGGGGGGTGAGGGGTCCGCGCGCTGCAGCCTGCGTGCGCAGGAAGTGCAGACTCTGCCCGGAGGCAGCCTGCGTTGGAGACTGTGCCCGGAGGCAGGCTGTGTTGGTGACGCTGCCCGGAGGCAGCCTGAGTTTGTGTACCTGCGAGCGGTGGAGCAGCCTCCGGCGGCACAAGCACAATGCGGTGAGCTGACAAAATGGGGATGGAATTGGGATATTATTCAATGGTTCTTGGACGGTTTTAATTGTATGCCTGGTTCTTTAGTTTTTATCAAATGAAAAGAAAACAAATGCTTTACATTGCCGGCGTTTCGGCCATTTATTCGGCCGTAAGTATAATGCCGGCAACGTAAAGTGTTTGTTTTCGTTTCATTTGACTCCAACACAGGAACCAATATACTTATAATTGGGATATTGTGCGGATCGTATACCGAATCTTAAAGCATGGAAGTCGATTGCTCTTAACTCATAAAAGCGATCCACATTAACATGCAAGTTTATAAATAAAAGTAATCAATAAATTCCGACATCGCCGTCCGTATTAACACCCACTACCCAAGTAGCATGGTTTCCACAACTTCACAAAATAGCCTACGTGGTCTAAAAAAGGAGAAGCTTTGTTCTCCGTTACTTAAAAACCTTAAGGCCTTGATAGACAATACATTACTTCTATACAAATTAGTTGGAATGCGTTTCGAACCGAAACGTTTCATCTTATTGATGTGTTTAATACTTAATAACTACTCGTTTTAAGCTCATGACGTTGTTTAAAGTTCTAAAATGTAGTCATCAATTGCATTGAGAAAGAAAGGTCGTGTTTTAATATTAAAGAAGAATACTAAAGAATTAAAGAAAACGTCTTATGACAATTTTTTCAATTGTCACATAGGTTTATGTTATTGTGAAATATTTTATCTGATACATTTACAAAGTTTCGGATCAAACCGACAGAGCAATTTGTGACACGTTCTTCCATCCACTCACTCAGCCATGCGCAATCCGTACACACAGACATTCCGATTTTCGGATGCAAAAATGTTTGTCTCTCCTCGCGACCAGGAGATATCTTATTCACCTTTGGAACAGAACTCATGTATCTTAATCCTAAGATTGTTCGATGTCTCAGTTCAAAAGAGTCTTAGGGCCGAATTCATAGTCGACACTTAAACTGAGTGTTCCCTTCAGTGAACGAATCATATTCATAAACAGCCCTTGAGTGAAGTCATTCGTGCGCACTCATTCGTAGAAGCGAGGCAGCTTGCTCCCTTAAGTGGCCCTTATGGTTGTCTCGTCTCGTCAGCCGTTACCAGTTTAGGTTATATTTTTACGTAGCGTTCACCTACTTTTGAATTCGTGTTGTTGGTTTTACAGTTAAAAATTTGTGTTATTAGAAGTTAATTAAAACAGTTCATTTGTAAAGCGTGTTATGGATAACGACTTCGCTGAATATTTTGAGTTTTATACTCAACACATCCTACGAAATACAAATAGATATACGGATTGGAGATAGAAGCAATCCATTGGAAATGTATAATGATGAACAGTTCCGAAAGCGGATTCGTTTTAATAAAACCCCAGTAGTGGATTTACTTGTGCCGATGATCGAGAAAGTCCCAATGACGTAAAGAGGACTGCCGATTTCACCTTTATTAAAAGTTCTCGTTGCATTAAGATAATATGCAACTTCATCCTTTCAGCTATGTTTCCAAAATTTTAATTTTGCTGCGCGCGTCAACTCAACGTTGGAGTGTCCGCTCTCCTGTCAAATTGGACGCTCTTTGTACAAAAAGGAGTGCGTGTGTAAACTCGGTTATTAAGAACTTCGAATCAGCTGCCGCCAATGCCATGTTGCCACATTTCCCTTTCGCTTAAGGAAACACTCATTCTGCGGTTGTAAGGAACGTCTATGAAATACAAGCGCCTATAAGTGAACAATTATTTTGAAAAAGCACTTATCACTTAAGAATTCTTTTATTCCTTAAGTGTCGACTATGTATTCGGCCCTTAAACACGGAAAAACGCGGATGCTCTAAAATACAGATCTTAAATTCCAATTTTTTAGATCGAATTGTTGTGGTTCTCATACTTTTGCTTTTCATTTTCTCGCTACGGAGTACAGAAATGTATGTAATGATGCGTGAAAAACGGTAAATTTTCGGTAGAAAAACACTTATTGCCGGGCCCAGATAAATAAAAAGTGGATAAATACAGTTGATAAATTTAGGAGAAAAATTTCTTAACATGTGTTGCCAGAATCCGTTTTTTTGGGTCCTTGGTAGCGAAAAATCTATTGGCATGAAAACTTGTGAACATCTGTCTGTGAACAACGCTAGAGGCTAAACCGTTTAGACGTTTTTTTCCAAAATTGACATTCCCCAATTGATCTGGCTGATGACGCGGCCCCTTAAATTTGAAATCGATAATTTAATTTTGGGAAGTACTTTACATGAAGCCCCTGGGACATTTTCAAATGTTTTTTTTTTAAAGGGCTCAATCGTTTTTATTAAATTTTTTGGTTGGTTAAATTTTAAAGGACGTTTAAAAGAATGATTCAGGTCTCATATTCCTTCAAAACTAAATTTTGGAGTATTGCAAAAATTCAATTTTTTTCTGCGTCTTACTACAACAATATTAAATATAGAGATTTTTCCCATCTTGAAATCTGTGTCTTAAAGATGAATTTTGAAATGTGGTGATGTGCTATGTTTCGAAAATTTGAGTACTTTACGTGAAAATACGGGCGAGAAAATGTGTGCTTTTTATCATCACTTGTAATACAAAATGTAGGGAAGAAAAGTACTCGCAAGGCAGTGAAATTCAAAACACTATAAGTCGCGCACTAATGATGTCTTAATTCGATTATAGAATATATATTTTTTGTAGAATTATATTATATAATTTAACTAATTGCAGTCCTACTATTTCGTATATATTCATTTCTGTTCTAACGGCACTAGAAGTAATCCCCTGAATTCTGAGTACAATATTTTATACCCTTATTGAAGTACAATCTTATATCAATTTCTGCTAAATTCAATTTGTTTACAAAGAAAAATTAAAACAGAAAAAAGCAATTGAATTGTTTTCTTTTTTATTTGTGTTAATGTTTCTTTGCGAACAAATATATTCATTTACTTTGTAAATAATAAACAATTTACATATTTCTGGAGTGTTTATATGTTTCTGAAATGCAAATTTTTGCATAGAAAACCTTTTTTCAAATCAAATTTTGAGTTCTTCTTGCGGAACAGCCTTCGAAATTTCGAAGGAATATATTTAGACAAAATATGCTTAAAATTTATTTCAGAGCTTATTTTCAAAGTTTTCCGGGTATACAAGATTCTGTGGTCCCTTCATAGATTATTATGAAGAATATGTCTGAAATATCTAATGCAGCGTGTGTGTGCAGGAGCAAGTGTTGAGTACCTGTCACAAGGAAACGGACAAGTGCGACTGTCGTCAAAGCGGATTTGTCTTCACAGATGAGCAGACTTCGCTCGCTGTTGGGAAAAAATCTCGTAATGTGTTTTCTCAGTAAAAGACGACTTAAATTATGTCAGAATCAACATTTGTAAATCCTTTTCTTAACTCAGAGTGGAACAAATAATCAAAGGTGATTTTTCAACGCATTAATACTAAAATATATTAACATCTGTTTAGTTAATCTCTATCAGTCACAAACGCAAATATTAAGGGATTAAATATCATTCGAGACAAAAACCGTTCATTACTAAGCTCCTGAAAGGTTGTGGTGGTGAAAATCCCCCAACTTGCGCTCTGTGCATCCCCCCTTGGCGAAGAGAAGGCTGCCTGTCCCGGGGCTGAAGGGCCCCGCTGCAGCTTTTCAACTGATGTTGCAGGAGCCGCTGCCTCGAAGGTTGGCTGCATTGGAGACTGCGCTTCGCGGAGCTGCCTTCGCTTTCAGAAGGAGCTACGATCTACTGAGATTGTCGCGACACAAATGTCGGGACTCCTATTGTGTGTAGCTTTATCAGATAATAAAGTCCATTCTTTTTGCACTATTTTTGTGTATTCATTATCATATTAACAACGCTCATACTCTTTTGTTACAAGAAAGAAAGGCAAAAAAGCCATTTCCCTAAACTAATTCTAATTAAACTTACAAAATAGAGAACATTCGTCGACTTGCTATGGGGTAACAGAGAATTATCTGTTGTGTGTCCCCGTTCACATGAATTTCCGTCAGTCCACTTTCTGATATGTGCTAGCAAGGATATGGCGATCTGCAACCCTGCTGAAAGGATGCCAAGTACATACCTCTTAGTGTTACAGCAGCCCATAATTTCTCGTTTTATTTCCAAATTTTCAATTTTCGAAAGTTCAGAGACTTCCACGAAAATTATACTTTCGCCATTCTTTTAAGCGCCCCATATCCGTGGAAAAAAATAGGAAAAACTTGAAGTGGTCTTTGAGAAAGTGGTTTTTTTTTAACTTGTATTAACTACAAGCAGAAACTGCAGCAGAAGTATTTACAGAAGTACAACTACAAGCAGAAGTATTTAAATACTAGTTTTTTTTTAATATATATGGCATTTTTAAAATATCTTATTTTTAGAACAGATTGTGTCTATCTTAAAATTTGTAGTTTTGGAATGTTGTCTCTTTGCAATTTTCAAAAATACAGAGAGTTCCGCAGAAATTAGAATAGCGTCAATTTTTTTCCGTTCTTTCCTACAAAATTTAAAGACAACATTTTAAGCCGATTTTTTTAAAAGAAAATTAAAATTGCCTATATTTCACTTAATATTACCGAAAACTACTCATGTTTTCGAAAACTAATACATGAAACTATTGCAAAATTTGTCGTTTAAGAACAGATTTCATTGAAGAAAAAAAAACATATTCAAAATTTGTAATTAGATGCGGAAAAATATTTGAACATACGCAATTTTCGAAAAGTCAGGGATTTCAACGAAAAAAAGGCATGCACTAAACTTTTAAACGTCATTCTACCCTAACAAAGAGGCTACGGAACGCGCATGATCTTTCCTTCCTCTTTCTTGTCACACGTACACCTAGATGCACTATCTACACTAATACGGGGGTCCATGGTAAAAAAGTGAATTTTGTGAAACGACTCCTTCACACTTGAAAATTTTTTGGGATATTGTTGTCCATGATGCCTATATTGTCGGGGTACAATATTCAAATTTTCTAACTGATGCAACAATTTCTACAATTATAATATTGGTGAGATTTTTTTTCCTTAAAGAAATCTGTTCCTTGAAGACATCTTAAATAAGTCCATCCAAGTTCAACGTTTCGAAAATGTGAGTAGTTTTCGAGTAATTTTGCGTGAAATAAAGGCATTTTACTTCTCAAAAA
The DNA here is from genome assembly GCA_964035755.1 of Teleogryllus oceanicus. Taxonomy (NCBI): domain Eukaryota; kingdom Metazoa; phylum Arthropoda; class Insecta; order Orthoptera; family Gryllidae; genus Teleogryllus; species Teleogryllus oceanicus. The sequence goes on from CAXIVR010000013.1 coordinate 20,844,671, forward strand.
CCGTTCAAGTTGTTTCTTTAACATTTATTCTCATATGTAATAAGCGACGGAAATAAATATGGTGCTAGTTCCATTACCAGTTATTGATGGTTATTTCGAAAATACCAAAAAAAGTGAACATTTGAAAACTACAAATTTGAAGATAGATTTTTGCTTTAATCAAAGTCTGATGTAAAAATCATCTTTTTAAAAAATTATATCTACAATTTTTTGAGAAAGAGATAATTTCGTTTAATTAGCGTCTGAAATTTATGCAACTTCTAAAAAAAATTAGCTCCAAAACCGCTCCACATTTTTTCCTTCAAGTTTTATCTCATATGTAATCAGGGACAGTAAAAAATATGGTGCTAGTCCCATTTTCAGCTATTGTTCCGTTTTCGAAAATACCAAACAACGTGAACATTTGAAAGCGAGAAAATTGGAGACAGCGATTTTTGCTTTAAACAAAGTCTATTGTAAAAAATCAACCTTTAAAAACGGACCTGTACAATTTTTGGAAAAACCGAACTGATGTTTTACAACAGACTATAATTTCTTATAACAGACTCCAATTTTATGGTTTTAAAATGTTCACTTTTTGGCATTTTCGTAAAAACTATCAATAACTAAAAATGGGACTAGTACCATATGTTTCCATTCCTTACGACATATGAGAATAAAATTTTAAAAAAACTTGGAGCCGTTTTTGAGAAATAAAATGCCTATATTGCATGCAACATTACACAAAAACTACTCACATTTTCGAAAAGTTGAACTTGAATGCATTTATTTAAGATCCGTCTTCAAGGAACAGTTTATTAAGGAAAAAATCTCTCTAATCAATATTATAATTGTAGAAAGACGTCGCGCGAGCAGAGCCGCTGAAACAACATATTTAATGAAAATTTTAGTTCCTTTTAAGAGATCATCAAGGAAATGTAATAGTTTCTAGAACATCCTGAATGCAATATTATAGCAGATTTTCATAAATTCAAGAAGGTTGCCTTGCGAGTTATTGCGTATTAAAGAAATTTTTTTATTGTTGTATGCCAAGAATAACACGACATGAAATTCATATTTAGTGAATAATTGTACTACATATATAGTAATGATAGTCACTTATTATATAGTGATGATAGTAAGTATATATAGTAATGATTTGCGATCATTCCGGTAATTTTTTTTATTTAATTTATTTTAAGTCGCATCAACGGCTAGGTCATTAGCGACTAAATACATACAATATATTATATTTTTCATTGTCAATTTTTAGTTTTTACAATATTGAGGTTACAATTGAGGTTACAGTACAGAGATGATATGGATATAAAAACATAAAACTTGAACGTGAAAATGACATAACTGTTAATTACTACAAAAAGGAATAGAAAATTACGTTATTCTAATACAGTTAAATATTTCCTGAAATACCTATTTCATTACAAAATTTTAAAACATTACTTTGGTAAGTATTATCCCTTAGAATGGTACTAAATCTTTCCTTATCAAATAATTGAGGTCTCACAGAACTGAATTGGGGACATTCCTGGAGGATGTGATTAATGTTTACCGGGCAATTGCAAGAGGTACATACTGGGATGGAATTTTTCTCTAGTATATGTCTATGGGAAAATTTGGTATGGCCTGATCTGATGCGTGAAACAGTTATTTGTTCACGACGTGAGAGATATTCATTAGTTTTGAGGGCAAAAAATTCACCAATTTTCTTATGCGTTGTGCTTGCTTTGAGATTGTTCCATTGGTTTGACTTTTGGTTTGAAATCTTTTTCATGACTTTGCCAGTAAACTTCACGTAATCCTCAATTGTGTAAGACATTTTGTTGTTTACTTTCTCTTCAAAGTCAATAAGCAACATAGGTGTGGGTGATCTGCTAATCGGAGTTCTTGCTCCTACATTCTTTGTAATGTGGATCACCACAGGTTGAATACACATGTCAGCTGTCTCTTTGCAGATTTCAAGCAGGTTGGTGAAGATTAATTGTAGGTAATTACTGGGTGAAACTTTAATGTCATTCGGTATATATGTTGATAAAATAATACATTTTTTAGTTGGGTTGGATTTGACAAGGTTCATTGACATTAGGAAAGCATAATTGTAAGCGCTATTTTTACTTGCAAAGTTCCTAAACTTGATATGAAAGGTCTTCCATGGAAATTGGATGTATAAGCCCATTCTGTCTGTTTCCAGCGTGTCTTGGATGTGGATGACATCGTGATCTTGATATTTATTGAGAATCTCGTTGAGGATAAGATCAGCGTTGGAGTCGTTTAAGTTAGAGTTGGAGAGATTCTTGGGAAAGGAATCGACAGTAAATTTTGGTGTGACCCAGGGAGATATTAAGGTGTTCTACACCTTCCCACCGATATGTTTGGGAGGTTGTAGGCCCTGATCTTTGGTGCTTTCGTAAAAGGTTTTTGGGTATGATTGTGGGTGGATGGGAGCAGATCTCATTGGTGGGTTAATATCATTGAGTATAATATTGTTAATGGACGAGGAGGCTTTGCTTATATATTTGATAGTCAGATAATCCCGTCGAAATTGTAGGGTTGGTTCCGAGGCTTCGATAAGGATGATACCTGTTGGCGTTGTCTGGAAACATCCAGTACATATCCTAAGCGCTCTATTATGTACAGGATCCAATTTTTTGAGTAGGTTCTTTTTGGCTTTGTTATATATTATACTTGGCTTTGTTATATCTTTGACTATGTGATTGATGTCAGATTCATTCTCATCCAGATGAAAACTAGATGAGGCAGAGCTAACGATTTCTTGATACATGGTCCAGTCAGCTTTGCTATAGTTCAGCTTGCTGGTAGGAGGGAAAGGTGTGTCACCAGAGCCGGGTAAGTCAATATCAATAATGATTGGATAATGGTCAATGTCGTATGATATTCAAGGACGTTCCATGAGCATTTTAAAGCAAGAGGGGCCGATACCATTGTTATATCAATGACACTAACTTTGCCGTTACTGGGATTGATGTGGGTGGGTCCTCCTGTGTTTATAATTATCAAGTCAGAGTCTTCTGCAAATGCTTCTATTAATATACCTCTTCTGTTGGTCTTAAATGAGCCCATGCTGGATGATGACTGTTTAAGTCCCCCAGAATCAATAGGGGTTTCGGTAATTGTTTTAGGATGTCGCTGAGCTCCAAGTACTCAAGTTTATGGTTGTTAGGTATATATAAGTTACATATATTAATACAAATAGGTGCTACAACCTTCACCGCAACTGCCTCCAAGTCAGATTTTATCATAAGGTTATCAGCCAAAATTTAAGCTTTTAAATATATGGCTACTCCACCAGAAGCATGATCAGTGGTTCTATTTTTAAAGAAACATTGATCATTCTTAATATTAGCTGAGTGATTAGCCTTGAAATTGGTTTCTTGCAAACAAATGATCTCTGGGTCAAAATTGTTGCATAATAGTTGCAGATACTCAAGACGACAATAGTATCCCTTAATATTCCATTGGAGTATCTTCATTTGTTTGCTTGAAATTTATTTAGCAAGCGGGGAATGGTGTTTTTTAAGAGACCTGAATTAAAAAATTTAGTGTCAGGTAGTTTCCATACTGGATTTAAATGCAGATGTGTCTGATTCCGGTAGGTGTTTCTGCAGTTTTTTATTAGTCTGGTGACTCTGCCTTTGATAATTCTATCCTTTAATACAGGGTAAATGTCATTGAGCATTTTTATAACAGCTGGAATATCATTGGAATAGTCCTTTACTATGGTTAGAGGATCAGCAGAGCCCTGAGTATTTTCTAGTAGTAAGTGTAATTGATTTGCTGACAGAGGGAAAGAGTTTTGATTCATTTCAAGCAGATCTTTAGTTGGGCTGAGCATGTCTTCAAGTGTTTTATCAGGATTGCTATCTTGGTCCAGTTCTTCATGTTATGAAGAATTCTTTTTCTGTTTCTTTTCTTTTAGTTTTTTTAACATTATGTGCATAATTACAGTGCGCATGTGCGACGTGAGTAGTGCAGCTCGTGTTTGATGTCGCTCCTATTCTTTTGTTTGATAAATTTTGCAAAATCTCTTTTTTGAGTTTTGTCTGCTGTTTTGGGGTGCAATCTGGTGTACTCGAGCTGATTTTCATTGAGTTGTATTGAATTGCCCTATCTAATCTATATAAAGAAGAATTGAAAATACCGGGGTGCAAACCTAACCTCATTTCGTACGTTTTATTACGCACATTGTGGCTTTCCACCGTTTTCCTCTACGATGGGTACCGACACTGTGTCCGACGACTGTGTTGCATGTCACCAGCGGTGTGATATTGGTAGTGACAAGTATTTTGACTGTGACAGCTACCAACGTCATTTTCACGTCTCCTGTACGGACTTAACTTCTTCTGAGATACGTTGCTTGGAGTTGAAGAAGCGAACTCTGAAGTTTTTATGCGTTGACTGCCAGGGAGGCTTGCGGTGTTTACCGAAGCTTGTCGCAGATATAGCCAGGTTGACAGCAAAGGTGGAGAGTATGACTACTGCAGCATGTGATACTACTCACAATACTGGACACAATACTAGTCAAATCTGTGATGTGAACATAGCGGACGAGGTAATGGATAGAATTAAACGTCGAAACAACTTACTGATATACAACGTCGAGGAATCCAGTGCCTCTTCCGAATCTTTGCGTGCAAAAAAAGATCTTGAACAGGTTATGTCAATCTTTAATGATGTTGATATGAGTGACATAACCAAAACAGTGCGATTGGGAAAATTTACAGCGACAAAGAAACGTCCAATAAAAATCTCTTTTAAAGATCCGGACAAGGTAATATCCGTACTTAAAAACAAAAGAAAATGTGCTGAACCATTCAAAAATAATTCTGATTTAAGGCTAAATGCACCGAAAAATACTTATAGGAAAAATCAATAGATCGCAGCACTATCATACGGAATTTACTAGATCGATAACGTCTGAACAAATTGTCCGATTTTCGATCTGTAAACGACATTGGACTCCTTTTTAAAATAGAATTCACGCTACGATGCCGTTTTTTCAAAAAATATTTCCAAAAACATTTGGAAACCGTTTTCTCATAGTTCCGGGAAGAAATTAAAAAATATGGGCTTATAGCGCGATGGCGACGTGCTTCCTGAATCCAACGCCGTGTCAATCATGCAAATCGGATGAATAGGAGCGGCGTAAAGTGAAATTTCGGAAAACACACCTGATTTCCCTCCCCCTGTTAAATTTGGAAAATTTAAGTGCCTACAGTTTACTGTATTTTGTGATGTGAACCCTCCAGTGAAGCCATCAATCATCTTAGAAGACCATCTGAGAAGAAAACACATCCATTATTTATAAGGTTTATTCATGTAATTAGGTTTAACATGGTACCATATGAATAACTTTTTTAACCTTAATTTCTCTTAAAAGGTAATACTTTACAGTTAAACTGTGATCTCATGGCCATGAGAAGGTTTTGAAAACCTGAGATTTTGTTAGTAAGAGCTAAGTTTTTGCCTCAGTGTGATCTGAGAAAAAATTCATGTTCTATGCAACAATTTTTTCTCATTTCAAAACAGGTTTTTGTTTATTATAAGAGAACCACTTGTCCTACCGGATTCTTCTATCAAAATCCGGCATCTACATTAAATTTAGGACTATTTGGACACCTCATTCAACTCTGTAGCTTCAGATTTGACGTTTTTAGGTCAATTTGAAATATTTTCAATCTGTATTCTGAGGAGCAGTTACAGTGCCTGCGGACTCTAACAGGGTTCGCTGGCATCGCACAGGTGTCAAGAGGGTCACATACCCTACAGGCGTTACCCTTACGTATTCTTTGGCAAAGAGGTTCCAAATTATCGATCCATGCTCCCCACTACTATGACCCCCCCTCACGGCTGTTACCCCTTCGCCAACCCCTATATAAAGCATGCGCACCTCGCGCACAAGGCTCGCTCGCTCTTTCTTGTTCTTTCGGCTACATTCAGTGATGTAGTATTCGACTTTTTGTAGAGCCCGGCTCCTTCAGAGTCGTTAAACCTATCAATTTGTATATAGTATTTTTTGTAAATAGTACGTTTTAATAGATATAGCACCACTTTCTTTCCGATGTATGTTAGTTTACAATAGATCAGATTATGAAGATTTAAATAATATTGTTTCTCATTTCATCAGTGATGCCTGAGCCATTGTTGTTTTTTTTATTGTTGGTTCCCTTTGAACCAAACAATATGTTAATGAAATTGAGTGCATAAATGTATTTAATTTGTTGGTAATGTATGGACTTGGAAATGGAACTCTTACTTTGAAATGATTATGTTATTAATGAAATGTTAATGCTTATGTTGTTTGCAGCTTGTTTATTAAATGTTATGTTCTATGTATGTCGCTGGCCTCCGAATGGTGTGGAGGTTCGGCTAATGTTGCTGCACATTATTTATGAATGTTGTTAATGTTGCAGTTCCTGCCATGAGTAAGACGGCACTTGGCCGCATTTGGCAATTTATGGAAAGTTGCTCCGCTGGGGTAAGTCGGGCTTGGCCGCTTCGGCACTCGGGAGACTACGAAAGGCGTTTGCTTGGCCCGTGCGGTAGCTCGAACCGCGGCCCTTGGTTGCAACGTCACGGCCCCGCAGCCGGCAGAGAAGTCGGCTGGGCTACAGCTGTCACCGGCACGGAGCGATGGGGTCACTTGCCGACCTTGTATGTGGCATGTTGATCGGCGCTCGTGTCTAGGCACAACTTTGTTCAGCGAGCAGCGGGCGGGCGCTTATGGACCGCTCACTCGCTACGCGTAAACTTGCTGCATTCCTATGTTGTAATGTTACGAAAGGTATAGTAAAATCCATTTCAAAATTTTGGTATTATGCACTCCTATGAAAGTTTGTTCCATGGCTCATACGTAGTTCTGCTTGTCACGAATGTTATGTAAGAAAAGAAGGCCAAAATACGGCTTCTTTAGCAAATTTGTTTATGTACATTTCTATCTACCTCGTCCTAAATTGGGCATTCAAAGGTAGATTATAAGACAGTATTTCTGTATGTGTTAGCGCGATGTTGTTGATGCGCTACTAAGTTAGTGTTCACCTTTTTTTATAAGGTTTATGTTTGAATTTTCAGCTTCCTCGCCCTAAAGTGGGTTTTGTTGAGAGGTCGACTGAAATTATTAATTCTGTATGTCGGCGCATTTTGACGCGCCTTTGTTCATGTGGAGACGGCCTCGACCGTCCTTCATTCTTGTTTTGAAATTGTAATTTGCTTCGTTTTCCCGCAGCTGTTTTGGAACTGCATCAGGAAAAACCAATTCATGTAAAATTGTTTATGTAATAAATGTTTATATTGAAAGTTATTTGATTGTCATATTCCTGATTTGAGATCCTATAAAGTTGTGATACCTTTTCATTAAAAACCTGGGGCGTCCATTTGAAAAGTTCAAGTGTGACGACAATCTTTTGAATTTCGATAGCTTAGAAGCTTTTGTGTTAGCTTTGCATAATTATTTCCTTAGGCAAATGCATGGTCAGTTCGCTATATATTACGTAGCGAAAATTTATGTAATTAATGTGCTGTTTTCAACAGCTGGCGACCGTACAAAGTAAATTGTTATTAATTATGAGGTCAGCCAAGTTTGAGATTTAACACCCCCCCTCCCCCTTCACTCTGCGTCACCCGACCCGCCAGGGCCCTCCATCGACGCCGCCGAACGGCCAAACGCCTGCGGCACGGGAGGCCGAACTTTCAGACAGGCAAGCTGAGCAGTCAGTCCCTTTCAGTCTCAATATATTTTTCTTCACATGTCAAACTAGTGATGCTGTAACACAGCCAAACGGTCTCGTATCATCGGTAATAGTCGTATAAAACTATATATCTTGTTCACATATTTCCGTCTTCCTTCGAATACCATCAAACAATTATTTGAGGCGGTACTCAAAATATCGATTCCGATTTGGAAACTGATTTCAAAAAGAAAATTGAACTAATTGTGTAGATATCACCAATATTCCATGTCCTAACATCTTATTTTACATACATTTTACTTCTAAGATCTTCCGTTATCATTCCTCTACCACAAAAAATGAGCCGAAATTACGACGAGCTCTTTTATCCTCGACTCGATTTTGATCTCAAAACGGCGTTTGTCTCCTTGATAGATTTCACCTGATGAATCTGTTTTCCCAAGTAAAATTTTAAAACAGTTTTCGTACTTTCGGACCAAATTGAAGAAGTGGTAAAATAGCGCGCAGGCGAGATGCATCCTGAATCCAACACTGTAACAAACATTAAAATATAATATTAAGAATCGTGACATGTCCCAGCTTACTTAGTAAGTTATATTGATATAAAATGATTCTGTTATATTTGTATAAACTTGAAGATTGGAATAAGTAATTCCCGGCGCGTCATTTTGATACAAACTACGTAAATGATAATGTAAAAGGATGTGGTGTAAATCATTGTATTGAGACACACACACACACACACACACACACACACACACACACACATATATATATATATATATATATATATGTGTGTGTGTGTGTGTGTGTGTGTGTGTGTGTGTGTGTGTGGTGTATTATTTTTTTAATGCATTAAATTGTCACGAAGCAATACACTTTAACTATAGACAGGAACACACACTAGAAGAGGAATATCCGTCTATGAGGGGCATAAATTATGTTTTGTTACACAGTTATTAATTTGGCAACTTTTACATTTCTACATTAAGATACCATTTTTCCAAACATCGTACACGCTTATCAGTAACATTTAATCGGGTTGCAATTCAATTTATAAGATTTATATACTACTAGTAAAACGTAGCATACCAGTCACTGATAAACCTCATATTAGGGAATCAGAATGCAAACGTATAAATCGGCGATCCTTATCTAGGTGTCGAGAATAGGGATGAACATTGATGTTGATATTTTCAAAACATTGATTTTGTATGACACATGAACATATTTCGTAAAAAATGAAACATTTATGAAACCTGATGTTTATTATCGATGTGCTTGATGAGTTGTTGTGAATGAAAAGAACGATAATCACAATTTTATAAAAGTTAAAATATGAAATAATATTGCATTATTCCACTGTCAATACATGTGTTCGAATAAAGCGAACGGTGATTGTAACATCCTCATCCAGTAGACTATCTTCAGCCCAAGAAATGACCCCATTTTTCTGACACTTCCTACGTATGTCCTACCGTACGCAGAGAGGCGCCAACGCAAGCACTCTAGGTGTAAGATCTCTCGCCCACCTTCCTGTACCCATTTGAGGAAGCTGTGACTCACTCCATAAGACCCTCGGCGATAGTTTTCAGGTTTAGTTTCGCTGTTATTCTTTTTACTTTCTTTTGCCGTTTTGTCTAAATCGAATTATAAGTTAACAACCCGGCCACTGTCAAAACAAAATCTTCCGCACAACTTGGTCGGTGTTTCAAAACCCAGGTTTTGAAAGATTTTTTAATTTTGAACTTTGATATTTGCATTCTTTTCCCGAGCATCATTCCCGCTTTCTTGCTATCCAAACTGGGGGGGGACGCGCCGATAATTCAGCGAGTTTTTCCCCTAATAATGGCAGAATGTATGCATGAAAGCAGTATCAAACCCCTGTTCAGTCTATGATGTCTTTGTCGGCTCCAGTCCCGGTCAAGCGGCGGCGGAGCATCCCCCTTTTTATCTGCAGGCCCCAAATTTTTCCCGGGGGTCTCAACGCGCGAAAAAGGGGTCAAGAAAAAGACCCCAAAACCATCCTTTTGACCTATCTGGATATAACACAATGGATGCTAGTTTCTTCATTTACTCGGACTCGAACTGCCTTTTTCCTTTTGTTTGTGATTTTTTTGTATTAGTCTATCAATTATCCACTTACCCCTTTTCTTCCCTTCATTCTATCATTAACATAATATCCTTTTCTAGGGATTTTGTTCTACTCACAGTATGCCCAAAATATTTTTTTTTTCCATTTTTGGCTTTGGTTTTTAGAAAAGTTCTGTTTTCTTTTCAAAATTTCGGCTTTTTATCTTTGCCCCCCCATTGTACTTTTAATATTTTCTTCCTGTCCATCTTAAAAGCATCTTCCTTTTTTTCGGCCCTATCTCAATTTCAGTTTTTACACCCACAAACAGGATTAAAATACCATTTTCTATTATTTGGATTTTGGTCTTACGCGGGGCTTGATTTCTGACGGAACGGCTTTCCCTGTATCCCCTGATTCATTCTCGCTTTTCTTTTATATTAAAAATATATAATTATTTCTTTTAAATTAAAAAATCGTTTTGGCGCGTTCGGGACCTAAAATTTTAGAAATCAATCACTTGATACCTGCATATTTTTTGAATTTAAATTTTTTTCTCTGCTTTTTTTAAAATTATTCCTCTCTTTATTTTTCTGTACAGTATCAGAATTTTTTTTGTAATTCATAAGTATTTAACTTCGCCCCCATGTATATCACTTCTCCGTTGATGTTTACTTCCTTTTTTCCAGTTGACATAAATGTTGTTTTCTTTAAATGTAAGTTCATAGAATATTTAAATTTTATAATAATAATAATAATAATAATAATAATAATAATAATAATAAAAATTTTATTTAGCTATCCTTATTAAAAATTCGAATTAAGTACAAATAAAACATCTGTAATTTTTATGACATAAACTTTTGCGTTTTCTCGAAAAAAATAAAGTGGACATGTCCTTTTTAATGTTGCTCCCCATTTCCCCTCCTTTGTTCAAGCCCAGTGCCGCCAGGGCACCTCTCAAGTCACCCTTCTGGCTGGGAAACAGGGTCGCCCTCGGACACTGCTGTTCTGTATGACTTTTTTGTCTGCAGACATCTCGCCGCGTTCTTGGGGGCTGCTTTTCACTAGGGCAATTCGAAAGCCCAAGCGTAGGAAGGGCGGTGAGTATTTTCAGTGGGCAGAACATTTCAATGCAAAATGGGAAATTTTAACTCATAAAATTAGTGGAAACATTCGCGTTTCCTTAAATTGCAACCGGGGTGTGTGTGTGTGTGTGTGTGTGTGTGTGTGCTGCGGGGGTGTGTATATATATATAAAAAAATAATAAATTAAACAATTAAAAACAATAATGAAAGTATATTGGATTAATAAAAATTTTGGGGGAGATATTATTAACTAAAGTAACTTATTGTCAAGTTGTCAAGATGTATGAATGGAAGCTATTGTTTTCATTGAAAAAACCTAAGTTTATTGACGTCCATACCGGGAAAAACGTCAATAATATTTATAGTATATAACAATAAATATTTGGAAATATGAAAAAAAAACCGGTATTTTCCGGGATTCAATACTTTTCAGTTGCTTTCACTAGCGAATCAAAAAAAAACAAACTATCCCTTTTTATCTTCTCTTTCATTTTGTTTACAGTATTTTAAGTATTTCTTTTTTAAAAAAATCTATTTTATGTATTTAAATATATCTTCAAAAGACATGCTCAAAAAACTCAAAATAGAGTTTGAAATACAAAATATATATTTCAAAGACAAGTATTTAAATATTGCTCAACCTCTCTATAAACTAGTATGTGCGATCAGCAGTGTACTAATCTCAGTTCCCAGCAGGCGTAGTACTAATACATATACCAAGTAAGTCAGAAAATTTGTAGAATGAAATTGCAAAATATGGATATAAATATATAAGGAAAACGATAAATAAACGAATATAAAAAATCAGAATTTCCTGCAATATGTAACATCAAATTTCATTAGAAGTAATTTAGTACAATTACAATGTGTAAGTATCCTTACAATACAATTTCAAATAAAGCTAGCGATGATACATCACACACTTTCTGGCATTATTTCTAAATTTGCAATTTTCGAAAATTGATAGAGTTCAACGAAAATGTAATTCTTTTAAGCGTCCTTCTATCCATGGAAAAAATTGTTGTGATTTTGAGATTTTTAATATATACATCAATTTCATTCTTAAATTACTCTAAAACTACGCGGTTTGCAATAAACTTACATCACCTTTGCAATCTTCGAAAATACGGCGGGGTGGGCGAAAATGAGACCACCATCATTTTTATCGTATTTAAACAAAAAATTGGAGCTCTTTTTGAAAAAGTTACAATTGTTTTAATTGCCTATACTTCGCCCCAAATTGCACGAAAACTACTCAAATGTTTCAAAATTAAACCTGATCTTATTTTCAGATCTGTCAGAACAGATTTCAGTAAGGAAAAAATATATCATCAATATTATAGTTGGAGAGACGCCCCAAAAATTGCACGTTAGAATTTTTCTAAACAAAAGTGATGTCAACAAACACCATAAATCACATTTCTCTTGCGTTCTGTACGTAACACGAGGACAAAATTTAATCAAATAATTTGGTGACGGCTGGAGAAGATTTCGAAAATGATTTTGAGGCTTAATGCAAAAGGACCCTCAAAATCAAAATATCCGTTTGAAACTCGCAAAGGATCGAGTTCTTTCAGGTAGATTCAGGAAGATCAATTTTGGAGAAAATTGGCAGGCAGTTTAGGCGTTAGCGTTGACCATAAACGGACAGACATGTTTTGAGTGTCAATCGATTTTTAGGTATCAAGGACACATGTATTGTATTTTTCGCTAGACCACGTGTTAGAAGAAGTAATGTAATATTTAGCAAGAGATTTATCCACTTTTTACTTTACCAGGGCCCGACAATAAGAGTTTTCCGGTATCCGATTACATAATTTGTCGGAAATGAGTTTTAAAATTAACAAAAAAACTTTTAAAATTTGCTTCGCATTTTACTTGGGAAAACAGATTCATCAGGTGAAATCTATCAAGGAGACAAACGCCGTTTGAGATCAAATCGAGTCGCAGGATAAAAAGAGCTCGTGCGTAATTTCGGCTCATTTTTTGTGGTAGAGGAATGATAACGGAAGATCTTAGAAGTAAAATGTATGTAAAATAAGATGTTAGAACATGGAATATTGGTGATATCTACACAATTAGTTCAATTTTCTTTTTGAAATCAGTTTCCAAATTGGAATCGATATTTTGAGTACCGCCTCAAATAATTGTTTGATGATATTCGAAGGAAGACGGAAATATGTAACAAGATATATAGTTTTATACGACTATTACCGATGATACGAGAACCGTTTGGCTGTGTTACAGCATCACTAGATTGACACGTGAAGAAAAATATATTGAGACTGAAAGGGACTGACTGCCCAGCTTGCCTGTCTGAAAGTTCGGCCTCCCGTGCCGCAGGCGGTTTAGCCGTTCGGCGTCGATGGAGGACCCTGGCGGGTCGGGTGACGCAGAGTGAAGGGGGAGGGAAATCAGGTGTGTTTTCCGAAATTTCACTTTACGCCGCTCCTATTCATCCGATTTGCATGATTGACACGGCGTTGGATTCAGGAAGCACGTCGCCATCGCGCTATAAGCCCATATTTTTTAATTTCTTCCCGGAACTATGAGAAAACGGTTTCCAAATGTTTTTGGAAATATTTTTTGAAAAAACGGCATCGTAGCGTGAATTCTATTTTAAAAAGGAGTCCAATGTCGTTTACAGATCGAAAATCGGACAATTTGTTCAGACGTTATCAGTCTAGTAAATTTTGCTTATTTTGGTGCTGCCACGTGGTGGCGACAAATGGAACTAGTGTCGGTACATTTAACCTTAACACCCAATCAAAGAAATCAATTGAAATTATTGCGAGAAAAACTAGACTAAATTAATAAAAATGGCAAAGTAAAAACTATTAAATATTTTAATGTGACTCCAAAAATAGTTGACATAAAGTCAAATGGAACTTCAAAAAAATGTATAACGAAGGACAATTTGAAAATTTATTATCAACATGTCAGAGGATTGTGAACCAAGATTAAAGAACTTGAGAAATATTGCTTTGTTTTGAATGATTATGATGTTATTGTCTTCACAGAACGTGGTTAATTCCAGAAATTCTCAGTTCGGAACTTTGTTAGAAAAATTTTACTATCTATAGAAACGACCGTAACAAAAATAATAATCCATACAACAGAGGTGGTGGTGTCTTGATAGGTATAAAAAACACTTATTATAGTGTCAAAGTTGAAAGCTCTATAGACGTAGAGCATGTATTTATTCATATGCGTTCTGATGTAATTGATGTTATTATAAGCTCCGTCTATTTTCCACCTTTAACTAACAATGACATTTTTCTATCTCACTCAACAAAGATTGAATCATTATACTTAGAGTATCGAAACTCTAAGTGGATACTTTTGGGAGACTACAATCTCCCCCATGTTAAATGGGTTCGTGGAAAACTATCCACTTACCCCATTTTTGTTAATGATACTACTGTCCGCGAAAAAACATGTGCAATAGAACTATCCAATGTAATTAGCTTTCTAAACTTGTTCCAAATAAATGATGTATTTAATAATAAAAATGAGATACTTGATCTGATTTTCACAGACTTTGATGATGTTACTGTTAGTGAACCGACTGATTATGTTATATCAACGGACATATATCATCCCTCACTCGAAATTACAGGCAATACTCAATCTGATCTTATATATTGGGACTATGACAAGTGGAGATATGATTTCGCTAAAGCAGATTATGCAAATATTGTTAATTATTTATGTAGTCTGTACTATCTTCATTGATGATATTGCGGAGAGGTTAACTGAGGTTGGAATATCTGCTTTTTGCTGACGATCTAAAGATTTTTTTGAAAATTAGAACACTAGATGTCTGTAAACTTCTACAACAAGCATTGGATTCATTACACGCTTGGTGTGTCGCTAATGATCTCTATTCAAACATCAATAAATGTAAATCAATCACCTTCACTAGAACTAGAGCGTGTAATGTATTTCGATATTACTTAGATTCTAAATTTTTGGATAGGGTATCATCTATCAGAGATCTGGGTGTCATATTTGACTCTGAGATGACGTTCTCTGACCATATTCAACAATCTGTTACAAAAGCTATTCAGACCTTGGGATTCGTCAAACGTACCTGTCACGATCTCCACTCGATCGATGTTTTGAGATCACTTTATTTGATGCTGATTAGACCTAATTTGATGTTCTCATCAGTGATATGGTCGCCTTCCTTCTTTAACAGCATCAAAAAGATAGAAACTGTTCAACATAATGTTTTTAGAATAGCTGCCAGATATTTGGGTTGTGATGATCCGTTCATTGAACACAAATATGACTATATTGCACTACAATTGAATATACCATCACTGGTATCACTGAGAAATTTACAGGATGCAATATTTTTGAGAAAATTGATTATGGGTGCGCTAGATTGCCCTCTACTTTTTAATTATATAACATATAAAACATCGACATTTAATTCGAGAACGACAGAAATCTTTGTTATCAAATTATATAAACAATCGTATACTGCAAACAATGTGATAAATCGCTGCTGTAAATTGATGAATTATCTAGTCAGAGACAAGAGCGATATTTGTGATGCAAACTTTTTATCCATTGCTAAAGCCGAGTTGATAACTTAGGAATAACGTTATTTTATTTTAACTATATTATACTTGTAATTTGTATTTTGTATTTTGTCAAAACATGCTTTATCTGTTGATAGATTTTGTACAAGGACAAATTGTCTGTTAAATAAATAAATAAATTATTATCTTGATTATCTTTAACACTATTAGTTGCTTCAGATAGGGAAGAGGACTCATAGGGGAGGCTTCTTTTAAGAAGGGGAGGAAAGTTCATAGGGTCACTGGTGGAGGGGGCAGTGGGTGTTTCAGTTATATATGGCTGTACTTCCATATTATTAGAAGGGATACTTGGTATATTTGTACTGGGAGTGTCCAGAAGGCAATTCTCTTTGGGAAGATTTTGGGGGCAGTTACTAGCAGTATGGCCTTCCATTTTGCAATTGAAACAAGTCATGTTTTCAGCAGAGAAAAAGATTCTATATGGTGTACTTTCATACACAATCACTGATGACTGAGGGAGTTTGTGAAGTTCCTCAGGTTGGATAAATGTTTGCCTTCTGAAGCTCATAATGTGACTGAGGTTAGGGTCAGACAGGCCAGCTCTGATGAAAGATATACTGGAGGTAGTTTTAATGTCATGATTCTTTAAAATATTTGTGATTTCCTCGTTTGGAAAAAAAGGGTATACATTTGATATTATGATTCTTTTGAGTTTGTTAATTAGGGGTCTCACATTAACAGTAGTATTTTTAATGATCAGAGTAGGGTATTTGTTTGTTGTAAGATCACCATTGATCTTCGAGTTCAGAAACACACATATTCTGTTATGGGATATTCTTGATATAAAAGTAATGGCACTGGGGGGAACAATTTCGATTAGTTTACTTATATAGTCTTTGACAGATTTTCGCATGCGTCCAGTAGTATAGATTGCTCTTTTGATGGAAAACTCACAGTATTTGCAGCTCCGGCGTACGACTTCGTGGGTTGCTCTTGCAGGTTAAGGGACGGATTCATCTTGAGGTTGGCTGGTATTGCTTTATTCATGTGGATACGTTGAGCCAGCCGGCAGGCCGGCCAGAGAAACGCTGTACACTGCTGGAGATATAGTGTATCGATCAGCTGATAGAGCGCAGCAGTAGTTGTTGCCTCTAACGCTGTCGAACTACGACTGCCCTCCAGTAATTTAGTGTTCCCAAAAATGAAGACTTCCCAATCAAATGTTAAAATTTATATTCAAAAAGACAGAAGACGGGGCAGCGCTGCGCGCAGACATTTTTTTAATTTAACCGAGTGGGCGAAAAAAGGGGATATTCAACATAAACATTCGATAAAGCATAATTTCTAGAATCGTTTGAAAGAATAATCAGCAAAATCGGACCAGGGGTTCTCTAGATTTCGAAATAATCGTAATCGTACATTTCACGTTCACAAGCATGGAAACCATTGTTGCTAGAAGAAAGCTGAGGAAGAATATGATTTTTAATAAATATTACGAAAACGCCTGAAAGGATCGGGCTGGAACTTTATAGAACAACGGGGCGAAATTTATGAAGAATTTCAAGACTAACCACGATTTTGGGAAACATAGAAAGCTAATTAAAATTAAATGTAGAAAAGTATAATTAAAATAAGACGCATCGTAGTGACGTCACGACTAAATATCGAACTAAAAAGGTTTGTATTTAATGAAATAAGACAATGAAAGGAGAAATAGATAGTGCCGTAATTATCAGAGAAATTATACAGTATTGAGAACCGGTGACAAGGCGTAAGAACATTTAAAACGTGAAAATAAGAAATATTTTGTAATCTTGTTTGTGGCAACGGGCGAGCGATCGGCGTCTGTTCAATGTAAATCCATTTAAGATATTGGACAACAATGCTAGAGGAAGATGATGAGACGGTGTTGTGCGCTTGGCGAAGATGCTCCGCGTTAGCGTAAATGTAATATTTTTAAAGTTATTGTTCGGAATTGTGATTTGAAAACATTTTTAGATTTTTCATGCGGACAAAAAGGTTGTAACAAATGGGTGAATGGATTCATAAGTAATGGCGAATAATTTGCAGGTAAAACCGACGCGAACTTCAATTTTACGCGGTTGCGCTTTTGAACAATGGTCTTGGGCATTTTGTGTTGCAGTGTTTATAATACGAAGTTTAGCGTGCTCCGGACAGTAAAAGGAAATACAGAGTATTTTCATTTTAGTTCGCGTAACGAAACAATGTCTTTTCGCCGCGGGAACTTTAAATATTTTTATTTGCATTTGTGCAACGAACAGTGTTTCTTCGCCACGGGAACTTTAATATTTTATTTTCATTCGTGAATGAACAGTGTTTCCACGCCGCGGGAACTTTAAATGTAGTGAAAACTTTGCGTTTCATCGCAAAACGTTTCGTAGTGGTTTTTTTAACTATGTGAGTTCGTGGATATATGGTCCTGGGAACTGGTGGAAGCTGAGACGATACTATCGCCGTACACGGGGAGTGTACGAATCGGCGGACGCATGACATGCTCCGCATGTCGCAGAGTTCATCCGGTATCACGGAAGTGATGCATGGATATTTTTTTTATTTGGCAACTTCAAAGGCGTCTGTCGAATACCAAGTTCTGTTAATTCAATATAGAATAAGAGGGTCAACAATTTCAAACGACAGAATGCGCATTCGGTGTGGATGAATGTATTTCTCTATGTAATTTTCAGTGTGAATGGTCATTATTTTTTTGTGTTTTAATATTAAGGGTATTGTTTGTTTGGTATGTTTTGTTTTGTATGCCATCAGAGGACACTATCATTGTATATATACTATTTGTCATTCTGAAATATCAGAGGAAAAGAAACAGTCAACAGAACTAAAATAAATTGAGATGATCACATTCGGGTTCATCAGTAAAACTTTAAAGCATGTGTTGTGATTCATGTAGTTGGACGCAGACCCCCACGCGCGCGCATAGGTACCTCGTTTAAAGCCCTGTAGAGGGCAGTCACATATTCACGCCCAGAAAGAATTACAAGTTGTAAAAAATTAGCTAGCGAACGGGCGAGTGCAAGACCTAAAGTAGGTTGAAAAGGAAGTGTGTGTATTAATGACAAGGCGCCCATTTGTGTTTAAAGATAAATATAAATAATAAGTAAGTGATTATAGGTCAGCCCAAGTTAGGAGTGTGTATACGTATTTATTATATTAGAAGTATAGCCGTGTAGCAAGGCAGAGCAGGTGAATCTAGTGCATTGGCAGCCCAACGCGCGGATAGGATAGGTACCAACATTGGGCGAAATTATTACAATATCACAAACTCACAAACTCTTAGAATTTGTAGAAACGTTTGTATGGGGGAAAAAAATTAAAGAAGAGGGATGTTCACAAAAAGTCTTAGATTTTAAGAGTGTATTGTTGCCGAACAATCAGTTAAGAAATTTTAATAGTACACCTCGACGATGTTGGCATCATGGACAAAAATATCCCAAAATACTTTCAACTCTGAAGGAGTCGTGTCATAAAGTTCCCTTTTTTGCGTGGAGGCCCACGGCTGTCGGAACACCAGTCGGGAGCTTAGAGCTTGACCTGGAGATGTGTCCCGCTGTTGAGAGAGACCTAGTTGGGAAACCCACAAGCTGACGTGTAGGTCAGGATCTCACCTTGAAAATGGGGAGACCACCGCCGCCGCCAACACCACCCTTAAAAAGCAAGTTCTACTCTTCTTCTGCTTTCCCTGATGCCTCTCAGCGTCGGGTTAGCAATTCGACATACTCCTTTTTGTCTTGTGCCTTGCGCTTCACCTCTCCCAGTGTAGCCCCGCTCCTTTGGCATATATCCTGTATATAGGCGTCCCATGTTCCTCTTGGCCTTCCAGTTGGTCTCTTTCCCTCTGGCCTGGCTTCGATTATTTGTTTCGGTTTTCTATCCTCTGCCATTCTAGCAACATGCCCGTACCACTTCAGAGCCATTTCTTTGAGTAGCGGGGTAACTTTTAGTTCTTCTCTGATTGTATTATTCCTGATTCGATCTCGTCTTGTTTTCCCCACTATCCTGCGTAGGAATTTCATTTCCACAGCTGTGACTCTACTTTCTGTTTTCGTATTATGTGGCATACTTTCAGTTCCATATATAAATGTTGGTATATAGACGGACTTATAAATTTGGAGATTTGTTTTAGTACCTACATTCATTCTTAACAAGTTCTACTCTTACGGGAATAATGACCATAGCCGTTGACATGTCACTAAATAATCAGTCAATTTCCACTATACCTCAAAACGTAGCCTAACCTCACCGTATACTTCAGTGACACGTCACCACGCATTTTTGAATTGGGGTGACATGGTGTCTGCCTTCGGTCTTCGTGATTTACATAAAACAACCTTAAATCTGTGCAACGCATTTTTTCCATTTTTTTACGTCCAGATACCGCGCGCCAGGAAAGTCTCTGCAGTGGCACCTTGCAAGTGCGAGTGCCTGCAACGGATATTACCAACATAATAATGTTGGTAATATGAGCTGCATTCTGAAAACGTAAATTAAAGTACTCGCCACAATCATAACAGATGCTGGATGGAAGCATTGTCCCCTTCACTTGTTTCTCAGTGATCTGGCTGCTACTAACACAAATGCAATTTTTACAACGAGGCCCTGTTTCAGCTCTGTGTGAAGAGACTTTCCTGGCGCACGGTACTTCCCATGAGCGCATAAGACGCCTCACACGTGGACAATCACTTTATCCAGCGCCATACGGCTGCACTAACGGAATGATGCCCATAACGATCTATTCGTCATACAGGTTTACCGAAGCCGTCCTTCTAATACGTGAATTCGCGAATTAGGCAATATTTTTACTTAAGCCATAACATAGAGCATCATATAAGATCATTTGAATTTTTTTAATACCAGTATTTTTATTTCTCGTACGTAAATAGAGAATCGACAAACTTTTCCTTCATAACTCCTTCATAAAATCATAACTCCTTCCCAATGAGGAGGAAGAGCTAAATCTATTTGTATGTAATTTAATACTAGGCTTCAATAAAATAGGGCCTAATTCATACATCTCTCCCTTTTGTTACATCCATTTTTTATCGTTTCTTATGAAAATAAATCAATTTGTATAAAATTTTCTGCGGCCTAATTCCTCTAAATTATATAGCAATCAAATTATTGCAGATATGATGGCAATGTAAAAATAGAACGTACATTGAAATCTTTACGCGCTTTCTGGCAAATTGTGATGGAACTTTTTCATATATGCATTTCAATAGTGTTAAGACAAATGGTCTTAATACGATACAATACTAAATACGACAGTTTACTACAGATAAAAGGTGTGATAAATCGTTCCTCCACTAGTTGAATAATTGACTGGGTCGAAGGGAAGTCGACATCATTCTCGTTAATTTATCTTCATTAAGTAGGAGCCGGCTTTCGAAGGCTTTGGACGGCCCGTCTATGTCATCTATAAGAATTAATGCTCCCTCTTCCCCTCTCTGTAATACGAGGGCCGTTTTTTCTCCAATGGACCGGCAAAGGTGGCTCAGGACATCAAGTGATCTCAGTGCAGTGTCTCTGACCGGGAGGTCCTAGGGTTCCAGTTCCGACGGTAGAAGGATTTTCGACACTAGCTTCTTAGTTAGGTCGAATTCGGCCGCTGTTTGAAGAAGAACTCAAGTGATTGGTTGCTCTGATCGGTTTCGTGGTATCACCGATCAACTCCAGGCGAATGCCCTAACAAACTGGTCACAGACCGCGCGCCATCTTTCCTTCCTCTTCCTTGTCCTATCTTCACTCTTTGCACTCACATACACTTACATGCACTACACTACGACACATATGACTCCGGTCGGGAGCTTAGAGCTTGTCCCGGCTGGGGCGGTGCCCCGCTGGTGGGAGATACCTGGTTACGGGAAACCCCGCTAGCCGACGGTATATCGGCGCCGGATCTCGCCATCCAGCGGGTGAAGATCACCGCCATCTCTTGCGACAAAACCATGCACTACACTTATGGGACTAACAGCATGCACCCAAACACTAACAACAACCATGCACTACACTTATGGGACAGTTGTTGACGCGTCCAAAATCAATGATCAATCAAACTCCGATGGACTAAACCAAAAACAAGAGTAAAGAAAAACTGAATATACTGCCAAATATGAATATATTATGTACAAATATGATAGCTTTTCTATACATTCGCCGTGAATATTTAGGCATTTGTAGTATCTGTGAACAAGCTTTTTTATTTCGACTTCGACGAGCATTGCTACCACTGATGTGAGATGACCCTGAAATTTGCTTTGAAGTTACTCATTGGTCTGGGAGCTTTAGCCTCCTAGCCAATTTTTCTATTCGAGGAAGAGATGAAAATCACTCGCCGTTAAGTCCATATGCGGGATAGGGTCATACACATGATCAAGCATGACCCATCTGCCTCAGATGATGTTTGGTTACAGCAGCGCTTTGAGAATCGGCGTTGTCATCAATGAGGATATCTCCAGAAGCCAGCATGCCTCATTTGTATGACAGTTTACACCGTTGCTCAGCTTAGTCTTCTGTTAATTTCTGCTGCACTATTCCCTTCTTCTCGAAGATAGAGCAGTTGCCTAGCTCGGAGCGCCAAGGGACGATACTTACACCACGACGGTCATCCACAGTCTGATTGGATACTGATAGGATTAATATACCCAGACTGATAGGATTAATATATACCATGAATACACCCTTAACTGATATATCAATAGAATTTGGTTTTAATTATCGTACGATTTTCAATTTCTTAAAAATTTCATTTCTAAAAGATCCCGTAACCCAAATTTCATTCCCATAACTAAACCAATGGAAATGCGCAGCATATCAAAACTTTTCTTACTCAACAATGTCTTCTTTTAAAGTGCATGACATAATTTAGAGTTCGAAAATTGAGGAATTTTACCCGCTATTTTACTATAACATATTTATATTGTTTATGTTAGGAATGGTAAATATTTGGCAATTATAACGTCCTATGGATAAATAATAAATTTTTCGTGACAATGTAGCCTCACTATATACATAACCTCCAAATTCTAAACAGTAACATCAGTTTATTCCTGACATATTTGAATTAAATTGAAAAAAAATAACCATTAGGTTCCTGCCAAATTATATTCGTAATATGGATATTGTATTTTTCATTACTTCCATGCTCATTGTGTGTTAGTGTTGAAATCGTGTTTATTGGTGGCGGCGAAAACTACGTAAAGTTTAAGTTTGTCGTAGACGACAAAACCGGGTGAATGACGGGACCCCACAATCGAAATCTCGTCATTTGATGCCGGCGCATGCGCAGTACAATTCTCCCCAGAATTGTGTTACGTCTTTCAAATCCACGAGTTGCAAAAACGCTCTTATTCATGCAACGAACGCACGCTGTGAGGATGCCACTGAGTACCAGCAGTTTCTTGGGCGTTGTCGGGTAGCTTCTTAAGAGGACTGATGTGCCGGCTAGCGAGCGATTTAAAACATATCTCAACAGAACAGATTATATAGAATTTTGAAAACAATGTCACTGAAAAAGAATGTGGTCTATAATTATTTTTAATACAATGTATCTTGTCAGATATTTGTCTTGTAATTTTGTCGGGCTACCGCCGGTAGCCCTCAGTATACGAGGCCTCTGCTAGATCTTCCTTCTGAAGTATTTATCAAGTTTTGGCTCAAAAGCTTCTAACCTGATAGAGTTATACGTGACATATCCATTCATCTAATCATATATCTAGAATTTCGTTATCAAAAGTGTGTATATCTCCTTGACGCCTGCATCAATCTTAAATATCTTTAGAACAGAACTAATAGATCTTAACATTAGAACAAAAAGAGCAGTCATTTTGACTGTTTTGGAGTTTTAGTTTTCTTTTGTGCCTATATTTATTGATTTATTTTCATGATATTTTGTGGGTTTTATTATTTTAGAATATTTTATAAAATGCCAAAATATAATTCTTTTAGACATCTTAGTTTTCGAGATAATAGGTAATGGTTTACCTTCAACGACGGGTAGCAGTGAAAATGACTGCTCGTTTTAAATGCGATTGGGACGTAGACCAATGGTACAAGCTCACGCTGTCTAATCTTCATCGAGACGGACTGTCCAAGTATTTTATAGCATCAATGAAATTAGCTGGAATCAATTTTTGAATTCTGTATGAAAAGGTGTCAGGAAACAATCTATCCTGGCAGTCATATTTACTGAACCTGACTCAAGAACTTCGCACTCCAGTACTAGACTCGAAACTTTCCAAGAAGGCTACTTCTGTACAAACATTGAAGGAACGAATGAGCGTTGGCAGTGTCAAATAGTATATTGTCAAAACAATGAAACTTGCTATGGGTGTGGAGAAATAGTTTGTGGCAAATGTTGCGACATGAAAAAATAGTTTTATGTTTGATTTGTAAACCAAAATAATAAAATAAATATGCTTTACTTCAGTCGCGGGTCGTGGCTTTCTAAATGGGGAAGGCTGCAAATGCATTACATTACATTGCATTTCTAAACATAATATCTTCCGATCACGAAGACTGCAGTCCTGTAATGCTTCGCGCTTCTGATAGAGGCTTAAGCGCTACGTTGTTGTGGCATCAGCGCGTCCCCGGGCCCGGAGTCACCCGGCCCGCTTGGGTCGCCTGTGGCCTGCATTCTTTTCGGGCGCGGCGCGGGGAGAAAACTGCTTTATTTCCCATCCTTCTTTTTGATCCGGACTTTGGTCCGGCACTGGCGAAGTTAAAAATTAAAAAGAAAAATTATAATTTTTTTTATTTTTAAACTATTTTTTTAAATTTTTTAAGGCAGTAAGTGATTTAATGTTTTTTTGGTATGGTAAATCATGGATGCACACATAATCCTACGTCACATTGCGCACACATGTAGTTAGATTCACGACGTAGCTTGTTCTTAGAACAAACGACGCATCTTTGCTTAGCTCTTTTTTTTTTTTTTTTTTTGTTTGCGTTTCTGATGGGACGATAGTCGGAAAATGTCGCGGTGTCAGGCGAGTCGGTGACCTTCTGCCTCAACACAAAGTGAGGCACAAAAACCAGGATGTGTAGATTTTGCACAGAGATTTTTATTGCCCCAGCACCCTCCTTGGTGGAGGGTGCTGGAGCCATATAATTTCGCATATTTTGACCTGCGCGCGGTCCAAGTACCGAGCGACTCCTTTGTCAGTCAACGCCTCCTCCGCGCACGACGGGCAGATGAATTCGGCTTAAACACTCCTTATGCTCCCTCTATTGGTCAGAAAAAAATACTACAGCTACTTAGTACTTTTAGGAAGCTGTAGATGTCGTGCCAAGCCAATAGCTTGTACTGCCCCCTAGGAATAAAATCAGAAAGCAGACGAAATACTGCGCGCCGGAAATATCCGGCTTTAGCGCTCATGGCACAACCAACCCGCGCCGGATTAGCGCATTAGCGCTGAAAGGGTTAAGGAACAGAATTCATTAAAGGAAAACAAATTGTATCCTTAATCTGTCTGCTGGTTATTGAGATTAGGTCACAAGAAAGAAAACGACATTTTTTTACATTGCCGACGTTTCGGCCGTATATTTGGCCTTCTTCAGGGCTAGAGAACAGATAAAATATTTATATACAAAGATATGTACAGTACATCACTTAGATCTATAGTTGCAGTTGAACAATTGATTATGAACAGAATAATTATTGTATTTGTTTATCTGTAATGTTCTTAGTAAATATGTTATACATTCTAAACGTCCTTATTGCCTATGTTGTTCACTATTCTATAAATTATAACAATTTTAATTGAAATAGGCATTTTTAAACGTGCTGTGCAACCGCTTCTGTTGGCGCATGTAATGCTATATCAGTGATACCAACTTATGAAAATGAAATGTGAAACTATTTGAGTATAACATACAGTATACACATTCACACTCACAAAAAAAGAAAAAAACCAATTCATAGTCAAATTACAATTTGGACATAAAATCAAAATAGAATAAATTAAAATTAAAATAATATAAATTAAAAACACAAACAAACAATATATCAATAATTAAGTAAGAGGGTGCAATTTGTATTATGAGGCAAGGCTATTGTTGTTGATAATATTAGCATATATACTGCTCAATCCTTCTATGTCAGTTTTGTGATTACATGTTCTATTGATGAGTTTCTGTATGTATAGCAAAATGTCGTTTTCTTTCTTGTGACCTAATCTCAATAACCAGTAGACAGATAATTTCATCGGGTCAAGAACCATTGAATATGTATCTTTAATATTTTAGGTGTAGGATGAAAAAAATTGAATTTTTGAAATTTTCGAAAAATCAGGGTTCACAGCAATCATCAGCCCTGCACCATTCTCTTAAAGGATTAAACGATATTAACGATATTTTAAAAAATTACAAGAAAAACGATGGAGCCATTTTTTTAAAAAATATCCCAGGGGTTTCTTGTAAAATATCCCTAAAATTCAAATATCCGTTTCAAATTCAAGGGCCCGCGACATCAGTCCGATCGAGTCGGGAGTATCAATTTTGGAAAATCGCCAGAACGGTTTAGACCTAGCGTTGTTCAAGACGAACAGACAGACTGACGTTTTGTAGTCATTCGATTTTTCGGTATCAAGGACTCACAGAACATGGATTCTGGCTACACCAAGTGTTAAAGATTTTTTCTAAACGTAGCAACTTGATTTATCGACACTTTCGTTACCAGGGGCTTGTAATAACAGTTTTTCTGCAGAAAATTTGTTTTTTTCTCGCAGTATTACATAACTTCCTCTCTACTCTGTAGTAAAATAGTAAAATCTAACGCTTTATGTCCTCCATGAAGATGATGGGCGCCATCTATCACATTAAAGGAGGTTGAGCTGTAAGTTGTTGGTCTATTTCAGTATTCGCACAGCATCGCTTTTGTTCGCGGAGACAGCGGCTTTTCTATTAGGTCAATCATCGCGCCCTAATGAGGCTTCTGAAGTAGTGTATCCAAGATGGAATATGGCACGACTTTTTGCGTCTTCCTCGGACCTGCCACAAGATGTCGCATGATCGCGATCATATCAAGAAGTGCTGCAGATCAAAGCGACTCTAGCGACACGACCGAGAAAGACGCGAAAAGCCGTGCCATATTCCCTCTTGGAGATACTACCCTCAGATGCCTCATTAGAAAACCCCAAGTATAATCAGAGCTCGTCGCATCTCTTCCCGGCCGAAGTCACATCCATTACTCACTTCACATACCATTTGTCACACCACCCCTACGTCCTGCCGCATTCTAGGTCTCAGCTCGCCTTGCGAATTGATGAAATCCAAAATGCCTGGTAAAGAGTCACTGTCAAACAATCTGTCAAATATAAGCACGGAGAATTAATTCAACAACTGCATTGCAACAGTCTCTACATGGTCTACAGTAAACAACCATTGCAATTGATGTTTATCTCTTATTATTACTAGTTAGTTTTCACGTTGAGATTTCTTACTTTCTGTATGTTGTCTAAAAGAAAATTGTAATACAAATACCTTCTTGGCCCAGTGGATTATCCACGGAGTGAGTAACGTTTATTTGTATTGTTGTAATACATTAATAAAGGCAAACAAATTAAGTTCAACATTATTATTAATACTCTCTTGAGAGCGGCGGCGTCAGCGATTAGAAAGTATGCAAGAGTATGCAGTATGCAAAGTATGCAGCTTTTTAGGGGGCCACGTTGCGAAGTGAAGATTCGTTTTCCAAGAAAGAACTAGGGGTGAATAAAGGAGCTCTAAAGCTGATGCAGGTAAATTCTGCCGAAGGTTGTTAATAAGGAAATTGAGCTTGGAACTTAATTGGAGGCGGATGCGGACGTAGTGATCGGTACTGAGTCATGGCTAAATGAGGAAATATCAGATTCGGACATCTGTCGAAACGACTATAAAATATTTCGGCGGGACAGGGAAACTAGAGGCGGGGGGTCTTTAGTTTTAGTTAAATCATGTATAAACGCGAACTTGAAATGAAAAAGCATTTTGAGCATGAAATGATAGGAGTAGATATAAGCATAGACAACTTGCAGACAATAGATCTTATTGTATGCTATAGGCCACCAAATGGTAATTATTCCATTCGTGGGAATATTCTCGAACTGGAGGAAAATTTAAATGGAACCAATTCAATTATTATTGGCGATCGTTTAAATCTAAGTGACATTAATTTGCAGGGTCATGTATGCGATAGAAAAATACAGCTAATAATAAATAAACTAGTTTGGGATGCAGGAATGACGCAAGTTGATAAAGCAACGCGTCAACATTCTATTATAGATATTTTTCCTTATTAGACCGATGGACATATTATACTACTGCGATGTTATTCAGGGAATAAGCGATCACAAGGCCGTAATTCTTGAAATAAATGCTGTTTTCAAGGGAAATGATAAAATCGGTAATAGAATATGGCAATATCGTAAAGCTGACATAAATGGGCCGTAGCATTTTCTAAAACTGGGAATATGGATTGGAAAAGTTAGGAGGGGGATTAAACATGGCAGAAATTCAGCAAATCATTGAGGAAGCTCGGCAATGTTTCGTTCCTTTCAAGTACATAAAAAGAATTCAGATCCAGTGTATTATAACGCGGAAATTCGCAAATTGAAAAGAAAAATGAGAAAAGCGTATAATATTAGGCATCGCAGCGAGGCACATTTACGTAAATTCCAACAAATTATGAAAGAAGTAGAAAATAAAAAGAAAACTGCGCAAGAATCGTATCTTAAGTTAATTTTAGATGATAACGAAAATGCTTGGGCAAAGTTTTTTAACTTTGTATGCCACCGGCGAGGTAAACAGGTCACGCCTCCTATAAGATGGCAAAATGTAGATATCGCAAACGATGAAGAAAAAGCCAATGTATTCAATAATTATTTCTGTTCTGTATACAAACAAAAAGCTAACCAAATTATCATAGGGCACAATGACGTGGATCATATATTCAAAATTGATCAAACGGAAGTACGTTCACATTTGAAAAAATGAAAAACTGTAAGTCTTGCGGTCCGGATGGTATTACAACTGACATGTTAAAGATAGCAGGAGAAACAATAATTCCTTATTTGATCAGACTTTTTAACATATCGTTGAACAATGAAAGTGTACCGAATGATTAGAAATTTTGCTTTCACCGTGTCAACTTCAAAAGTGAAATAAATATGAAGTGCAAAATTATGGACCAGTCAGTAGTCTGTAAATTGTTTGAAAAATTATCTAATTCGATTAGAAATCATTTGGATCAATCAGAATGGTTATTTTGGGCGACAGCACGGCTTCAGAAATGGATTTCAAAGAGAGTCAGATTATTTCCTTACTCAAGACTTGTCGGGAAGTAATTACGTAGGGGTAGAGGATGCAATAGTTATTGATTTTGCTAAAGCATTTGATGTAGTGCCGCATGAATATTTATTCTGAAACTTATTGATGCTCAAATTGACATGCGGGTAAATAGAAATACATGGATAAGTGAATTTCTTCGCGATAGAAATCAAAAGTTCGAATTGGACGGCATTTATCGGAGAAGGGTAGCATTACTTGGGGTCCCTCAGGGCAGTGTCATAGGCGCACTGCTGTTTCTTATCTTTGTAAATGATTTTATCGAGAAATATAACGTCAGGAATTCGACCTTCGCCGACGATCGTATATTATTATAGGGAAATTGGCAGATCAAAGTATCGATAAGTGTTTCAACTAAGGTGATGACTTAAATAAAATTTACGATTGGGCAATAGCTAATCAAATGACTATAAATGGGAAGAAAAGTAAAGCGATCACATTTTGTAGGGCCAGAGCTTTTCATACAAAACCTTATCAGTTAGGTAATGACGTAGTTCCGAGAGTCCCGACCTGTAAATACCTTGGCATTCTCCTGGATTGTAAATTGGGATGGGAGAAACAAACGAACTATGTAGTGGGTAAGTTTCTGGAGGTCTTGCATTTCGTCATGAGAAATCTTAAAAATGTAATACGAAAGCAAAGGAAATCGCGTATACCCCGCTTTGTTAGGCCGGTACGGAATACGGAGCTAGTTATTGGGATTCACAGAATAGGACTTAAAAAGAGCTTGGAGAGGATACAAAACAGAGCGGCTAAATATACATTTCTGAAGAACACACCTGCGCATTGGGAATCATTAGAACGCAGGAGGAAGAGGGCACGACTTTGCGCGCAGTATAAATCTTACGTTGGTTGCTCCATGGCAGGAAATACGGGAAGGTTAGATAACCAGATTATTTAAATAGATTTTGATCACAAATATAAAATTAGAACAATACAAAGAACGGACGTAGGGAAATCGCCTTGTAAACAGAACTATAGTAGATTGAACGGATTTGCCTGCGGCAGTTTTGAGCCCTTTCTTGCTCAGCGAGGTTTTAGAAAAATATAGAAATTAGTCAATAGGGTGAAATGCATATGAAGGAAGTGAAGTGAAAGGTGCGATTATGTAGTCTACAGTAAAAAGTAATGAACAATTAATATTTAGATAAAGTTATATGCAGTGCAGTGCAGTGAAGTGAAGTGAAGCATTTCATTTGAAGTGATGCAGGGTTCCTTCGTCTATGGCGTATGTGTATATGTTTTAGAAGTGTATGTATGTATGTATGTATATTTGTGTAATATGTGTTTATTCATTTATATGTTTAGTGTATATGCATTTATGTTTAGTATAGTAATATGGTATTATTCATTTATATGTTAGTGTATATGCATTTTAATCTTTAGTATAGGAATTTAAATGCCATCTGCATATATAGGAAATGACTAAGTCAATTGGTTTGTTTTATATTTATTTTTATATATTATTATATTATTTGTAATTGTTATTTTGCATTCTGCCACCGGGCATTATTCGCCCAATTGTAGAATAAATTTCTATCTATCTATAACTGCGCGTCTAAACCAAGACGCTCTGGAAAATTCTGCCGTCAGGCAGAAAGGTGGGTTTAACGCTAATCCCACAGAGAGCAACTTCCGAGTAGTGATGCGACACTCGACAATAAATACTACAGACTCCACAAACCAATTGTGACCACAGACGACCCTGAACCAGATGGAAGATGAACCCTTTATAGTGATGCCAGCACGTCAGGAGAATGTGCAACCGGACTTTAATCTCAGTCACGAAGCGGAGGATTTAAATTTGTTTGACTCCTCAACTTTAAGTGATGAAGATAATCTGCATTTCAACCCTAATTGCACAATTGTTTCCCCTCCAATGTCCAATAAATCTCCACTTTTTTCTATGTAAAAGTGTGTGTTGTTTACTTTAAGTGGGTGGTTAGCAAAGAAATGCTGTGATAAATTCGAGTGTGGTATATGTGAAATCCGGTTTGTAAACAAACAAATTTCTATTACTGACCCCATGCAGTCTTTAATTTTTCAGAAGATGTTTCCTTCAATTTCTTCAGAGGATTTAGAAGATTAAAATCACCACTGGTAATTTTTGGAAATTGTCAGAAATGTTGCATGCATATTTAAGTCTTCTTTTCCTAAAATCTGTCACAAAAAGGAAGGTTAAAAACAAGCTCTTGAAACAGTTCATGTTTTCAGAAATTCACGCGAAAAGAAATATTGTAGAATGTTGTCCCCACGGAAAACTTTGTTTTAGATCTCTTTCAGGGTCCTAATCCAAAAACACTGTAAATGGACAATGAGTGACGTACCTTCTCACGAAAAAGATTAGAAAACTTAAAATAATTAGACAATAAAGAGAAGGTATTATTTTATCTAATGATTTGCGTACGAATACATAATTAGGCGGAGAAATTAGAAATGTAGAAAGTTCCTATAATTTCAATCGTCTTCAATTGTTATTGACTTTGGCGTTATTTATATAATTAATTGTATTTGTGTGTTTGTAGAACAAAGTTTTTTTATGAGAAAGGGTCTCGAATTTTAACTGTATTATATATAAATGGAATCTAAGAAGCATAGTTTATCTTTTGGGCTCCTTGATGTTTTTTAAAAGATCCTCGAATTAAATTTTGGGACAACTCATTTTCGTTATCGCTACGCAGTAGAGAGAAAGTGGAGTAATGCTGTGGGAAAAAGCGGCGAATATTTTCAGAAACACTCTTTATTTGCTGGGCCTTGGTAGCAAAAAAGTAATAAATCCAGTTGATAAATTTAGAAAAAATCCTCTAACACGTGGTTACGCCAGAATCCATGTTTTGTGGGTCCTTAATACCGAAAAATCGATTGATGGAAAAACGTCTGTCATTTTTTCGTTATCAGGGCCCTGTAATGTTATTTTTCTGCCAAAAATTCACCGTGTTTTCGCGCAGCATTACATAAGTTTCTCTCGACTACCTATGCGGTACCGAGATACTAAAACTTGTTAACCTTCAGGGAATATCAGATTGGAAAGCAAAAATGGCATTTCGCGCCACGAATCGGCTGTTGCATTTCTGGGAATTAATCTCATTGTTGGGACATGATTTAGCTGTATGGAATGTAGTTTAATTGTCAAGTTTGTGTTGATATTTGCTTGAAAATATGTAGTTTTTGCACCAAATGTTCTACGATTTGTAATAAGTTTAACAACAAAAGCAGACTGGAGACGTAAGACCAGGAGAGAAATAGTATAAATATTACATAATCATTACTAAATGCCAGAATGTACGTGCTGTTTTACCTTTCATACTTTTGGCTTTATTTTTTCAAACACCTTTATTTTTTATAACGTTTAACTCTAGTATTACTGAGGAGGGTGTATCGATGATTGTTTGTTTGCCATATTTTTTTTTTTTTAGGATACAGAAAATAAGTGATATTGTTTATGATGAGCTTTTTGATCAAATATAATGCAATTATCACAAGTGTTTAATATAATGTGAGTTATTGCAGAAACTTCTAAATACTATTTATGTGCAGCGTTATTGCTCACTAATATCTTACAGAAAGTTTTTTAGCCATCATTTTTCATAAGGTTTGTCACGGCTTCAATATGGACTGCCTGCAATATCAACATGGCTTGACTGAAATCACTCTAAAAGAGAATGTACTTGTTCGCAAACATTTAAGGTAATTTTTAATTTTAAGCTCTGACTTGGGATTGTGTGGACGCATGTTCTTTGGCTGATAACCCGGCCGATCTGATTTGTTCAGGGATGCTACTCCCGTTCTTCAGACCGTTCGTAGTGACAAGGTCCTGAATCCGGACTATATTTAAGAAGTTTTAATTCTATTTGAGTTAAAAATACAGCCAAATCCTTTCAGATTTTTCCGCGAATAGTGCACATTTTTAGAAAAACCTTGTGAATAGGTGTACATTCAAGGAAGAGACTTGTGTATAGTGTATATTTTTGTAGATATCTTGTGAACATCGTATATCTGAAGAGTACTTGCTAAATGTCACATGCTAGTTAGTTTTGTTTTTTAATAGTTCTAAGTTAGTTTATAGTTTTAAGTGCAATAACACGTTACTTCAGAGAGAGAGTTGTAAAGTATTATTTTATGCCTAGTTTTCTGTGGATTTGCATTTTAATTTAGTTAGCCTACGGATCCAAAACATACGTTACCATTCTCTCATCTCTTTTTACTTTCTCGTATACGTACGTATATACAGGAGTAATATACGTAATATAGAGAAAGTTATGTAATGCTGCGCGAAAAACGGCGACAGCAGAAAAAATTCATTGCCGGGCCCTGATAACGAAAAAGTGGATACATCCAGTTGCTAAATTAATAAAAATCCTCTAACACGTGGTAGCCAGAAGTCTCGTTTTGTGGGTCCTTGATGCCGAAAACCAATTGAAAACAAAACGTCCGTCCGTCCAACTTGTCTATCGTCTGTGAACAAACTGTAGCGCCTAAATTATGCATAGGATTTTTTTCCAAACTGAATAAACCCTCTGTCATTTTTGCATGAGCTGAAGCCTATGATTTTGAAAACCTTAATTAATTTTTGGGGACTTTATATGAGGCCTAGAAACATTCAATTTTTTTTTCCAAATCGGCTACAAATATGCACATTTCAATAGAATTGTATGAAGCATTATTAAATTTTAGAGGAAGTTCTTCAAATGAAGTATTTCGAAAACTCAATAGATTTCTGTGAAAAAGAGCTTCGAATTTCGCATTTGCAGCAACGCTTAACACCATTTTCTTTAAAACAGTTCGAAATTTTTCAATGAAAATTGCTATCTAGGACAAGGTTTTAGCCTTCTTTAATATTCTGAAAATAATATTTTGGTTTTAGTATATGGAAACCAAATAGTTCAGAAAAAGTCCAAAAAATGTACTTTGGTCGGAGATAGATACTAGCTGGCAAGACCGTAAAGCCAGTCCCACACCAAGGAAATTAGAAAACTTAACTAGAGAACGTCAGTGCCATTTTGTAGCACATCTAGTTTCTGATTGTGTGTACACCCACTTTATGTATTGATGCTACTTGCAACCCAATTCATGTGATGGCAACACTTTTCTTGTCTGTTATTCTACACGTTTCTTTTTTATTATTACACATGTAACAAGCTTGTTGCATGTTGCTGCTTTAGTGCTTCAGATTTCGGTGTTTACATACAATGTATGTAGTATGTAGCTACGATCGACTGCAAGAGCTATCATGCCATTGTGCTGGACTACGCCCGAATCTAATCTATTTATTCACGTATTCACATACCATGATTGTTGTAAACGGTAGACCGCAGAAGTTCATTTCGGCAGCGTGCTAATGCCCTTGCATTTGTCATTTTCTCTTTTTATTGTTCTTCTCATCATATTTGTGTTTTTACAGCTCATGTTTGTGACGATATGATTCCGATTTTTCCTCACAAATAATTAATAATGTAAAATTTTGTAATTACTATTATACATTGATTATTTTCGCAGATATTTGAAGCGTGTAACTCCATTCTTTACTTAGTTCGATGTTTACATGTGAGTGTAATTGGGTTTACTGTATTCTGTGATGTGAACCCTCAAGAGAAGCCATCAGTCATCTCAGAAGACCATCCGAGAAGAATACACATCAATAGTTTATAAGGTTTATTCATGTAAATAGGTTTAACATGGTACCATATGAATAACTTTTTTCACCTTAATTTCTCTTAAAAGGTAATATTTTACAGTTAAACTGTGATCTCATGGCCATGAGAAGGGTTTGAAAACCTGAGATTTTGTTAGTAAGAGCTAAGTTTTTGCCTAAGTGAGTCCTGAGAAAAAATTCATGTTTAATGCAACAATTTTTTCTCATTTAAAAACAGGTTTTTATTTATTACAAGAGAACCACTTGTTCTACCGGATTCTTATATCAAAATCCGGAATCTACATTAAATTTAGGACTATTTGGACACCTCATTTGCCTCTGTAGCATCAGATTTCAATGTTTTTTGATTAATTTAAAATATTCCCTGTGTCTTTCCAGAGAGTAGCTGCAGTGCCGGCGGTCTCTAACAGGGTTCGCTGTCATCGCTCAAGTGTCGGAAGGGTCACATACCTTGCAGGCGCTACCTTTACGCGCTCCTTGGCAAAGAGGTTCCAAATAGTCGATGGATACTCCCCACTACTGTGACGTTCCCCCCTCACGGCTGTCACCCCTTCGGGAGCCCCTATAAAAGGCGTGCGCGTCTCGCGCACAGTGCTCTCTCTCTTTCTTGTTTGTTCTTGCTTTTGCGGTCACGTTCTGTGACGTGGCTTTAATTTTTTTTCGCAGAGCCCGGCTCCCTCAAAGCCGTTAAATGATCGACTTGTACATAGTATTTTTTAAAGTTAGGATATAGCACCACTATAATTGTAAATTGTCATAAATCCGTCAAAGATATAAATCAGATCAAATTATGAAGACTAATTAATATTGTTTCTCATTTCGTCATTAGTACCTGAGCCAAGGTTGGTGTTTTATTGTTGGTTCCCTTTGAACCAAACAAAACGTTAATGAAATTGAGTGCATAGATGTATGTAATTTGTTAGTAATGTATGGACTTGGAAATGGAACTCTTACTTTGAAATGATTATGGTGTTAATGAAGTGTTAATGACTTGCTAATGATTATGTTGTTTGCAGCTTGTTTACTTCGAATGTTATGTTCTATGTATGTCGCTGGCCTCCGATTGGTGTGGAGGTTCGGCTAATGTTACTGCGCATTATTTATGAATGTTGTTAATGTTGCAGTTCCTGCCATGAGTAAGACGGCACTTGGCCGCATTTGGCAATTTATGGAAAGTTGCTCCCGCTGAGAGTAAGACGGCACTTGGCCGCATTCGGCACTCGGGAGACTACGACAGGCGTCTGCTAGGCCCGTGCGGTAGCTCGAACCGCGGCCCTTGGTTGCAACGTCACGGTCCCGTAGCCGGCAGAGAAGTCGGCTGGGCTACAGCTGTCACCGGCACGGAGCGATGGGGTCACTTGCCGACCTTGTTTTCGTGGCATGTTGATCGGCGCTCGTGTCAGGGCACAGCTTTGTTCAGCGAGTAGCGGGCGGGCGCTTTGGACCGCTCACTCTCGCCTAAGTGTAAACTTGCTGCATTCCTATGTTGTATTGTTACGCAAGGTATGGTAAGAAGTCCATTTCCAAGAATTTTTGGTATTATGCACTCCTATGAAAGTTTGTTCCATGGCTCATAAGTAATTCTGCTTATCATGAATGTTACGTAAGAAAAGAAGGCCAAAATACGGCTTCTTTAGCAAATTTGTTTATGTATGTTTCTATCTACCTTGTCCTAAATTGGGCATTCAAAGGTAGATTATAAACAGTAATTCTGCATGTGTCAGCGCAATGTAAGTTTTTTTTTAAAGGTTTTGTTTGAATTTTCAGCTTCCTCGCCCTAAAGTGGGTTTTGTTGAGAGGTCGACTGAAATTGTTAATTCTGTATGTCGGCGCATTTTGACGCGCCTTTGTTCATGTGAGACGGCCTCGACCGTCCTTCAATATTGGTTTGTAAATTGTAATTCTGCTTTGTTTTTCCCGCAGCAACTTTAGAACCTGCGTATCAGGAAAAACTGATTTATGTAAAGTTATTTGTTGAATAAATGTATTATGTTGAAAGTTATTTGATTGTCATATCTCCAGATTTGAGATCCTATAAAGTTGTGATACCTTTTCATTTAAAACCTGGGGCGTCCATTTGAAAAGTTCAAGTGTGACGACAATCTTTTGAAGTTCGATAGCTTAGAAGCTTTTGTGTTAGCTTTGCATAATTATTTCCTTAGGCAAATGCATGGTCAGTTCGCTATCTATTACGTAGCGAAAATTTATGTAATTAATGTGCTGTTTTCAACAGCTGGCGACCGTATAAGATAATTTGTTGTTAATTAAGAGGTCAGCCAAGTTTGATATTTAACAGGTCGTACGTTAAAGTTAGTTTCGGAGGTGAGATTTTTAATTTGTTTTTCTTGTAAAATTGTTTGTTGCAAGTTAGCTTTCATTGCACCCATTCTTAGGAAAGGAAAATGTTAATTATTGTATGGAAAACAATCTTACATCTTAAGTGACCTTTCAAGGTAATATTTAAAACTTCTAATTTGTTGGCTCTTCCCTACTTTCCTATACCCAACGATAACGGTAATGATCATTATCATTGCCATGTAAAGTGCATTACCTATAACATGTTAAATACGATTTTTAAGGGCGAAAAAATCCTTCGTATGCCTTCCTTCGGAGAAGTAAAACCGGCTGTCCTATGTTGGTAGATTTACTGCATGTAAAAGATCAAGCCTAAATGAAGCTAAATTCAAATTGCCTGTTTCGTCGCTCAAGTAATAACCTTCTTTGTCCCCTAGTAGGTGACAGGAGCGTAACGAAATTTGCGTAGTCAGATGGAAGAGCAGGCCTCATGGCCTGAGTCTCACCACGTAAAATAAGGCATTAATTCTTCATTCCAATACGATCGCCAATACTTGCATTATTTTATATACGAAGTACGTCCAGAAAGTAAGTTCCGTTTCAATTTATCTCCGTTGCAGCACTGAGATCGCAGTTCCGCACATGCGCGGTAGACGCTCTGTATCAAGGAGAAGAAACGTGCGCCATTTGGAGATCGCTGTCAGTCACGTACGCTTTGTTGTGCTTGTTTACAATGTCGGTGTTGATTGAAAATCCCGCCGCTTGTGAAATCAGATCTCTGATTCGTTTTCTGAATGCGAGGAAAGTGAAACTAAGTGAAATTTATTGGCAAATTTGCGATGTTTACGGACCAAATGCGATGAGTGATTCAATGGTGAGAAGATGAGTTCGACAGTTCAATGACGGACGTAGTGATGTGCACGATGAAGAACGAAGTGGGCGTCCATCTTTGGTTACAGAAGAACTGGTTCACGCGATTGATGATAAGATCCAGGAAAACCGAAGGTTTACAATTAGTGCTCTCGCTATGGAATTTCCCCAAATTTCACGATCACTATTGCATGAAATTGTTACCGAATAACTGAAATTTCGTAAACTTCGCTCACGTTGGGTACCACAGATTCTTACTGAGCAACACAAAACAAAACGGATGGGTAGTGCAATTCAGTTTTTGACCTATTATGCTGAAAGCGGCGAAGAATTTCTGACACAGACAGTCACAGGAGACGAAACTTGGGTTTCTTACGACGCCCCTGAAAGTATGCAATCAATGGAATGGAGGCACCTTTCATTCCCAGCAAAGGTTAACCCGAAGCAAATCTTGACACCTCGAAAAATGATGTGCATAGTGTTCTGGGACTGGAAAGGCATCTTACTCATTGATTTCTACCGGTGGTCAAACAATCACAGCAGATGCTTATTGCGAGACACTTCAGAAATTGACCCGCGCAATACAGAATAAGCGCTGAGGATCGCTGTCAAAAGGTGTTGTTTTTCTTCACGACAACGCACGACCACACACTGCAAATGTGACGAAAAACCTCCTACAGGGATTTGGCTGGGACGTGTTTGACCATCCTCCGTACAGCCCTGACCTCGCTCCTAGCGACTTTCATCTGTTCTTACATCTCAAGTCTTTCCTTGGCGGTCAACATTTTAACGATGACGACGAGCTGAAAGAAACTGTTTCCAACTGGTTGAAGACACAGGCGGCAAATTTCTATGAAGAAGGTATACAAAAACGTGTGCCACGCTATGACAAATGCCTGCAAAATTTCGGCAGTTATGTTGAAAAGTAGTTTAAGAGTTGTAGAATTTTGTGCAATAAATAACTTTTCTGTATCTGTACACAATTTAATATTATTACCAAACGGAACTTACTTTCTGGACGTGCCTCGTATTCCATCAGGCTCTTACCTGTACTGCAAATAACTGGCCATCAAAAATTTACCTAATTCACACACTACGTGAATTGCATTATGTAAACTGCTACAATGTTATAACGAAATTGATACTACGGCATTGTGCGACTTATGTGCGTTTTTAATCTAATTCGTAGTCCGATTTACACAATTTTTAGTTGCTATTTTTCATTTCTCTAAAGAGACTAAATGGAGAACTTTTTTTCGTTTAGCTAACTAAATAGTTCATTAATTCCAAGAAAAATCGTTGATTATCTCTATGTTGACAGCACGCGTGCAATTAAAAATTCACACCTACCAATCAAAATTCAGAAAAGGAGCGAAATCGTGTAATTAAGAAACTATAACACAGGCGTAGCAAAGGTCTTTGCAGTCAGCCATGAAACATGAAAAATGATTGGAAGCTAGCTACCGTTGTTCCGATTTTCAAGAGTGGTGATAGAACTGTATTAGCCAATTATAGACCAGTTATAGAGCGATTTTCCTAAGGATGAGCCAAAGTGACAGCTAGTGCTGGCAACATAACTAAAGGTTCTGTGGTCGTCGTGCCCTTGAGCCCAATGGACTCCCTTCCTGCATTCGTTCGTTTGCAGTTGGCTAACTTGTAAATGGCTTCAACGCTTCCTTTTGTGGTGTCCTTGTCCGACAAAAATATAGTGCGCTGCAAGAAATAATTGATATTAGGAAGTGCAGTGTTATGTGCTCTTCTGTAAAAATTCTTTTTTTCATTATATATTACATTGAATTTACTTTTTGTGTGAAAAATATTATGTTTATTTTAAAACCGAGACGTGAAAGCGAGATGAGTACCGGTGCACGTGTTTCTGGCTTAAAATCATTTTACTTTCTATTAACATTCGTGGCAGTTTTCTTTTACTGATTGTGAGAGCATGTTAAGAGATTTTGTACATAAGTTATTAAATTTAAATATTTCCCGGACTCACGTACATGCATATACCTCAGCGAAACTCTTGGACTTCTATATAGTGATGTTTTCACAGGAGCCATAACCTAACACTTTACGAAGAGGCGTGGCTGAACAGCTGTCGCGGCGGAGAGATACTTCTCTGAATTACATGTGATGTTCACTTGTTTCCGAGAACTGTCACTTTGGCTCATCCTTAGGAAAATCGTTGTATAGTCTCACGTCAGTTGTATGTAAGCTAATGGAGCACTTGATAACTAGCTATATTAGACAAGAACGGGAAAGAAAAGAATGGCTATTTCAGGGACAGCATGGTTTTAGGAACGGTTTCTCTTGCGAGAGTCAGATAGTATCATTGTTTCAGGACATAGCTGATGAAGTTGATAATAGTGGAAGGGTGGACGCCGTAATAATAGATTTCGCGAAGGCATTTGATGTTGTTCCACACGATAAACTGGTTAATAAATTAATGCAATCGGGTATTGACCCCAGAGTTGTGGCGTGGATTGATGAGCTTCTTCGAGATAGGAAACAGAAAGTCCGAGTTGGACAACAATTTTCGACTCAAGCAAAAGTAACTTCAGGGATCCCTCAAGGAAGCGTTATTGGACCTCTCCTGTTTTTCGCATTTGTGAATGACCTGCCAGACAATTTATATTCAAAGGTGCGGCTATTTGCAGATGAGTGTATAATATATCGAGTTATTCAATCAAATGTAGACGAGGATATTTTGCAGGGTGATCTAGACAGATTGCATTTTTGGGCGAAAGAAAATGACATGACAATAAATAGTTCGAAAAGCAAAACCATCACGTTTGGTAGGGGCCGCAAATATAATGAAACTCAATACCGTTCAGGCAACGAAAACATTCCAAGAGTCATGTCTTGTAAGTACCTGGGGATAATTTTTGATATAGCAAATTGAGTTGGGAAAATCAGGTTAATTGTGTCGTAGGGAAAGCCTGGAGGTCCTTGCATTTTACTATGCGAATACTAAAAAAGAGTACTGCAAAAGCGAGAGAATTAGCTTATTTATCTCTAGTTCGTCCATTAATGGAATACGGGGCTGTTTGTTGGGACCCGTATAGAAATTCCCAAAAGGAATATTTGAATAGAGTACAGAGAAGAGCGTATAAATTTACTTTCCGAGGGAATAGGAAGAATGTAGAATGGGAGTGTCTGGAAATTAGGAGAGTTAAGGCAAGACTCTGTGCCCTGTACAAAGCGTATGCCGGTTATCCAGCTTGGAAAGATATCTACATCCGATTGGGTAGACCTTCGTACTTTAGTAGGGGAGATCACAAACACAAAATTCAGTTTAGACCACAGAGAACAGATATTGGGAAATTTTCATTTACAAATAGAACAACAACGGACTGGAATAAGTTACCTGCGACAGCATTGGAACCCTTTCCTCTAGGTGTTCAAAGATTTAAAAATAAATTAACTAATGGTATTTGTAAACTTCATTAATTTAGTAAGTTATCAGTTATTATTTGATTATTATAGATAGTTTTATTGCTATTATTATTGTGTTAATTTCTATTAAATGCGTTCCTGTTCTAAATATATAATTATATTCAAAGTGGTATTGTATTGAAGTGTTGTGACGTGTTGTGCAGTGAAAAATATAGAAGTAAAAAGAGAGTGAATTTCAAATTTTGGGAAGTGAAGTGAAGTGAAGTGAAGTAAGGAAAGTGAAGTGTAATTAAAAAGTCTGTATTCTTGTATTTAATAGTTTAAAAATAACTGTCAGGTCAACCATAAAATGTATTTAAATTGCTATTATTTTTATCATATTATTATTATTATTATTTTTCTTTAAAGAATTTAATGTTACTTGTTAAGTAATTTAAAGTTAATATTAGTAATATGTTAATTGTAGAGTTCTGCCACCAGGTTGTATATACCTATCTGCAGAATAATAAATATCTATCTATCTATCTATCATCTATCTAAAAGTGCATCTCATCTTACTTACCTCAACTACTTCTAACAAACGAATAAATAGAACTAAATTGGGAAGTAACGTTAGTTAGCTGACATGGAAAAACAAATATTTAACGTGAATATATTAAATCGTTTACATGTAAAATTTTTCGTCTTAGGATTACGAATGAAAAATGTAAACGCAAGTTGTGTTTACCAGTTCTAAAAAGTATGCTATACCAAAACTGTCGGAAGTGTTTAGTTTTTCCAATATTTATACATGTGTATTCTCCTCAAATATGTCCTTTACTTTTCGTGGAAGTAATATTCTGACATTTTCAGCTTCTAATATTTTACCCGCATATCTATATGCATTTCGTGGAAACAAAACAATGCAAGACCCACTAAAATAGTTATTTTTGAGCAATAAATACTACGTCATGAAATGCATGCCGGTTGAAAGATGTGCTGGAATTTTTTAAAATTCGAGTTATTTGTCATAAAAAGGGAAAATATTAAACCTGAAGTTTTATAAAGAGGTATAATTGTACTCATGGTGTATAAGAAATCTCGCTATCGTCGCTCGTTTTTGAACATACCATTCATGCAATTATATACCTCTATACATTCGTTTCGTTAATTATATAATTATTGTTCAAAGTCTTTTCAATTGTTCGAAATATTGTTCAATTTATTAAATGATACGAGTGGTAAAGACATTGAATTTTCGTTCGGGAGAAAAGGTAACTCCTAAGTAAAATAAATTACTTTTACCACGAGTATCAACCAATTTTTAGACAGCCTTACGTCATTTTAAAATTCCAGTATTCAAGTCATTAGTGCCTACTAAGGCCAATGATGCGTCGACGAAAGCATTTTTTTTCCCTTTTTTACATTCACGGATTTACCCGATCATTTGAGCATCGCCTAACTTTTAGCACTAGCACTAAAAACTGGACTTTTAAACGCTATCATACTTGAAAATTTCTTTACAAGGGGCTGTCAAAAAAATATTTATTCTTGAATTAAATTTTTCTTTTGAATTTGAAAAACTTATGATTTAAGATTCCAGTAAGTTACCTTATTCAAATCTATTGTATATGCCATCGAATCAAAAATGTAATAAATGTTAAATGGATATTTTTATTTTCCTCCATTAATAAATTTATTAATGGAAAAATAAAACCATCTCAAAAGCTTGAAATTGTGAACAGTTTGATTTTATTACAAATCTAACAAAAAATTTTTGACTTCATTTAAATTGTCAATAAATCTGGTTTTGTAATTGTTTATAAGTCATTTATTTACCGCCTTCCTGCATGGACCTTTCCTAGCAATACCTGCAAAAGTTAATCATGTGTTTGTGAGTAATGTTTTTTAATAATAACTACTTTCTAACAAATTTTAAACTTAATTTAAATACGTTTATTAAAAAAGTTAATATTTAAGCAGTCCAAATTCATACCCCTTGATTTTTGCCAAATGGTGCTAGAACAGCACATACTTCCGGATTTTTTTATATATTTGGTGATTTTCGAAAGTTGAAGTTAATCAAATCGAACCTGTGTTTTTATAAACACCCAAGTAAATATTTTTAAAAAAATTGGAGTCTGTTTTGAGAAAACCCAAAAGTGCTATATTCGCACAAATTAT
The DNA here is from genome assembly GCA_964035755.1 of Teleogryllus oceanicus. Classification (NCBI taxonomy): domain Eukaryota; kingdom Metazoa; phylum Arthropoda; class Insecta; order Orthoptera; family Gryllidae; genus Teleogryllus; species Teleogryllus oceanicus. Next base: position 20,887,816 of record CAXIVR010000013.1, read on the forward strand.
TCAACAACTCATATTTTGAAAAATTTGTACAACTCGTTAAAAATCTAAATTTTAAAAACAGTTCTTCAAACAAATTCAATGAAGTTAAGTGGTGTTCAAGAAAAATTCCCTATTATTTTCCGTTTACAAGGATTTCGAATATGTTGCGGTCACAGTGACCCATTACGGTGGTTAAAGATTAAGTGGCAACTGATTGTTAAATGTTTTTAGGGAAACATAACGAAGACTTAATCTGCTACATAAGAACTTACGGTTAAGATAATTAGTAGGGATGTTACGGTAATTTCATAAAATATTTAAAGAAATTACTGTTATTTCAGTGCCAACTTAGAAATAATTACCCCTCAATATTTCCCGATAAATAACTCCCAGGTCTCTAAAGAAAGAATTTTTTTAAATATGGTAGTGAAATAAAGTGAATTGCACACAGTTTTTAGAATTAGCAAATTATGATAATTGACTATATTTTCATGATTATCGATATTGTTAACAGTGTTCATGATATCCGGAAATATTCGAAGTATCGTACTCTGTGTTCTTACAGCAGGAAGTCTTCCAAGATTTCATTGCAAAGAAGACAACATTCATAGCTGTTTTTCCCTTTTGCAAATAGTTTTATTCCACTAGAAAAATTTTCTTATTAATTCTTGCCGATGCACGTTTCATCTGCATGGAATTCCACTTGGTATGGCGGAGGGACCCCAGAATTTCAAAATAAACATGTCACACAATAAAATATCACATAGCATGACACACACACCCCAAACCACACACAAAACACATATATTTAATCGTTAAATAAGAAATGTAGTAAGTTGATTTGGTTTACCCCTCTTCATGTCCCTCTGCACCGGGTTTTTCTAACCCCCCTACCACCAACAGGCAGTCTTGTTCATCCCTTCACACTTCGCGACGTTGGCGCATCCTAGCGGCAGATGGGGAACTATTCAAAGGAGGCAACTCAAAACAAGCCTCATGAGCCCTCTATGTAGTCTTTATTATGCCGCGCTCTGAAAGTGAAATTGAAATCTCTTTTTACTTCCCCATGAAACTGTTCACGAGCGAGTATTCATTGTAGCACAGTTTGGCCTTTTTAAACAGTTTCAATTCAGCATAGGCGTACATGATGAAATTTACGAATGAAGAAAACGATGTTTATCTTGTGTACGATGAGTGTGGAAGAAACGCAAAGCAAGCTGTGAAAATGTCGCAGAAAGATATCCAAATCGGAAGCTGGCACGAAAAACGTTAGTAAGAATATCAACGACTGTTATCGCGCAATTGGATTCCCAAAACCCCGAGAGAAAAGAAGCCCGCTACTGATGAGGAAAAAGGGGAATTGATATAATGGCATATGTAACTACAAACCGCCATGTGAGTTCGAGATATTTCCCGAGCTTTGGGATAAGTCGAGTGTTCTGCGATACTGCACCGGGCCCAAAAATCATCCTCACCACGTTAGCCTGCACCAGCAATTTGATGAAAATGATTATGAACGTGTGCATTCTGTAGATTTGCTCTGTCACGAGAGACGACAAAAAATTCCTCAACAAAATACTTTTCACCGATGAAGAAACATTACAAATCCGCACAAGTGAACCTACGGAACATGCACTATTGGGCAAGGAGAACCAGTGGATTCGTCAGTGGATCAGCGGCGTGGAGTGGTGAATCGGTTGGATCCTTGGTCCATACTTCATTGAAAACATGACAGTCGGTATTAAAGTTCCCCAAAAAACCTTGCCAACGCTGCTGGGAAATGCCCCCGGTTGCAGTCTTGGTATGGGGTATTAGACACGGTTGCCCTGGGACATTCTGCTATTGTGTCAGGCAAGTTCTGAAACAAAATGTATGCAGGTCGGTGGATAGGAGAGGTAGCAAAATGGCCTCCACACTCACCTGATCTCACACCCCTCGATTTTTTTCCCCTCGGAACTTTTGAAGAACATTGTCTATCAAACGTTCCTACGACCCCAGAAGACCTGAAGAGGCGTATAAAAGAAGCTTGCGGCTCATCGAGCAAGAACGTTCCAATCCGTGCGTCGGTCGCTTGAAACGAGGTTGCAAATGTGTATTGCTGCGGACAAACCCTTGAGCACATGAAGTGAACAGAATCCCGCATAATACTATTTTGTGGGGAAAAATTTGTTTTTATGCATGTTAATGAACTTCTAAAGTTATAATATTTTCTTTAATTGTTTGACTTCCCTGAAATTTACTTAAAGAATAGCAAATGTATTCTTTGTAAATAAAATTTTGATAATAAAATTTGTGTTCGTATTGACCATGGGAGGCAATATCTTGAATTAAGATAATCAGCGCCAAATTGACACTTTGCTCGGACTCTCATAAAAAATTTGGGCTTTGATTTCTTCATTATTAAGCTGTCGCATTTTATACTAGATTCCCCTTCCTTTGATTAATACATAAGTATTTTTACTGAAATAGAGATATGCTTGTAGGTTTTAGTCAGTGATAGGAGGATGGGGTTTGGGGGGAAAAGGGAAATTTGGGTCCCGTAAAATAGATGATGGGAAGTGGTCCAGTGAGTAAATAGATCATATTTGGGTTGTGGAATAGTGACGGGGGGTTGTAGAGGCGAAGACAATATGAAGGATATCTTGGGGAAACCGGGGTGATGTGAAGGCGGTTCAGTGGGCGTTTTCTAGAATGTTTTGGTTGTTTAAATAGTTTTCAAGTCGTAGTCCCGCGTGGTTGCTTGTCACGCAAACCGCAAACCGGTCGATTTACAGTTTAAGTCGCCTGCGATTATGAAAGGGTGGGAGGGTTAGTGTACGTCAAGGTCGGAGTCAGGGATGAAGATGCTCGTTTTTTGTAACATGAAATGGAAAGATTAATGGTAATGACGTGATTCCTGGATGGCAGTACATTCCAGTGCCTATTTTCGGGGGAGTGGGTAGGGAGAGGAGAAATGGGGGGACGCGTTAGGATGCCGTGCCTCCATGTGGGCTAGAGGTTCTGTCTGTGGGTGACTACATAGTTGGGGATGGAGAAAGGGTGGTTAGATTTTAGCAAGTTGTTGTGTAGTAGGATCCCGATGGAGTAGTATTTTTGGAATTGGGTAAGCAGAGGTTTTCTGGGTTATTTCACCGCCCGCATTCCCAAAAGGATAAAGAATAGGATTCTAGAGGGTGAGCCATTTTAGTTGAGGATTTCCGCCAGTTTGATTCCAGCGGTGATCACCTTTTTGATAATGTCCTCTGAGCCTTTGAGTATGTTGAGGAGGGTGGGTAGCTGTTGGATAATTACTTTTATAGACGAGTCTTTGAAGAGGGAAATGAGATCATTAATGCTGTGACAGTGGTGGTGGGGTTGGTCAGTGGTGGATTGGGATGCGTTTGAGTTGATGGTTCAGCGTAGGAGTGATTTTGGGTTTTCAGGGCGGAAGGCTTTGGTTGGAGGATTGGGGGGGGGGAGGATGACGAGCTTTTTAATTTGTTGGGACGGTGTTTTGGCTTTGAGAATGAAGGACAGGTTTCGTCGTTCATGGTGTTCGTTACAGTTGGCGCAGGTGGATGAAGGAGCGTCTGAGGTGGTGTGGAGAAGGCGAGTTTTCTGTTGGGGTTGGGCCGCAACGGGGACATGTCGGGATCGCCGCAAAAGGCTCTGTATGATAGTCTTGGCAATTGTTAAATTGAGGGATTCTATCTGACAATTTGTAGTCTTCCGGGCTAATTTTGTAGTAAATATAAATCCCGTTTGTCTTTAATGTCTGTCATTTCCCCGTCTGTTTGTTCATGGTGTAAGTCCAAATGGTGTCAAAGTACAGTTGTCCTCGCGTTTCATCATCTCTTTAACATGGTAGGGTGATGGTAAAAGCAGTCAGGTTTCCTTGATGGTGTTAACCCATTAACGCCCAGCGTCCTCATTTTGGGCGCAAAAAGAAACGATTTTAAGCGATTTGAAATTTTGAATCGAACTATCACGATATATCTTGATAGAAACGTCGATGCCTATTCAATTATTATAAAAATATTATTTCATACTTTTTTTTTTTCACTCTGAAATTGGTATCGAGAGCGCAGTCATGGCATTGCACACATTCGAAAATTATTACATCACGTAAAAAATTAAAATATGGGAAATCTTTTTAGTCATTATCTATCAGATTATAGTTCCTGGTAACTGTATCAGAGAACCTTATTGCCACTGGAAACTTCGTACGCTATTGTTGTGAAAACTGCTGTCATATGAGGACGCTGGGCCCCGGTGATTCATAGCGCGGGCGGCGTGAGGGAAATGTTACTGTTTGAAGAAACTGTAACACGACGCTGACTTCAGTTTGATGCGATCAGCTGATTAAACTGAATACGTCCTTTACGAATAATTTTCGTATGCGTACGTATTATTTTACGTTTTCAGGAGAAACGTCCAGTTATCTTTTTTTGTTGATTTTAAATTTAAGGGGGGAGTATATGCTATTTGCAAAGATGCTAGTATTTCCTTCTTAAACAAAACGGAAACAACACAATGTTTCTTTCTTACGTTTGATCTACAAAATGTATCGGGACTCACACTGATAGAAATTTGTGATTTGGGCAATGATCCGGATTTTCAAGAAAATTTGTGAAAATGATATTGATGTGTGTCACCTGAAGTGGATCGTCTTACCGACATTGATGAAAGTTCAGATGGTTGAACAGACAACGTGCAAGATTTCGGGGCCCTTGAGTACATTTTTTCCCTTCTCATGAAAATGTTCAGGAAGAGAAATCATGTGTTAAGCCATCTGCCGCATTGCAAAACGAAAAAAGGCGCCTAACGGATGAAAAACTGATTGGGTATCAACAAACCATTTATACCAAATTGCGACAGAGAAAAAGGGGTTGAAATAAAACGGAAAATATCAAGAAAAGCTCACAGTTTATCTCCGAGAGAGCTTCTTTGAAACTTTTATTGTGGGGTTTATGAACATTGTAAAGGAAAATGTTCATGTTTCCACTGAAAAATCTGAGTGATTTTTTCTTAGTCAGTATAAATTTCAAACTAACTTTTCCAAATATCCTCTCAGACATCTAGAAGTCATCTTGCATCCAGAAGAATCTCTTATTGTATTGTAGTTAGTTTTGTAATTTAAGTTAACTGTTATACTGGTACATGTCATATTTTTATGATAAAATGGGAAAAAACCCATCTCAAAGTGTACATTTTTATAGTCTATGGCCATAGACAGACTCAGGGTGATGTACTTTTTGATATTGTTTACATTTAAGAGGAGTTATTTGGGTCTAAAGGTAAATTAAAAAATTATGATGCAAAATTTCATATTATAAAACAGGTTTTATTTATTGTAAACAACACAGATGTTCTAGCCATGCAGGCTAATAAAATATGAAATTTACATAAAATTTGTGATATTTTAGACACCTTGTTTGGCCTCATAGCCTTAGAATTAAAAAATTATTAACAAAATAAAAATTTATTTGTATGCAGGTATATAGTTCGCCTGTTGCCTACTAGATAGGGCTAGTACCTATCGATTTCTAAGAATGTTTATTATGAGTGCCTAACAAGCTGCTTGCTCTTTGTACCACGATCGATTTGTGACTCGTCACATCTCGGTGCATGTTGTTCCCTCTCCCCTCAGGGAGAAACTATTTAAGCGCCTGCGAGCGCTGTTTCTACCGGCTTTATAACTTTTGACAGGTCTTGGCCCATTTTGCCGCGGCGCGTAGAGTCCGCCCGACCGCGGTCGGTTTTATCGGCTTCGGCCGACAGGTAACATGGTAACGGGTGTCATTAGTCGCGAATTCTACCTTATGTTCTTGTAAAGAATTTTTGTAGCGGCATTTATGCCGTATTCGTGATGGAATTGGATTGGTGTACAATGTTTAGAATTATGCATATTCTGTAAGTGTAGTGTTTGGTGTTGCGCATGTGCTGATTTTTCCTTTGTATTTGTCAGAACTGTTTCGCGTCGAGTCTATTGTTAAAGGCGGCGACTCAGTTCATATTAATTGTTGTGTATCTGTACTTGCCTTTTTATGTTGTGTAGTGTGCTGGTTTATCTGCAGCATCACTAATAGCTTCACGTCCTTAGTAAGACGCTGGCCGCTTGGGACCTCTGGAGCACCTGTTGTCGGCGGAGCTAGAGCCCGTACGGTTTTATCCGTGGCTCACTTGTACGCTCCGCCCTTGGCCCCGTGAGCTTGCTTGTTGTACGCAGCTCGGGCAACAAGCTGCTGTCGGCATTTGGCCGGCCGTTGGTTCAGCAGCTTTGTGTGGTAAAAATCAGCACAACCCATGTGTGAGGTATTGAGTATAAGCGCAACGAAAATCCAATCCAATTCCATCAAAGTGTTAAGTGCGACACCCTGAAAGTTACCATGTATGTTTTGTTCCCTGTTTTTTGTATGTTTCATTGGGCATTTATTACATTAGGTTTTTTCATTGTTGTCTCCAGCTCAAACGAGCTTTTGAAGTCTGTATTTCAGTTTAATGCCTTCCTGTTTGTGTTCTGAAATTCATTGTTGTGTCCAGCTCAAACGTGCTTTTTGTATTTTCCTGCTTGAGGAATATTATAAGATTGTTATTTATTGTAATAAAGGTATTGGTTAATGTACTCGATTGTTTCCTCTAGTAATCATTAACCTTTCTTTTCCCTGGCAATTGAATGTTTATCCAATAGCTCGAATCTGTATAGCGTACTCCCTATTGGAATTTACGCACTTCATTGTACGAAGTCATTGCCTCAGGAGATTTCTGTGTTAGCTCCGCTGAACCTTAGGCTCAATTAAACGTGGTCAGCCGGCATATTTGTTGTCAAATTGCTTTAAAAGTAATGTAATTTGTTTGTTCCTGATTATATCAGGTGGCGACCGTGAATTCATTTGTGTTCGCAGACTTTGCGACTTGTTTGTATCCGCAATTTCTGTTGTGTTTGATATGCCGGACCTGATAATGTGAGTAATATGTACTTACCTTATCAACAAAAGTAACACATGATTTGGCGACCGTGACAGGACGCCTATTGTTTAAACATCGTGGTGAGACCTTTGCTGTTTAAACCTATAACTTCAAACAATTGCCAGTGAACGATTTCTTTCAGACAATCAAAGCTTCAAAATTGTTAATATTGTTTTCCAGCTTCTCCAGCATAGTTATTGTACGTTGTATAATTGTTTCTTTCAGATTTGACTATTTTTCACTGTTTAAACATTCTTTTCAGCTCTCGACCTGCTACATATGTTCTAATCCCATTTCGAAAGTTTTTCAGTATGTTGCAAAACGCTAATGCTCCACCCACCACTACCGAGGGAGATGATTCAGGCAGTCAGCATGACAACAATCAACAGGCGCGCTTGGAGAGGATTGACAAATTACGACGCGCGCGGAGCCACTACAAAGGAAAGCTGACTACTTTCGAGAATTTTCTATCCAGCAACGGTAATGTAGAGGAAATTCCAATTCGATTAGACTCTATAAAGAGTGATTACAGCAAATATGTAACAGTTCAACAAAAATTGGATGCCTGCTTTGAGCAGGGCGAGCCCGGTACAGCTAGACAGGATTTCGAAGACCGTTATTTTGCCCTCGTTACGAGAGCAACTCGGAAATTAAATACTTTCAAAACCCAACCGTTAGGTACGCCATTATGACCTCCCGGCCCTTCTGGCCTTCAGTCGCAACTCCCGGCTGAGCCTCTAACGGCTCCTGCCGCCAGCAATGTCATGCCGCTGGCTAGTACCCCATGAGGTCATCGAACCCTTCGAAGTGCGTCATGCTTCTTACCGGAGATCTAGCGGGAGTGATTCTACTCGCACACCTCAACCTCCTTCCGAGGACGAGGAAGCACCGTTGCTCGCAGGCGTACTTTCATGCGTAATACTCCTGACCCGACTGCCTCAATTGAAAATTCCGGTTTTTTCAGGAACGACTCGAATGGGAGCATTTCTTTCCCTGTTTGAATCCATGATTCACCATTCAGACCTTCCGGATATTGAAAATGGCATTTTTAAAGGCCCATTTGTCTGGATCCGCTGCCAAATTGTTGACGGATTGCCGTATACGGCCGAAAGCTATGCCGAGGGCATTCGTATATTAAGATCAAGATACGAAAATCCAAAACTTAGAAAACATAGATTATTGTCATCCCTTTTCAACTTCTTTTGTGAAACCCGGAACTCCTCTCAAGGACTATTCACTTTAGTTGATCATTTCAAGCGTAATGTACGTGCTTTTAGCGTGCTCGGCGAGCCAGTACAATACTGGGACTCGATCCTTTCATACTTGTTAATATCAAAATTAGATGAACATACGCATAAGGATTGGGAGACTTATTCCGCCGCAGCTCATACCCCCACTTTAGATCAACTGTATGCGTTTCTTGAAGCTAGGGCGACTTGCTTAGCTAATGTTGCTGCAGATAAGCGCGTTCGCGAAAAGCAGCAGTTAAAATCAGTGCCCCCCAGAATTAAAACTAAAACATTTGTTAATACGCCCTCTGAACAGTGCACCTTGTGTGATCAAGACCACGCTTTGAAGCACTGTAAACTTTTCAAGGAAAAGAATTCTTATGATAGATACATGTTTGTAAAAAGTAAGCGTATTTGCTTTCAATGTTTAAAACCCGGGCACGGATCCACCTCGTGCAAATCGAAGCCATGTCAAAAATGTAAAAAGAGGCATCACACCTTATTGCATAGAGAGGTCAAAGCAAACGCGAACTTTCAACAATGTGACGAAGCGGGCAATAACTCAGCCGGCTCTGCTGAATGTCAGTCTGTAAATGCCCATATCAACCAAAATTGTGTATCAAAGGCATTATTATCGACCGTGCGCGTATCAGCTAGGACGGCCGACAATAAATTAATTCAACTGCGCGCTCTTCTTGATAACGGAAGCACGCATTCTTTGATCACTAGTTCGGCTGTGAAAAGACTAAAATTGACCCCCGTTAACACCACTGTATCTATCACCGGTGTAGGAGGCGCCGTCACGAATTCTATGAATTCGGTCGAGCTTTCAATTTACTCGACTATAAATACTGGGTATAATTTGAAATTGAATGCTGTTGTAGTTGAAAACATTACGGCCAACATCCCGTCCGTCGATTTCGACTCCTCCAAAATTAAAATTCCCAAGGGAATTAAGTTGGCGGACCCTCGATTCAATGTTTCCGCCCCCATAGATATCCTATTGGGTGCCGATATCTTTTGGCATTGCCTTAGGAATAGGAGATTGAAGTTGTCCAAAACAAAGGCTTCAACATTGCATTAAAGGAGACAGCATTCGGATATATTCTAACAGGCACCATGAAAAACGCGAATCTCGCTAGAACGAGTTGCTGTAACCTAGTCGATTCTAATTTCGAAAGGTTCTGGGAGTATGATGAACTCCACTTCGACGATCGCCCCATTTCCAAAGATGACTTTTGTGAGGATATTTTTCAAAATTCTTTTTCTAGAAACACCGAAGGTCGTTTTATCGTAAGATACCCCTTGTTGATAGGTACTTTGATGTGCCCCTCATCTCGTGCCACGGCACTAAAGCGATTGTATAGAAAGTCGCTGTAAAAGGATCCTGCATTAAATAAGCAGTATGTAGAATTCATGCAGGAGTACCTTGACTTAGGTCACATGCAGCCTGCGCATGATCAGAAAGCTGATGGTGGGCATGTAAATTATTTATTGCATCATCCTGTGTTTAAAGATGGCAAGATTCGGATTGTTTTTGACGGTTCTTACTGCCACTCTCCCGGTGTCTGCCTTAATGCACTTATGCCAGCAGGACCGGTAGTTCAGCCGGATTTATTTTCCACTTTAATAAATTTCCGTTTCGGAAAGTTCGCGGTATGTGCTGACATAGAGAAATTTTATCGTCAAATATCCATCCATCCGGATCAATACGATCTACAGAGAATTGTGTGGCGTTTCACTGAAAATTCGCCCCGCCTCATATCAATTAAAACAGTGACCTACGGTCTCACGTCATCTTCATTTTTATCAACTAGAGCTTTGTTACAATTAGGTATCGAGCATGAAAAGGACTTTCCATTGGCAGCTCAAGTCATTAGACAGTGTTTTTATGTAGATGATTTAGTCTACAGTGCCTACCACGAGGGCGAGGCGATCGATACTCTCAAACAATTAGTGTTTCTCCTTAAAAAGGTTGCTTCCCACTAGGCAAGTGGCGATCTAACTCCATCGCACTTTTGCAAACTCTAGGTGTGGTTCCTCAGAGGAACTTGTCGAATTATGTGACAAAAATATATCTAAAACCTTAGGCCTTACGTGGGATTTTAAAGGTGATATACTGATTTTTTCTGTTGAACAAACTACTACCCCGACCACTAAGCGTGCTATTCTATCAGAAATCTGCAAGCTTTTCGATCCCCTGGGTTTTCTTAGCCCTTGCATTATTCAAGCTAAGTTAATCATGCAAAGAATTTGGCAACAAAAAATTGGTTGGGATGATGACGTGCCCTCTGACGTTATGTCGGACTGGCAAAAGTTTCATAAACATTTAATTGAACTGAATAACCTGTCTCTACCTCGTTGTGTGTCTTTTAAGGATTCTTCCAAAACCCTTCATGTATTCTGCGACGCTAGCACCACGGCTTATGCTGCCGTCGTTTATTTAATTTGTGATGGGAAATCCCACCTTATCGCTTCGAAAACTAGAGTAGCCCCCATAAAGGTAAAGTTAACCGTGCCGAAACTTGAACTTTGTGCTGCTGTGCTAGGTGCCACACTAGCTAGCAAGATCATTAATGTCAGCCGAGTAGAATTCAATTTCGTATATTTTTGGTCAGATGCATTAGTAGTATTAACATGGATTTCACAGCCTCCTTCGAAGTGGATCCCCTACGTTGCTAATAGAATCATAAAGATTCAAAATCTGACTAAAAATGCAAAATGGCTTCATGTTCCCACCAAACAGAACCCTGCAGACATAGCGTCACGCGGTTTGCCACCAGCCAAATTGAAGACCTCCGCACTGTGGTGGCACGGCCCTCCTTTCTCTTGCGGCCCGTGACGTCATGGCCCGCCCAGCCGATCGATATTGCGTTCACGGCAGGCGAGGTTTACGCCGTCTCATTTAAGCCACCCGCCCCTCCCACTCCACTACTTTTGAAATATTCAAACTTCAATAAATTATTGAGAGTCGTGGGATGGGTTAATAGATTTGTCAACAATTGCAGGAAAAGTACCAAAGATAAACTTAGGCTCAAGAAGCTCAAAATCATTAATGGTAAAATTGATTATTCGGAATTCTCTCTTACTGCTTCGAGCTGAATATAGCTGAAGTAAAAGTTATCAAATCTTTACAGGCTAATTGTTTTCATGATGAAATTAAACATTTGTCTACAGAAAAGGAATTGAATCCTAAAAGTGCACTAGTAGCCTTAAACCCTTTTTTAGACGAAGAAGGACTCTTGCGTGTGGGTGGTAGACTTGAAAGATCAAGTCTCATCTTTGACCAGAAACACCCTATAATTTTACCTTTCGGGCATCATGTCTCCAAACTTATCATCAAATCGACTCACGATGCTAATCACCACATCGGGCCTACCGCCTCTTTGTCGCTCGTTCGTACGAGATTTTGGCCAATTAAGGCCTTAGAGCTACCAAATCGATAGTACGAAATTGCCTTGTATGCTTCCGAGCGAAGCCTAAGTCACCTGAGCAACTTATGGCTCCATTGCCAACTTGCCGGGTAGAAGCCTCACTCCCCTTTCTCCACACAGGGCTAGATTACGCGGGTCCGTTCTTGTCCAAACTAACGCCTCAGGCCAAGGAACCCGAAAAACTTACATCTTAATATTAACATGTATGGCGACTCGCGCCATCCACTTAGAACTCGTAGTATCCGCATCTACTGACGCCTTTTATTAGCCCTGCGCAGGTTCATTGCCGGCGCGGAAAACCCAGCGTCCTTTACAGCGATAACGCTGAAACATTCAAAGCGCGCAGCGAAAATTAGCTGAGTGGATGGGGAAAGAAAGCAAGAGCGTGCCTCAGGAATGGGTGGATTTCCTTCTCAATAAGCGTATAGAGTGGAAATATATCCCTCCGTATTCTCCACACCACGGCGGAGTATGGGAGAGAATGGTGAAGTCCGTTAAGGATTTGCTTTATAAAACCACCAAACATAAACTGTTAACTGTCGACAAGTTTGCTACATTGTTGACTGAAATAGAGTCCATACTAAATTCAAAACCCTTGTGCTCAATTTCCGACGACCCGGACTCTATAGAAGCCTTGTCACCTGCCCATTTTTTACTTGGCAGGCAACTTAATACAATAGCCTTGCCGCCTACGTCACCAACAATGTCTAAAAGTATAAATGTGTTCCAGGCCATCCAATTTATGAGAGCTTTCTTTTGGCGGAGATGGTCTGCCGAGTACCTCAATGAGCTGCAGACGCGCGCCAAGTGGCGTACGTCCAGTCCTGACCTGCAGGTCGGACAACTTGTGATCATTCGGACGGACGCCCTGCCGCCTCTCACATGGCCGCTGGGAAAGGTGCTCGAGATCTGCCAGGGCGGGACCACAGAGTGCGTATTGTGAAACTACGTACTCAAAAGGGCATTGTTACCAGAACTTTGCCAAAGATCTGCCCACTGCCCATGGCCAACGATCCTGACAACCTGTGTAGAGTGCCATATCCATCTTTCAAATCTTTATTGTGATACGTGCACTCCACTTCAGTTGCACCAGTGTCGATACTACACTTCCCAGTATGTTAAATTTCAAAACTAACTTTTCCAAAATGCATCCTCTCATCGACATCTGAGAAGTCATCTGTGCATCCGAGAAGAATCTCTTATTGTATTGTAGTTAGTTTTGTAATTTAAGTTAACTGTTATACTGGTACATATCATATTTTATGATAAAATGGAAAAACCCATCTCAAAGTGTACATTTTATAGTCTATGGCCATAGACAGACTCAGGGTGATGTACTTTTTGATATTGTTTACATTTAAGAGGAGTTATTTGGGTCTAAAGGTAAATTAAAAAATTATGATGCAAAAATTTCATATTATAAAACAGGTTTTTATTTATTGTAAACAACACAGATGTTTTAGCCATGCAGGCTAATAAAATATGAAATTTACATAAAATTTGTGATATTTTAGACACCTTGTTTGGCCTCATAGCCTTAGAATTAAAAAATTATTAACAAAATAAAAATTTATTTGTATGCAGGTATATAGTTCGCCTGTTGCCTGCTAGATAGGGCTAGTACCTATCGATTTCTAAGAATGTTTATTATGAGTGCCTAACAAGCTGCTTGCTCTTTGTACCACGATCGATTTGTGACTCGTCACATCTCGGTGCATGTTGTTCCTCTCCCTCAGGAGAAACTCATTTAAGCGCCTGCGAGCGCTGTTTCTACCGGCTTTATAACTTTTGACAGGTCTTGGCCCATTTTGCCGCGGCGCGTAGAGTCCGCCCGACCGCGCGTCGGTTTTATCGGCTTCGGCCGACAGGTAACATGGTAACGGGTGTCATTAGTCGCGAATTCTACCTTATGTTGTTGTAAAGAATTTTTGTAGCGGCATTTATGCCGTATTCGTGATGGAATTGGATTGGTGTACAATGTTTAGAATTATGCATATTCTGTAAGTGTAGTGTTTGGTGTTGGCATGTGCTGATTTTTCCTTTGTATTTGCTGAACTGTTTCGCGTCGAGTCTATTGTTAAAGGCGGCGACTCAGTTCATATTAATTGTTGTGTATCTGTACTTGCCATATTTGGCAGTCAGAAATTGTGTACGTGTGCCGTGTCGAGCCTATTGTGAAAGGCGGCGGTATTGCGTGTGATTGCGTGTCTAGGCACAATGCGGCGCAATCATTTGTTGGCGATATAGTGGTGCACATCATCTAATTTGTTTGTCTTGATATGTTGCAGCATCACTAATAGCTTCACGTCCTTAGTAAGACGCTGGCCGCTTGGGACCTCTGGAGCACCTGTTGTCGGCGGAGCTAGAGCCCGTACGGTTTTATCCGTGGCTCACTTGTACGCTCCGCCCTTGGCCCCGTGAGCTTGCTTGTTGTACGCAGCTCGGGCAACAAGCTGCTGTCGGCATTTGGCCGGCCGTTGGTTCAGCAGCTTTGTGTGGTAAAATCAGCACACACATGTGTGAGGTATTGAGTATAAGCGCAACGAAAATCCAATCCAATTCCATCAAAGTGTTAAGTGCGACACCCTGAAAGTTACCATGTATGTTTTGTTCCCTGTTTTTTGTATGTTTCATTGGGCATTTATTACATTAGGTTTTTTCATTGTTGTCTCCAGCTCAAACGAGCTTTTGAAGTCTGTATTTCAGTTTAATGCCTTCCTGTTTGTTCTGAAGGTATATTTCCATTTTTCAGTGTATCACTTGAATTGTTTAAAATTTTGTAATTGAAAGGTTCTTGTGTGAAGGCCTTTGTCATTTTGAGAAAGTACGTAAGACGTCGACACTCCTAAAGTGGACATTTTTGTTCGACGCCGTTTGTAATTCTGTGTTATTCCTCAATTATAGATGTATTTTCCTGCTTGAGGAATATTATAAGATTGTTATTTATTGTAATAAAGGTATTGGTTAATGTACTCTGATTGTTTCCTCTTAGTAATCATTAACCTTTCTTTTCCCTGGCAATTGAATGTTTATCCAATAGCTCGAATCTGTATAGCGTACTCCCTATTGGAATTTACGCACTTCATTGTACGAAGTCATTGCCTCAGGAGATTTCTGTGTTAGCTCCGCTGAACCTTAGGCTCAATTAAACGTGGTCAGCCGGCATATTTGTTGTCAAATTGCTTTAAAAGTAATGTAATTTGTTTGTTCCTGATTATATCAGGTGGCGACCGTGAATTCATTTGTGTTCGCAGACTTTGCGACTTGTTTGTATCCGCAATTTCTGTTGTGTTTGATATGCCGGACCTGATAATGTGAGTAATATGTACTTACCTTATCAACAAAAGTAACACTGAGGAAGTGACGGTATTTATTGGTTTCCTACTGTTTACTGGTTATCACAAATTACCTTCAGAACGGATGTACTGGTCGGAGGAAGAGGATCTGTCTGTTGATCTTGTAAAACAAGCAATGTCAAGAAATACTTTTGTCAAATTGAAATTATTTATTCATTTCTGTAACAATGATTTGGCAGGTGACAACAAGGCTGATAAATGTTCTAAAATAAGATCTCTAATTGAGCTGATAAATCAATTCTTTCAGCAGTTTGGGATATTTGAAGAATCACCGGCAGTTGATGAAATTATTGTCAAATACTACCGACATAATAATCTGAAACAGTTTATTAGGGGTAAACCAATAAGATTCGGATATAAACTGTGGGCACTTTGCGGATCTAGTGGCTTCTGTTACAATTTTGATCTTTACTGCGGGAAGACGCAAAATGAAGTGGGAGATGACTTACTATTAGGTTCGCGAGTGGTTGTGAAATTGTTGGATGATGTCGAAGATACAAAGAGTCACACTGTATTTTTTGACAATTTCTTTATAAATCGCGATATTTTGATTCATTTACGCAACATGGATTTTAGAGCCACAGGTACATTACGAGAGTCACGGACAGGAGACTGTCCATTGTAAACTCCAAAAGAAATGAAAAAGGAACAGAGGATTTTACGATTACATGTATGACAAAACCGGAGAAGTTTTATTTGTTCGATGGAATGACAATAGGTCCGTTACAATCGGTACAAATTTTGATACTATAGAACCCGAAGGAAGTCTCGCGATGGAGCAAACAAGCTAGACAGAGTGACAATCAAGCAGACACAAGGTGTAAAAAATTACAATGCCAAAATGGGAGTAGATCACCACGACTGGTTAGTTGGCAAGTATGCTATAGGGCTGAGAGGAAAGAAATGGTATTGGCCCATTTTCACCAGGATTATTGATATGGCCTTGGTCAACGCTTGGATCTTGTACCGACATATCATGGAAAGGAAGCTTTATCACAAGCTTCAGACGTGCTGTGACAATTTTCTATTTAAAATTGCAAGTACATGCACGTAATGTTAGAGGACGGCCTATTGTGCAGCCTTCCAGTCATGTCGGCGTAATTCCTGATGTACGTTTCGACATGCAGGGACATAAGGCAAGGCGCGAAAAACAGAGAAGATGTGCTCTAAGTGGATGTTCAAGTAAACCCAGAACATACTGCACAAAACGCTCAGTGACCTTATGTGTTAATGGTTTTGGCATTTACCACCAAAAATAAATTTATTCTGAGTTTAAAATGTCTCATTCTTTCATAGAATATCGTTCCTAATACAACCCACTTTTGATATCGTTAACGCCCAGCGTCCTCATTTGAGGACGGGCAAATCTATAAACAATATATCATCATTATCAATATTAAGTGTCTGATACCGATTTCAGTTAGTTTAACGAAAAAAGGTGAAAAATTAACAAAAAAAATTATTTGGGCGTTAATGGGTTAAGGTCAAATTTTGGGGGAGTGCTTTGATGATAAACTTGGCATGGGGTTCCGTGGTCAGATCAGATGGCCTTCTTCTGGAAGAGGTGGTCTGATGTATATCTCCCTGAGTTGCAGACGAGAGCTAGTGGGGCACCAGCAGCCCTGACTTGAAAATCGGTCAACTGGTGATCAAGTCAGATGGCCTCCCACCTCTCACCTGGCCCCCGGGGAAAGTGCTGGAAATCTGCCTGGGCGCGATTACCGCGTTAGAGTTGTGAAACTCAAAACGCAGAAAGGAATCGTGACCTGTCAAAAATCTGCCCTCTACCTTTGGCAGAGGACCAAGACAACTTATGTCGAGTGCCTTACTCCTCTTGCAGGAGCTTAATATAAAAGAGTTGAGTGCATTCCATTTGTGCCTTGTGAAACAATTGTTCTACACTCCAGTCTCCCCCCCCCCAGCATGTTAAATTTAAAAACTGGACTGAACTTGTGTCTCCACAAAATTCAGTCGAGAAGCCAACTCATCCATCATTTGAAGATCAAATCATTGCAAAATCTAGATGTAAGGCTTAGTTTTTAAATTTAAGATTAAGTACCACATGTAATTTATTTTTAAGTACTTATAAATCAAGATCTGGTGGTTAAAACCGTGATGAAATTCTATGGCCATAGAAAAAGTGTTAAAAACGCGACGTGATGGTACAGCAAGCAGTAAACAGCAATAATTTGATGATTAATCAAAATTCAAAATTTATGACAAAATTCTAGTATTCAAAAACAGGTTGATGCTCATTGTAAAGAAACCAGCCATAGAAATGGCTTCTACTAACAAAATCCCAAATTTAGATCATTTATGGGATTGATTGGTACCTTGGTCTGCCTTTGAAAAGGTTGAAACAGCTGTTTAGGCAAAAGAACATTTTTTCCATGTACATGCTAAGTGTCCACCGGCGCCCGCTAGAGTGCACTGAACAATAGGTGCTCTAGTTGTAAACGCCTGTGTATAGGCAACTCGCCAGGTGTACATGTTTGGCATTTTGCCTATTCAAGGCGCAATAGGTTACTCTTTGTAAGAAAATGAGCATTCAACCCCTTGGAATCGATTGGTACTGCGTCACGCCCCAGTGACGTCTGTTAGCGCCCCCAACTCTCTGGAGCAGCTATGAGCTCTCCCGGCATTTCTTGCCACCCAGGCACGAACGTCCGTCACTGAAGTCAGTGTCTTCTCGAGCACAACCCGAGCCTTTGAGTTGTAGCCTTCGAGCAGATCTCCTGAGCAGTTTGCGATCCTGTATTTCTTCTGATATAACGACCACCGCTACTCCTATTGGACACCCTTCTGGACAACGGCTACGCCACCATCCAACGGCTATTGTCTAGTTCACCGTGCGGCCACCAGCAACCAGGGCGCCACAGGTGACAGTGGATTCCCTCGAACCGGACCTATCCAAAGTACCTACGGATTTACTCAGACGAGCCCTATTCATAATCAACAAACAGGAGGCCGGAGAGAGAGCGGGGCTGCGGCTGCCGCCACCGCCACCTCTACCGGGACCAACCCACACCCGGACGCGATGGCGCTACCGGGCTCTGAGATAGAGGGCATCGAAGTCGGTGAAGACCCTGGCGACCACGGAACGAACGGAAACATCACAGCGGGAAATATCGCCTACGGTAGACGCTCCCTCGACTCCTACCCGGAGCCATCAACCAAGGAACCCCTCCTGGAAGAAGCAAGACCAAAACCTGCCAACCCACCAACCTCAATTGTAACCCAGAACCCCTTCCAACCCCGGACCCACAAGAAAACCCCACAACCCAACAACCTGAGCCCAACCAAAAATCCACCCAGGAAACCACCTAGAATGCCACAATGACAACCACCACCAGAAACTACAAAATGAATAATAGGCCCCTTCCGCATCGACCTCAAGACTATCCTTGGCCCTTCCGAGTTGACAAAGGACTTTATGAAGGCCTAATCGAACCACACGACTGTAAAATGTACACGCACTGACCCTGATTCAACCCCTGACAGTGACGGCGCCAACTAAAATCAAGAAACGACTCGACCAGATTACAAAGGACCCCAGACTGACGGGACTTTTCTTCACCTCTATTGCATACCACTTCAGAGCGACCACGGAACCCCATGCCAAGTTTATAAAGCACTGCCCCAAAAATTTGACCTTAACACCATCACGGAAACCTTTACTGCTTTTACCATCACCCACTACCATGTTCAAGAGATGATGAAACGCTAGGACAACTGTACTTTGACACCACTTGGACTCTGCACCGTGGAAACAAACAGACGTGAAATGACGACATTAAAGACAAACTGATTTATATTGACTACTACAAAATTAGACTGGAAGACTACAAATTGTCAGACAGAATCCCTCAATGTAAGAATTGCCAAGACTATCATACCAGAGCCTTCTACCGCCCACCCCGACATGTGCCCTTTGCGCCCATACCCACCCAACAGAAGACTCTCCCCCCCACACCTCCTCAGACCGCACCTTCACTCCCAACTACGAACACCATGCTGCCTACGACGAAACCTGTCCTATCATTCTCAAAGCCAGATCCGCCCATACCCAACAAGTTTCAAAGCGTCATCCTCCACCCACCCCAATCCTCTCAACCAAAGAACTTCCCTGCCCTGAAAACCCAAAATCACTCCTACGCTGAAGCCATCAACTCAAACGCATCCCAATCCACCAACCCCCAACCACTGTCGACATCATTTAAGACTTATTTCCCTCTTCAAACACCCAACTATAAAAGTAATTATCCACTACCCACCCTCCTCAACATACTCAAAACCATAGGACACATCACAAAGGTGATCACCGCTGGAATCAAACTGGCAGAAATCCTCAACTAAAATGGCTCACCCTCCTAGATTCCTATTCTTATCCTCCTGGAATGCGGGCGGTGAAATAACCTGAAAACCTCTCTGCTTTACCCAATTCCTAAAAGACTACTCCATTGGGATCCTACTGTTAAATTTAAAAACTGTGTTGGAACTTGCTTACAAAGATTCAGCCGAGAAGCCAGCCTCATCCATCACTTGGTGGGCAAATCATTGTAAAATCTATACAGGGCTATTATAAATGATTGAAGCGATTTCTATAAATTCACTGTAGCTCCGGTCTATTGACATATGGTCACGACTTACTACAGATACGTAGAAAAACTCATAAAGTTTTGTCATTGAAGCCGCACTTCAGGTTTCTACCGCCAGAGCGCTCGAGAGCTCAGTGAGACAAAATGGCGACAGGAGCCGAGAGCGTTTGTCGTGCTTGAAATGCACTACATCAGTCAGTCATAACAGTGCAACGACACTTCAGAACGAAGTTCAACTGAAGATCCACCAACTGCTAACTCCATTCGGCGATGGTATGCGCAGTTTAAAGCTTCTGGATGCCTCTGCAAGGAAATCAACGGGTCGGCCTGCATGAGCGAAAAACGTTGATCGCGTGCGGGCAAGTTTCACGCGTAGCCCGCGGAAGCCGACGAATAAAGCAAGTAGGAGCTAAACGTACCACAGCCGACGGTTTGGAAAATCTTACGGAAAAGGCTAAAGCAGAAGCCTTACCGTTTACAACTGCTACAAGCCCTGACACCTGATGATGTCAACGCTGAATTTTCGGCGCGGTTGCAACAGCTCGCGGAAGAGGATGCATTCTGAAGCAAACTTGTTTTCAGTGATGAAGCAACATTTTTGTTAATGGTGAAGTGAATAGACACAATGCGAATCTGGGCGGTAGAGAATCTCATGCATTCGTGCAGCACATTCGCAATTCACCAAAAGTTAACGTGTTCTTGTGCACCACGGTTTAAAGTTTACGGCCCTTTTTCTTCTGCGAAAACGTTACAGGACACGTGTATCTGGACATGCTGGAAAATTGGCTCATGCCACAACTGAGACCGACAGCGCCGACTTCATCTTTCAACAGGATGGTGCTCCACCGCACTTCCATCATGATGTTCGGCATTTTTTAAACAGGAGATTGGAAAACCGATGGATCGGTCGTGGTGGAGATCATGATCAGCAATTCATGTCATGGCCTCCACGTTTCCGACTTAACCCTATGTGACTTCTTTTCAGGGGTTGCGAAAGATTCAGTGTTTAAACCTCCTACCAAGAAAACGTGCCAGAACTGCGAGCTCGCATCAACGATGCTTGAACTCATTGATGGGGACATGCTGCGCCGAGTGTGGAGGAACTTGATTATCGGCTTGATGTCTGCCGAATCACTGAGGGGCACATATCGAACATTTGTGAATGCCTAAAAAACTTTTGGAGTTTTTGTACGTGTGTGTGCAAAGCATTGCTAAATATTCAAATAATAAAGTTATTGTAGAGCTGTGAAATCGCTTCAATCATTATTTGTATAACCCTGTATGTAAGGTTTTAGATTTTAAACTAAGATCAAGATCTGATGGTTAAAAGCCTACTCATGTAATTCTATATTAAAGAGAATGTTAAAAATGCTATAAGGTACAGTAAGCTGTGAACAGCAATTCTTGGTGAATAATCAAAATTCAATTGATGACAAATCTTTGGGATTCTAAAACAGGTGATGCTCACTGTAAAGAAAACCAGCCATAGAATATTTGATGAACAAGATCCCAAATTTAGATCATTTTTGGGATTGATGGTACTTGTTTGCCTTTGAAAAGGTTGAAAAGCCATTTCTAGGCAAAAGAAAGTTTTTCCATGTATGATGCTAAGTTTCACCGGCGCCTGCTAGAGTGCACTGGCTGTAAACGCCTGTGATAGGTAACTCGCCAGGTGTACATGTTTGGTATTTGTCGAAGTTACAAGGCGCACAGGTTACTCCTTGTAAGAAATGAGCATACAACCCTTGGTAATCGATTGGTACTGCGTCAAGCCCCAGTGACGTCTGTTGGCACTCTCTACCTCCCCGGAGAAGCTTGGCATGGGGAGCTCTCCGCCTCAGCCACTACGTTCATGCTCAACAGTTGGCCGCGGGCCGCTGCCTCATGACAGAAGAGATGTTTCACTACACCGACGCTGCGCTGCCAACTGATGACGACGAAGACATGCAGAGCTCCATTTGGCACGTCCTACCGAGGACGCTGTTATTCTCAACACTGGAAAAGAGGATCTCCTGAGTTAAATTTAGCACTGGAGATCGCCACCTCCATAGAAAAAAAGAAACTTTGCACTCTCACACACCTATCTGGCGCGTATGACTCCGTTTGCCACTATCCTCTTTATATGTACCCTACTGACTACTCAATGCACTCCATCCCCATTCACTCTACCACTCACCTCCCATTAAACAAAAACTTCTCATCTATTCCGTCTATATCCGCCCCATCATCTCAACGCACCTACATCGTCTGCACCACAGACGTATAACAATGATCTGCAGCTGGCCAGACTGGAAA
Source organism: Teleogryllus oceanicus (assembly GCA_964035755.1). Taxonomy (NCBI): domain Eukaryota; kingdom Metazoa; phylum Arthropoda; class Insecta; order Orthoptera; family Gryllidae; genus Teleogryllus; species Teleogryllus oceanicus. The sequence goes on from CAXIVR010000013.1 coordinate 20,909,655, forward strand.
ATACAATTCATCGACTTATTTCGACTCCCCATACATACGTTTTAATGACTTACGCTCACGTTTATTCCCCATATTGCAACATCTCTCATGAATCCACCAAAAATGCCATATCAAAATTTCTTAATGACCTGACAAACACTTTCTGAGTCCTAGCTCAAATCCTTCCCACCTCCCAGGCACCAAACCAAAACACCTATTCTGCAGCTTCCTCCTGCCACTTAACGCAGAGGGTAGAGACTAACTCCGACTACCTGACAAAATGTGACAGAACTACACTGACATGACACAAGAGCCATCCAGTTTGACTTCCTACCGACTGACTAATACGCACGACGTACAATCATTATTTTCTATTCTTTCATCGGCTTCTAACCTTCTGCCGCCTTCCTTTTCGTTTTCTTTTCACTTACATCCATATCTTCGATCTGTAACTGTTTCCTAATCCTCGCCATGTGGGGACGAGTGCGGTTATATTCATTGATAAAATACCGATAACGATCAAACTAACGAAGAGCTCCATTGAGAGATAGGCACGTTGAAGTTACTCCATCCTCCTCTTCACTCACGTTGTCGAACGGACGCTAAGTTTTTGTTTGCATACTTATATACCATAACCGCCCATTGGATCACTGAATAACGGATCGCTTTTTCGGCATTGAGGCTACGGACGACCCAAATCCTGAGGCCAAAGTCGACGCCGAAATGATCAACGGGCGGCTGTGGAGGAAGGAGCGAAGGAGGTCGAGTCACATACGACTTCTCGAACGTCCCGAGGACCACCTACAGGGAGGCCCTCCGAGAACTCGAAAGAAGGAAGCAGCAAGACCACACAACGGTTGACGCAGACGTCAACATGGCGCCCGCGCCCACCAACAGCAAAAAGAACGCACGGGCTGCAAAGGACTGACGCGACAATAATTCTGGAACAATTCATAACAGCCTCCAGCACCAACTCACTACATTCAAGACAATCCAAATGATATACTTGATATCATCATCCATTCCGCAATCCTTCAATATAATACCTTACTCCGAAATTTGACCTCTTCTAACCGCTCCGATCACCTCCCACTCATATTCGCAACCACATCCACCACTCCATATTTTTCACCATACCGTCCCCCACAACATGAAACAAACTGGAAATCATTCTCCCATACCCTGTCAAAAAAGATACATGTCCCACCCAATATTCCCAAACTGAAGCGATAGACAAGTCAATTACCCACCTCACCTTACAGATAAAAATGCATACCGAAAATCCACCACCATTACTAAAAATTCGCATCCAACCGACGTTCAATCACAAGTCACGACAATCACAACTGACGTTCACCAGCCTTAAAGAATAGACTGCTCCCAGAGAAGATGCAGTCTCCGCCACTAACACACTAGAATAACGCCCCTAAAGTGCAAAATAGCACTTCATTTACAGAAAAGGTAGAAATTCCATAATGCAAATTAATCTAAAAAAATGTTTATTTTCTATTTTAATTTAATTTTTAATTCAAATTAATGTTTGGTTTCTTCTTTTTATGCCTACAAATCAGTAAACAAGAATCTTGTATTTCATAAATCACTTTTGCACTTTTTCAGTACACTAGCAATGGTCAGTGTCATCTCCAGGTGACGCCCCCATAAAATAAAAAACCATAATATGGATTCAGATAACCTACTTAATAGTTAAGGGGATGGATAATCAAGTACCATTCAAAATGGCAAACCAAAATATACCACATTACAACCACAGGAATTGCAGAGTTAACAATGTTTGAACCAATTTTATTCTCTTCACTCTTGATTATTATCTTTTTCTTTTCCCTCTTTTTCAATTTCTTTTTCCATATACCCAATTGTATTTTTATATTTGTTTCTCTGTGTAACTTTGTTTTATCATGAATATATCAGATTGTCCTGCCTGTCTGGATTATTTAGTAAATAATGTATTGAACTGAAATAATATCTGTACGACATTTTGAGAAATAAAATCAAACTGATGATGAATTATGACAACAAGATTCAGGGTAAATACTTAGAAAATGACATTGGGTACATTAAGCTAAGAGTAAAAGATATATCTTTCGCTTAATTACTTAAAATATTTTTGAATAGTAAAATGAATAAATGAATATTTTATAAGACAAAGAACTTAGTATTGTGCAGTGGGGAAAGGACAGATTCGAGTGAAAAAAGATTAACTAGTAGCAAAAAAATTCAACATTGTGACTCTAGAGACGGCAATAATAATAATAATAAAATTACATAAATGTACATTATTAAATATTATTAACAAATAATTAGTATTACTACACATCTGTTAGCACACAAACTCTTAACATGAATTTCAACGCAATACCTAACAGAACTTGGGTGCCAGCAGGGGATTCCAGTAACACGACATTTATACCGTGATAACCAAATTTCAGATTCGGAAATAAACACATTTATTTTGTAATAACTTCTGCAGTGTGTGTTGTAATTCGAAATCCTTCACCGCCGGTAGCAGTGAAAGGGTCAATCTGTTCCGCGCAGCTGCAAACGCGACTTATTGGCGTCGCTCGGACGAGCGAGGGGCGCAATGTTTGTTACACGCACCATGGGATCGCTGCTCGGAGGAATGTCAGAAGACCGCCCAGGTTTGTTTATAGAAAGTGTGAGAGAAAGAGCGCTTCCGGCTGTCTCTGGGAATTTCCTTCAAAATTGCCTAAGAAACGCGTAATCTGATTGGTAAAATCATGTACGGCGTAGTAACTTTCGCCCAGTAACGTCACGCCTTCTAAAAATTCAGCAGAAAGTTTTAGAACATTCGTAGAAATTGGGGGGGGAGAAGTGTGTGGGCACTTACCCCAGGCGTTCCTCTGCCGCTCATGGTGATTTGTTATTTGTCGAGCTCCGACAAACAAATGAACATTTATCACGCCCTTCAGGCTTACCTGCACTATATTTAATATTCAGAAGATGCCGGCCGCGCATTGGCCCTTTTCTTGTAATTTTGTAAGCACATCTGTTTAATTTTTCCTTTATTTGTTCCAAGCAAATAATCATAAGATTATTGTATTAGTTTTAAGACTACGTATGATAAAGCAAGGGTTTGAAACCGACCTCAGATAATTATAACAAATTATTTCTACTAATTTTTCTATTTTTTTATTTCTCATTAAATTTATTTATTTTTCTTTAAATTTTCTTTCAATTGACCTCTATCACGTAGCCACGTCCGTCCACCATCTAAATTTCAGGCTCTACTCGCCTCCTGAACTAGCCAGCAACACGAGCCCAGGTAGGTGCGACCAACCGCCGGAGTTACAGTAATAACCGGATAACATGAATTTTTTATAACACAAACTCTTATTTTTTTTGATCCCTTGGAGTTTGTGTTAATGAGAATTTACTGTAATTCAACGAAAAAATTGCCTTTTTCATCTAGAGATAGGTATTTAAATTCTTTAATGTACAAATAAAGAATGGATCCAAAACGAGATATTAAAATCAAGTAGACAATTTACGAAGCGCTATGAAGTCAAAGCATAGTTCACCAATGTATAGCTAAAATCAGCAGTAATTTTCAATAATTAAAATGCCAAATACTGTGGGTGTCAATGCTGCTGTAACTTTATTACAAATCACTTGGTTGAATGTTTGCATGATGAGGAAACAACCACCAACTCTTAAGTCCCCTTAATTTCACAATTATAAAAATTATTACCAACTATGTACTCACATAAGCGTAATTTTTAGGCTCACAAAGGAGAATATATTTTATTACGGTCCTCAGAGATTTGAAGTATTGTTATGTCTTAAGGTAAAATCTCAGCGCCAGCTAAAATTGAAAATATACTCTAGGCATAAATAAAGAAGGAGAGTTTATAATAAATAAATAAAAAATAAACAACGATTTCAGTATGCCTCGAGGCATTATTATTTCAGACACCAGGCTTGGTTGGGTGAAAGTTACTTTGACCAAAGAGATTAGGGAAACCAATTCTAGAAGGAGAAAAATGTCTAGAGCTATCTCCACTTCACAGCACCATCAGGTTCAATTTTTTGAACTCTGGCGATAGTTGCTGGGTTTTGCCTCTTTGCTTATAGACGCACGTGGAACTTAAATGTAATGAGCACTAAATAATAAATTGGAAGAACTAGAAAATCAATTATTTAACAATCAAACTTACACATATAATCCAAGATCACACTGAATAAGGTAAAACATTTACATGAAAATGGTTATATTTTACTTTCACCATAGAATGAAAACGAATGTAAAAACTAAAATATACTTGAATTAATACCAACATTTATCTGATATACACTAAGAATTGCACACATCAGTTCATGAATGTCATAAGAAATTGCATTTTTTGAAACTTTTGTTTCGTACTGCTTTTTTTCTCCAGATTATGGATATACTCGCTTCATGGACAGCGAATGTGTATACCTCTCAAATATTACTTTTGTTGCAATTTGAAACATTAGGAACGGAGATTCACTCGTTTGAATAAATGACTTGTAAAAAGAGGCATCTCTGGTGTAGTTTATCGAACTCTCATAGGTCCCCTAAATACTTGCAAATAAGAATTAACTCTAATTAAAAGGAGATCTTTGAACATTAGCAGATTTAGATCACAAAATTCTGAAATGCTATCCACAAGTTAATCTGCGAATAACCTTCACCATGTTGAATAAAAACTTCCATTCTTTGTAATGTGTAAATAAATTTGAATTTATCACTCCAATAACATCCATTTTATGAGCAGGATTGGCTTTCTTCCTTCAATTTTGCTGGGTCCAAATGACCCATACATTCACTATTTAAGTTTTCTGATTACATTACAACAGAGAACACTCTGACATTTACTTGCACGTGTGTAGAGAATAATTTAAATGATGCGATTCAGGTGACAAAACAACATATCCATTACAATCAAAACTAAAAAGTATTTTTTTTCACTAAGCATTATGCTACTCAAAACATAAAAAATACATCCTCAAATGTTACTGTTGTCTGTATTAATTTATAAATAATTTTCAATACCTTCAAATTATGAAATATTAAAGTGAAATTTATATGAAAGAAAAAAAAATTCAGTCCAGCAAAGTTTTTACTAATCATTACCCAACAAAACATTCAAACTCTTTCACGAGATAATACCAACTTTGTTCTGAAGATACAAAGAACCCATTTTCCCCATAGTTTAAATCTATATTAGATATGAATATATCTGAAACAATATTGGTGACCTGGGAAAACAGAACGCAAAAAACAAACCCTGTGACTTGTGTTCAACTGACAGTGTAGTGCAGAGTTAGCATTAACTTAATTGTTCAGAACACATCCAACAATTAAGTCAAGAAAATACTGCACATGTTGAGTAAATTCATGCCAAGGTCTTGCCATCTTCTCCAGTTATGGCTGGGAAACATACGGAAACACTGAACCTCATTCAACTATTTACAGAAACAAACCGCGAATTACAGTCCAAATAATTGATTGAGTTCTAGCTTCAGCCTTTTCATAAACACAGAACCTCCACCTGAAGCGATTCTCTATGAAAAAGTTAATTACAAATACATTTTTCTTTGTAGTACTCGGTTCTGAGTCAGCACTCGAAGCAGACACGGATAAAGTGGATTTCTCTAGTTCACCCAACTGGTGCACTTTGAGGTCGACTAGGGATGAGAAGCTCTCGGGGAAGATCATATATCACCCAGCAACAACCTTACCTGACACCAAATACAGGACTTGGTAGTTCCATTCACCTAAAGAGAAAATTGCCTTTATTACTTCAATATCATCAACACTATTATTATTACATAAACATCATTACTTGATATTATCTTGCTGGTGGTAGCTGCAGAAATATTGCAGAATTCCATACTAATAAGTGGAATTTTGAGAACCTAGTAACTTGAAACGGCAAACAATGCTAATCTTATAAGGCTACACAAAAACACCAATAAAGCAATTGTGATTTTCTGTTTGACTTTAGACCAATTCCGCCATTGGCCTAACAGTGTTTCTGGAGTCTTTGCAGAGCACCCACACTGAATAAAGAAAACGTATTAAAGCAATGCACATTACGTACGAAGGGGCAGTAAAGTGACCTCCAGCAGAAGAAACTGTTTACATGTGTACATTATACAGTAACAGAAAGACTTTAGACTGTGCCGAAAGAAGGCCATATTAAAAATTGTGATTACGCTTGGTAGCAATGAGATCAGTAGGAAACAAGAGAAGGGACTTCCAGCATCTGTAATGATTGTGGTGAGTATGCACTTTCCATTTCACAAGCTACAGCTCCTGCTACCAACATCGTTTCGGTTCCCAGCACTCTCATCAGCAACTTGCCAATGCGGAGAGGCTTTCCTGGAGCGCTGTATTTTTTAAGCATGGAAAAATATTTTAAAATAAATTTCTTATTTTTTGAGATCTTGAAATACGGCTAAACAAGCCTCTTTCTTGTACCTCTTACACTTGCTAAGAAGTTCTCTTGCAATTTAATCTCCATTTGTGAATTATACAATATAGACTGGCTTAGGAATCGCAATCATCCAACCCTGATGTTGATGATTCCAAAAGGGTGATGTGCAATATGCAAAAAATAATGTATACAACTTGTACAAAAATGTCTTTAGCTTACTCTTTTCGAAATGCCAGATGATGCTCCTATCAATATTCTAACTCCTCCATCTATATTTCTAACACTGTCTACAACTAAGTTTTCATTTTGAAAAGAAAAAGTACCATTACAACACTGACCAAGATTTCAGTTAATTGGCACTTTCAGACCTAATGGAAAGCTTTGTAAAACGTGGAGGGGGATTCTACATTCTGGAAGTCTTCTCTTATGGATAAAAGCGGAAAACATTGCCACAGACACACATATGGCAACCAATCAGAGCTTGGAATTTGCCAAGTCATAAAATACTATTTCTTCTTTTCCCTTTTTTGGAGCTTCGGTAGTTTTGGGATTGGACAATGGGTTATCTCCAAAGTTAGTAAGGAGGATGGACCACCCCAACCTCCTCCCATCAACTAATTGTATGACACTTAAAACAGATTTATTTTCTGCCATATTTCATCCCCTCTGAACTGCCTTTACCCACGCATTTCTCTCAAACATCTCCTAAGCAACCGCACAAACCAAACAATTGTTTTGTTGCAGTGTCCAGTAATATTCTGTGAGATAGTCAAATTTGGGGTAACATTTTGGACTTGCGAATCCCCCTTCCCCTCCCCTTTGCCTAGGCTTCTGAAAAGTGTTTCCACAAAATTTTAGAGTGGTCACTCCAGAGGTTTGAAAGTTTGTGAGGAACAAACATTTTACTTTCCTGTTCACTACACACCAAATACAAAGCATTATGAAGGAAAGAAAACAATGTAATATTGCAAAAATGATGTAAATATTCTTTCACTATAATGGCTTTCCTGACTTTTACACCTTTCATTGCACATTTTTTCCATTAATGTGTTAATAAGAGATTTTCTGTATTCAAAGCAACAGGTAAAATAAATTAAGAGAAAGAAAGAAATAGATGGATAAATGCAGCAAAAAATTCGAAAATGTCAATAAATAGGTCTGCAATTACATTTTATAAAAATTTGAATGATGCTGCCTCAAAAAAACATCATGAACATCATCAAACACTCCATGAAAAGAAGCACCACTCTCAAATAAATTATTTATCAAACAAAATTTTAAATACAAAAATATATGTTGGAAGATGCCTGTTATTTGATTTAGTCACACTAAATTATCTATCAATCAATAGAGAAAAGTACAACATAAAATTCTACACCACCTAGCTTTCAAAAAAGCGACGCCAATCCATAGATTTGATCATGATCTTTCCAACTTCTACAATTTATTTAAATGGGCAACTCTTCAGGAAAGGACAAAATTTCTACAATTTCCATAAAATATTAATTGGTCTCTCTGATTGCCCTTGGTTACTTTTTCATCTCTCTCTCCACATCCCTCAGGTGAGAACAAGGAACTCTGCCTGTTTCTGGGTGGATACATCTTTAGTGGAACTATAGCTATTACGATATCTTTAATAGAGAAGCCAATTTTTACTGTGCTGATAGAATTCAGTTTTAATCCTGACCTTGAAAATTTTAATTGCCTTATACTTCTTTTTATTCTCCGTTCCAAATAGTATCAACAAGAATAATTCTATGAATTACTGTATTTACTACTTCTACAAGTAATTTTCTTAAAATCATTATGTTAATGTTTTATATTCTTCATTAATTGTTTTTTTTGTATCTTTATTGTTCACATCTTGGCATGTGTCAAACTCTATTTGATCTCAGCTACAACCACTCCACTATAATTGTAACCACTAGCTCTACCATCATTGAAAATACTGCAACCATACTCTCTATCTTCCCGTAGAACAAACTGGCAACTCTTGCACAGTGGATAAATGAAAATATTACAGCCTATGCACTCACTTAAATGAAGATATAGATGAAGCAAAGTTTGTTTCTAACCAGAAATATACAACAGGCAGCATGGCACTACTCAAGACTAAATATTTCATAAAAATCTCACAACTATCCAGCACAGGTGATGCAAAGGCATTTGAAAATACAGCACCTAAAAGCAATGTGGTAGAAAATTGAAGCAGAAAAATAAAAAGGAATTGGAAAAAGAGCTGCACACCAACTCAAACACTAATACAAAATATAAAAACCTAATTAGAAAATATTTCAACAATCACTTCCAACTGCATTAACAAACTATTCTGTGAGGAAAGCATGCAAGAAACTAAGGAAACAACCAAACCAATTCCACCATGCAAGTCCAGCGTCAGGGGCAAAAATAGATGAAGAGAAGCTGAAACGTCCAGAGTTCATCTAGAAAGTGTGTTTAAGTGACTCATCTACTTGAAAAAATCAACCACACTAAAGAAGTCACAGAATTCCTGAAACACCGATCCAATTATTCCACTCCATTGAGTTTACTACAGGAACAGAAGTAAAAGAAACTTAAGCATGTGCTCCCAAACAAGAGAACTCCGGGTTATGACCTCATCACCAGCTATATTTTTAAGAACCTGATTCAAAAAGGCAATTGCTTTGCTAACCTCTATTTTCAATGCTGTCTTCAGATTGTGAACACATCACAATGGAAAGTATCTCAAATTATGATTCATAAACCAGAAACTAACTCTATGAATCTTCTTTCATATATACCCATTAGCCTACTTCCTCTCTTATCGTATAGTCTTAAAAACTGCTATTGAAGAGATAAAGCTCAATTCTCGATGAACTTTAATTGATTCTACATCATCAAATTCAGTTTTTGAAAGAAACATTCAACTACGGAACAAAAACATCGAGTAATACACGAATTACTAAAACTTCTAACAACAGCAATAATGCTTTCATTGATATCAGTCAAGTCTCACAGTTTGGCATATGGGACTTCTTACAAAATAAACGATATGTCTAATTTCACCAATGGTACATAATTTCCTCAGCTCCTCTCTGACAAACAGACTCTTTCAAGTAAAATTACATAAACTAACTGTCCCCATTTTCACTAATAGAATCCAGAGTGCCTCATGAAGAGTGTTGGTCCCGATCTTCTTCTTTACTATTTACCATTGTTCTACCACAACATGTCTGTATCACAACCGTGAACCTTGTCGATGACACAGGAGTACTGGTTCTATTGAAGCATCCAACATCCTAGAAAAATAATCTCAATGAAATTTCCCGAAAGTGATTTAAGAAATGGAGAATTAAACCAAATGAAACCACATCTTCTCACATAACCTTCACCCTAAGGAAAAATTCTTGTCCCCATAAAAATGAACGACAAACTATTACCAAAACTTTACAAACTGAAGTAGTGAAGTATCTTGGTTCCACTCCTAACAAAGTCTAAATTGAGAGCACACATCTTGCTTTTGCATCGTAATTGGCTACGCTGATTCAAGTAGCTTAAGGCCCTGAGTGTTCTGATAACGATTTTTAGTGATGAGGCTTGCTTCATATGGATGGATATGTTAACCAGCAAAACAGTAGACTCTTGGGTTCTGAGAGATCACAGGCATTGGTTGGTTTCAGCATAGACAAATACCACGACAACAGAATTTGTTAGATTTTGGAAACAATTTCTTGAGGTTTGTGGCCCTTGAGATTTGTTCTTTGATTTGTCACCACCATATTTTATCTTGGGGATGCTCTAAAGTAAAGCTATTAAACAAACCGTTAATCTACAAGAGCTCCAAAGAAACATCAAGGAAGCGATTTTGCACGACACGAACAAACTTTACATTGGGTCAGCAAATGTGCTCAAGGGATGTTTGTTAGCAATTGGAGGGAATTTTAAACTTTTTTTGAGAGATTTGTTTGTTTCGATACTCAATGTAAAATCTGTACTCTTTCATCATTCATAATAAATAATTTCTTTTCTCCTACCAATTACCTAACTACCTTTTATTGTTTTTAGCAGGGAATTCCAAAACCTTTATGTTAAGTTTAAATACGGATGAAGGGCAAGGTGGTGATGTATCATTAAGCAGTGACTATCTTTCACTAATAAGTTCACTGCGATTATTAGTCAATGACTACTGAGAGCGTTTATTTCAAATCTACTTTATTTTAAAAAGTAGTTTTATTATCATTAATAACAACACTAAATAATAATAATAAATTTGATTCAAGTGATCTGAATTAATAATTTTTAATGCATTTGAATAATTGCAACAGTATGTATAAAACATCTACATTTCTGGACTACATTGACTAAATCACAGTGCTCACGCACCTAAAACTAGAGTAGTTCGGGATGCCTTTCCTGGAAAAAATGATTACGAAGCTCCAGCAGCGATTTCTCAGATGGGAAGTGCACACTTTGTTAGAAAAATTCAGAATATGATTCAAACAGCAGACTTCGTTGATCTTAAGGTTCTGATCGGGCTGCTCGTGATGAATTACTGTAGAATTGGCTATGGTAAATTGTTACCAAAGGTGATAAATTGATTTTTAGTAAGTGCGATAATGATAGCAATATTGAGAGATTATTTTTATTAATTTTTAATTAGTTAATTATTTTTAAAGTAACCGAGATTATTTTTATTAATTTTTAATTAGTTAATTATTTTTAAAGTAACCTAATTCAATTAATAATAATAAAAATAATAACAATAACAGACATTTGTTGTGTGAATCTGAATTTATAATTTATTATATTTAAAACAGCAAGTATAAAACATATACATTTCTGGAGCATATGTTTGTTATTTTATTATAAAACTAAAACAAAAAGTTGGAGCAATTTTTGTCTTTCGATACCAAACAAGCATATACATGTCTCTCTCTTCAACTCTGCGTGTTATCTGCTCTGCTCTCAGGGTGGCGTAGAAAGCAGATTGCCGCTCTTCCCATCAGTTTACCTGCTTGAAAACAACCAGCTGCTCTCCATCTATTTAGCCATGGATTGCCAGTGCATTTCCGCTTCTGCCTGCTGTGGGTTACGTGCTTTATACTGATCATCTGGTATGTATCTAATATATTACATTCTGATGTTGCAAATTCCGACTATTCATCAGACCATTACAGAATACAGCAAAAAATACGAAAAAAGACTTGAAAACCATCCAAATTACCTTGCAGTGAACATCCTGAACAACAGTGAAGACCTCAGAAGATTGAAATGACACCACCCCCTACATCTCAGCCATAGATATAAATAAAATAGTAACAAAGATTCAATTTTTATCTGAAAAGTGCTGCCAAGGACAACTCTTCACTCAAGTAATTTTTATTTCTAAATAATTCACCGAATGAGAAGAACAAATTGTGAATAACAATTGTTGATAAAAAAATATTGGCATGTAACCTGTGTGAAATTTACTTTGTAATTATTTGGATTTGTACGGGCATGTCTCATTAATAAATAAAATAATATTCATTTACTTTTTTCCTTCAACAAAAAGGAGTTGTGGAATATTTCATACAAAGAAACAAGAACTTTTAAATACTATAATTCCTCAAGCAATTGAAACTAAATTAAAATTACTATTATGCAACACATCTTACCAATTTTAGCAATTCAATTTATCCATCACTGGCTGCTGCTTGATACCATTCTTAGTGTGTTTTTTCAAATTTCCAGCACATGTTTGCTTTTTCACATCTTTCATTTCATAACTTCTACTGATGGAGCATGACATCCCATGCTATTCTCATTGCTCTGCTGCAAAGAATCCAAAATTCCTCATTTTGATCACTCATTTATTCTCATCATCATCATCATCATCATGTTACGAGTCCACATGACTTCTGTTTATGTTGTTTTTGCAAAGAATCCAAAATATCCTCATTTTGATCACTCATTTATTCTCATCATCATCATCCTCAATGAGTATGGAACTCATTACTTTGTTTTCACACCCATCTAACCAAATACAGAGAATTCAATGGCAGGATTTGTTTCATTTCCTTTTCCTCTCTTCATTGCTCTTTTGATGTATTTCAAGAGAGCGCCTAGTATTCGAGCTGCTACCAAAACAACATTATTGGAACATTTGTTCAAACTGTTTGGATAAATGTGAAATAGATTCTGGCCCAGCAATGCATCCTAGAAACAAAATAACCAATTTGTAAAATCAGACATTTATGCACAACACACATATAGATGCAGAAGTCGTACATATTGAAAATAATTTTTTAATCGCAACAAATTTCTAAATTAATGAGATAAGAACAGGGGAAGAGAGAATTTAACTCTACTAACTCATATACAGAATGTATAACAAAAATTCTTACAAACATTCAGATAAGCATATTACACTACACAAATAATAGATAAATGAACATGAAGTTCTGGTAGTAAAATGATAATTTGGAAATAAATATAATAACAATAATAATGGAATTGTCACTTTAAAACAACAGAATGGCACAAACTTTCTTAGACTATATGCTTTGATCTCTTGAGTCTATGTTCGCTTTTAGATATTGCCCTCTTCCCAGCTCCTATTCATTGGTACCTAAAACATTCTCATAGCTATCATTACTCAATAGTAGAAATGAAATATGATTTTAATAATATTATAGAACCTAAATTATGGAGCTGGGAATTTTAAGTAAATCTTGCTTTAAAAATCACCTTTTCTATATGCAAAAAACTTCTAATTCCTTTGAAAAAGATTGTGCATGACCCATTTAAAGATCTAATTTTGAGGAATAGATTTCACTAAGAATAATTATTCTTCATCTTTTATAATGTAGGTGAAGAAAGATTAAAATATTTTGAACTTTTGTAATTTTTGAAAATTCAGAAAACTCAAAAAAATGAAGCAAGTCCAATTTTTGTTAGGTAGGGAATATAATTTATTGTAATAAAATCAAAATATTTACATATACTGTACACGAATCGATTTTCTATTAAATATGTATAAAAAAATTAAACACAGAATTTAAAATGCCCTATACAGTATTTTTCGAGCATACATCGCTGATCACGTCTTGAAATGATTCTGAGTGAATTAAAGAAAATTTTATATCTATTGTTCTCTGTGATCCTGTATTTACTGTTCAGATATCTTTTGCTGAATTGCAAGTATTTTGTTGATAATGTAAACTTTGACATTTGGTGTTTCACAAACAGCAGTTGTGAAATATAACCTGAATATTCAGAGACTATTCTTAAATTTAAATAAACTCATGTACAATAAGAATAAAATTCACATAGATAAATAAAATTTCTAGCATATTTAAGTGCTTTTTCATGTCAAAAAATTTCCAGATTTTCCATTTGTTATACACCCTGCATATAAAGATTCAGAACATCTTTCTGTCAAGTCTCAAAACTTATGTAATTCACAAATGCCAAAAAAAAACAATAAAATAAAATAAAAACTACTGGTGCTACAGCATAAAACAAATTTTGTCCTAGTGTGCATGGTTAATGTAAATGTACAATAAAAATATGATTGTAATTATGGAAATTAAATATATTAAAAATATATCAAATCATGTTAGAATATTCAAAGAATTAAATGTCCCGCCCGGATCTATCATTACGACACTCCCACTTTCATCTACTCAGATTTACTGGTGTGCACTCCATGTCGCTCTTAATTCCATTCATAAACATAAAGTCTGTCTTTAAGTAGAACACAGAAGCATACAAATGCATAAAAAGAGGAACATTGCCACAATTCCGAGTTTGAATAGATATAAAATAAATTAGACAATAATGGTAAATTTATAATATTTTATAATATTCTAATCAAGAACAACGTTAACATACTCTGCAGGTTTTGCAAGAAAATTTTACTCTCAAATATACCTAAAATTTAGTAGTAGAATGGTTGGTCCAAGGTTCAAACATACTACATTAACCTCAATAAAGACTGCTTTCAATTATCTTTATACAGTAATCTCTCTCCTAAGAAGACAAGAAACATGATCTACTATTTATACTTAGATACACATATATTAAAATCCAGAAAGTTTGATTTTATGCATTTACAATCCAAATGAAAGATGAATTGTAGTATTTGTTCTATAATATGCAACTCCAAGCTTGCATCATTCTGAGCTGAAGTTTATTTGCAGCAAAAAAGTGAAGTAGATGCTGCAATTTTAAACCAAATGTGGAATGATAATTGTGATGTAAAATGTTATTTTGCTAGTTAATTGAATTGTGAAGGATGTTTCTTTAGCGTGGGCAGCTGGAGTGCCATGTAAATTAAGTATAGGTGAGGGATTGTGAGATGGGGTTACAGAACATGAAGGTACAAAAGAACCTACCTTTTAATGACTCTGAAATTACCTACCTGAATACATCTGTCGGAAAATATGATGGGGTTCTGAGAAGTTCCTCCAATTAGTACCCTACTATCACAATTCAGATTCCACCTCCGCTCATGTGTTTTCCTATTTCATTCCATTCCCATGTTGTGCATTTCCTCACAATTCAAACAAAAGTTTTAAAACTTGCATAAAAGTAATATCACTGAAATAATTAAAAGACTCAGCCAAGCTCAAATTAATATCTCTCTAATTGTTCACTACAAAAGCCATTTGCATTTCCCATTGATATGAACACCTGCAATACAATCTCTATAGTCATCAAATTCTCAAAAAATTTACAAACATTGCTTTAAAAATATATCCTGCCTATAACATTCATGAACACACACTTACGAAAGTTTATTTTCCAACAAATAGCATTTAAATACCAATATCAGTATACCAAAAATCTTTTAAGATAAGTTTACATCGTTACAATTTGTTGCAAGATAGAGTCTTCATACAATGAAAAATCTCAACCTGCTCAAACATCAAAGTTATCACAAAATTCTACTTGTGTGTAGTGTTGAAACAGCTTTCTCCATAAGCCAAAGTAGCTTGTTTTAGGGTGCCTTGGCAGAGCAAAATTTGGAATGTTAATATGTTAATGTTAATAAAAATGTTAATATCCTGTTATAGAAGATTAGTACAGTATCATGTTTTAATACTTAATGACTGTAATTGGTTGTTCATGTTTTATTAATTGTTTTGTACATCATTCATTTTCTTACAGCCTGATGATGACAATATATGAATCTTGTTGAAACGTCATTTCTGAAGACTCAAATAAAACAAATAATGTGAAAAATTTCTTATTATGTTTTTGTAAAATAGCCAACTCGAAAGGATCATATATATATTTATTTATAGATTAATACACAAGCTTGTCCAAGAATAAAAAATTAAAACTGAATGTTGATATATTGGGGATTTGATCTTTAATTTTTCTAAATATTTAGTGCTTCGATAAAATGATCTATACATCATTGTGAAATGTACACTTATTTTCATTTTTTTATATTATTTCACTTTCTGCCAGATGCTAAAATGGCAGTCCCTTCTGTTACAAAAAGTCTCTCATTTGCTATTATATCTTTTCAATGAATTCATCTAAAAGGCTCTGCTTTTCACTAAATGATGAGAAAATTTCATTTGAACACTATTTGTTTGCAAAATTTATCTTCAATGACTATTTACTTGGCAAATTTATTTATTTGTTAGCATGACAAGATGACTGATTTCTGAAAAGGACACTTTTAAACATCGCTATCATTATCCTTGAAACCACTCCCCTATGATAATTATCTATTTATTAAAGTAGGTTAATTAATAATAATACACAAATATGTTACCAAAACGAGTACAGTAAGTTTCATACTTCAGATCAGACAAAGATCAAAATTTGACCTTCAAATTTGTAGATGTTTTCTATTTGTTTTCTGTTTATTATATGGACTGGCGTTGAATATGTATTTTTTTCTAACTTATTATTTTCTGAAATATTGCATGATGTAATTTGCTAAAAATGACACAATACTAACTTAAAATATCATATACTGAATACACTAATTATACAAACTCCTTTCAAATTCCATTCAAACTTGAAAACATGTCTAAATTTGGGAATATTTAATTTGCAATTTTTCAATTTTATAAAATAATTTAAATTTTGAAAACTGAATATATTTTCTTCGTGAACTGATGAGCTAAATTTTAAAAAATATTAATAAACGCACTAGAATGTTGATGACTACAGCAAAATAAATGTGAAATCTCTCAGTAATCCCAAGAAATCTTAATTTTTTAAGAACCAGTGTGTGCAGTAGATTGCTGCAACACGCATTTCTTGCGTAACTGGCGATGGGTTTATTTGGATGAAATATGATTTAAGTATACTGAGATAGTACAACTTAACAATTGTGATTGGCTATTACATGACGGGTGCTTGACTCACATTATGACTGATTTTGAAATTTTCTGGTCCCTCGTAACTCATCAAATACTTACTTATC
Source organism: Teleogryllus oceanicus (assembly GCA_964035755.1). Taxonomy (NCBI): domain Eukaryota; kingdom Metazoa; phylum Arthropoda; class Insecta; order Orthoptera; family Gryllidae; genus Teleogryllus; species Teleogryllus oceanicus. The sequence continues at coordinate 20,926,485 of CAXIVR010000013.1, forward strand.
ATTTCATCTAGAATTCTGAAGTTTCGACACAATGCACAGTTCTAATGCCGGGCGAATTTACTTTCAGGTCTGAAACCAAATCTCCATTTTCTTTTCCTCCAACGTTTTAGCCACTTTATCGCGTGTGCTTGGTTGTTGCGAAGTGTCGCTTAATTTTATAATATCTCCAACTTTCAAAAATTGTCAACATTTGGAATTTTCGATGTCTTGATCTGTTGAGAGAAAGGAATCGATAAGTTTCTGAATAACGCCTTCTTATCTGATTTTTCAACGACGGCGAAGGATCTTTAGTGAAAAATTAAAAAATGTGGCAGCACTTTTTGTACTGTCTTCGAAATTCTGCAATGGGAATAATGCTGCTGCAATTTTGTTTTCTTCACGAGGGTATCTCCTATTGCAATTTAATCCTACATTCATTTCGCACACTGAACCATTCAACGAGCTTAATTCGTCATTTCCTTGATTTCCACTTGTTTTCACTGGACTTCATGCCACTGAAGCCGCCGATCTCGACGCGCTCTTCTTTATCAAAAAGCACTTTTGGAAGCCTACTCTTTTTTCCGACATGAATGCGACAAATGCGCCAATCTAATGACTAATCAATAAGTTCACTGAACGCATTTACGCGCCTTTCGAGATTTTCTAAACGAGATTAGAAACATTAAATTGATTGGAACACTTGGTTTCCATGTCATATGGTGGTCGCCATACTTATGTTGCACTATGTACGCAAGATTCACAGAACGAACTCTAGCCCTCTTCTCTTAGAAGATGACATTGCGACTGACGCGCAAAGTTATCTACTGAAGCCCTTGACAAGTGGCCTGTTGCATTTCCTCACAAGCAAGGTCAGTGGGGACCCCATCCCTAGCCTCGCAAAGGGATTCTGCGGTAAAATTCCGTTTCAAGCGAATATATTGAGCACAATATTTCTTGAAACCCTAATCTTCTTTCATCAGCGATAAAACAATCTGTTAGGTGCAGGGGCAAGCAGCGCGCGCCCGCAATAGATTTTTTTTAAGATCTATTCGCGTTCAGTGCTCACTTTTTTCTGGTGTTTTGTATTAAATTGAACAAAAAATAAGCCTATATTTTTTTTTTCAAATTTTTGTCTGAGCGAGTTCTTTCGAAACTTTCATTTTTTATAAACAATTATAATTTTTAATGAACTATTTATTTCTTGAGAGTAATTTACAGATGAATAAGCATCATCAATCATTTTGCAGAGTACGCGATATTCCGAAATTGGTTAAAGTAGGGAACACGGTACACGGTTAGAGAAGCGCTGAGGGGGGTGCAAAGGGGGAGGCCTTAAGCCTTCCTCAAATTATGCTACAGGCCTGATAGAAAATGAATAAACTCATCGATAGGCGATTTCATGGCTCGCCCTTCATACACTTTGTCCCCACCGCAATTTAATGCCAAATTACTTCCAAAGGCAAGTTTTCTCGCTTCGCTCGCCCGGATCCAAGTCACGGCGAGGCTCGGGCTACGCTCCCGCGACCACTATACACATCTCGATAATTATCCACCGCATAATTACCAATTCACTTTATAAGGAAGCACTTCAGTAAGCACTTTATAAGAAACGTCGAGAATTCAAAACTGGCGTAGTTGCAAACAATGTTTTGAAGTGAAGAACACTACGCTTTACTCACAGGCACACCACCGTGATCGCAGTACTATGTAGTAATAGAGCTCCGGCAAGATACTAGGTGAAATTGCCTCCCTATAATCCGGCCCATGGTGGAAATAATGGTGTTATTTCCACCATGAACCCATCTTGATCAGGTTTTTTTTGTCCAGTTTCCTGATCCATTGAGCAAATGCTGAGATGACTTTTGTTTTGCTTCTGGACATAAATAACTTCATTTTCTGTGCACGTTTTCAGAATTCAGTGAGAAATACAATTGATCAATGATTCACGTTGTCGCGGCAGGAAGTAATAAGCCAAAATTTATTGCTTATTTATCCTTGGAAAATAGATTTTATTACATGGGAGTCTTTTTTCTCCTTTGAAATTCAAAATTTAAGTAGTATATGACAGTGTAGGATCACATAATTTTGAAAATGTGCACACCATTCACTTGTTCCCATAGCACGTCATACGCAGTTTTTAACTTTTTTTGACGTAAATAAATAAATAAACCTAATCCACCCTCGCCCCTCCGCCTTGATTCCCACTCAGAGCGGCGCCAAGAGCCGGTCTTTATACGACTTCCTTAGAGGTTATACTGCGTTCTAGACTTCAACCCAAAATTTAACAGGCATTAAGTATACAAATAATAAATTTTCAGATAGATAAAGAAATATGCGTCTCTTTTAATGGCCAGATTTAATAAAAAATATCATACATAAAGCCGTGTCAATTTTTGCGCGATTTGACGTGAAATGGCTTTATTTGAATTATTTCGCTGTCACTGCCCATTCTGGGGGCAGAGGAACATCTGAAATACTAATAAGTAGGGCCTGGATTTTAATGATCTAAAATCAGCGAAATATGCAAGCATTTATGACCAAAACATATTTATATGACTCCTTAAAAATAAAATATGACTTTATACAAGTTCATTTTTTAAACATTACTGATAATTTTTTTGGTATAACAAACAAAAAATTTACTGAACAGATTGTGAGTACAGTACATACGGCTTGCAGTCTCTTTGCAACTAACTAGTATTTAAAAAATTGCTTGTCTGTTAAACAAATCAAGTACAGCCAATAAAATCCATCAAACCACACACATCTTGCTTACTACGAAGTGTACTTCTTTGTTTAAAATAATCCTTCTTTAGAAAACTTTGTAGTATAATTTTAGTTTATTTCAGAAAAAATCACCTGATACATTGTCGCACAGACATTTCCAGTTTTTTTATTCTTGTGTCCTTCAAAATATGATATGTGTGTATTTTGGGCAAAATTTATCCAAAATACAACCTTTTACTAAAACGGTCCTTAAAATATGACAACATATGCAATTATGGCAGAATTTGGCTCAAATATGACCTTTACTAAAAAGGTGTAACATGACTTTATAGGCACAATTAAAACACGTTTTTCTAATTGACAATACCTTTGATTCGTGCATATCTTGTTTTGAAATTCGCCTGAAGGCTCAGAAAAAATATATGACTAGTCATTAAAATACGGGCCCTACTAACAAGTAATAACTCTTGAAACCCTAATCAGGCAGGCGGTCATTTTTTTAATAGTTCGCTAGTGAATGTTTATAATTCACTAGTGCATGGGTAGGCAGAGCGCGCCCTCATACTTAAAATTGGTTTTTTAGAACTATATATGTGGAGTGCCCACTTTTTTCTTAGTGTATTTTATAGAAAATTGAACGAGGAATACACTTTTTTTCTCTCATCGAGTTTATATAGAAATTTTCGTTTTTTTGAAAAAATTACATTTGTGTAAATGAAATATTTATTTTCTGAAAAATGTATTTACACAAGAAACAAAATACACATTTCTAAGTATAAAATGGAACAAATCAGGAATTTTTATATTAACCCTTTCAGAGCTAATGCCGGATATATCCCGCGCAAGACTTTTGTTCCACCAGCGCTAATCCCCTTAATCAACTTCCAAAATATATAAAAGATTTGCCTCCGGTGGCTTTTGAAACAACTTGTTAGATTGTTTCCAATCCACTTTATGTCGCAGAAGAGTTTTGTGAAATTAGCATTTGATAATTTTATTCTAACCATGACATTGCTCTAGGTTTGATGTGTATATTTTTGCACAATAAACGGCCTATCAATCTTTAAAAACACAAAAAGTATATTGTCAAGTCATTAATTACCGAAAATAGGATCCAACAGTCCTAATGTGAACTTCTCTTGAATGCAAACCTAAACCAAGTTCTCAAAACAATAATCATTTTATAACTTTTTATTGCATTTGAAATACTGAATCATTCAAAATTTTAACAGAAATAAAATCCAACAATGGCCAGTAAAGCCTGGGTCAACAAATACTTCCACTATAAGAAATGAACATTTGCTCTGTGCACATTTAAATCTGAATTTAAGATGATCTTCCCAGTTGTAAAATGAACCAGAAAAAGATTTACAAAATAGATTTTTCACTCACTAAAACAAGACTACTTCCAAAAGGCACTTACAGAATGCAACATTCAATCAGAATTACCCAGAATAGTTTGGGTGAAACATGTACAAGAATTGCGAAATGACAAATTGATTTGTGAACATGTCTGCAAACATATTTCAATTACGGGTAGATTCTAAGAAATTCAAAATAGCTGTTTTAAGCTGCCTTCAAAAAATTGTAATTTGTGAATTACATCACGGGTAAAGTTGTTCTATGAATTGGATGCATTAGCAAAACTTTTTAAATAATACCACCACTTACACAGCAGAATTAAAATAGATTCCATTGTTTCAACTAAAGAGAATATTAATAGTAAACTTCAGTAAGCACACTGACGCACACATGACAAAATTAATGAAGAATGAATAAGCTCTCTCAGAATAAAGAATACGCCATCTCAACAGTTAAAAATTATTTATATAGAGATCAATAGAGACTGCACAAATGTAGTCAATCCAGATACAATTTAATCCATGAAGCAAGAATCTTGATTTTCATTATGATGAGGCTGTCTGATTTATAGGATCGGAATAGTGTTCCATCTATGGATTTGTATTAATGAATGTTTAAATCTGATGATGGGGCCACAATGTGTCCCAACCATTGCAAATGAAGATATGCGATTGTTAACCTGCAACATCATAATTTAAATGTCTGCCTAAAACAGGGATTCCGAGCCTTTCATTTTCATCGACCCCTTTTAAGAGAATGTTTGCTGCATGGATCCCCTAGCTTTTTCTCTCTAATAAACAGCACAGATGATCAGGACACAAAGAATTGCACACCAATGCCCCAAATATAACAATTTCTTACCTCAGTATTCTTGCTAATATTTCAATTTTTCAAATATCGAACGCGAATCCTCTTTTGAGTAGCCAAGTTTCTAATCTGCATTGAAATGCAATCATTACAAAATGTTGAAAGTTTTTCAATAACTAGCCAATTCCCAAGGTTGAACAACAGGTGGTAAGGAAGAAAAAAAAAAAGAAGAAAAGAAAAAGTAGGAAAAAAAAACGAATTTGTATTTTATCATTAAATATTACGTAGCTTGGGGTCATGGGGTCTTTATTATCCTGATCAGGCATCTGCTACTGAACCCCAATCGACCCCTTGATCACCATAGAACCCCTTCAAAATTTCACTCACCCCAAGGGGTCTACAGCGACCCCGTTCGGAACCCTTTGTCTAAAATATCGAGATGTAACAAAAGCGAAAAAATAACAAGAATATTGATATTCTTACATCGTGACTCAATCCTATACATTCACAAATCCCTTTATATACATCCGTACTTTTAATTTCCCCATCTCCACATTTTTTCGCGCACCTCCGATTCCTTGAAATGTCACTTCGCTATGCGCACACTTCGTCGAATTCTCTTCTAGCGTTCGAGTGCTCGTTTTACGAGTAACGCCGGGGAATGGTTTATTTTATTAGCAATATTTAAAAAAATGTCTGTGGCACGTTTACTAATGTAAGTTTTCAATAACTTGGGAGGGCACATTTCTAGTTTTCGAATGTTGATAGCCTCCCTTTGTCGGTACTTATATTCATCGTTCAAATAAGGACAATACAAGGGAAATATACTGGAGCTTAACTATAATGTGCGCAGATTATACTTCTCCCCCGTACGCCACTTAGTTTGAACTGTCCTTCGACGAGAATAAATTCAATCATATTAAATCAAATCGCATCACAATTTGAAACACCAGCGCATTAGAACCACTATCCCTCATAATACTCGTGCGGGAAACATACATGGCAATATAAGACAATGAATTGTACAACACATTTTTTATAAATAGGTATTTAAACATGGTACTCACATGGTATGCAGAGATCTTCTGCGGCTGCTCTATTTGATTTGTAATCACAAAAATGACGAATTGGCATGGCGCATGTGGTCCGATGGCATGCACCCAGAGAGTAACACCAGTCCAGAGAGTGTTCTAGTCGGCACCCAATGTTCATTTGAACTCTCATTTTCGTGGAGGAGAGTGAATCGACCCCCTCCACTCTGACAGAAGTATCGAATAAGAAAGAAGCATCCGTTTGCTGACCCCCAACAGCCAATAGGCGTCGAAAGGCGGTCTACCAACCGAAACGGAGGGCTGACGTGAACCGGGACATTTGAAATTTCTTTATCTAGCAATTTTTCAAAATTGTGGACATAATTATATACTAAATAGAATGTATTTAATGAAACACAAGCAAGGCAATTTAGAAGCTAACTATTAATAGGATTTTGAATTCTAAGTCACTAAGGAAATTCTGCTTGAAGTGCAAAATAAAGTTATTTCATATACATAATATTCATTTCTAAATTTAAAAAATACACAGTACATAGTCACAATAAGAACAATTAAATTTTTACAAACAATTATTACATATTTACAAACAAATATTCAATTTTTACAAACCCATTATAAATAATAATATATACAAATCAACTCACTTTGCTGTGGACCAAACTCATGAATATTGAATTCATGAATTTAGAAAATTGTTAAAATACACCTAGTGACCATTACTTCTTGCCTGCACCGTACTCTGCAAGGCACCAAAGAGAATACATAACCATGAAGTAGAGTTCAAAAAAGCCTGTCAGTATTTATGGACTGATTTATTTCAACGCGATGCAATAACGGCATTTTAGAGGAGGTAACAAAAATGTTTGACAATGCTGAATTGTTTGTCTGGGAGATCCTTTATTAAAACGTAAAGGAAAATTGGAATAATTAAATTAAAAAAATTATAATATGTAAAAAATATTTTCTTGTAATATGTAAATATATGTACTTTCTGGTAAATTATGCAAAAATATGTACTAGAAATAAAGGCCCTGCTTACGGAGGTTCGTGTATTTATGTAAGAAATAATATTGATTCTACCTTCTTGTCAGAATTCAATTTATATGCAGTTGAAAAGGTTTTTTGAAATAACAATTGTACATCTTACTACGCTCAAAATTATCTTACTTTGCATCTACAGACCTCCAACAAAGCAAGCTTTAGATTATTTCAATTTCGTAGAAAATCTAGAGATAACTCTGAACAAAATTAGTAATCTATCTTAAATCCATTGTTGTATGTGGAGGATTTCAATATTGATTTCTCTGAGCGAATCCCACGAAAAAGAGCAGTTTCAATTTAATTCATTCTTTAATTTAGATATTACAGGAACGTACCTACACGGAATACTCTAAATCACAACAGCAATAGATCAAATTATAATTAATAAAACCACAACTAGATATGAAATAATAACGAATAGTTCAGGGTTACAGTGACCACGAATTCTTACAATTACTAATAACATGAATACCGACACAATAAATAAAACACGCATGTGCAGAGATTTACTGCAGTTAACATAAAGTTATTTATTGGACTACTTGCTGAAAGAATCATGGAGGCAGTTTATAACGCTATTGACACAAATGAAAAATATAATTTATTTTTCTCAAAGCTTTCATTTCTTTAACGCATGCTTCCTATTAAAAAGAGAAAAATTAAACATTTCTACGAAAAGTAATACTTGGATCATGCAAAAAGGAATTAGGAACATCTTGTAAAATAAACGTACTCTACTTTATTTCTAAACGTCATGACGTATCTCAAGATTTTCATTGGATTCACATTTCATTGGATCAAAACGAGGCACCTATTGGATTATTTTTAGATCTCTCAAAAGCTTTTGACGTCATTGATCATGACTAGAAAGTTGACGTTTTTTGTCACTAACCGATATGAACGTGAATATATCGTTAATTCGACGTGACATAATTACGTTGGGATAATATGTATTACCGTAATTCTCCGGGCCCTACTAATGATTAATTTGCTGGTGTGGAAAGGGAATGGTAAAGCAACAAAGACCAAACTGCTGGGGTGGAGTGGGGGTAGGGTCGGTCAGGGAGGGCGAGCCAGGAGGGTGTGTTCGCTAAGACTGTTTGTGTCCGACGCCGCTTGGGGCAACCTCCATAAAGTTAGAATCGCAAAGTTTTCAAAAATTATTGAACCAGGCTCAAAATTTGTCGCTTTTTGTCGCTAATTTGTCACGCAAAAATAAAATTTGTCGCTTCATTTGACTCCTGGTATTAAGATTCACACTTGATATCAAGTTAGCATCGCAAACTTAAGAAAACCAACTAATTACAGACATAAATAAAAAATAACACGATAGGAATTTGTCGCTTTTTTTTGTCGCTCCAGCCTTTACAAAAACAAATTTTGTCGCTCTTCAAATATTTATTAAAAATGCATTTTTTTCAGAACGCGATGCCAACTTGATATCAAGTTAGCATCGCAAACGCAAGAAACCAACTAATTACAGACATAAATAAAAATAACAATTCATAGGAATTTGTCGCTTTTTTGTCGCTCCAGACTTTACAAAAACAAATTTTGTCGCTCTTCAAATATTAACGAAAATGCATTTGTAAAACGCGATGCCAACTTGATATCAAGTTAGCATCGCAAACGAAGAAAACCAACTAATTACAGACATAAATAAAAATAACACCATAGGAATTTGTCGCTTTTTGTCGCTCCAGACTTTACAAAAACAATTTTGTCGCTCTTCAAATATTACCAGAAATGCAATTTTTCGCAAACACGTGGCGAAAGTCGTGTCAAGTTAGCATCGCAAACGCAAGAAAACCAACTAATTACCGACATAAATAAAAAATAACACCATAGGAATTTGTCGCTTTTTTGTCGCTCCAGACTTTACAAAAAACAAATTTTGTATAATAATAATAATAATAATAATAGTAGTAGTAGTAATAAGAATAATAATAATTACTATTTATGTGGCGAGACTTGGGCCATCAGGTCCGCTCTTCGGCCTAACTACGTAATACTTAAATTTATAGATGAAAATTAAACAATAAAGCATTATTCAATGATATATTTAGTCAATAAAATACATCTCAGAGATGTATTGCGACAAATTTCTGACAAATAAACGAAGATCCTACTGTAAGTGTTGTGACGTCTGCCGAAACTATCGTATAGGTTGGTTTCATTTCCGTCTTAAATTAATTGTTTTATTCTAAATTTCAAAACGTGTATCAATAGTATCTCAGTTCTTGCAAGTTCCAATAGTTATTATCAGGGGCGTATTTTGTTGACCTAAAATATCGCCCAAAATGATCAATACAATGCTCTTAAAATGTTTTAATAAGCCATAAAAGCAAAGAAAACGACGTAAAAAATGTTATCAAAACAGTTCGGACGATCAACTCAAGCTGTTAGATATATTAGTATGTATCCAGGTTTCGTTCAAATGAAGTCAACTTTCAAACTTCCGGTTTGGACTGTTCTTTACCAGAAAATATTCGCTTTAGTTACCGAAATCAGCTGATCCGACATTGGCGCTGTTAGGCGTCACATACAATGGCTGACATTACAATTTCTGAGCGAAGAAATGGAATAGGCTACTTAGGAATTCTGTGGATAATATTTGTTGTAAATATTATTTCAAGCAAGCACCATTAAAATGAAATTAAAGTCGATGAAACAGCAAAAAACGCATTAAAAAGATGGAACGTAACATTTTATAAAAATTTATATAAAATTTCCTTTTGCCATAATATAAAATGCATATTATTATATTCCGATAGTCTCGTTTTGGTTCGTTATGGATGTGAAACATTAAGAAAACGTGAAAAATGTGTATTTATGTCAAATTCAGTATTTAAAATGTGAATGACTGAGAAAAGCCAACATAAACGATACACTCGTGTTTCTCTACTTTCAAAATGCGAGAACGTAAGACCTTTCACTTTCATGCAATTTTAAAGATGCACCACCCTTTAATGCACCATTGGCGAATATTTTTAAATAATCAAAAAATATTTGAAATATCGGGCGAGGGTGGAAAGACGCAATAATTTGTAGGTAGATTGGCACGTCACCCACGGAGAGGCCCAACGGCAACCTACCGAGAGGCATGGACGCCGCACAGGACCCCACCGCGCCGCAGAATAAAGCGGCGCATGAGACTCGGTCTCGCGCTCTCACCACCCAATTGGGAGCACTCTCCGAAGACCAGATTCGGGAATGATTCTGCTCCTTACCTCACTTCTGCCCAACAATGGCGCAGAATAATCTAAATTCTTCGTCTTACTGCGAAGCACCTCTGCGAACATGCACCTGGAATGTTCAAAGTGCGTGCGAAAAGACCCAGTTAATACATAACTTTGCCATCGAGCGACAACTCGACATTTTGGCGCTGCAGGAAACGTGGTTTCACAAGCATCACACTGCCCGTATTCAAGGATACGCAGTGTATCGCAGAGACCGCGAGGTAAAACGGGGCGGCGTTGCGCTCCTGGTCCGGCGTGACATCCCCAGCTCGAAGTAACGACCCCACCTGGTGCCTTGCGTTCTCTAGAGGCGGTCGTGGTGAGGGTCTGGACGGTGGGCGGCCGACTTACAGTCGCGTCCGTCTATTGCCCAAATCAGCAGCTCGACACTGCCTGTATCGACGCGATACTCGCGTTAGATACTAAAGTCCTCATCCTAGGGGATTTCAACGCGAGGAACAGACAGTGGGGCTGCCTCGGTGCAAACCGAAACGGCACCCGTTTAGCCAACTACATTGCGACGAGACGTGGCGTATACGTATGCGCCCCGAAAGAACCCACGATCTACCCGACCACTGGTAACCGGGAATTATCGACCTTGCGATCGCGAAAGGAATCGATTGCGCAGCCCCGCTTTCGATCTCCTATCTGGTTTCCGATCACAGGCCGGTAACATTCGTGGTTTCGTCTTTCGCCGCAGCACGCCGAAACAAATTCAAAATAACACACAATACTAACTGGGCCGGTTTCACAGCTCACGTAAGCACTGTGCTTGAGCAAAAACCGCTAAATTCACGGGACGAAATCGATAGCGCGGTGACTCACATCACCTCCGCGATTCGAACGTCCTATAAATTAAACACCATTATTACCCGCGAACCGGAATCTCGTCCTGAGCTTACAGATGAGCAGAGAAGGACGCTGCAGGAGCTCCGCAGATATTCTAAATTACACAGCCGATATGGCGATCCCGCGGACGGAGCGCGGGCGCGAGCCCTCAGCAGAGTATTCCGTAAATCTCTACAAGACGAGAGAACCGCAAAATGGTCGCGCACGATCGAAGACTGCAATCTTCGTGAAAGAAACCTCTGGGGATTATCTAAGGCGCTGGGCCGAAAGGCGGGAGTCAACCGCCCACTCCGCACCACCTCGGCACCACAGCCGCCCGGCCACGCCGCTCTGCAGTCGGAATACGTGTGGGAGGACGCCGCAAAAAGCGAACTCTTCGCGGAGTCGCTAGAACGGCAGTTCCGTCCATTCGGGTCCGATGAGTTCGGAGCCTGAGCACTGTTGCACGCTTGCGTGACTACCTGACCGCCGCGCCGAGCACCTCAGCGCGACGTGTGACGGGAAGGAGCTCCGCGAGGCGTTGCGTCAACTCAACAAGCGTAAGGCATGCGGGCCGGACGGCATAACTGCCGCCCAGCTCCGCGCGCTCGGCGCAAACGGGGAAGAGTTCCTACGGAACCTCCTAAACTCGTGCCTAGCGCTAGGATATTTCCCCAGAGCGTGGAAAATCGCGACAGTATCCATGATACCAAAACCCAACAAGGACCAACTTCTTCCGAGCGGTTATAGACCTATTAGTCTCCTCTCGCTTCTTGCAAAAGCTTTCGAGCGCCTGATCCTGGAGCGCTTGCAACGGGAAATACGACGCCTTAAGCTTCTTAGAGATGAGCAATTCGGGTTTCGAATTGGGCTCAGTTCCGCGCAACAACTGACGCGGCTATGTACCGAGGTCGGTCTCTCTCTCGAAAGACGGCAGAACTTGCCGGTGGTTTTTCTAGACATGCGGTCGGCATTCGATTCTGTATGGCACGAGGGGGCGCTCGCGTGTCTTGCGGACATTGGAATCAGCGACTGCTACGTCAGACTAATCGCTAGCTTCTTGGAAGATAGACGATTCAAGGTTCGCGTCAATGGCGTACAATCGTCCTTAAGACGAGCCGTGGCAGGCGTGCCACAGGGAAGCGTGCTCTCCCCTACTCTATTCGGCCTGTACGTCAACGACGCGCCGCTACCAGTTGATAGAAACACGGCATTCAACATTGCGGGCTCCTAATGTTTGCGGATGACTTTGCCTACTACGCGAAGTCGGCGGACAAAAGGAAATCAGTGAGATATCTGAACGATTGCCTCGCCGAGCTTCCCAAATGGCTGAGCAATAAAAAGCTCGCCCTCAACCTAGACAAGTGCGTAGCCGTTAACTTCACCCGACAGAGGGCCAACCCCGATGAAGTCGTGAGCTTAGCCGGCGCGCACCTACCCTGGCAAAAGACGGCGAAGTATCTTGGCGTGAAGCTAGACAGCGGTCTCCGCTGGCACGCTCACGCAAGATACCATGCCAGAAAATAACTGCCCGAACCACTCTCCTACGCCCGCTTCTACGAGCCCCCGAACTCCATCCTGCCCTCAAACGCCGCTTATTCACCGCTTGCGTACGGTCCATTTGGACGTACGCCTGCGAGGTATTCGCGGCGGCACCTCCCTCCACCCTCCGTCCGATTCGCTCGGCGGAAAACCGTGCAGCGCGTCTCGCGGCGCTTCCGCACCTCCCCCCACCCCCACCCAACAGATACCCTAGAAACACCGACGTGTTTGGAGTTCTGGGCGTAAAAAAACAATTCTTGCCGGAGCTTCAAAGGCGCTCGGCTACGGCGCTTGCAAAGGCGCTGGGGCCGAAGGCGCCGCGCATCCTGCGCGACACCGGCCGAGAGGCGAACAGCGACACACATCGGTCCTATCTACGGAAAGGACCGAAACACGTCGCCTTCACCTTCCGTGCGCTGCCTCACGACACGCTTGCTACCTTGTGCGAGCAAGCGGAGGCAGCCGAACGCGGAGGGGAAGATTCGCCCTCGGCCGAGGCACGCGTGGGCAACGCGACGACGCGCCTCTCCTGCCACACCTCCCAATGGGCCTGAGCGCCACGGACACTTTGAGCCAAGTCAGTGCCGTGGCGAACAGAAAAACAAGAACTTGCTGTGCAGTGCAGTGCTGTGGGAATGAATGGTTATGTATATAAAGAATGAATGGTTATGTATACAACGAATGAATGGTCATGTATATAACGAATGAATGAATGATGAGTGAATGAAAAATAAAATAAAAAAGAATCAATTAGCAAACATATAAAAACATTAGTTAGAATTAAGAAAAAAATAACAATATTTCTAGTGTAAGTTAAGTATGCCAAAGTGCTACGATAAAATTATTAAATTAGATTTAAGCTAGAATTAAGTTAGCTTTAGTTATTATTAGCTTATTTACCTTTCCCTCTTAGCTGCTTAAGCCGCAAGGCAGCAGCGCAATTTGTATTCCAAAAGTAAAATAAATTCCCGCCTTCTCAGGGTTACTGTGAAGGGGAAACAACAAAAAATTGGCACGTCAAGGTTCTCAAGATTTCGTGTGAAAAATGCAGTACACGATGGGGTGGAGAAACGCCGCCTTTTGTCCATCGGATCCGCCGCCACAATGAACACCGCAAGGTTTTTCCAGAGCACAGTACTTGACGTCACCTGAGTTCATTCGCCCAGCCGAGGGGGCGGGGGGGGGTCGCTTCGTGCGCGACAGGTAGCATTGCGGATTAAAAGGGTTGCAGGACGCTGCAGGTAGAAACCTCAATGAAAAGTCCTTTCTTACTTGCTTCTTACAAGGACAGCTTTTCCGTCAGCCAAAATTCACAATCTTTACTCCTCTTTTCTTTACAATTTTGTTAGTAGATTTCATAAAATTATATAATTTTTGCTATTCTACTGTTAAATGTTTATTGTGATGACGTAAGTATGCCATGAAACACAAGAATCTGAATTTTCACTCACTCACAATTCTATTAGAAATGTTCATTGAATAAATGAATTGATAATGAAATTCAAATGTATTATTATTATAGTTATTATTATAGCTATTATTATTATTATTATTATTATTATTATTATTTATATATAAATATCTTTTGCAATAGTGAAGAAAGGTCGGGCTGCTAGTACATGTAAATATTGTATAAAAATAAATATAAAATATAGTACAGAAAACTAATTTAATGCATAAATAAAATACTCTTAAAACCAGAGATGATTCGTCTTTCGTTTCACTTTTAGACCATCAAGGTGGATAAACAATCAACTAAAGTCCAGTACTTACCATTTATTCAATGAAACAGAAGTACATATTTCAAAATCTTCTAATATAAATATTTACTTACTTTAATCAAACCATCCTTTCTTCCATAAGAACGCATGTTAACTGTTTCAATTTGTAGAGCCCTAATTTTTGGAATATAGATGCCGGAATATTTTTTCTTAGAGTTTAAAACTAAGTTCTTTGTTGTCTTCCTAGTTTGCGAATTTGTATTTTCCAGATTTGGAAATCGGCAATTTTGGGAAATTCACTGAGCCTAAATTCAGGAATAGAGCATTTTAAAGAGTAATTTACCTCAAATTAGTCTTTAATTTTGAATATAGTTTGGGTGAGATTGGTTTCTAGGCGCTACTAGTTTTAGACGGCTATATTTTCTCTTTTTCTAATAATCATAGCAAATAATATCTCTTTTTCACTTAATAATTTCTTAAATATTCATCCTTAGCAAGCCCTGATGAAGGAACAATAAAGTTCCAAAACGTTGGCGAACTAAGAAACTTTTTTAATGAAATGACCAACAACCATGAACCATTCCTAGAATATACTTCCTCTATACTGCATATGCAGTAGCGAGAAAATAAAAATTGTATGCATCAGTTTACAAAGCATTTTATTTTGATAAAAAGTTAATGAATAATTTCGTTCGCATTGTGGTTGAATAATTTTGTTCGTATTTGTGGTTGCATGACATAAGATTTTTTGACATGAGATGCTCCTGTACCTTTATCTGGCATTACTCCTTTCTTATTTGCTTAGAATTAAGTAAAAACTATTTCGGTACGAAATTAATACGTAATTAGTGCACTATTGTAGAGATTTTTTAATCTTTCCAAGAGGGTTACTAGGTGTAAGTGAAATATCTACGTTTGCACTTGTTTTAATATTTCATAATGTAGTAATTCACATCACGGTAAAAAATAAGTACATGATTGTGGCATTATTACAATTTTAAATTTTTAGCAATCGCAGTGTCAGGTTTACGTGAAGTTGCCTCCCCTACTTTTTCACGACGTTTTTTCATTGTTGATAATGTAGTACAATTTTTTATTGCGATATGAAATTAGTACTTACAGTAATTAGTAAAATATTATAGAATATTTTAGTTTGAATATCAGAGAAGTGCGGCACCAACTTGACAAATGTTCCTGGCATTGAATTCTAAGTACCGAAAGAGGACTGCATGTTCCTATAGAGAAGAATAAACTTTCAAATAATGGAGACGCTTGTGCTAGCAAATGGCAACTAAGGAATGTAAATATATTAAGAGCTTCCAGGAAATTCCAAAACATGGGGGCGTCAGTCCACCCTCTCCCTCCGTCTTTCCGGCTGTGACATTCTTCTTGTGGGTTTTTCCGAGCCTTCCATCCGCCAGTGAGCTAATCTCCGGCAAGCCTTGTCTATATTCGCCAGGCAGGTGTCACTAAAGCTTTGTAAATGACATCCGTCTCGAAAGGCCGGGCGTTAAGATTTACCTTTCAGATTCGAATTTGCAGTAATGCTATGTAATAACGAATTAAATGACTAAAAATTACTTCTAATTTGACGTTTGCTTTCAATTCGGCAATGGATTTTGGTATAATTAAATTTATTTACGGTCAGTAATGTTTAATTATTGGACTACAATGTTCAATAATAGCAACTTCAAATTGCCGTTAGAAGTCTAACAAAAACGTTGCAATTTCCAGATTTCTATAAAGTTCAGGCTTGCGATGCCGAATTGATTCGTTGCTTTTAAAAAACGTTTCGTTAATTCGAAACATTACTTTATCCACAATAATGAAACGGTGATACGGGGTACTATGATTTGAAATCTAATTCTTCTACCTTATTATTTTCTCATGTACGTACCATAGAGAGAGTACGTATGTAAGCCATACGAATTAAAATGCGTAGTGTGCAGAAAGTTACGTAATGGTGCGGTAAAATAATGGAATTGTTTTACAGGAAAGCTGATAGTGTGGATACATGCAAAAGAAAAATTGGATAAATTCTGTTCCAATATATGTAATATACTTCGCCTTACACGTTTTACAATGAGATTTCACGAACTGTGGGCCCTTGTTACCGTATTTAGTTAATGCGGATTATTGAAATGCATATAATGACATAACAGCCATATAGACGTACTTTTTAATATTTCAGAACTTGTCGGTCTTTATAATATCCAATAGTAAAATTTCGCATTTCCGGTATTTACAGAAAAGAAATAAATTTTTGGAGAACTCTTGAGCAACAAACAAGAGACCAATTCCTATGGTGTTATTTTTTTATTTATGTCTGTAATTAGTTGGTTTTCTTGCGTTTGCGATGCTAACTTGACACGACTTTCGCCACGTGTTTGCGAAAAATTGCATTTCTGGTAATATTTGAAGAGCGACAAAATTGTTTTTTTGTAAAGTCTGGAGCGACAAAAAAGCGACAAATTCCTATGGTGTTATTTTTTATTTATGTCTGTAATTAGTTGGTTTTCTTGCGTTTGCGATGCTAACTTGATATCAAGTTGGCATCGCGTTTGCGAAAAAATGCATTTTCGTAAATATTTGAAGAGCGACAAAATTTGTTTTTGTAAAGTCTGGAGCGACAAAAAGCGACAAATTCCTATGGTGTATTTTTTATTTATGTCTGTAATTAGTTGGTTTTCTTGCGTTTGCGATGCTAACTTGATATCAAGTTGGCATCGCGTTTGCGAAAAAAATGCATTTTCGTAAATATTTGAAGAGCGACAAAATTTGTTTTTTGTAAAGTCTGGAGCGACAAAAAAGCGACAAATTCCTATGGTGTTATTTTTTATTTATGTCTGTAATTAGTTGGTTTTCTTGCGTTTGCGATGCTAACTTGACACGACTTTCGCCACGTGTTTGCGAAAAATTGCATTTCTGGTAATATTTGAAGAGCGACAAAATTGTTTTTTGTAAAGTCTGGAGCGACAAAAAGCGACAAATTCCTATGGTGTTATTTTTATTTATGTCTGTAATTAGTTGGTTTTCTTGCGTTTGCGATGCTAACTTGATATCAAGTTGGCATCGCGTTTGCGAAAAAAATGCATTTTCGTTAATATTTGAAGAGCGACAAAATTTGTTTTTTGTAAAGTCTGGAGCGACAAAAAAGCGACAAATTTTGAGCCTAGTTTCAATAATTTTGAAAACTTTGCGATTCTAACTTTATGGAGGTCTTGGGGCAGGCGGGTCTCCAGGGGCTGAAAGGGTCGTGTTCTGACCTGAGGCGGATGGAGCGCTGGGGTGGGGCTGCGTAGAAATCGCACCAAGGCGTAAAAATATTCACCGTCTTTGTAGATGACGAAATCTGTTAATAATATCACAAAATCCTATTTATAAATAGTTCTCTTGGTGAACAGAATCTCGGTGCCGCCACAATATATTGAGACACAGTTTTTCTCTAATTTGATTACAATAAAAAAAACCATTCCGAACTGGGATATCCCCCTCTACACTCCCGTCTTAATATCATCAATGCCTCTTTATTTATTTACACTTTTATATCTAATACTTCGCCACATGTAGCTCTTTTAATGATTCCGTCTATTCATGAACAGAGTGGATAGTTGTGAACAACATAACTTTTTTTTCGTGGGTCCATAGAATACTCCATACCGAATTACGATAACGAAAATATTACGTAAGGAAACTTTTTGTTTACTCTGCAATTTAATCATTCGAATCAGAACCCAAGAATGTGAAACCATACTCAATCGTTTGTACCGGATTGTTCTCACCAAAATTTTCCTTGAGAAACAGACGATTAATTTAGGCTATGAGAGCGTTTATTGAAAAACTTTGAAAATTAATAAAGTCTCGAAAAAAACACCCTTGCTTGGGTGTATGTTGGTCTGCAAATATTATAGGAGATGGCTTTTATTGAAGTGTTGTTGTAGTAAAAAAAAGGATGCTCATCCAACCTAGCGAAATAAATGGAAGAGACAATTGTTTTGGCTAATTATTTTTACGTCTGACGAGCTCCATTTAATTATTAGAGGAAATATAAATTTCTATCAAGTTATCTTCGTTGGTAAACGAGATGGAAAAACTCCACAAACTGGGTGATGCACTTTCCACAAAACGGTTTTTCTAATTGTAATTTTGACAACAAATCCGATCTACAGTCACTCGCAAAACAATTCGGACACGTGCTAATTTCAAAAACTTCATTTTTTTAAACAGAAAACATTGTCATTGGAGTATTTTAATTCAGCATAATTAAAGGAAAATCGGAGATAGCCGTGAAAGTAATGAAAAACACTTCTTTGTAGCTCTCCGAAGTAAAATGAAGTTGCACAAGCTAGTTTGCCTCAAAACTAGGACAGAGCGACTGAAGTGAAATCTATTAGGCGGGGTCAAGTAGATCGTTGCTGAGTTGTTGTGCATCCGGTGGGAAGGTCGCCTCCAGAAAAGGAGACGGGCGATAAGTCGGGCTCTTGCCTGGGCAGGGGGCGGCCGGGGGAGGTGCCAAGCCCGCCCTGCAGTCCGCGGAAAGACTTGGGCGCGTTGCGTTCTAAAGCTGACGCCGCCTCTCCGCAGACACAAAGAAGCGCCCCTGGAGCCCTTTTCTCTCCCTCCCCCCCCCCAGGAGCCCTGGCGGAGCGGTAGTTTATTACCTTGGTTGTGGTACATGCGCCGCATCTCGTTGGCTTTTGCGGCAGAGAATAGGGCAGTGCTTACTTGCTAACTGTATACTAACTTAACTTATGGATGAAGCAGGCGCTTTGGCCGGCAACCTAAGATAACGTTCGTGCTTTTAATTGTATTTTAATCTTTCTTATTTGTATAGTCTTGATAATTTTGTTTTCATTCGCTCACTCATTCATACTTGTATGTATTTACACTTATGTGCAAGCCTAGCACACGCACATTCATACGATGTTATGTACACTATTTACACTAGCACTTTGCGCCACGGCGCCGACTGTGCTCAAAGCGTCCGTGGCGGTTAGGCACTGCCCACCCTGCGATGGTAGCCGACGGCTGCACGGGCCCCGCGTCATCTTCGGCCGCCGGTGCTCACCTCCGTTAAGTTAGAATCGCAAAGTTTTCAAAAATTATTGAAACTAGGCTCAAAATTTGTTGCTAATTTGTTACGCAAAAAAAATTTGTCGCTCTTCATTTGACCCTGGTATTAAGATTCGACTAACTTAATATCAAGTTAGCATCGCAAACGCCAGAAAACAAAGAAATTACAGGGAAAATTAAAAAAAATAACTACATAGGAATTTGTCGCTTTTTTGTTGCTCCAGAGTTCCCAAAAAAGAAATTTTGTCGCTCTTCAAATAATACCAAAATGCGATATTTTCGCAAACGCTATGCCAACTTGATGTCACATCAGCATCGTGAACTCAAATAAAGAACTTACAGAGAGAAATAAAAAATTATTATATGGGAATATATCGAGTTTTTGTTTCTGAAGAGTTCACAAAAAATAAATTTTGTTGCTCTTCAAATAATACCGGAAATGTGAAAATTCATCATATTCATATCAGGAAATGCAACGTTTGCAAGAAAACCATTAGTTTCAATGATAAACACACAAAAAAAACACTACATAATAAATTGTCTCTTATTTGTTGCTCAAGAGGAAGTTATAGTTAAGAGTTACAGTTTTTACCTCGCTGTTAGTACCCTAGAAGTACCCACTTTCAATAGCGTCTAAAACAATATTTTTCAGCACGTGGAAAAAATAAATGCTATTTTTCAACCTTTCTGCAGGTGTTTCATTTAATTTTACTTGCATTTTTGTCGTTGAAGTATAATAGAATGAATGGTTTTCTTTCTCTATCCAAAATTTCAGTCTTTAGATTCGACCTTTTGATATCGTACTCTTGTTGAATTTGTTGATTTTTTAATAATTTGGTTCCGGTTTTAAGAGTATTTAAGTTTTGCATTATATTAGTTTTTTGCACTACATTTTATATTTATCCTTTATTCAATATTTTTTGAACATGTTTTACTAGTGGTCCCACCTTTCTTCATTATTGCTAAATATATCTATAAATAAATAATAGTAATATTAATCACAATAATAATGAGAAGAAGAAGAAGAAGAAGAAGAAGACTTTTGAAGTTCCATATAAATACAAGTTTTGAGAGAATTCAATTAAATATCTGATAAAATGATGAGTGAGTGATAATTCAGTTTCTTGTATTTCATTGCAATTCTTTTTATGATCACAAATAACATTTAACAGTAGAATAGCAAAAAATATATTATTTTGTGAAACATACTAACAATATTGTTCAAAAGGATCGAAGATGGGGAACTTTGGTGTGATAGGAAAACCTACCCTTCTAAGAAGGAAGTGAGAAAGGCGTTTTCGTTCAGATTTGTACCTGAGCATCCTCCACCCTCTTAATCCCTCAATGCTACGTGCCCCGCACGAAGCAACCCCCACGCCAACCCCTCCCTCTCGGGTAGGGCGAATGAACTGAGGTTTCTCCACCCCCATCGCGTGCTGCATGTTCCACAAGAAATTTTCAGAATCTTGGCGTGCCAATCTGTCTGTGAATTGCTCCGTCTTTCACCTCCGTAAAGTTAGAATCGCAAAGTTTTCAAAAAATTTTTGATATTAGGCGCAACATTTGTCGCTTTTTGTTGCTAATTTGTGACGCAAAAAAAATTGTCGCTCTTGAATTGACCCCGCTATTAAAGATGCAGCTAACTTGATAACAAGTTAGCGTCGCAAACGCAAGAAAACTAACAAATTACAGAGTAAATCAAAAAATAACATTAAAATTTGTCGTTTTTTTGTTGCTCCGCAGTTCCCCAAAAGGAATTTTGTCGCTCTTCAAATAATACCAGAAATGCAATTTTTCGCAAACGCAACGTCAAAATGCTGTCAAGGTAGCATCAAAAACGCGAGAAAACAAAGAAATTACAGAGAAATTTAAAAAAAATAACAACATAGGAATTTGTCGCTTTTTTGTTGCTCTTCAAACACAACCGGAAATTCGAAATTTCGCAAAATTCATATCTGGAAATGCAACGATTTCAAGATAACCAATGTTAAAAAATAACTACATAAAAAAGTGTTTGCTTATTTGTTTCTCGAGAGTAAGTGACAGGGATAAAAAGTTTTTAGTAAAAATTGTTTAGGACGCAGTTAGGACCCTACAAGTACCCACTTTTAATACAATCTAAAAAAATATTTTCAGGAGATAGAAAAAAATATGCTGTTTTTTCAACTTTTCTGTAGACGTTTCCTCATTTAATTTTACTTCTTTCGTAGAAGAGTAAGAGAATGAATTGTTTTCTTTTTCTATCAAAAATTCCTCACTTTAGGCCTTTTGATACCGTACTCTTGTTGAAATTGTGAATTTTGTTTATTACTTGGCTCCACTTTTAAGAGTATTTTATTTTTGCCTTGTGTTAGTTTTCTGTACTACATTTTATATTTATCCTTTTTACAATATTTTCATACATGTACTAGCGGTCACAGCTTTCTTCACAATTGCTCAATATTTAATACTAACGTAAAATAATAATAATAATAATAATAATAATAATAATAATAATAATAATAATAATAATATGTTTGAATTTCGATATCAATACAACTTCTGATAGAATTCAATGAAAATGTGTGATAGAATTATGAGAGAGTGATAATTCAGTTTCTTATGTTTCATTACATTCTTTGAATGATCACAATTATCATTTGACAGTAGAATAGCAAAAAATTTGTAATTTTATGAAATATACTAACAAAATTGTTCGAAAAGAGGAACAGATGAAGATGGGGAATGTTGGTGTGAAGGGAAAAGCTGCCCTTCTAAGAAGGAAGTAAGAAAGAAAGGTGTCCTCCACCCATTTAATCCCTCGACGCCGCGTGCCGCCACCAAGCAACCCCACCCGGCCTCTCTGCTAGGCGAGTGAACTGAGGTGGTGTCCAGAACTGCGCGCGGGGAAAACCTGGGATTGGAGCCGTCGGCTATCGTCGCCAGGGTGGGCAGTGCCTAACCGCCACGGACGCTTTGAGCACAGTCGGCGCCGTGGCGCAAAGTGCTAGTGTAACTAGTGTACATAACATCTGATTTGACTTGAAGGTTCCAATTATTAAATTATAGACAGTCAAATAGAAAATTTATTCTTTTTACTTAATTATTATTACATATTAAAACATAAATCATTACAAGATTTTCTGGCAACGTTTCGAGAGTGAGGTGTACCTCATCATCAGGCCGTGGCCTACATTGACATAAGTTGGGGAAACGTTGGCTAGGTACTAAAAATAAAGATGGTTGACTCCATTCTGAGGTCAAGTCTAAAAACAGGCATTAAAAGAAATATTAGAAGGTGTCTAATTAGTTGGATTGTAAAAGATATAAAACACATTTAAGGTAAAAAAGTAAAATATCTAAATCATACATTCAAATAAGTTATGGTATATGCGTCTAATTTGTTGAAATATTGAAAGATTAAAAACAAATTATATATGAGGTAAACAATAAAATGTTAAATGATGTTAAAAAGTAAATAGAACAAAACAAAACAAAAACAAAAACAAAAAGGCAAGTGCACAGATGAGAAAGTCCAGTACTCACAAAAAAGGAATCACCTACTGTCGCTAGAGGTGCGGGCGATCCTACTACGGAGGTCGTAACGGCAGGAATGACGAGGTTGTGTGTGAGTAATGGGAGGGGGAATGATGGGAAGAAGGGAGGGGCGGTAGGCTGGGTGGGGATTTGAAGAGTAACGGAAGAACGGCTGCGTAAAAAATATGGACATGGCGGTTTCTTTGGATTTGAATGAGAAGGTTGAATTTCGAATCCAAAGAAACCGCCATGTCCATATTTTTTACGCAGCCGTTCTTCCGTTACTCTTCACGTTTCTTTGGATTTGAATGAGAAGGTTGAATTTCAAATCCAAAGAAACCGCCATGTCCATATTTTTTACGCAGCCGTTCTTCCGTTACTCTTCACAATCCCCCTTACGACCTCCGTAGTAGGATCGCCCGCACCTCTAGCGACAGTAGGTGATTCCTTTTTTGTGAGTACTGGACTTTCTCATCTGTGTACTTGCCTTTTTGTTTTTGTTTTTGTTTTGTTTTGTTCTTTTACTTTTTAACATCATTTAACATTTTATTGTTTACCTCATATATAATTTGTTTTTAATCTTTCTTATTTGAATGTATGATTTAGATATTTTACTTTTTTACCTTAAATGTGTTTTATATCTTTTACAATCCAACTAATTAGACACCTTCTAATATTTCTTTTAATGCCTGTTTTTAGACTTGACCTCAGAATGGAGTCAACCATCTTTATTTTTAGTACCAGCCAACGTTTCCCAACTTATGTCAATGTAGGCCACGGCGATGATGAGGTACACCTCACCTCCGAAACGTTGCCAGAAAATCTTGTAATGATTTATGTTTTAATATGTAATAATAATTAAGTAAAAAGAATAAATTTTCTATTTGACTGTCTATAATTTAATAATTGGAACCTTCAAGTCAAATCATTTCTAAAAGACAGCCTATTGCTACCTTCTGTACATAACATCGTATGAATGTGCGTGTGCTAGGCTTGCAAATAAGTGTAAATACATACAAGTATGAATGAGTGAATGAAAGGAAATAAAATTAGCAAGATTTTACATACAAGAAACATTTAAAGACCCAAGAACGCAATCTTAGGTTGCCAGTGCCGGCATCATCCATAGTTTAAGTTAGTATTAAGTTAGTAAGTAAGCACTGTTAAATTTCAAAACTAACTTTTCCAAAATGCATCCTCTCATCGACATCTGAGAAGTCATCTGTGCATCCGAGAAGAATCTCTTATTGTATTGTAGTTAGTTTTGTAATTTAAGTTAACTGTTATACTGGTACATGTCATATTTTTATGATAAAATGGGAAAAAACCCATCTTAAAGTGTACATTTTTATAGTCTATGGCCATAGACAGACTCAGGGTGATGTACTTTTTGATATTGTTTACATTTAAGAGAAGTTATTTGGGTCTAAAGGAAAATTAAAAAATTATGATGTAAAAATTTCATATTATAAAACAGGTTTTCATTTATTGTAAACGATACAGATGTTTTAGCCATGCAGGCTAATAAAATATGAAATTTACATAAAATTTGTGATACTTTAGACACCTTGTTTGGCCTCGTAGCCTTAGAATTAAAAAATTATTAACAAAATAAAAATTTATTTGTATGCAGGTATATAGTTCGCCTGTCGCCCGCTAGATAGGGCTAGTACTTATCGATTTCTAAGAATGTTTATTATGAGTGCCTAACAAGCTGCTTGCCCATTTGTTCTTTGTACTACGATCGATTTGTGACTCGTCACATCTCGATGCATGTTGTTCCCTCTCCCCTCGGGGAGAAGCTATTTAAACGCCTGCGAGCGCTGCCTCTACCGCTTTTGCGCACCCGCTTTCGCGCACTCGCTTTTGCGCACGCGCTTTTGCGCACACGGCTTTTATGACTTCTGACAGGTCTTGGTCCATTTTGCTTCGGCGCGTAGACTCCGCCCGACCGCGCGTCGGTTTTTATCGGCTTCGGCCGACAGGGTAACATGGTAACGGGTGTCATTAGTTGTAAATTCTACTTTATGTTGTAAGGAATTTTTGTAGCGGCATTTATGCCGTATTTGTGATGGAATTGGATTGGCGTACAATGTTTAGAATTATGCATATTTTGTAAGTTTCTTGTTTGATGTTGCGCATGTGCTGATTTTTGCCTTTGGATTTGTCATGACTGTTTCGCGTCGAGCCACTGTTTGTTGGCGGCGACTCAGTTCATTCTAATAGTTGTGTATCTGTACTTGCCATATTTCGGCAGTCAGAATTTTGTATACGCATGCCGTGTCGAGTCTATTGTTGCAGGCGGCGGTATTGCGTGTGATTGCGTGTCTAGGCACAGTGCGGCGCAATCACTTGTTTGTTATATAGTGTGTGCACATTATCTAAATTGTTTGTGTTGATATGTTGCAGCATCACTACTAGCTTCACGTCCTTAGTAAGACGCTGGACGCTTGGGACCTCTGGAGCACTTGTTTGTCGACGGAGCTAGGGCCCGTACGGTGTATCCGTGGCTCATTTGCACGTTCCGTCCTTGGCCCCGTGAGCTTGCTTGTCGTACGCAGCTCGGGCAACAAGCTGCTGTCGGCATTTGGCCGGCCGTTGGTTCAGCAGCTTTGTGTGGTAAAAATCACCACAATACACACATGTGAGGTATTGAGTGTAAGCGCATCAAAAATCCAATCAAATTCCATCAAAGTGTTAAGTGTGACACCCTGAAAGTTGCCATGTATGTTTTGTTCCCTGTTTTTTGTCAGTTTAAATGGGCATTTATTACATTAGGTTTTTTCATTGTTGTCTCCAGCTCAAACGAGCTTTTAAAGTTTGTAATTCAGTTTAATGCCTTTTTTTTTAAGGTTTCCTTTTTACAGTGCCATTTAAATTTTTAATCTTTAATAAAGGCTCTTATGTGAAGGCCTTTGTCATTTTTGATAATGTACGTAAGTCGTCGGCATTCCTAAAGTGGATATTTTGTTCGACGCCGTTTGTAATTCTGTGTTATTCCTCAATTACAGATGTGTTTTCCTGTTCGAGGAATATTATAAGATTGTTATTTATTGTAATAAAAGTGTTGGTTAATTTATTGTTTCCTCTTAGTAATCATTAACCTTTCTTTCCCTGGCAATTCAATGTTTATTCGATAGCTTCGAATCTGTAAAGCGTACTCCCTATTGGAATATACGCACTTCATTTTGCGAAGTCATCGCCTTAGAAGTTTTCTGTGTTAACTCCGCTGAACCTTAGGCTCAACTAAACGTGGTCAGCCGGCATATTTGTTGTTAAATTGCTTTAAAAGTAAAGTAATTTGTTTGTTCCTGATTATATCAGGTGGCGACCGTGAATTCATTTGTATTCGCAGACTTTGCGATTTGTTTGTGTCCACAACTTCTGTTGTGTTTGATATGCCGGACCTGATAATGTGAGTAATATGTACTTACCTTATCAACAAAAGTAACAAGCACTGCCCTCTGCCGCAAATGCCATCGAGCTGCGGCGCATGTATACCGTACAATGTAATAAACTACCCCTCCGCCAGGGCTACTCGCGAAAAAAAAACGAAAACCTGGGATGAACAAAAGACGGCGTTTCTCCACCCCCCCATTATATTTTTTGTATTTTGTTTATTTTATTGATTTTGTTGGTTGTACATAGGTCAGTTTTCGTATAAACTTTTCATGTTTGATAGACTTACATACTAACTTATATTTAAAACATGGATGGCAACAGAAATGAAACTAAACGTTTCGTTTCTGCGCCGCTGTAAGAAACTTATTTTTGCAGGAGTTTAGTTTCGTTACCAGTAGCGAAACGAAATTGAAATGATTGAAGGCGTTGTCATTGTCAACAATAGACAACAAGACAATGACAACGCCTTCAATTATTTCAATTATGTAAATGTCAACTACACCTCACCACTGAATCAATAAACGAAACGAAAGTCTGCGCGAATTTAGTTTCGGTACAGAATGAACAGATCTTAAAAGACAGTTTCGTTTCGTTTCTTTACTGAAACTAAACAAAAGTGAATTTCTTTGCATTGAGTAAGAAACATTATTTCTTTAGTTAGTTTCGTTAATAATAATTGTTGAAGAACAAGTAACGAAAGTCGGGAGAGGTCCATTCAAAGGACGTTTCGACGATTTGATTTCTGAACGTACTATTTTGTTTCAGAACTACATAAACACACGTAATTATCTATAACTTTTCGTCTACTCTCTATTGATAATTTCATTACTTTTCAAATGACTCCTGGCTCTTAGTCAATTCTTACTCGCAATACTCACCATGCTGGATACACGGTTTGACATGAAATTTGAGACTATTATTTCGTATGGATTGCAGCGGAAATACCTCAAAGAGGAAGGGGGCTTGTTCAGCCGGCGCGACTTAAAAGAATACTGCTGTAAGACGACGGCGCGTGGCGATTTACGCACTTCGATAGGCGGCAGGTCGTTGCACATATTTGAATAAAATTTCACATAAAATTCCATGTCTCTTATAAAATCAGTCCAAGTAGCATGTTAAGCTTAGCCCTCAAATTTCATTAAATATTTCATAAAGCATCTCAATAGTAAGAGCTTAAAAATTTCAGTAATTCCTTAAACATTAAGTTTTTTTTAAAATTAGAAAGAATTGACAATGCGAAAGCAAATTAAAAAACTTAATATTTGTAATTATTTATGTGAAGAATAGACTCAATCTTCGGCCCTGAGGCTATATGAGGTCCCTGAGTGTCCCGAGAGGTACAGGGAGACGCGACGAGAAAAATGAACTGTTGAATGTGTTTGACAGATGACCTTCAGACCTCCAGGGTCTGTGGTAAACGCACCTCGTTTCAGTATCCCCTCCCCTCCCTCTGAGACGGCCATCAGCAAATCCCATGACGTCATAGAGACTTGAATATCAGAACAACTTACGTATACGCTGAATACCCTTAGTGAGATCGGCAGCAATTCTCGAAAAGTATCGGTTAAAGAGACTAGCCACTCTTGCCGGATCGTTCACATTCTCTACAGGGTTTCTTGTTGATTTGGTCGTATTTTTTATTATATTCCACATTGCTTTCGTTTTCTTATTTGAGTTCAAAATATCCTGATCGTTTTTCATGATTTTAGCCTGCCTTATGAAGTTTCGTAACAACGATTTGTAATTTTTAAGTAGATAAGGAAATTTTGAGATATGTTATGACGTTTAGAAATGAAAGCTTGTTTTTTCAAGATTTTTAAATTTATTTTTATTTTTTGAAGAGGAAAGCAAGTGTTAAAATGTAATGAAAGAGTTGAAAAAAAATTATATTTGTCGTTTGTATCAACAGTATTATAAACGCTTCCCATGACTCCTGCATCAAGTAATCAATGAATAATTTTATTTTACTTTTTGTAAACAATCTAGTCATACGTGAATTATTTACTGTGTCAGTGATCGCATTTCTTATAATGGTAAGAATTCGTCATCACTGTATCCTAAATCTTTTGTTTCAACTTCATATCGAGTAGTAGTTTTGTTAATTATAATTTGATCAGTTACCTTCATCGAATGTTGTGTGATCCGTGTAGGTACATTAATTGTAATGTCTAAATTGAAGGAATTAATTAAATTGAGAAACTTTTCTTTCTCGCAAGATTCGACCAGAAAATCAATGTTAAAATCTCCGCATACAACAATGGATTCAAAAGAGCGATTTCTGACTGTTAAGTGTTATCGTATGAGAACACACTTTGGCTAAGTTACAGAATATTTACAATTTCTTTATTATCTATTACAGAAAAAATTACATACGGTACCTTGCAACATCAAGAACAACTCAACCCATTCACTGCACCATCCTCCATCTCCGGCACCTCACATGCAATGAGGGACACAACATCACCCTCACCACACCAACACACAGCATGACTGATGCTAGCCAGATGTTGGGTGGCGAGACGAGACTATATATGCCTGGGTGAGGTACATGCTAGCTTCCGGTGCGAGTTTACAATTAATTCAACTTAAAAATGTGCTATTTTTTACTTCATAACAAATTCTACCTTGAAGTGATGTATAAATTCCAGATTGTTATTGTAAGATAATTATCACATTCTTACTCCTATCACTATCATTACCATTAATTATATTATGACACCACCAAAACAAGGAACCGGATATGAAAATACATACCATTTACATTAAAAACTAAAAACACTACAGGCATATAGATATGAACAGGCTAACAATTTTTTTAACTAAAGACAATAATTAATTATTTTACAAATAATGTTGTGTAAACTAAAAACTTAATCTTAAAGAATTAAAATTACAATAATAAAATTATAGATGTGAAGATTATAATAAAAAAAAAAATAAATACTAAAATAAGTAAGAAAATGTAGAAAATAATCCAAATTGTTCTTATGGTGTGGTTTGTGGTTGCCGACCCTGTATTAATCCATTTGTTGTATTATTACAGAAATGTATTATAGCTGAACCGCTCGCAAAAAAACCATCATGGCGGACGTACCTTTGGTAAAGTCTCGGAGGCTGCCCCCACCCTGCGGCATCTGAGATTTCCCCTCTCGGCGATAAGGAAGAGCGTAGGCGACAAGGAGAGGCGACTGCGAGACGCAGCGATCGCGCTCACCGCCACTCGTCATCACTGCCCTCTTCGTCAAAAGAACTCTGCACTCCCAGGAGTGTCCAAAGAAATGAATACATCGTTTTTGGTCCATCACATTGTGAATTATTGTCACCTCTATTCCCTACACATGCTCGCAGGATTTCTTCCATTGTTCAGCACTGTATTGTGCAAATGCTTCACTGCAAAACGTTTCCTTTTCTTTTAAGGATGCACCAATTGTTTCTGCTGCCTCACGCCCTTTTATAAATCCCCAAACAAGTTCTATTGGATTTAGATCTGGATGGTACGGTGGAAGAAGGAGAGGAATGTGGTCGTGTTCAATGATTATTTGATGAACGACTTATCGATTTTCAGTGGATATTCTTTGAATTATTTGTAATAATTGGGTTTTTGTGAATAACAGCAGCTACTGTGTAAAAGCACACTGCCACTGCTCACTAGCCACGGTCAAACAGGGACTGGAGACCGAAACTCTTCAAGACACGCCTTATTTTCTGTTGATCGTTTGGACAACCCCTACTGTAGAAACACGAAAGCTGCGTTTCGTGTGATCCTTCTCACTCATCAGTTTGTTATCACCAAACTCGCAGTGTTGAATTACCGTGCGACCCACGAGAGGAAGACAGAGGGAGAGCTATGTTGTGACAAAGAGCGCAGGCAGGCGGGGAAATATGAGGAGCTTTGGAGGGAGAGGCCACGTTCGGGCATGCGCAGTGGTAGGTTTTTTTGAGAGTGGTCGAGCAATAGTAGCGTCTTGTGTCCGAACTGGCACAAGGACCACTGAACGTTTTTGTGTACGACTGCCTGTGGCCCCGCGAAGGTTGAATTAAATGGTAAACAAAGAAAAACGGCCTTTTCTATTTTGACATGCAATCGCTCTATCCATTGTCATGTTTGGTAATATGTCGAAGTGAAAGTGAGAGAGCCATACCATGGTCACTGCTTAGCATTTAATTGTTTATTTTTTGTATTGGAAGACGTCTCAGGCGAGCGTCTTGTCATTATTTGTTATAAAATGCAATGTTTGCAGTGATTCCTAAATTGGAAAAATTCGCACGCAAGCAGCTGCATTCTAATTCCTCTTTGCCAGTTCTTCCGAACGGCTGTTAATTTTGTAAACTTTTTTAAACAGGCTTTATTTTCTAGCCTGACAACTTTTGTAATTTCTTGTAGTTCTGTATAAACTTGTATTTTGTTCTGTGCAAATTTGTATTTTCAGCTAGTGTAATTCTAAATATATTTCCAGTTCACGTTTTTCAACCAACTTCATTTTACAAATTACAGTGGCTGGCGACCGTGATTATATTTATTTATATTTTATTTATAGCATTCAGTATAGCAACTGTGACAGAATTTGTGCATAGCCATTTTATATCTAACACAACTGGTGTTGGAATTTGTGGCCCTGGGGCGTTATATTATTTCCCAGAAGGGAATTAATTTCACGGACGTATTTTCTTCGTTCACTATATAGCCGAGGTTCAGGTTCGCTATAATGGTGGTTTCTTATGCTTATTTGTAATGTAAGCGAAACGGTACCAGTGACTTAGGTTCACTATATCCGAGTTTGCTATAACTGAAGTCGACAGTAATACGGTAGAAGAATTAAATTTCCAATTATAGTATCCGCGTATCACCGTTCATCATTGTAGATAAAGTAATGATTCGAATTAACGAAACTTTATTTTGAAAAACACAAATCAATTCGTCATCGCATGCCAGAACCTTAAAGATATCCGGAAACTGCAAGGTTTTTGTTAGACTTCTAACGGCAGTTTGAAGTTGCAATTATTGAACATTTTAGACCAATAATTAAACATTACTAACGTTAAATAAATTTAGTTATACCAAATCCATTGCCGAAATGAAAGCAAACGTCAAATTAGAAGTAATTTTTTAAGTGATTTAATTCATTATTACGTAACATTACTGCAAGATGGAATCTGAAAGGTAAATCTGAAGTACGCGCGGCCTTTCGGAACGGATGTCATTCACAAAGCTTTAGTGACCTGCCCTGGGCAAAAATAGGCAAGACCCGCCCGGAGATTAACTGACTGGCGCATGGGACGCTCGGAAAAGCCCACAAGAAGAATGTCACAGCCAGAAGGACGCTCTAGGGAGACGGGATATTTTGGAATTCTGGGAACTCTTAATATAGTATTCATTCCATAGTTGCCATTTGCTAAGCACAAGCGTCGCCCTTGTGTGAATGTTCATTCTTCACTACAGGAACTTGCAGTCTTCTATTGGTTCTTAGAATTGCCAACAACATTTGTCAAGTTGGCATCAACACTTCTCTGAAATTCAAACTCAAACAATTATTGTAAGTACTAATTTCATACCAAAATATAAAAAACAATTATAAACAATGAAAAACCGCCGTGAAAAAGTAGGGTTAGGTATTATACCTAACACCGATTGCTAAAAATTTTAAAATTGTAATAATGCTTTAATCATGTACTGATTTTGTACCGAGATGTAAATTACTACATTATGGAATATTAAAAGAAGTGCAAAAGTAGAAGATACTTCACTTACACCTAGTAACCCCACTTGTCAAAGGTTAAAAAATCTCTGTAATAGTGCAATAATTACGTATTAATTTCCTACCGAAATAATTTTTTTTCTACTTAATTCTAAACAATTACGAAAGGAGTAATATCACATTGCGGTACAATAGCATCTCCTCATGTCAAAAAACTCCTTATGTCATGAAACAACAAATACGATACAATGCACTAATTTTTCAATAACTTTTACCAAAATAAAATGCTTTGTAAACTGATGCCCGCAATTCTTATTTTCTCGCTACTGTATACGCAGTATAGAGAATGTATATTTTAGGAATGGTTCATGGTTGTTGGACATTTCATTAAAAAATTTCTTCGTCATTAAAATGTTCGCCAACGTTTCGGAACGGCATTGCGTTCGCGAAAAAATTGCAATTCTGGTATTATTTTAAGAGCGACAAAATTCCTTTTTTGGGAACGCTAGAGCAACACAAAAGCGACAAACTCCTATGTTGTTCTTTTTAATTATCTCTGTAATTTCTTTGTTTTCTTGAGTTTGCAATGCTAACTTGATATCATGGTGGCATTGCGTATGCGAAAAATCGTATTTCTGATATTATTTGAATAGCGACAAAATTTCCTTTGGGACAACTCTGGAGCAACAAAAAAGCGACAAATTCTTATGTGGTCGTTTTTTATTTATCTTTGCAATTTGTTGGTTTTCTTGCGTTTGCGATGTAACTGATATCAAATGAAGGGCGACATTTCTTTTGGGTAACAAATCAGCAACAAAAAAAAAAAAACAACGACAAATTTTGAGACTAAAATCAATACTTTTCGAGAACTTTGCGATTCGCACTTTACGGAGGTAGCTGGTTCCAACATTTCTCACTCAACGCCACCGGCGCCGATGACAGACGGATTTTGGCCAGCGCCAACGACCTCGCACAGGAGGGCAAGTTCGTCACCGAGGACGAGGTGCCCCTGGAGGACACGGGCTTTGCAGATTTCTTCAATGGAGCGCCCTTTCATTGAATCGTTTATTTCAGAAACCCGTCAAACGCCAAAATTTAAATGCGATTTAGCGATGGGATATTGTTCCATGACGATAGACACATCGCTTATTCCATATTTACCTGAAAAATATTCATTTATTAACTTCTTCGATATTAAAAAAAATTTGAAATCGGAAAAACTGGGACACTTTTTCTCAATTTTCTCGGCATGACAAATTTGGCGTTTGACGGATTCTGAAATAAACGATTCAATTCTACTTCGGCCAATTGCCTCTGTTTTACTAGAGAAATATTACTGTATGTCAGTCGTGCTTTAAAACTCTCATTTATCTGCACGTGCCTCTTTGATTTCCGTTTTCACTTCATTCTTTTTGTCTTCTCAAGAAACATATGAATAAATATGATGTATTATAATAACGAGTTTACTAATATAGTCTATTCTTTGCATTCATTTGTTAATAGTGAACAAAATATAGTTAACTTCAAACAATAACAGTGTCCTAAAACTGCTATACTGAATTGAATAAACATAGAAAATATACTTTATGTAATAGTGAATTAAAATTTTGTCCTTCCTGATCACAATCTCTTCGTACATTGTTCCAATTTGCGAAACCTAATTCGGAAAAGTACGTTTTCTTTGCTTATAAGCGGCATTGCTTGGTGAAAAATAGTGATATTCAATTTCATCAGGGTTGGGCACTATTAAAATACGTATTTCAAATGTATTTGAAATATGTATTTTAAATACATTTCGTATTTGAAAAACTGAATTTTACAATTTTTTAAACATGTATTTTAGATATGTATTTAAATACTTAAAATATGTGTATTTAAAAAGAAATACTTAAAACAATCTAAATATGGAAGAAGAAGATACCGAGGTTTGTTTCTTTTTGTCTGGTTCTGCTAGAAAATGAATGGACCTCATTGAAACAAAAATAAAAGCTTCTAGCTGTTGAACTTGATTTCTCTTCATTTTTTAATGATAAACCTTTAGGTTTATTATTAGGTTATCATTTTTTAATGAATGAAAATCATTAAAAATGAAGAGAATTCAAGTTCAACAGGTAGAAGGAGCTTTTATTTTCATTAAAAATGCTGGACATTATCCGACGTAAAAAACCTTTATTCTCTGTGACGCGTGGAGGGGAACGTCGCTGTGAGGCTACGAACCCCTGGCCTCTCGTGTTCGCGGACACGAAAGTAAACATTGGCAGTAAATACTCACTAGCTTCTTTAATTTAGTTCATCGTCTTTTGTTTTTTTTAATCAGATATGAAATACCTCACCAAACATTCTGAGAAGTAATTGGTAAAATACGGGTGCGAAATTCATCGCAAACGAAGTGGTGCAGTCGATGGGGAGGCAAATGGGGGTCCACCATGCAAAACCTGAGGTAGGAGATTTTATTTTTGTATTTTGTATATATTGTTATTAGTAAGAAACCCCTAAGTTTTCCACCTCGAAATACTTCGGGAAAACTTTTGGTAACCGAAAAACCAAAAACAGTTTAGGAATTTTTTGTATTTTACGTAATAACATTTTAATGGTTGATCTTAGCGGGAAAACAGTTAGGCAGTATTGAGGCCCTTAAACAAAAAATATGCATTTCTTAGAGAAAATGGCATTTACAGACACTATCAAATTTGCATATAGTACTCCTAATGCCTCAAAATGAATAAGTAACACAAAAGTTTGAGTTTTTCATTGCAGGAAAAAATAAGCTAAAAACGCAAAGTCCGCAGCTTAGTAATACTGTACACAAATTGCTGGAAATGTGCCCATTAACGGCGCGAGAGATATTAAAAAAAATACATTTATGTATTTTTTGGAAAAACAAAATATTTTTGTTTTCTACGTAAATTTTCAGAGATATTGAAAAGAAACTACATTTGTGTATTTTTTGCTGAAAAAATTTTATGAATTAAACAGTGCAATTAGCCATTCGGCAAAAAGTTTGAAGAACAATATGGAGCCGTTTTCGAAAAATGACGTTTGAGTGTTTCTGAAAATAGAAAATTTTGAGCTCGTTTTCACAGAAAAGTTTGAGTTTTTTGAAATTTTAAAGAGCATTAAAATTTTGAGCTCGTTTTCACAGAAAAATTTGAGTTTTTTGAAATTTTAAAGAGCATGTTCTCATAAATCCAATAATGTGAACAAATTGCAGCTAATGTAAATATTAACGAGGTGAGAGGGTAGTCAAAAAAAGTGTAATTTTGTAAAAAAAACACAAAAGAATAGAGCAAAATGGCGTTTATGACATCTTATACAGTACATTTAACACTATTCCTATCAAAAGTTTAAATAACTAATTTGGATCCGTTTTTGAGAAAATCATGTTTTCAATATATTTTGAAATTGCACACATTGCTTGTAATATTCAGCGAAAACTAGTAAAATTTTCAAAAAAGCACATAACCTTAATGAAAGAAATAATTAAGAAAAAATGTTACCTAAAACCGCCTATATTTCACGTCAAATTACGGGAAAATAAACTCAAATTGTTTAAAAATTGTATATGATCATATTTTAAAATATATCTCCCATAAGGGAGTAGCGCGCACAACACTACTCGCTGAGCTGCATAGTAACGCTATCTGGTGAGCACACCCTTCTTCAGACCCTAAAGTAGGGAACCCATTTGGAACGGCCCGCCCGGCACGGAGCAGTCCCGCTCGGCACAGACCAGCCCCGGCCGGGCGCACTGCCTGCCCACCGACGAGCCCCCCAGCCCGGAATGCTTCCCCGAGAATAAAATCCGGTGGCGGCGGCCGGCCGGGGCGGCGTGGCGAGTGGCCTTGGGAGAGGTTGACGAGCCCTTCCAGGAACTGAGGGCTGCATGGGTCTTGCAAGCTATTGTTATCGGGTGTCTCACCATCTTCCTTCCTCATTATTCCCAATGCAGTCACAAATTCTTTGAGATGGTAGATTTTAGCAATTGATAAAAATGCGAAATGTAACTAAATACTGAAAAACTAGTAATTGTATGTTTGGCGATCAGTGGAATACATTTCTGAAGGTTTTCAATCTGCGATGAATGCAAAATTATTCGCAAAACCCGAAATGGACGTAAATCTGCGACACTAAATTGCTTTTCATTATTTTCTTCGTGATCTCTCTCTAACTAGGGATAAGACTTCGACAACACATCGATGTTTGAAAACATTTAATTTTGACAATTTTGACATAACATATAATTATGGCCAACAGTATAGAAGCTGAACGATTTTTTAGTAATACAGTTTGTTACTGATAAAGAAATAGGTTATATCGAGCCAACAATGAAATAGGCTCTCAGTTATTTTTCATTGTTTGTGTTACATATTAATAGCTATTTACATAAATTGATTTCATTTAACAAAATACACAACCTTTTTAAATTAATGTGTTGTTTTAATATGTATTTTCAAATTGCCAGACATTGAAGCGTATAAAGATAGGAATTATTCTTTAAATTTAAAATTTCGTCCTTAAATATTTGTTCACTAATAGTGAAATGTTAAATTATTTTCGCTTATTTCCTAATTTTAATAGAAAAATCTAAAAAATACCAGAATATTTTTTATTTCGAAGAGATCTCCCGTATTAATAATTTTCTCAAAAACTGCTACAAAATGCTAAATCTTAATTTTTATAATGCAATAAAATTCTATAGTCTTCTTTTCTAAATGAGATGTTTTTAAATTTAAATCAAAAACTGCTACAAAATGCTAAATCTTTATTTTATATATTTTTAATACGAGTACACAGGCATACAATATATGTATGTGTATATATATGTATGTATATATATGTATATGTGTATATATATATATGTATATATTTCAGAGAGCAGAAATCAATAGATCAAATAGATTTTATACTGGTTTTGGAAAAGATCCTGACGATTTCGGACTAATATTTTTTATAGCATTTGTGTCCGCTGAGTACATTGTCCTCCTTGCTCCCGCCCTTCTTCCTCAGCAGCTAATATCATCAATTCCTCCATCGAAGTATTAAACTCTTCATCGCTACTGGAACAAGTGGCGTCCCATGCAGTTCCGATCCGTGCCGGGCCGTCCGTAATGGGTGACTGGCAGGCCGAGCCGCGCGGCACCGCGCCTCGCCGGGCTGTGCCGAGCCGAGCCGGGAGCTTCTAGTGGGTTTCGTCCTTAAGACGCATCCTTGAAGGCTATCTGGCCGCTGCCTTCGTCCGCGGTAAGCCTGTGCAGTGAATGCATGACGTCACGCCTCCTCGTTTTACACAGGCCTTATGGCGGAATGAAGTGGGAGCCTAACGCTTTTTCTCTTCCCTGTCAACAGCTTCAAATGCCTTACGGACGACCGTTATCGAACTGACAAACTAAATTTAAAATGATTGTTACATAACTCAGAAAGCAATTATTAATAAATAAATACATTTATAAATATGTTCCTAAATTTCTTTTGGTGTGGGCAATTTCTTCAGGAGAGGCTCCGCCTAACAGCCTTTAATGACGAGCCGCGCCTGCTTTGCTTCAAATGTTTTTCGTTCTCCTAAAAATGCGTTTTAATACTCGATAAAAAAAACAGAAGTTTCTCAAACTGAAAAAAAATGAAGAAGACATTTTGATTGTTCTCCGTAGTTATGGTAGAACGGCATTGACATCTTTCTAGTGTTAAACAGTTCAGAACCTTAAACACAGATTTTCAACTGAAAATTCGAGATTGTATTGTTGAAATGATTCCAATACGTTTCCTTCCTGTACAAATTGTGGAAAAAACGAATTGCTATTACTAAAGAAGATTTTGCTCGCCTCTCAGTGGGGGACGTGCTGTTTGCCACGTACACCACGCTGGGGACCCAGGTAGAGGGAATTGTTCCGCGTGAATAGAGCTGGGAGAAAAGGGACCTTCTCCATGAGCTCTTAAAAGCTCATTTACAATATTTGTATTGGAAACACTACTACACTTGGGTATTCGTTTGAGAAAATTTCTGGTTTCTAAAACAATTTTCGTGATATTTGCTTTAAATGAAAGAGAGTGAAATCCCTGATATGTTATGTTCTTTAGCTCGACAGGCGGCTAGGGGCTTTGGCTTCCCATCGCTCATCCAGCCTCTCGGCCATGGCATAAGAGGTTCACGAAGACATCCTTCACCGTATATACTGGTCTTCATAACCTTTGGGATGGGCTTTCTCATCGTCACATAGCAATAAATGCTGGGGCATTTGTAAGGAAAGCACTTTGCCTCGGTCGAGAATCGCATCCGGGGTGGCGCGTTGGAAAGCAGATGTGGTATAGGTCACTATTTTCACCGATTTTCTAACATACACCCTGTTAATAAAATCGTAAAATTAATCAAATGAACACTTATCCGCCGTCATTTGTTCTGCGAGTTGCAATCGATCGTAGTTATGTCACGTGGTGCAGGCAAGTGAATAGGTGTGAGATTATAGTTATGTTTACAAAGGCCATGACTGCGCGAAAATTTACGTTACATCAGAAAATGTATTCACGATGAGATCTCTACTTTTTAAATATGAGATAAGTGAGTCCATTTGAAGGTTTGCTAGAGAATTTAAGGACTCGGCAGAAAAAGGGGCTATCGCACACTGACATAGTTCTGAGATAATGAGAATTTTACCTGTCCGTCCCATATATAACTCAATGCATTTTTAAATTTTTAAACACTTTACACTTGCATGCAAGTTCATATTGGATTTAAATAATATATTACACTAAAAGAGTAATATTTGTAGTTTTGTATAATGCTAATAACTCAATTTCACAAAAAATGTGGGATACCCCTTTTTTCTACTGAGTCCTTGAATTTTCGCCTTCAATATGAACAATCACGCTGAGTGATCCGCTTC
Source organism: Teleogryllus oceanicus (assembly GCA_964035755.1). Taxonomy (NCBI): domain Eukaryota; kingdom Metazoa; phylum Arthropoda; class Insecta; order Orthoptera; family Gryllidae; genus Teleogryllus; species Teleogryllus oceanicus. The sequence continues at coordinate 20,965,348 of CAXIVR010000013.1, forward strand.
ATTTGTGCCTTCATTTGTGTATTTTAAAGAAAACAATGCACATGCCATCCTTGTAGAAAAATAATTATGGCGTCGTGGAGTGACAATTGCGTCTGTGTACTTGTTTAATCAACGTCGTCTACAGAGATGTATTTAGGTGACGTTGGTTTAATTCTCTGTCGAACCCCGAAGATCGCAGTGCTTAAACACGGATCCGTAGACAAATTGTTAGTGTCCCATGAGGAGACTGAGACGCCTCGAACGACATCGCGTATGTCTCGATTGGTGCACGGGGAGGGGTCTAACCGTCAGTTACGGATCCGCACGTACTACATACATACACACACGCACACTCTCAGTTACTCAATTACTGTATAGGATTACGTTTGGAACAAAAGCAGAAGGGGATCGAGGAACAAGATAATATATATATATATATATATATATATATATATATATATACACACTACAAAAATATATTACATATATATTACAAAAATGTCACTTCTGAGGATTTCTTCTCGGTTAGTCATATTTTGGTGCGTTTCCACAAGTCAGTCTCAGAAATAAATAGACAAACGCAAATCTGGGTGTTCTGTTGATCGATGATTAACGTGAACGTAAAAGTAAACGTAAGACGAGAAGGAAAACATATTATTGTTTATTACTTTTTCGTATACATACGTATATACGGAGTATGTAGTATAGAGAAAGTTATGTAATGCTGCGCGAAAAACGGAGGATTTTCGGCAGAAAAAAAATCATTGCCGAACCCTGATATCGAAAAATGGATAAATACAGTTGCTAAATTAAGAAAAAAATCCTCTAACACATGGTATAGCCAGAATCCCTGTTTTGTGGATCCGATACCGAAAAGTCAATTGACGCCAAAACATCCGTCTGTCTGTCCGTTTGTGAAAACTTCTAGCGCCTAAACCATACGTAGGATCTTTTCCAAATTGAAGAAACCTCTGTCCATCTGGCTGTAGTTAAAACTTTGAAATTTTGAAAAACATTCTTTAAAAGGGTATAGTCGAGTAAGATGGTGAAAGTGCCCCCAAACCAAATCGATATTCGCGATGATCATATGAATGAGAATACAAAATCACGTAGATTCACAAAAAATCAGCCTCTTAGGGCAATCCGTTGCAGAGATACGAGAAATGTGTTTTGCATGTTTTATTTTTCTCAGCAGTATCAGACTGAAAAAAAATTGTAGAGACGGAGAAACAGTTCAATCTGAAGGTATTTCAATGTATTTACAACAAGGTAGGTCAACGAAAAACGCCAAATTCATAATGAAAGTAAATAAATAAATTTTTGAAATTCATTTTCGACGTGATAACGTTGAAGTACTGTCTCAATTTTTTCTCTTAAAACGGCTCTTATAACATTTTATAACATATATTTTTTCAGATTTTTAAACAATGTGGACGATAGTGAAAAAAAATAAAAACCCTTTTTTCGGTTTTTATATATATATATATATATATATATATATATATATATATATATATATATATATGACATAAGTCCGTTTTTCACTGTTGACTCAGAATTTTCGAAAATTGAAAAGGTTTGATATTTTTCGGCGTCTTTCAACAACTACAAAATTGAAAATAGGGGATTTTTCCTTCAAGTAAAATTTGTTCTCCATATATAGTTCTTTCATTGTCATGCACATTTTTCAAACTTTTTGTAGTTTTCGCAGATTATTGTGTGCAATATTTGCAATTTTGAAACATAACAATAACAAGATTGTCTCAAAAACGGCTCCAAATTTTTTATTTAAATTTTTATTAGGGATAATTCTAAATGTACTCTATGAAATGACATAAACGTCATTTTTTGGACCCTTTTGTTCCTTTCGAAAAGTACAAAAATCTATTTTTTTTAACTTGTCTAGTCCGTCGTCGTCATTACTTGCAATTTGTTGACACTTTTATTTATGAGTTCATGTGCTTTAAATAAATGTCAGATAAAGTTTCTCGAAAACTCAACAGTTTTTTGTTACAATGCGCTCAAAATTCCACATTTTCAGAAACACCCAAATGTAATTTTCTTAAAAATTACTCTAAACTTTTTCTTCAAACTTTTCCAACGTTTTTTGCGTTAATTGCACTGTTTAATATGACATACAATTAATTTTAGGGTGTCCTTTTATTTTTTTAAATTACACAAAGGTAATTTTTTTTAATATCTCTCACGCCGTTAAGATACACATTTCCTGCGTAAACACTATTGCATTTGCGAGTGGAAGTGCTTTAAACGACTTCTAATGGATTTTTTCGAACACTCAAATCTTTTCTGTGAAAAGAGGATCAAATTTCGCAATTACAGTTACGCTTAAACGCAGTTTTCTTAAAAACAGCTCCAATTTTTTCAATTAAAATTCCTATTTAGGAAGAGGTTTCACACTTCTTTGATATTCTTAAATTAATATTTTGGTTCTATTCTTAGGAAACTGAAAAAATAAAAAAAAAATTAAAAAAATAGTTTGGGCGGCAATAGATGGCTGCTGGCAAGAGTAAGTGGCAAGTCTGAATAGCTAGCTCATACCAAAGCAAATAGAAAACTAACACGAGAAAGACTCTGCCATTCTGCAGCACCACTAGTTGTAAATGTACTAGTGGTGCCACAAAATGGCACAAACTTTCTCGTAAAATTTAGATTCCTATTCTTTTGGTCTCATCTAGTCTTTTTGGTTTTGCGTTGCCTTCTCCAAGCTTCTATCGTTTTTTCTGAATTTAGTACATGGATTTATCCACTTTTTCGTTATCACGGCCCAGCAACAACAGTTTCTCTGACGAAAATTTGCCGTTTTTCCGCGCAGCATGACAACTTTCTCTCTGCTTCTTAGTGAGAATGTACAAACGTTTGAAATAAATAATATAAAGAATGGAGCGTCTCATAATAAATGTTACAAGCTTCTAGAGCAAGTAGAGAGTTGTGGATGATTATTTTCGTCCGTGAACATGTTGGAAGACTCAAAACTAGTATGTTACATGTGCAATATTTGTTCCTGACTGATAGTAGTGATGCGACCTCCACAACAAAACATCAGTGTTGCCAAACATCTCTCTCTCTCTCTCTCTCTCTCTCTCTCTCTCTCTCTCTCTCTCTCTCTCTCTCTCATTGACTCACTCTCACTGACCCACTTACTCACTGAGTCACAGGCTTATTTATTCACTTAGTGGCTGTCCATAAATTACATGAGCCGACTTTGGTGAATTTTCGACTCCCCCTCTCCCCTTGGTGAGATGTGAGATTTGGCTCGACCTCCTCCTCCCTTCTAATATCACATGATATTTTGTAGAATGCGTATTTTTAATGTAAATACGTTAATTTGTGATTGATTACATTGAGATTTATTTTAAAAAATAATTTGCTTCATTATATTTATTTAAGACTAGATATGACTAGCATTAAAAAATAGTGATTGAATTACAATGAATATTATTTGTAGTATCCAATCAAAAGGCAAGAATTCATAAAACAATTTTTATTCAAGACCAGGAACAATTGCCGAAGTTCCGTATCACCAGATGAATGTACCAAAAAGCGAAGCCGTGTTATCGTTGTCCAGAAGAAGGCCCAAAATCAGCCGAGTCGTCAAATATCCACAAGAGAGTACCACTTTCGTTGCACAGGTAATCGTCGTAGCTGATCTCCACTCTTCACTCTCCAAGTCGCTCGCCAGGATCCAGTCACTAACACCGTCGCTCGCTATCTGCCCTGGCCGAGTGTGTATATTTGTGCAGTTTTGTGAACGCACGTAAGGTGCAATGTACGTTCACGCCACCGCGGTGCAGCCATTCCTACCCTTACGAGCATCTATGGCCAATCCTGCAACATGAAAAAAAAAACAAAGAAAAAAAAACAGATCAGTTAGATTTTAGCCAACTGGCGCGCGCATTGCGTGTGCTGAAATTCAAAGCTTATATTTCAAGTCTCATTTCGCTGTTTCAGATTTCTCTTACTCCAGGAATTGTTTCGGTCGCTTGTACTTCGCCCGTTGGTCGGGTTCGTATGAAGCGACCTCGGAAATGAGAGTGTTTTCCGAGTCAGCGGCTTTTCGAAAAAATTTGGAAATAATGTTTTTGAAGTGCTCTTTAAGCAGTGGCATTGAAACATCGCGATGCAAATTTTTCAGAACAAAAATTGCATTGCAACAAATTTTGCAAAACAAGAATTGCTTTATGCAATTTCATACAGTAGCATATTAAATATTTGTTAAAAATTTAACCTTTCTCTAATTTATAAAATTTTATATAGTCATTTATAAAATAATGTTTACAATTAAAGTATTTATATTGGTATGTTCGTTGAATACTAAGTTCACCCATGGTGTTGCCATATGTTAACAAACCAAAACACATAAAAAAATTATAAAATTTACCTAATTAATCTGCCTAAATTACAGCATAGTAAATCCTTATTAAAATCCTATCCCCTAGATATTTTTTCAAGCTCCATAAAAAAAAGTCATGCATTAGAGGGTTAAACTTTTCTATTGAATTTAATCGTTTAATGTCATCTGGCAAAGTGTTGTAAAATAATGTACATGTATTGTATGTGAATTTTTTGTAATGAGCTGTTGATACTGTCACCTGATGAATATGATTTCCACGTCGAGTGTTATAGTAATAGACATCGGCATTTTCTGAAAATATATTCCCGCCCTTAAGCAAGTCCTTTTTGACAAAAGCCACTGATTCGTAAATAAACAGACAAGGTAATGGTAAAATTCCTAGATTAATGAAGAGAGACTTACAAGAATCACGTGGGTGGGATTTAGTTATTATTCGTACAATTCGTTTTTGTAATCTAAAAGTCTAGGAGCTATAAGACGTATTTCCCCAGAATATTATGCCATATCTCAGGCGGGAATGAACATTCGCGAAATATACACAACGAGCAGTATGAAGGCTGACTGAGTTTGAAAGAATTCTGAACGCTTGCAACGCAACAAATTATAAACGTTTGCAATTTTCGAAAAATCAGCGATTCCAACAAGGATGATAGTTACACTTTTCTTTTAAGTGTCCGTTACACAATCAAATAACAAAATTTTAATAAAAAAATTGGAGCCATTTTTTTTTTAAATGTTAAAAAGCAAGGCTTCATGTAAAGTTCTCTCAAAAATCAAAATATCCGTTTCAAACTCGCAGGACTCCAAGCTCCCTCAAATCGATCAAAGCTTACCAATTTTGGAGAAAATAGTCTGAACAGTTTAGGCGCTAGCGTTGGCCACAGACGGATAGACGGACGGACGGGTGGACAGACAGACGGATGTTTTGCCTTCAATCGATTTTTCGGTACCAAGGACCCACAAAACATGGATTCTGATTCTGACCACACAATATGTTAGAGGAAGAAAGGGTACCTCCGTATAAGATGGTATGTTCCCCTAAATCAAATGACATATATAACTCTAACAGAAAAATAATATTTTTGAAAGGTTTCTCAACCCCCTTCCCAAAACTCACTACCCTCTACAGCCAAAAACGTGCTTTTTTAATTTTGTTTTCGTCGACTTAACACTATTGTATGTAACATACAATGTAGGCTTTCACAGCCGGTTTCTTCTATTTGACATTTCCGGGTTTGTAGGCCGTGGTCTAACGGAGAATTGTGCATACGTTTCGCCAGCAACTGTTTCGCCTGTCCTCAGTGGCGTTGCTGGCGGGGGCGAAGTGTTCTACCTGGCAGCACCGCGTCGACTGACGCTCCTTGCCCGCCACAGTTGCGGGCGAAACGTATGGACAATTCTCCGTTAGACCACGGCCTACAAACCCGGAAATGTCAAGTAACTATTGTACGTGTTTGAAAAAATATGAAAAATAAGAAAATAATTTATATTACCTGACAAATATTTTTTGGTATTTTCTTTTCGCTAAATTCAAACGCAAAAGAATATTTTGGAAAAAAAAAAAAAAAATACTCTAGTTTAAAAAAGAATATCAAAAGGTCCTCTCAAAACAAATTGTGAATTTTTTCAGATTTTTTCGATTGCTGGGCAGTAGTTAAAAAAATAAAAAAAAAACATTTTTACCATTTTCCCGCCTTTAAATCACCTTGACTTTAAATATACTTTCAAAATGACTACGACAGTTATATAATGTTTTAATCCTTTCTAATCCGTTGTATGCGGATATCATACGCTAAGGAAAGACTTTGGTAGTTTAGAAAGATTTTGGTAGTTTATGAGAAAACCATTCGATCAAGTTCTACTAATTCCTATTCCTAGCCACACCGTAAGCCATGCGCCTAGGCCCACCTAGGTCATACTTTAGACTTCGACCCAACTATGTTTCCAAGATATCTCCGGGATTAGTCGTGTCACGATTCAGGATAAAAAATTTACTCCTGTCCATAATTTCCTTTGTTTCTCTCGATTACATTGCGTTTTACTGTAAAGTACCATTGGAAGGGACGTTCATAAATAGGCGTGCAGGCAACAAAAAATATATTACACAATAAAACGCTTCAGGCAGAGTTGCGATCAGTGCAAATGTGTACTTCGGACCGAATTTCTATACAATACTTCAATGTTTAAATCTTTATTCTTCTAGTGTACTAGGCTCGTTGGTCCCCTTGTAAACTGATTTTCAATGAAAACTCGAGGTGTCACAAATGGCACATACTTTCTCGTAGTATAGTTTTCTAATTTCCTTAGTGTGGTCTGGCTTTAAGGTTCTGCTCCATTCACTGGCCAGCTGCCATCTATCGTCGCCCAAAGTATATTTTTTAAAAATATTTCTCAACTTTTTGCTTTACTAGTAGTGCAACCGAAATATTACTTCAAGAATATTAAAGAAGAGTAAAAATTCGTCCTAATAGAAATTTTTATTGAACATTTTGAAGCGGTTTTTAAGAAAATGGCTATTAAGCATTACTGTAAATGAGAAATTTGAAGCTCTTTACAGCTCATTACAAAAAATTCACATACAATACATGTACATTATTTTACAACACTTTGCCAGATGACATTAAACGATTAAATTCAATAGAAAAGTTTAAATCCCAAGTGAAATCGTTTCTGCTGCATAACTGTTTCTATACAATTAGAGACTATACTGAGCATCACAAGAAAAGTAACATTAATTTTAACAATGATACATAATGCATTATTTACCATTTGGACTGTATAAATGAGTATAAACAACCTGTAACAACTATTGTACTACAGCTTCCGGGTCAATGACCCCCATCTCGATCAGGTTTTTCGTCCGGTTTCTCTGATCCATTGAGCAAATGCTGTGATGGCCCCTTGTTTTGCTTCTGGACATAAATGTAACTTCATTTTCTGTGCACGTCTTCTAGAATTCAGTGGGAAATACAATTATTCAAATTATCGTTTCCATGTTGTCGCGGCAGGAAGTAATAAGAGCCAAAATTTATTGCTTTTTATCTTTGAATATAGATTTTATTACATGGGAGTTTTTTTTCTCCCTTTCAAAATTCAAAATTTATTGCTATTTATCCTTGAAAATAGATTTTATTACATGGTTAAAATTCAAAATTTATTGCTTTTTATTTGAAAATAGATTTTATACATGGAGTTTTTTTTTCTCCCTTTCAAAATTCAAAATTTAAGTAGTATATGACTTAGTGTAGGGATCACAGAATTTTGAAAATGTGCACACAATTCACTTTTCCCCATAGCACGTCATACGCAGTTAAAAAATAATTTGTATTCCAAAATAAACATTAAATATAAAAGCTTTATTTTCTTCTGACAGTATTTTTTTTCCCTACTACCTCGAAATATCATTATTTTTTTTTAACTGTTTTTTGACGTAAAATAAAGCAAATAAAAACTTTCCCACTCGCAGTCGGTAGGACTCGAACCTACGCTCCCAGAGGGAATCTGATTTCTAGTCAGACGCCTTAACCACTCGGCCACGACTGCTTGGTAGTAATATGGCTGTATTTATATATATTTTGAACGAAAACTACATTTGGACTTAATTGTGTTATTGACATTCGTGATATTATGTGCATTGTATTTAAATTTTTTTAATTTTCTATGCCTTTGAATTTACTAAAATCACGTCGTGGTAGGAAATTTAAAGATGTAAAGGGCGGATAGTCAACGGAATGATCAGGAATAACCTAAACGCTGTAAGATTATAGAATTTATGTAAAGAAAAGTTACATTTAGGACATATTACTTTTGCAACTCCACACAAGGTTAATTTTAAAAATAACAAGGTAACGATTTCTGGACGATTAGGTAGGTGGGAGGCATATATAATAGTAAAAGAACGCCCCGGTACGCTCGTTAACCTCGGATAAGATCGGAAGATTTCGTTCCATTTACTCAGCTTTTGGTGACAAGCGGAAGTTTTGTAGCGTTGAACTATAAAAATATGTAGTGATTGGTGATTGAACATACTACAGAAACTTAACATCCTGAAAGGTCATGAGCAGATGATATTCTTAGTGAAAACAACACTGACACTGACAAAGTGTTTTCATTGGTCGTATGTAGCAAATATTTGATTGAAGAAATTTGTCGTAATATCGTAGAAATGGATTCAGATCTGGCTTTGGCTCTGAAACTACAAGAAGAATTTGATGAAGAGTTTTCTCGCTCACAAAAGGTGATTCTGGAATATGTTAGTGCAAACTTTGGTTGCCGTATTGTCTATGCTTGAAACTGTCAATGTACCTCATTGTAGCCTAGTTCTTTCAAATTCAAAATAGTGGAATAAATCAGCACCCTCTTCACTAGGGAGGGACTGGAGAGGGTGCTGAATAAATGCGATGAAAAGTAAGACTTTGAGCTGATTTCAAACCCTTATCAGAAGGTTCTCTTTTTCAGATCAATTGTAGAAAAACTTTGTGTAAGATGTATGTCTTTAATTTTTTTATGTATGTGTCAGTGTTGTCATTGTCTTTGGTACTTGTAATACAGTGCAATTACAATTCAGATTAACTTACAAAATTTAATCTCAAAGTAATTCTTATTATATAGTATTCTTAAAATAAATTTATTTTGATTTTTGTTTGTAGGTGATTCTGACACTTTTTCTTTTCTAATATCAATGTAGATTATCAAACCTGTTACTCAAGTTTGTTACTTGTCACATTAATTTTTGTTAATAATGTTTGTTTCAAAAGGCATTTTCATAACTCAAATGGTATTTCATATTTTTTGTGCATTATCATTGCCTTAATCATATTAATTTTCCAACAATCTTATTACAAAGATAGTAATATCCTATTTTGTACCGAAGCTGTAATGTTTGATAATTTTGCAGAAGAAATCTTTCTTGGATCTTAATGATGAACCAACCACAAAAGTGTCTCTGATAGATCCATCATTAGAATACACTGATCCAACACCTGATATACATAAAATGTTTGTGAACTTTGATAAAAGATTCTTCTGGAACAAGTTGGGTTCCGTTGAAGTGAAGTGGAGCCCACGAATGACCACGTATGTTAAAAAACTTTATCCTGTTTTATTTTTTCAGTTTAATACTACATTATTAAAAAAAATATTAACAAGTTGTGCATAAATGAACAGTCCAAAATTCGGACACTCACTTGGCATTAATTAATTAATTATTATCCTTATTTTGTTACCCTCTAGCAATTCCCCAAAAAGTTTAATTTCCAAGTTAATTAAGTTTGAATATGTAACGCAACAAAATGTGTAAAACCAAAATCATATAACATTATTGCCTCAATTATGTTGGTGTTAGTATTCTTCTTACTATGTTTTTGTCTGTTTTATTCATTTAAAATGAAATCTTACCAATAAAATTAACACATTTTACTTATCTCTTTTATTTATTAATTTTTTTATCATACTGTCATGTACTGCAGGAATTACATGCTTAGGGTGAGAGGAGATGCAAATGCGGAGATGGCTCCTTGTTTTGCTTTTGGATATAACTGTAGCTTCACTATTTGTGTACGTTTTCTTGATATCTTTCAGGAAGTAGATATTCAAATAATTGTTTTCCATTTTATCATGGCAGTAAGTCGATTCCTTCAATGCTAGGGTTAATAGACTAAATCTTTAGCTAATTTGCCTTGGCAAATATTGTTTATTATACAGGAACGAATATTTCATATCAATTCTTGCCAAAAAATATGCTTGTTGCTGCATGTATTCATAATTCAACTTAAAATATAATGAGTTAGAACAGACCTCCCAGAGATCAAGAAGCCAAGGAATTACTTATTGCACTTCTTCTCTTAGTACGTCACTCGGTTTTTAAATGTTTTTGATGTTAAATAAATAAAGAGATAAACACTCCTGTGTATTGGTCTTATGTTGTCCTTTGTTTCCCCACTTCCAAAGTCCTCTGTACAGGGTAAATGGTACTAAGAAATCATATTGACGATTTTGGAAGTGGGGAGAAGATAGAAGGGCAAGCTATGTTTCACCTGCATATTTAGTTGTTATGTTGTATTCTTTAGAGTATTATAGTTATTTGTATGTATACAGATTTCCCACATTGACAGTTCGATCATCACAAAGTCAGTTATTTATTTAAAATAAGTAATATTTCATTAATACAGTGTTAACATGTATTATTGTGCATAACACTAAATGTTGTTCTTGTAGATGCTTGCTTAAAGTTACTATTCTCTTTATAATTTTATTATAATTGTTTAAACTTAATGTTTTTATCTTTTTCTCTTTCAATTGTCTTAAACTACCATCTTGATGGGTGTTGGATCAATCACTTCGTGATGATCCGAGATAATCTTTTGTTTTGCTCTACCAGTTGTAGATGTAGTTGGCCTCTCCTATCTTTGTAAAGACATGTAATATAAGGAAGTTGCGAATCGGCCAGAAGAACAGGCCTTATGATCTCAGCCTTACCATTAATAAAGTTGTTGGAAACTTTCTTGTTGTTGTTGTTGTTGTTGTTGTTGTTGTTGTTGTTGTTCTTCTTATTATTTTTTTTAGAAGGGGGGAAATCCTTTACGGAGACCGGTGAAGCCGATACTGTTGGAATCCCGTTCTGGTTTACCGACTAAAACACTAAATCTTCATCTCCTAAGTCTTGATATCTCCCACGCGGAACCGTCGCTAGACATTACTTCGCATGGAAGATTGACTGGGAGCTAATGCTTTAACTCCTTCGCTCCTTTTCCTTCATGATCTTAATTATAAAGCGCTCTATTATATTCCACTTCTCCTTCGAGCTCAGCATTATATCCATCATGACCCAGAAATGGGGTCATCTCTTTTTGAAGCTAAGCATAACAAGTCTCCCTTTCCGTCTCCCATGCCCTGCACTGAAACAGTGCATGCTCTGCATCGTCAGTATCTTCAAGGCATAAGTTGCATGTTGGACTTTCTTTAATCTTGTAATCACAGAGATACTCCTTAAATCCACCAAGTCCCGCCTGGTTAGGTAATAATTCACATCCTTAAACTTTCGATCGACCCATCTCTCAATGTTGTTCACAATCCGATGTATCCATCTACCTGTAGCGTCCACATTCCACCTTCTTTGCCACTTTTCAAAAAGTAGCTTCTTAGCCTCACTCTTGATGATCTCTATTTCCTTGGGGGGAGAGATACCGATTTAGTTGTCTAGCTTCCTGTAAGGCAGAATACGTCCTTTTCCTTTCCGACACAGTACGGTAGGCAGCCACTACCCTCAGGGCCATTCGTCTTACGTCAAACTTAAGTCTGCAGTCTATCTCAACTCCTAGATATGTTATTTGGTTCTTCCAGATTATTTTCTCTTCTCCCAGTCGAATATCTGGAAAGCGAAAAGCCCTCCGATCGGTGACTAACACCGCTTCAGTTTTCCCTACTGCTATCTGAAGGAGTCGTCTATCTAGCCACCTTTTGACTCTGTAGAGTGCTTCGTTTACTCTTGGTTCAAGCACTTCGAAATCATAGCTATGACTTATTATAAGTGTGTCATCCGCGTATCCTATAATCTGCGTGTTTCTTGGGAGATTAATATTCAATATGCCATCGTACAGGACATTCCATAGAAAGGGGCCAAGTCTGGACCCTTGTGGAACTCCGCACATCATATTTGCCTCAATCTTGATTTTATCCATGTAAATTTTGTTCCTTTCATGGAGGTAGTCCTCGATAATCCTTACTAAGTATTCAGGGATCTCCTTATCAGTCAATACTTCAATGACGTCCTTCCACCTAGCTGAGTTGAAGGCATTCCCGATATCAATTGCTACAAGTGCACAGAATCCCTTTTTCCTCCCAGTTCCGTTTCTAGCTGCATCTGCAATGCGAACTACTTCTATAATCGCATCCGTCGTCGAACAGCCTTTCTGAAATCCGTATTGTCTATTAGAAAAACTTATATGTTCCTCCAGTCTTGAGAGTATTAGTCCCTCCAGTATCTTGCCCATAGTGTCAAGAAGGCACATACAACGATATCTGTTCCAACGCTTTCTTGCCCTTCCGGAGTAGTATTAACTTTTGTTTTTTCCAGTTCCTGAAAAATTTCCCCTCCTTAAGACATCTATTACAGGCTTCCAAAAGACATTCTGGATACACTTGTACCACTAATTTTAATATTTCGGTGGGTATCCCATTCAAACCTGGTGCCTTCCCTGTTTTCATATTCTTCACTGCTTTCCGTAATTCGTCTGTCGTAAAGTAGTCAGCATCATTAAACTCTTAATCATTCGGTCTTTGTCTCTCCCAGGAATCTCTTGTCAGAAAGAGCTCTCTTATAGCTCCTCTCATCCACTGTGGGTCATTCAGGTAAGGTATTCTGGGATCCATCCGAAGCTTGTTAGTCACTATCTTATACGCCATACCCCAGAGTTCATTATCAATCTGGCTTATAAGTTCCTTCCAACTTCCGTTTTTGCTCCTTTTAATTTCTTTTTTAAGTTGCTTACGCTGTGTTTTATATTGCTCTCTAAGGTATGGGTCGTTCCTGGCTCTTGATGCCTTTCTTCTAGCCTTAATGCAGCTCCTACGTACTTCTGCTATTTCCGAGGTCCACCAGTACATTTGTTGTTTATTCCTGGGGGCTTCTGGGCATAGACATATTGCACACTGCTGTCACTATTTCTTCCGTTGTCTTTACCACATCTTTGAGTGTTTCCCCTTTGTTTGTCCAGCCCATGCTTGCCAATAACCTGGACTCTTGAAGAAAACGTTTCGCCTTATTAATTAAGTTTTTTTTAAGTTTTAAGATTAAGTTTTTTGGGATTCCAAGAAGGCCTACTTTTGTATCTCACCTTACCACTTTGTGGCCCTTCTAATGTTACGGCATACCCTATGTATTGATGGTCACTCAGGGTTTCCTCATCCAACATCGTCCAGTCCGTGATGACCTTAGCAAGTCTGGATTATTATTATTATTATTATTATTATTATTATTATTATTATTATTGTTGTTGTTGTTGTTGTTGTTGTTGTTGTCGTTGTTGTCGTTGTCGTTGTTGTCGTTGTTGTCGTTGTTGTTGTTATTGTCATTGTCATCATCATCATCATCATCATCATCATCCTACGTTTTCTCAGCTATTTTTTTTCTGGTAGAAATGCTCACCTTCCCCGGAGGTGTTTTGGGGGACAGGTTCTGTCACAGAAGAAGAACTTCATCTTATATCTGGACTTAAGATAAACATTTTCTTACGATATGGGTAGTTTGCAACAAAACTGCACGCTGTCCCATGTTCAGAACGTTTTTGGGTAGTTTTAAGTTCTGTTAAGTTTTTAAGGAAGTTTTTACTGACCAGGCCTTCCACCGATATCACAAGTGGGTATGTTTTGGTAGAATTTAATTTCCAAATATATTTTAGTTCATAAGGTAAGTTTTCATAATTCGAAATTTGTTCTATTTCTTTCTATTTGATATTGTGGGATAATGGTACTGCGATGTCTATTATTACTCCTTCTTTCTTCTTTTTATCTATAAGGAGAATATCTGGCCTATTGTAATCAACGGTACGATCAGTTAAAACTGGTCTGTCCCAGTACAAAAGGGTGGAACTTGTTTCCAGCATTGGAGGAGGGGTGTACTTATAGAATGGCAGTGTTGATTCATCCAATAATTTATGCTCTATTGCAATTGCCCTGTGCACAATTTTCGCTACTTGATTATGCCTTCCTAAGTAAGCACTGTCTGAGAGGGAAGAGCATGCAGTTGTGATGTGTTCTATAGTTTCTCCTACAGCTCCACACTTCCTACATTTATCCACATCTTCTTTTAAACCACATCTTCTTTTAAACAATACTTTTGATAGTTTCTGGTCTTGATAACTCTGTCTTGAATTGATATAATAATAATAATATTAATAATAATAATAATAATAATAATAATAATAATAACAATAACAATAATAGTAACAATAACAATAATAACAATAATAATAATAATAATTATTATTATTATTAATTTTTTTTCCTTTCTTTCTTCTTCTTCTTCTTCTTCTTCTTCTTCTTCTTCTTCTTCTTCTTTCCTCGGGGGTTTCTCACTCGGGGTTCATGATTTGAGGGGCCTCTAGGCATACCACATTCCTAGCTTTGCATATTGAGGACTGTGCGAACAATCTGGCAGGTTTCAAGAATGACTGACTTTTGAGCTTTTGGGGTAATTTTATGAGGATGAAGACCTATTTTTTCTAAATAATTCTTTAGATTTTTGTTAACCAGACCTGTAGCTGTTATTACAATTGGTATAATTTCAACAGACTCAAGTTTGTATATTTCTTTATATTCTATTGATAGGGGAATGTATTTTGAGATTTTTTCTGTTTCTGCCTTATTGATGTTGTGATCTGCAGGGTGTGTAACATCAATAATGAATGCTTTCTTTTCCTGTATGTTATGTAGTAGAATGTCTGGTTTATTTACCGGGATCGTTTTATCAGTATGTATTGGAGGGTCGTAATTGTTTGTTTGTCGTTTGGAAAAGTCGTTTGGACTTCCATACCTGTAATCTTTCCTTGATTGACGTGATATCAGGGTAGTCTGCATTGTTGCTCAGATTTAAGGGAGTATAGCCTTTGTCACATACTACTACTGCTTTATGTAGAGGCGACAGTTCGGATTGAGAGTTGAAGTAGTTTTTTTAGACTTGTTACCTGGCGGTTGCATAATGCTTTCAGATCTAGTAGACCACGACCACCGGTTTTCCTAGGAATGTAGGAATTCTATTGCTGATTTAGGGTGATTTATTATTATTATTATTATTATTATTATTATTATTATTATTATTATTATTATTATTATTATTATTATTATTATTATTATTATTATTATTATTATTATTATTATATTATTATTATATTATTATTATTATTATATATTATTATTATATTATTATTATTATTAAATTATAAGATTTACTCAGCTTTAAATCATAATGTGCTGTTTATCGGCTTAACCATTTAAACAAGCTGTTTCCTATCTTGATTTTTTATGAAGTTTTTCTGGTTCTTTGCTGTTCTAAATTTGTGTGGGTTCATCAATTCATTTTGTAAGGCTTCTGGTATTCCTAAAAATAATTTAATCATAATTGTTTTATTAATAATGTATCTCAATGTCATGCAACATCTGTGAAAAGGTTTTCGAAACCATATGTTCACTATGAAAATTCTGTTATGTTTAAATACACTTGGATCATTAACCTAATCATAAGGAATGTATGACTAAGCATTAAAAATGCTAGGAAGGTAAGAGACAATGCTTAGAAAAGTTAAGAGGTGTTTTTTTTTATGTACCCCTCATATTGCAAATAAAGTTTAGTGGTTAAAGCACACAAATTTGCTAGAGTAATTCTATCTTTCATCCACATCAGAGTTTCAGTGAGTAGGAATTTGAATTCTTTGCTGTCCAAAGAGGACTTATTCTCTGAAATTTTTGTATTCTAGAAATAATTTTTAGTTCAGATTCATTATTTTCATTTTCCTCAGTAGCGTTTGTTTTAAGGTGGTTTTCTGGTGTAATTGCAGCTCTGCCGGGCTTTGCCGATATCGTTCGCGCAATGGGGAAACGTCAATCAGTTTGAGTCTTCCTCTCCTGAAACTGAGACCTAGGAAGGACTTGGTTGAGACTCTGTTGGTATGTAAAATAGCTTCTTATAAAATCTAATATGTAATGAGAATTGTGTCCACTGAAATCATTGTGTCTGTTGGTTTAGATTTATGATGAGAACTGTGTGGAAGGATAACAAAATTTTATAAAATACGTAAGTGTTGCTGAAAGAATTAATTAGCAGTATAATGTGCCTTATAGGAAATTTAAAAGTACTTCTCTGTGCCAGTTTTCTTTTGCTAATCCAATTCAAAGTGAGAAAGAAAGTGGACTTTGTATGGTTCAATTTTGCCTCCGAGGCACAATTAGCCAGTAATGTGCACTTTGTAAATGTAATTCATTTTTACGTTCAAAATTCAGGAACATAATGTTCATGTTCTCTAATTTGACATCTTTTTCCTCAACATTTTCCACAATAAAAACAATGATGTTGCCATTCCTAAATGTGAAAAGATGACTTGTTAATAAGAGCCTTTAATTGTAATTTTTTTAATGTCCAACAGATTGGCTCAAATCTTTTCCCAGAATTTGTGCATATAATGTAATCTTATTTTTTAAACTTGACCTCATTTTTGCTTCTTTATTTAATTTTCCTTCTACCTTAGACATAAGTGATCAGAAATGATCATTATGTAGATGAAGTTCAGTTTTATATTCAGGAATTCAACATACATTTTCCCCATTCTAGACCTCATTCCTTCCATGAAGGAATATGGAAACTCTGCTGTAGTAAATTCAAAAAACTTTCAAGAGAACACAGAATTGTCCAGCTAAGAAATTGACATTTACTACAGTTAAAGATCTCTAATAAGTTTTCTTTCCCAGAAACTGGATATTAAACAATTAGTCACATGTCATACTGTGATTGTATCAATGACTCAAAGTTCAATACTGGTTTCTTTTTCCTGTGATTTTTCATATAGAAAATATATTTGTCACATGAAAAAGTATCCTTTGTTTTTGGAGCCTTGCTATCGGGATAATTTAATTTCTCAACATTCATATTATTTATATGCCCTCTTCCTCTTGGGGAACATTTTTTTAAGTTTCTTCAGTTCTTTCTCACATAAATAACTAGCTTTTTAAATAATTTTCTAGATGCTCCAAGATAATTTAATTTAATTCAATAAGCAGAATACACACTGGCATTCAAAAATTCCCTTATTTTCCAATACTATTTCAAAATGAAAGCTGTTTTTATATGACAACATTTTTACTTCATTTTTATGTTATTTTTTGTTGAAAATCTGTGTGCTACATGCCAGCAAATAATCCTGTGGGCAAATATTTTCAGTATGGGATGTAATGATTTGAAAATCTAATAATGTTAAAGAGTGCTCACAAAAACTTTAATAATACAATTTAAGGTATTAATTAAATTTACTGAATTAATAGTTAACAAAATTGTATATTCACATCTGCCATTAATGTGACCTGCAAGTAGATTGTTGCAATGTTTGTTATGGTAGTTTTCTTTTGTTTCCAGCATGAGATGATACATGCCTTCCTATTTGTTACCAAAAACAATAGAGATAGAGATGGCCATGGTCCAGAGTTCCAGTCTCACATGAATCGAATTAACAAGAGTGCTGGCACCAACATAACTGTGAGTGTCTATTCTACTATTTTCATATGAAATTTGACAATAGGACTGAGGTAAAAGGGCAAGGAGGTTTTTGGTATGTCTGCAAAATGTTTTATGACGTAAATCAACTCATTACAAGTGGGCATAAATTGGCACACTTTTCCTAGAATTAAAAATGTCTGCATAAAATTTACTGTCGAACAAAAATGCTTTGGACTTCCTCCATTGGACTGTTGGGCTGATCAGGAGAATAGCTACCCCCGTATGTCAAGGCTACATTAAGTCACATACGTTTCTAAGCAATTGTTTTTTCCCATTCGTTTGTTTGATTTAATGAAAGTCATTTGCTTTATGCATTCTTCTCCACATATATTGATAAAGGTAAGTTTGAAATTATTCTTTAATTGCATTTCTTTGACGTCATCCACTCTTTGCACTTCAAGGATCCTGAAAATAATGAGCACACCAATACCATCGAAAGCACTTGGAGTGCAATTAAACGCCAATTGCCTCAGCATGACGTCAAAGACCAATTTCAGACATCTTTTTGAATATATGTGGAGAAAAAAACGTTAAAAAGAGTATTAGTGACATTATGTGGAAATTCTTAACATCTTTAGTATCAATTTACGAAACTTCACAAAAAGACTAGATGTGAGTACAATAATTTTTACTTTTATATTTTTTTAAATTTTCTTAGTAGGAAAGGACATTTTTTAATGTCTATTTATTTACTATTCCCTCTAAAAGAAATTTTCTTAAAAGTGAGTGTTCCCTTTAAAATAAATTCTCTTAAAAGTGAAGGAGGTATATAATACAGCGTGAGCACCGGAACAACAGCGGAGGCGCGAACCAGGTCTTGAGAGAGAGGGCCGGAAAGCCCTCGCAAACGTAGCACGTTGGATTCGTCGGGTAGCGACGTGCGGTAGCACATCGCGGACCTCTTGGTGAAAAATATGCGTTGGTTAAAGAATTGTGTAGGTTATAAAATTAAATTTGTAGCGTGAAGAATATGAATAATCAGTTTCATCAAATGAGAGTACGTTGCTACGGAGATTTATACGTACAGGGGGCTTTGGAGCAGGGGGGTAGCTATTCTCCCGAGCTACTGACTGTTGTTCCATCACAATCTGAGAGTAAATATATCAAACCAATTTTCTGAGGACAAAAATCTGTGGACAAAAATCACTGGACTGAAGTGTGTTGGACACTTAATTTCTGAATGTTGCACGCACAGGTGTTTCACTGTTTTCACAAGATGTCATAAGTTGATTAAACAGATGTAATGTGACCATATTTTTAAAACAAGAAAGTAAGATTTTTCCCATGGAAAAAGGTGCAAAAGAAGATGTTATGTATTGTGGTCATAAATACTTTGGAAACTAATCATCATAATTTTGAACAACACCTTCAGTTTAGGAACAGTGTTTCTGTCCTTCTAGGGAGTAGAAAATTTCTATTCCTTCATGCAGTGAAGTGTTCTTGCTGGTGCCATCATCTTGTCTGTATGCCTCTTTTCCTGTCCTTTTTCCGCTAAACGCCATTCACAGTGGTTGCTGTTTGTCCATTCTTTTTATGTCTTTTCCTTTTCTTGTAGTAATATTCAATCACCCTATAACTTGCAGGATGTAATATTATTCAATGTGCTCCAACTAAAGAATCTTGTAGAATTATTTGTGCAGCAGTTATTATTTTCTGATGAGTGAATTTTCTTCAGTCCTTTTATCACTGATCATTTTAAAAAAGTTTACACAAATGTGATAAGATTCACTTTATTAATCAACTTATCTTTCAATGATTTTACTGAAAGAGCATTCTTCTCACTACATCAGAAACCATTTGTGTAAGAAAACAGTAATTCAGTGGTGGTGTTCCGAATAAACAAAGAAATAATTCCAATATTAAAAAAGTTGTCAATTATTTTTAGTGAAATATTTTCGTGAAAGTATTGTCAGTAATCTAAATGCTTCATCAAATCATTACAAAGCCAAAGGTGTCCATTATAATAAATCAAATATTGTTGACAGTAAGTATTTAGACAATATTGTTGACAGTAACATTTTGACAATAATTCATGGCATAAAAGACATAATTCATGGCACTTAAGTGCTTCGTTTTCCCTTCAAAAGGAAAAAGGGACTGTTCAGGTTAATACAGGATGTATGTTCACCTTAATATTATATTATTTTATTTCAGATATACCATAGCTTCCATGCTGAAGTTAATCTGTACAAAACCCACTGGTGGAGATGTAATGGACCGTGCCAAAGCCAGAAACCATTTTATGGTTTTGTTAAACGAGCTTCAAACAGAGCTCCAGGCCCCTACGACTTCTGGTTTGCTGACCACCAAAGAAATTGTGGTGGAGTTTTTATAAAGGTGAAAGAACCTGAAAATTATAAGAGTAAGAAAAAGTTGCCGGGATCAGGAAAGCAAGGTAAACTTTATTTATGTACATTTTTATTTTTTTAAGAATAGAATTTTTTAGAATATTAGTTATTCTGATACTGTTTCAGTCCTTATTTAATTTTTGACTACCTTAATTAATATTGCAAAGATTCTGTGATTTCACAGAATTTATTCAAAAGAAAAAAATTAAAATTTATAAAAATCTACAAGGTTACAATCTCACAATGTTTCCAAGGCTGTTCTGTCTCCCTCGTCAGGTGCTAAAGTAAAAAAAAGTATATATTATCATAACGGGGCAACCAAAATCAAAATTTGTATCATATTCATACACTCACAAAATGATAGAAAGATCAGATAGCTACAGATGACATTGAAGCCAGCATAGAAAGAAAAGTCCCAAAATAAAGGAATAGTGTCTACTTTAATTTCTACTCTTCTTTAGAAAAACATTCTTTGGATTAACTTTTTTGTCGTGGAGACAAAGTAAATGACTTATTAATAATTTATTTTCTGAGTTGTTGGACCTTTGCAAATATTCCACAGTTTGTTAATCTTTGTTTTAAAAGTGAAAATAGCTTCATATAGGAACCCAACTTTAAACCATTATATACATATACAGTTGTGTGTGAGTAAATATTCTAATGGTGCTCTGCATTGAGATTAAAATTGAGGAAATTAAATAGTCACTTTAATTTTATTGCAAAATATTTATTTATTATTTGATTGATTTATTAATTATATGGGATTAGCACTTCTCTTTACAATACCATATATAAACTATAGAAGGAATATTTGATAAAGAGTGACACAAAGTAAAAACAAAGATACACAGTTAAAGAATTATTTGACATAAATGGCAATAAGGCACATTGGAATGTGAAAAAGAAAAGTTACAAAATAATATTATTTCTTCCATTATTCCTTCAATTTAATTTCACATAGATTTTGAGTTTCTTGTCATATGTCGCACCCATGCTTATAGAGTAGAGGTCCCTGCTGGAGCTAAATCTACAAAAACTAGAAAGTTAAAAAATGTCTCATGTCACACTGCTTAAGAAACATACTCCCCAAAACTCACTTCTTCCCACAAAAAGTGGGTCCCTTTAGGAACCCGAAAATCTGTTTTTATTTTATGAGTTGAATAAATTTTGAGTGTGTTGCAGTAATTTGTTTTGTATTTCATAAGGAAAAAGAAGTAATATGCTAGGCTATAATAAATTACTCTTGAATGGTAAAAAAATTAAAAGTGGAACCGGTTGTGTTAATAATCAATTATAGACTTTCATTGAAGAAGGAAGAAAATAAATTTTGTGTTAATGGTTTCTGATATATTGTTAATGATTGATCCTAGCATATTACTTCTTTTTCCTCACATGTATGTACTTTATATGTTATTAATTGCAATATTGTTTAAAAACTGCTGATTCCTAACAATGAATTTTCATTGTTAACAGGTGTAAGAAAATTGCAAGTGAAATGTTGGAAATAAAAATATATATCCTTTTATGATCCTTAAATAAAAATATATATCCATTTCTAGATATTTGCATATTAGCACCCTCCCTCCATTTTTTACTGTTAACTTTTAGAAAAAAAAAGGGCTTATATTTGAGAAAATATATTTTACAGAGAGAGGATATTTATGTCATTTAGTTATCTGAAATTTTCCTGAGTAGACTATTACTGTCATTCTTATTCTTGTGCTTGACTAGTTTTTCACGGTTAGATTAAATTTAAGTACATTCACTTGTAGGTAGTAAATATTGGTTAAGTTTCAGTGAAGATGTTTGTTTTATCATGTTTTTGTGTAATACATGTAAATAAAAACAGAATTTTGTATATTTTTAGGAAGTTCTCCTTCAAAAGTGAGAACAATTCAAGACTTTTTCAAAAAAGGGAATACAAAACCTACTGCAAATGGTATAGCAGCTCAAGGAACTGATCAAAGCAAATTTTCTACCTCAACTTCAAAG
Organism: Teleogryllus oceanicus; assembly: GCA_964035755.1. Lineage (NCBI taxonomy): Eukaryota > Metazoa > Arthropoda > Insecta > Orthoptera > Gryllidae > Teleogryllus > Teleogryllus oceanicus. Next base: position 20,987,300 of record CAXIVR010000013.1, read on the forward strand.
AAGAAAGGTGGAACATTTACAAATATGAAATCTGGATCCTTTACTGTAACAAAACCGGTTCCCAAAACAAAAGGTACCATACCTACTACAAAGCCCAGTACAAGTGCAGCAACAAATGCAGGAGCACCCACAACACCAAAACTCAATGCACCTACAACATCAGAAGTTAATGCATCTTCAAAAGGAGTTATGACATTTTCAGATTTGACAGAAAAAGATGACCTAAAGGAATCTCAGGGATCATCAAAATCCAGTCAAAACCTTGTTCCTTTCTCTGGGAAAGGCTATACGTTGGGAAAAGCGTCAGTACCTGTGTCAGACAAACCATGGTTAAAACGATTTAATACAGTTGTCTCAAGTCAAAGTGCAGCTGTAAGTTCAAGTTCATCAAAGCAACCATCAAGTTCTTGCACCAACTCAACAAATTGTTCAAAGAAAATAAAAATTAATGATTGGACAGGCAAGTCAAAGGGTCATGATGACATGTGTACAGTTGCTTGTCCAGTTTGTAGTGACTCCGTTAGAGCTTCAGAAGTGAATGACCATCTTGACCTATGCCTCAGTAACATTTCATTGGAGGAAGACATAAATGATGATGATAACAATGAAAATAATGATAGATGTGTTGCTTGCAATCAGACATTAGGTAGAAAGTGCAATCTTCCTACTTTATGTTCAATTTGTGAACAAGGTGCTTGTAGTAATGACTTTGATAATCCTAATTCGAAAAGTGACGATTGCTCCATTAATTGTCCAATGTGTGAAAAGAAAATGAGTAATGGTGACCTTGAAAGGCACCTGGAACTTTGTATTATGGCTGAAGTTGAAGATAATCAAACTCTTATTTGTGATGAGGATGATGATAATGATGTAATTGTGTTGGACTGAAAGGATTGCAAATTATCAATTGTATGAAAAGGTATCCTTGGGATTCTAATGGAGACCTGGTTATGACTCTTTTGTTCACTGACATCAAATTGTGATTTGCTTGAACTTAATCCCTTAGTGCAGCAAAATATGTGGCATTGGGTAGGAAGGAGTGAAGATGTATTCAACATCTTAATATCGCATCTTTAATGGCATTTTTAAACATTTCCAACATGCAACTCTCTTATTTGTGGCCATTCACTTCTCTGTGCGACTAACCTTTTTTTGTAAGACTGCCTATTTAACCCAGTGTTAGTATGAACTCCTGTTTTTTTGGGTCCACAAAATGTAATGAGGACAGCTACAAGTGTACAATTGTTTTCTTGTAATTGATTGAACCCCTTTAAAGTCTGTCAAATATTTATGCTTGCTTTCATGTGCCAAACAATAGCTCCAACAAAATGTTGGTGTCCCTTGCCCTTTTGGAGTTCGCTTTCAAAATGAATGAACTTCATGCATTCAAAATGCCAAACACTAAAACAACACTAAAATCTTTGCTCAACACTAAAATTTGGAAGCAAGAAAACACAATCTGCACACAGCACACATTGTAAGTAAGTTTGGGCATTCTGCACTTGTGCTAATAGACAAATGAACACTTCAGTCTCATCATAACCAGTTCTTCACTATAATAAGTGGTCTTCTCTCTTTTAATCATTCATTTATATTGAAGTTAAAGAAAATAATTAACATGGTTCATTCTTGACGGAACATAGATTGATGAAAATCATGTTTCATGTTTTTGAATGAAGGACCTTCGCTTTGTCTGATTCTGTTAAAAAGACTTGCTTCTTCGAAAATGCTTAATTTCGTACACTGCATTCATATTGTTTATTTTAATTTTGTGTCATTAGAAGTGGTTGAAGTTTTGTATTCTGTTCATGCCATCGTTTGTAAAATGTGAGGAAATAATTTTATAAATGTTAATTAAAAACTTGAATTACTTTTAACCTAAATTTTTCACTATTGACATTTGTAAGAAACAAAAAACTGTAATGAAATGTTTATTGGTATGTATTCTAAAATATTTAACACAACTTCATAATTTTCATTCTCTGAATTTGAAAATTGACATAAATGATGTCAATAGTACTTTTCTTGAAATGCAGAATATGGTGTACTTATCACTGTATGTTTTACTTCTATGTAATTGTTGACATTGTATGGTTTACTTCATTTGTAATTAATGTGGCAGCTCTGTTTTATTTGTTACAAGATGTACACTTGTATGTTTAACGTGTCCGGGAAATATGGTTGATTTTTTAATTGAAATTAATTTATCTGTTAAATTGTGTTGGGTTAAAAATTTTTTAAAAATGTATGAAATATTGGAGCAATAGATTTCTTCAGAAAATGTTTTAAAACCTCAAACAATTAAAAAATTGTCTTGATTTCTGTGATTTGTAAGAAAAATAATATATTTTTTTAACTATATTATTTTCTTTGCTCCTCAATCCTTTAATTACCCATTTCCATTCTTGCATGCCATAGTTGTAAGATGATTTTTTTTCAGCCACGTAATAATGATGCACTGGTTTGTCATCTAATGTGTAAAATGCAAAGAGATGAAGTGTAAGCAAAGAGTGTGTAGGTGTAAGTAGAGGAATATTTCCATTGTAAATAAAAATCTGTTAAGTTTTACTTAATGTTCAATTTCATTCAAACAGTTGCCAAACTAATTTGACAACAGGTTTATTGAAACCTGGTCGAAGGTAAAGCCCAAATTTACTCAATCAATATTCAGAGAAGATAGATGTGATCATAATAATGTAAATTATTGAATTACATTAATAAATTATTAGGTATCTAAGTTGTAACTTTGTCATAATTTTCTCTATGTCTCTGTAGATATTTCTCTATGTAAATGACTTATCTAGACCAGTATTCAGTGGGAAACATACCAAAAAAGAACTGTTTCTAATGTCTCCCCTGAAGTGAAATGAAAACTAATTTTGAGTTGGGATTTTTATTGCAATTAGATTTAAACAAATATTGTCTCCCTAAGAAGGGTGACTTATCCAAAAGCAATAAAAAATATTGATTGAATAATCCATTTCATTAATTTTTTAGTATGTGTGAGAATGTTAATTAGTTTTCCACTATTGTATCGTTACATTTATTTTTGTAGTTATGGTCACAAATAGCTCGCATTGGGAATTTTTCCAAGAACTGTCTTTTAACTTTTCACCAAGAAATTTAACATGCAATTATTGAGCTACAAAATGAATATCACAACATGAAAATTGGTAAATTCAGTTTTTTGGTTCTTGCAGAATTTTTTTAAATTTCCGAAATGTAGACTTGTGACATGAATCTTTCATTATGGATAGGTGGATTAATATTGTGGGAAATAACATTTGATGGAAACTTACACTTCATTCAAATTTGTATTTGCTTGTTGAGTGTCTATCAGCAAAAATAAAAAAAAAGAATATTATTTTGAGTATTAAGTTCATTTTTTCCTGTGGCGCCCTATCTTTGCAAAAGAAGGATGTTAAAGATTAAAACTGCTTTAAGGGCGGAGAAAAAATTTCCTGTCTTCTCTGTAGCTCAAGAAAAAAATACATTAGTGTTCCGGACAATAATCCCAACAAATCCATAAGTGTCCATCAACAGGTGGAAGTGAATGACCATCTTGAGGTCATTCACATTACAAGCCGTAACTTTCGTTCTTCCGCGCTTATAAAGCTGATATTCCAAAGGGGAAATAACATTACCACATTTACTCTTTGCACGAGACAACGTCAACACGGCACAGCGTATGTCACAGCCCGGGCGGCAGCCACATGTTTATGAAGGTTTCGTGTCGGCGAATGTCACATTCGTGTCTCGTTTGTCACTTCGTTTGTGTTCGTTTGACATCGGCGTTGGAGGGTAGTGAGGGAAGAAGGTAGAAGTACAAAGTTTTTTAAGAAGAGCAGAGATGGCAAAAACGACGAAGAAACCTTGCAGAAGATGCTGGGTACCTACTTGCAGAAACTCGAAGCCCAAAGAAGCCGCTAAGAAGAAGTTATTTTTGTTTCCCCGGGATGTGGCTCGGTAAGCATTCTTTGCCATTTGTGGCGTTCACTATTATAATTCATGAAATTTGAGAATTATTGGTCCTTTGGATGTTATGGTTGTTTTTTCACTCTGAGGTTCAGTGCAAAGTAAGTGTCAGTTACGAAGGTTAAATTGGCTAGATTTATTGTCTCGTCAGTCATTTCTCTTTTCCTTATTTTCATTACGTCAGTAGTCCTTGCTGTGAAGGATTCATTCGCCTTTTTCGACAGAGGTTAAAAGCAGTAACATTTGACGTTCTTTTGCAAAATGGCTCCATAAACTAATGAATACTATGAATTTATCATAAATATATGACAAACATATCAATTATATGTCGAAATATTTATTTTCAATTATAGATTTTGACCTGTCATGTTGAACACAGTGGGAAAATATTTTCTAAATGTGGATTGTGAGTACCTGAAATTGCAGTAATAGAAAATTTAACACAAGGGAAAAATATTTTCTCGTAATATGACTCTAGTGTTTATTAAATAGTTACTCAGTTGCAAGCCCAATAATTGGATTGTATTTTTAGTAGTATTAGTGGAACAAATTTTAATTAGTAGTTGATTAAGTAATGAGTTCTAGGCAGATCATAACATTTTCAAGAATTAAATTAATAAAGTGAAGATTTTGAAAGGAACAATGCATGTAGTAAATAATTAGAATATTGCAATTTGAAATAGAAAAATCCTTCTTTCATAAACACACCGTAGTGTTGGAGCATTTTTCATTTTGTTTACTTCCTGGAACTGCCAAAAGACCTGGCACATGTAGAATTGAGTGCTTTTTTGTGGAATATCTGTAGTTTTGGTTATTTGCAAATTATGTTGTATTTTGACCTTGCAACTGACCTTGCTTGAGACTTGTATAAGTCTATAACCAATAAAATATTATTATTATTATTTTACAAATATATTAGAAAAAATCCATTCTACTCACTCTAGTCAATTAGATCCAAGGTAATGGTGTACTTTGTTAAGATGTTGTATACATATGTTCTGCAACCTTTTTAACCCACTGTGCTTGGCTTAACCATTTCTGAATCATCACAACAATGATGGTGATTGATTATCACCATAAAAGTTGGTAATAGGTGGTACCATGGAAGTGGAAGATGGAATTATGATGGATGATTAGAGGGTGCATTGGGAGGCAGGAAAAAAGCACTTTCCTACATGCAGAAAAAGATTTTTCCATTACTTGTTTCACCTACTGCAATCAGGATTTGTCTGGCAGTGATTCACTTTAAATGAATTCCAAAGTTTATTGGGAACCGGAGTGTAAATGACTCAAGGAAAAAAAACAACTAACTTCGGTTTTGGTGAAAATGATTGTGAGGATTTAATCCAATTTTCAACAACTATTTAAAAACGAAATTTAAATTTTGAAGTATTTAAGAGATAAAAATAGAGTAAATATATAATATTAAAAGGTTATTGGATAACATCTCTGACTACTGAGAGAGATGAAATTTATTTTCTTCTCCTGTAAAATATGGTTGTGTGGAGTTACAAAGTTTTTAATTTCCCTGATTCAATTATTAGTGAATTGGGATTTATTGCATAGCATCCAGTCACAATATAGGACTGACTCTTCTTCACACCTTGCTATATTTTTTTAATTGTTGCTTATTTGATTTATTTTTTAAATTTTATTTTAAAAAATAAAAACTGTGTGATGTGTGGGAGGGAGAAAAATCTACATTTAGAGTTCAGGATCAAAGCTGGGAACCATCTCACTGTGCTTAATGCATCAAGGAAAAGTGAACAAAAAAATCCTGATAAGGTTGGGGATCTTTGACCCAGAAGCTGATTACATTTGGGTAAGAGCACCAGTAGTGTCTGCAGTTAAGAACGTTTTTGTAGTTTTCTGAAAATTCTTGGGCCACAATACTAAATTCATTTCATTCAACTGGCAATTAGCACATCTTTCTAAATAGATCTTTAACTTAAAAACACAGAATTTTTAATTGATTCAATTTTTTAAAAATTTATTTCCAGACCTCGATTTTTTTTTTAGTAGTAGCCTTATGAAAATTGCAAAATTTTAGTAGTGGTCAGATACTCAATATACAGTGGACAAGTAATATTCTAACTCTTCAATGAATTTAAGATAAAAAATGGACTAGTTTGTATTACTTTATTGCAAAATTAGTAAGAGGTTTTCAACTTATTCGTTAAATAAAAAATAAGGGAAATAGCCAAATTATCTTCGTTCTGATTATCCCCTCTAGAAGGCATAGCCCCACATGCAAGTTTAAAGCAAGGGGAAAGCCTCCAATTGTTACTTTTCAAATTTTGTGGTTGAAGTTGTCACTAATGGTGTCATTACTGTTGCTACATGAAACTCTATAGAAATATAAAAATTATCTAATGCATTTGTTTATTATTTGCTAAACAGAACTTCATTTATTAAATTTTAGGCCCTGGAAAGCACCCCAAATGGATTTCTAATTTAATAGAAATAGTAATATATTAAAATTTGATTTAATAATTATAAATTACACTTATTAATAACACTAACAGCAGTAGCACTGGCTCTATGAGATATAATAATCTAAGTAAATAAAAAATTAGTTAAAAATGATATTTTATTGTTGTTTACTAAGTATTTTCTTACATTCATAGTTAATTACATTAAGTTAAATGGAAAAGTATTTAATTTTGAGTTTATGAAAGTTGATTGAACTAAAAATCAAAGTTGCCTACTGTTTGTCTTCTGCTTTTGTTTGTTTATTTTTGTTTTCTTTTCCTATTTTATTCCCGAGATACCAGAATACTGTTCCGTCACATTCTGGCAGAAATCAAGCTCTGTTATTAAATAAATGTAATTTTTGTTTTTATACTCCTTTTGTTTGTAAATTATCAGGCAGGTAAGTGCACTGTCCTGCAGATTCTTAGCTTATTTATTCTGCTGGGGAATTTGGGTAGAGAACTTTCAAGTTGGGTGGTGTCCACAGTCTTGCAAGAATTTAGGTGGGAAAGTTGGGGGTCGTAAATACTTTATTTTACTTCATTTTAATGATTGGGAAAGTGCCTCTGTGGATTCTGATGGGTGGATTTATTCTCAGGAGTAGTGGGGCTGGCAGTTGAGTTCTCGCAATGGATCTCTTGATCAGAGATCATGCCTGTCTTTTTTCTCTTTTCCCCACCGTTTGTGTGTCACCTGTGAATGAATCAGCATTTGGAAGGTTGGTTGTTTCACTCCTTGCAAGTGAAATTTTTAATGTTAATATGAATTTTTTTTCCCAGTTGCAGGGAGTGGATTAAAGCTATAGGTGATGTAACCCTTGCAGAGACAGAACTGAAAAAGCTCAATACAATTAGATTTGTATGCGAGGATCACTTTCCCCCGTCCAAAATCACCCCACAAACCAGACCAGCTGCTGATGCTGTTCCGGTCTTCTTTAACCCAGTACGAAGGCCCCTCTCTGAAGATGACTTGCAGGCATTTGATGTGCAAGCCCAATTGGATGATGGTAAGGTAATATTTTAATATTAAGACCTTGACTACTCACTTTGTATTTTTTGCCTAGTATCTTCCCATGAAAGCCATTTTATATCTGTCTGATCTTTCATGACTGTCTGTAAAGTCTGTGATTTGTTAGGTCAAAATGGTTCAGTTAAGATAAACTTATAATTCACCCCAAAATCATTAAAAAAATCTCTTGATGTTGAAATTATTTCTTTATTCCATTCATTGTACCTCACAATAGAACATATATTATTTATTAATACTTAAATGATTTCATTTAAATTTCATGTTTCATATTAATCTGATAAATTTAAAAAGTTAAGTAAGTTTATTAATGTAGAAAGACTGAAGAATCCTTTGGTTGCAAATGTCTTTAACAGACCTTTTTAGAGGGTTGCCAGTGAATGCTTTTTCTGTAGATGATTCAATGTCACTAATTTTTAAAAAGTAACTTGTTACGTATTTTCAGGTTTCTGTTCATCTTGCTTTCCCTTGCACCCCTTTTCTTTGTACCAGTTTGTGATTCTTCTCTGAAAAAAATATGTATTTGAAATAATACCTTTAAAATGCTTAATACCTTTAAAATGCTTTAAAATGCCTATTTCTATTCCAAAAATGAATAACATATGTGGTTGAAGAATTGAAGAAATTTTCTGGAAAAGTGAGGGAATTTGAAATTCTTGTAAGAATAAGGGAATTTTGAGATTAGTGAAGAGAAAATTAACTAAAAAAAAAAAAAGAAAGGTGTTTTTTTAATTTAAAGTTATTGGGAAATTATACACTTAAAACTTTTTACTTCATTCCTGGAGATATGCTTTTTCTGTATTACACATATGACAGAGTATTACAGTGATTAGGAAGTCATAGAATTTCATAAGGTCAGATTTGTGAACACTTGGGGTAAAAATTTGAGTATTTTCACAATATTTCTCTGGAAGTGGTAATTTGAAAAGTAATTAAATTTTTAAAATTAATCTGTGGAGCTAGAAGAGCAAATACTGGTGATTGTTGAATTTCCATTTTAACTTTCTTAGTTTTTAATTAAATAAAGTATTGGTAAAACATTACTATTATTTAGTAGCCAATTTGCTTATAAAAAATGAGTCTTCAGTTACATGCTGGTACATTTTTTACAACCAGAAGTATAATTGAAGAACAGATTTTAATATGTGAAACTTACAACCATAATTTGGCAATAATCAATGTTTGTTAATCAATGAAATCATTTATCATTATTTTTCTTTGTTAAGGGGTGCCCGAACTGCACATAGACTTCACTCACTCCACAAATCAAGACTCCTGCATGTCTGGATCGTCGTCAGATTTCAGCCACAGCAGTTTTGAGCTCTCTACACATTCATCAGACCGCTATTATTCCTTAGAGTCTAATGGTGAGTTTTGTCATGAATTTCTCCTAGTTTTTATTTTAAGAGACAATTTCAAAGTGTTGATCAATGTGAAAACCCTTTTTGTTAATGCATAAATGACAGCTGCTTTAACCTTTAGCCTCTGTTTGACCCCACACATTTTACACAAAAGAAATAATATTATTCTTTGTTATTTAGTATTTGAAAATTATTCTTGCATGCCCTCATAACCAGACGTAGGTGTGTCCTTGTAACCAGTACTAGCATGAGAATATTTGAATAATGACTACCTAATCGTTGTTGACAAAGAAGCCAGATTATCATTCAGAAACCACAGAATAATATTAGAAAATGGAAATGGACACGTTTTTAGAATTTTTCTTGTAATTTAGATAAATATCATAGAATCTGCTTGGGGGTATTTGTAATCACAACCACATTAAATTCAAATTACTTCTAATCAAGAAAACTTATAAAACTGTATATGTAAAACTGCTCAATAATAGCATATCAACAGATAAGCGGGGAAAACAATAGGTCCATTACAAATTTTTGCTAATTTTTTAACATTCAGATTCTACCAGTTAAAAAAATTGCAAAAAATTGTAATGGACCTATTGTTTTTTGGTTGTTTTTTTTTTAATAAAAAATATTTTGTCAGTTAAAAAATAACTTTTCATCACAAATTTTGTAATAAAACTGCTCGTAGTTCTGAATCCTTTCAATAACCAAGAATGAAATTTTGTATGCATAAAGTACAAGTACCTAGGAGTATTTTGGTTTTTGAAAATCGAAAAAAAGGCGATGACGAATTTTCATAATAGATTTTTAAAGGTGTGTTGTTTTTTTCTTCGTCTATGACCTTTCAGTGACCTTGAAAAGAATTTTGTTGTTCAACATTAGCTAGGACTTTTTTAATGCAATAAACTCGGAAAATTTATTAAAATCGTTAAAAATGGAATTAATTGTAGATAAAAATAACGTTAAAAAATCCAAAAAAATATTTTTTTTGTTTTTATATCATGCTGAATCCGAAAATAATATTATTTGCATGATTTCTGGACCTTCGATATTTTTTTTGGGCGTTTTGACAAAGAATGTCCCAATTACAAAAAGAAACAACTTGGATTGAGGTGGACTATGACCCCCATGCTCCCTTCCCTGGATCCGCCGCTGTTCAGTCATCTGTTTTGCCCGCCCTGGACATTTGTTCACGAGCAGCACCAGTCCACACCAAGCTGTTGGGACGTGTGCTGGGGGCTATAAACCGTTCTTCGTGGCGCTCCTCACTGCGCTTCCAGTCACGGTCTCGGCGGTCGTCGCCACTACGGCAGAGGCACCGTGGGGCTCACCGCACGCGGACCGATTCGACTCCGGCCAATCACACCCTAGCAACGACGCTACAGACTGGCCCGGCGACAGGAAACATGAGCATAGAGACGGGAGCGGGTCATCTTCAGTGACGTGTCCCGCCTCTTCCTTGGTGGCGACGCTTCGCACGAAGCCACTCGGCAGCGCCACTGAGACGCTCCGCACCCCGTTCACACGAAGCCACTCGGCAGCGCCACTGAGACGCTCCGCACTCCGTTCACACGAAGCCACTCGGCAGCGCCACTCAGACGCTCCGCACTCCGTTCACACGAAGCCACTGAGAAGCGCCGGGTCCCTTCATTCATAGCTACTCAGTGTGGGAATGGAAGGTTTGAAGACTTCACGTATGACTTCTATTCAGGGATGATTATTCCTCGCGTTCAACACCAAAAAAGGCTTGAAAAGTTAAACAGGAGTTACTGTAATGAGTGACCACTTTGGCAAGTCGCGAAACAAATGATCGTAATGCAGGGCTATGACATTACAAGAAACAGTGATGAAGCCGTTTACAAATGAGCTAAATGTAAACGAACGCACTGACAAAATGAGTGGACGAAACTTCCAGTTATATTGCTAGCGGTGGCCAAGCATTAGCTGTCAATGCGGTTCCTTATTAAAATAATCTCTCTAAACGCAAATTACAAAATTAATGAAGTTCAGTATGGTGGTCGTTGAAAGGGCATTAGGGAGTTTTAGCACGCCGTAGCGTTACAGCAATCGACAGCAATATCGATATTTAAGCAATATCTCATGCACAGTTAGTTCCGCATCACTTTTGAGCATCTGCTAATGCTTAGAGAATCGACATTGCAGTAGAATGTTGTAGGCTAGGTCGCGCTTAAACTGCCTATTGACCTTGTGATTTTGACTGCTTCAGCCCCAAATCCCCAATTTTCTCCTGAAGCTGGACAAAGGCACACACGACGTCTACAACTCCTTAAATTCCAAGTTTTCTCAAAAATCTAAATACAATGTAGGTGGTCGTGGTTAGGCGGAAGAGCAGGCCCTATGGCCTGAGCCTCGCCATTAATAAAGGCATTATTATTATTATTATTATTATTATTATTATTATTATTATTATTATTATTATTATTATTTTTTATTATTATTATTATTATTATTATTATTATTATTATTATTATTATTATTATTATATTATTATTATTATTATCATTATTATTATTATTATTATTATTATTATATGTAATATTTCTGCGTGAAGTCAGTGTCTCTAACACGACTTCATCGTTTTTCAATAAAGGAAAACTGGAATTCACATGAGCATTGGAAACAAAAACCTTCGGAAAGCAACAGAGATATTCAGCATATCCAATGCTATTGCGGATGATATTGATAGTTGCCGTCAGAAGTACATAGCAGCTCCCTGGTCTAAGGATGAAACAAACATTTCATGATGTACGTTATGAAATCTGTAGAAATTTTCTAACAACGGCTTCATTCAACCTCGCCTCTTTGCTTCCTACAAGAGCAGCTACAGACTGCGTTTTCTGAGAACGTATTTGCAGGGAAAATAACCTATTGGACCCCCTGCAATGGGGCTGGAAGGCTTAAAACCCCAGCCTCCAGTCTATTCGCACTACTGTAGAAGCACCGAGGTGCTCCTGAAAACCATCTGCTGCACATGATCCAAAGGCATTGATGGAGTTTCTGCAGGAAAATGTCATGAAATGTACCATTTGCAAACTATGGAAATGCCAGACTTGCACTAATACTCAAACTGAAATGCTGATTCTAGATACTGATGATAACTACGACGAAGATTGTCATAAGCACGTGGAAGAGATCTCGACGATTACTTAAATTAGGAAGAAATTTAAAATTTGGAGTTCGTGTTATTTAGACCATCATTTTCTAAACATAAAAAATGTGCTACTTTCTAGCTGGAAACTGTTTTTTGGACTTTCTGAATACATATTATAAGGCTCCCCAACTTTTATTCTGAAACATTGTGGGTTAATCTCGATTCATGTATATTGCGCGTTTTATGGAGAGAAAATGAATGTTCTTTTTTTAGGGTGGAAAATAGGCATTCTTGCACGAAGCGTCCACGACCAGGTTATTTGGTCCATTTGCGAAGTATTGGCACTCAATCGACGCAAAACTTTAATAGTGTACATTATAATAACAAACTTTTGTATTAAACGCCTAGTTCTGGGGAATTTGAGAAAAAACGGAAAAAGTACGAACAATTTGAGGGTTTTTTTTCTTTCTTATTTTTCCTCCATAATTTCTGGAGCTCCACTCGTAAATGTGGGAAACTCAAATACTCTTATCAGAGGTGTACTTGAATCATTAAACCAGATTCCAGAATTCCGCCCATTATTGGGAGGCAAGATGCTTGGCCAACAGGCCGTAAATTACGGATTTCAAAGCGACCGGTTTTGAATTTAACACCAACTAGCCTGGCACGCATCGGCAAAGACACATTTCATTCGCACTGATACTGCTGATGACCGGGATTATGCGCTTCTCGAGCGACCTCGTGTGAGAGAGATGACCGGCAATGCTGAACCCTGGCTGTGAGAAAGTAAACAAATGTACCACAGCAAGTGACGAGAGAACTGTCAGAGTCGCTCATATGCTGCCGGTGCTGTTAAAAAAAGTGTTGTGTTCTGCTGGCGGTGGCCCTCCAAGAGCTGGGAGTTCGCCACCGACGCCCTCCATTTAAAGCAAATGATTGGCTTGTAGCAGCGCTGCGAGGGAATTTTTGCACGCCTTAGCGGGTGGCTTATCGACTGCAATCTCGTTCTGTGCATGCACAGATGCACAAAAGTGATGCGAAACTTGGAACTGGGCATACGCAGAATATCGATTGCTTTAACGTTCGAGAATGCAAAACCTCCCAAGTGGAACTACGGTGGAAGTACATGGGTGAGTTCCTCTGGCGCACCAATTATTGCTCATTCTGCGCATCACCAGTTTCCGTCACGAACCACGTGACCACAACACGGGCACTTCATTTGAAAATCCAGACCAGACGGCTGCCATGGTGCATGGAGAGCGAGAAGTCTTGAGAAACACTTTAAAAGTGGTACAAAAATGACAATTTTCAACGGCAGTCAACCAAAAATAACACGACGAAGGTGTACAAGATGCAATATTTAAAAGAAATGCTTCGTAAATCTGTTTCAATGTCTTATAACGAGGTGATAATTTTGGTATCAGGCTGTATTTAAAATTCCCGCTAATATTGTAATGCAAACTGGTGTCAGAAGGTCATTGGCTGAAGTCGGATACGATGCGCAGGAGCCCCCCCCCCCTCCTCCCCGAGTGGAACTCTACGTAAGTGCACTCGGAAGCACTAGAAAGTAGCTCCGTGTAAAAAGGCGTACTACCTTCAGGTGTGGCCACCAGCGTATATCTGGCCATGTACCGCATTAAAATGTTGGCCCTACTTATGTCAAAAGTATCATTTTTTGTGTGGTAACAATCTACCTGTCCGACAGCAATTGCCGAAATCCGCCCCCGTCTTCCTGGATGCAGCGCATGAGAATAAATGTACGTGGTTCAGAGAAAGTTACGTATTTCTGCGGAAAATCAATGTCGAAATTTAGTAGGATTCACCCACACTCTCACTTATTCATTCTCTCTCTTTCACTTTCTCATTCTTTCGCTTTCTCACTCTCTCACTCTTTCACTTTGTCACTCTTTCACTTTCTCACTCTTTCGCTTTCTCACTCTCTCTCACTCTTTCGCTTTCTCTCACTCTTTCGCTTTCTCTCACTTCTTTCTCGCTCTCTTTCACTCTCCCTTTCTCGCTCTCTTTCACTCTCCCTTCTCGCTCTCTTTCACTCTCCTTTCTCGCTCTCTTTCACTCTCCTTTCTCGCTCTCTTTCACTCTCCTTCTCCTCTCTTTCACTCTCCTCTGCTCTTTCACTCTCCCTTTCTCGCTCTCTTTCACTCTCCCTTTCTCGCTCTCTTTCACTCTCCCTTTCTCGCTCTCTTTCACTCTCCCTTTCTCGCTCTCTTTCACTCTCCCTTTCTCGCTCTCTTTCACTCTCCCTTTCTCGCTCTCTTTTTCTCGCTCTCTTTCACTCTCCTTTCTCGCTCTCTTTCACTCTCCCTTTCTCTCTCTCTTTCACTCTCCGTTTCTCTCTCTCTTTCACTCTCCGTTTCTCTCTCTCTTTTACTCTCCTTTCTCTCTCTTTCCTCTCCTTTCTCCTCTCTTTCACTCTCCTTTTCTCTCTCTTTCACTCTCCGTTTCTCTCTCTCTTTCACTCCTCCTCTTTCTCTCTCTCTTTCACTCTCCGTTCTCTCTCTCTTCACTCTCCGTTTCTCTCTCTCTTTTACTCTCCGTTTCTCTCTCTCTTTCACTCTCCGTTTCTCTCTCTCTTTCACTCTCCGTTTCTCTCTCTTTCACTCTCCTTTCTCTCTCTTTCACTCTCACTTTCTCTCTCTCTTTCACTCTCCGTTTCTCTCTCTCTTTCACTCTCCGTTTCTCTCTCTCTTTCTCTCACTCTCTCTCTCTCATACACTCTCTCTCTCTCATACACTCTCTCTCTCTCTCATTCTCACTCGCACCTGTCTTAGAGAAAGTATTCGTGGAATGCGATGAATCAGTCATGAATGAAGGATTAACCAACTATTCCATTAGATTTTGCAACGGGTTTTAGAAGTCAATTGTGTTGTGGTGGTGGTTGGTTTTTGGGCATGTGATTTTGTGTTGCATTGTTGTGTGACTCAAAGACATTGATGTTGAAATAATTTGTTACAGATGAGAATAATTTGGGCTCTCTTCGCTCAGACGTGTCAGAGGATGCAGAATTCCCCTGGCTTGAACTATCTTTACCTTCTCTAGACACTAGAGGGGTAGACTTGTCAGATACAGAAGAAGAGCGAAGTTTGGCATGGGGTTGTAATGGTACCTACTTTGCTACTATCGAATTACATAATTAATTAATTAGTTATTAATAACAAAACATGAAAAGGGGTTTTAATGAAAAGGAGTATCATATGAAATAAATATTGTGTTGTTTTATATTGGAAATGTAATTCAATGGTCTCCAACTTTTTGGCCCATATGGATAACTAAATTTTCAATTTTAAATTCTGCACAGGTCTAATTTAAATTTTTTAAAAGATAAATACATTTATGAAATTATGATCTGAGAACTGTTGAATTAAAATTATATTATATAATAAATAAAATCTTTAAACGAGATTATTCATAATAGTTTCTACAAACTAATTGAATATATTATATATCGCACATTTTATTGTGATAATTGTTGTTTCTTACTTGAAATACATTTATGAATATTTGGCACATAAAACAAAACAAAAACCACAAATAATGTCCAGATCTTTCTGCCTGCCACCAAAATGTTCTCTCCGACCACTGGTGGTCACTGCCAGTGCGGTTAATTTCAGATGTTTTAATAAAGATTACTCCTTATCTTAAATAACTCCATTTCTTAATTATAATGATTCTGAAATAAAGATTGAAGTAATAAAACCCAATTTTACCTGTTAACTAAGTTATATATCTCTAAAATTATCTTTTTTTTCTCTTTCTCTTTCCCCTGTCTTGTTTTTTTTGGTGTTTGATTTTTTTTTCTAATTTTTTTTATTCAGAACGACTATCAATGTCATCAACTATTCCTGCT
Organism: Teleogryllus oceanicus; assembly: GCA_964035755.1. NCBI lineage: Eukaryota > Metazoa > Arthropoda > Insecta > Orthoptera > Gryllidae > Teleogryllus > Teleogryllus oceanicus. The sequence continues at coordinate 21,003,114 of CAXIVR010000013.1, forward strand.
GCTCCTGCAACAATGTCTCCTCCACACAGCAATTACAGTATTGTACAAGTGTCAAGTTCTCCTACTTATCAGAACTGTTCTTTGGATTCTTCAGGTATTATAACACATTAATTTGTAAGATTACAAAATTTGTAAGCTGTAAGATTACAAAATTTGGGAGTTGTTTGCAATATTCTACTGGGAATTTTTTTAAAAGAAGTGGTTATTTTTTTAATAGAAGTGGTATTTTTTATTAATGTGGTTTTGTTTGGTACCTATTATTTGTTTAGGCAAATGGCATTAATATAAATTGTATTATGAATGCTTAATTAGTTTAGAGAGTGTGCAAGTATTTTGTGTGCTATTAGTGAGAAGTTTTTGAATCCATTATGCACTCTCTCTAACTTCTTAATGAGATTATATTATTTGTGATTCTTGTATACTTGTGAAGCTCTTTAATTTTATGCTTTTTTTAAACTGCTAGAATTATTTTTTGATGTTTCAGTTCACAATTTTTTCCCCTAACATGTTATTACCAGAGACAAATTGTAATGATTTATTGTTTTGGATAATTGTGATTTTGTCATATGTAACTACATATGATATACTAGTAATGTCTTTAATAAAGTGAAAGCCAAGTTACATTTATTTGAATATTTTTTCACATTATATTCATTAGGTTTTCAATTAGTACTTTTTTATTCATTCTAAATTACTATTTCAATACTTCACTACTAACAAACTATTTTTCTGGCTGTTGGATTTTTTTTTTTTAGATAAACTAGATTTACCATAATTACCTGACTATAAGACAACTCTGAATGTAAGACAACCATCTAAATTTGAAGAGGCCTCCTGCAAGCTTTTTTCATTTATAACTAGGTCTAATTCTTATTGTTCGGTCACTAAAACTGAAAATTGTTTTGTTGATGAGAAAATATTTTTTCTGTCACAATTTTCTTCCTATTACAGTAAAACCCCTTTTTTACACTTTTCAGGGGACTGAAGGAAAAAAGTGTAAAATGCAGGAAAGTTAAAAAAACAATAGTCTAAGCGAGTACTTACATGTTTTACTCCAAGGACTTGTTTACATAATTATTATTCAATAACACATATCACACTTTTAATACATTTACAAATTATACTTTAAATACACAAAGTTACTATTTAAAAAAAATTAAAATTGTCATTTGTTTCTTTTTTTTCTGTAATTGTATTTCTTCAACCTGCCCCTCAACACTATACAATGCTTGGAATGCATCTGTTTCTAATAATAGTTTTCAACGTGGAAACCGAGAGTTGAAGCTCCTTCGCTAACTGAACACGTGTTCCCACATGCGCATCAACACGACGCAAAATCTCTATCTTCTCTTTCAAAGAAATGCATTTCCTGTCTTTCTTCTCCATATTTTATCGCCTCCACTACCTTCAAAAAACACGTATCTTCAACAACTGTGTACACGTGAACTATGTACACGCACACAAAAAAAAACACGTATCTTCAACAACTACCTTTCACACAAACACGAACACCACAAGCTGACTACGAGCGAGGACTATCACTGACTTCCGTCTATAAAGCATGCGGTATAACAGGAAATGGCTAACACCACCTGAAAAAAGCGGGTTACATGCGGCGACTTCCGCGAAATTGATTCAAACATCAGTTTTGACCAAAAAAAAAAAAAAAAATCGGCGTAAAAGCGGAAGCTCTTTAATATTGAGTTGTAAATTGCGGGAAAAGAATGCATTGTAAATATAGGCTTTTTAACGGGACCAACGAAAAACGGCGTAAAAGGCAGGAAAGCGTAAAATGCGGGAACATAAAAACGGGGTTTTACTGTAGTAATCATTATTGTTTTCATCATTACCATCTTCATCATCAATTGTATTGTTGTTTCTTTCATTCTGGATCTCCTGAAAGTTTTGAGCATTGAATTTGCATTTTATCTTTCTTATGATGCCAAGTAAGAACATTCCCCTGGCTCCAAATTTTCTTCCTGGCTCACTGTTATTCGTGGCCTCTGTTTCATTAACTGCTATATCCACCACAGAAATGTATGTAAATTGTTTTGAGCAATATGTGTCGAACTTTAACAATAAAATCTCGCACATATACTCGAATGCTGCATCTTGCAAAAGAGGGTATACTTTGTGGTTGCAGAGAACTGAACCACAAAGCAAATCATTTTTTCGTCATTTTTCTGAAATAAACATGTCATTTACATCCATATTGACCTTTGCATACTTTTTACACACCATTTAAATACATATGATTTATTATTGCCTTTGCCGCTTATGATAGATTTCTCAACAATTTAAAGCTAGGAGGCTCAGAGGATTTCTTCTGAGCTTCAATGAAGCTGCACCCCTTGCTCTGCTTGGCATTCCGTCCACTACATTTGTAACTAAGGTCTTGGGGCAACCTTCTGGGATTGAACCCATGAATCAGCTGTGGAAGGCACGCAGTCTAACCACTACGCTTCAGACCACCCCCATCTAGCCTTAATTTGCAAGATAATCCCTAATTTTTTCGAATAAGGTATTTATGAAAAAAACTCGTGTAATATTTGGGTAAATATGGTAAATGTAAGAAAATGTCATTCTAAATAAAAGCCAAGTTTGCATGGTGTCAAATTCTATTTGTAATACAGCTAGTAGATCTCAGTATTTAATAATATAAGTATAAAATTGGTTCAAAGCTTATTGGATAATCCATTACAGCAGGCTTGCACAAGGGCCCCATTGACGCGCCCCATAATGGCGGTGGCAGCCCTTCCGCGCTCCACCGGCTGCTACTGACTTTAACTTTTGGGGCAAGTGACTGCTGCCCGAGCCCTCGGTGGGAGGAAAGCCCTGTGGCTCTTAAGTCGGAAATTTGTTGAATCATGTTGAATTTGACAACTAAAGACTTGATTGAACAGCTGTTGCTTCTGGAGAAGGAAGTTTTCGATTTGTATACTATTATTTCAGATTAAATTGCTCAACAACTCCCACAAATTTCATGATTAATCTTTAGTGTTGCAACTGATTTTGAAACTATTTGTAATTTAAATAACAAGAACAGAATGTTTAACGATCTATCTTTGTTAATAATTATACGTACTTTATAAATTCAATTCTGGTTGTAATACACTTGACCATACTTTTCTAAATGTTTCAATGCCGATAATTTTATTTATTTAAGGAAGAAAATAGAAACATAGTTTGAGATAGTAATAATGAGAACAAAGTATTTCGAGGAACACAATCATATCGTTTTTAATAAATAAAAATCACATTAAGTTTCACATTTTTTTAAAATAAATGATAGAATCAATATTTGGCGAGTGTGTTCATGCCACTGCCATTGAGTTTTTGTAAGTTCGTGTGGAGAAAAATTGCTCACAGATATAAGTGGAACCAAACATTGACAATTCCCATGCAGTTGCGACGATTCCCAACTACTCGATTTCATTCGGGACCTGCCACGGTTTGCACCATCAGTTCAACTGTTTATTTCTGAAAGGAAAATCTAAAGAGCAGAAAAGTGAAGGGACAGCCCGGCCGTTGGGGATTATGCCAACTTGCCTGGTTCTCGCGGGGCGCGGGTTTCCAGCACCCCAAAAGGGGTTCAGATGGGGCACTTGTGCACCTCTGCATTACAGTTTTATAATATTTAGTTCAGGAATAATTTTTTTTCTAGAAAAAATATAACACATTGATAATTTTTTTTATCTTGGGCAAGATAAATATTGTACTCTTTACAGTACAGTACTCTTTACTCTACTGGTACTCTTTACAATACAGTAAAACCTGTCAAACCCGTAATAGTTTGGGTCCAATATTTTCTTGAACAGGTTCCCAGCTTATTCAGATTTGCAATAAAAACTGTCAATTCAGAAAACGCTATCATTCAAAGATAGAAGAGGTTGTATGAATAGATCATCTCTCATAAAAAACATATTTCATGGAAACCAAGACATCCTGGGAGAGATAAAGAATATCGATGTTAATTATAAATTCTGCTGTTGCATATCATTCTATGGCATGGATAAACGCGTGCCTGAATCTGCTTAATATTAATAATGCAGTGGAATCTCATTAGCACATTTTTCAAGGGAGTAAAAGTGGGAAAATATATTATCAAAAAATGCTCAATTTGTCATTTGTACATTTCGTTCAGAACATTATAATAGGAAACAGAAATGAATTCACACTTAAATAACAACCAAATAATAACTAAATAAAACAGAATTATTCAGATGCATGACTTAAATCTAAAAATTATTAAAAAAGTATTCGAAAAAATGTCCTCGGTCTTCAAATCAAAGAAAAGCTTGGTAATGCAAAAACACAATGAATGAAGATGTTGGGCAGAGGCATAGTAGAATGCATTTCTTTGGCAATGGATTCATAATAATGATTGTAAATACCTTGCTTACTGTCTGCAAATTCCCTTCTGAATTCTCTGCTACCCTTAATTACCTCTTAAGAACCCCGGAAAACATTAAATATGGTGCTGCTGCACTGAAAAATGCAGAATTGGTTTTGAATGTTTCTGGCAAACTTCAATGTGGTAAGTAGCTGTACCTCTTTAGGGTTTGAGGATGTTAGGGATCATCTCTTTCAGCCTTTTTTTCCAGTAACTGCTTTCCAGTTTCCTGGTCCTCTGAACAGGAAATGAATCGGGTATTTTTAGTAAGTCTTGTTATTACTGCTGAAGTAGGGTGAGGAAGACATGGCAAATGTCATGCTTCAGCCAGATATTTTTCCCAATATTTCCTGTTAATGAAGCTAGTACACATTAGTATTCATTTGGAGAGAAAGCTGTGTGGAATTTAAACCAGAACTTAAAAATATGAAGGTGTTCTGCCTGAAAATGTAATTGGATGCATGCTAATGAGATTCCACTGAAACAATGGCTTTTCTGAAGTACAATATGTTTTGTGAAAGTGACTCTAATGATTTGCTGATGACATACCCCAACATTTATACTGTACCTTATTCGCAACAGATGTAAAAACGTGCAAAGTTGGTACTGGGTGTCAGAGACTTTCAAGTAAATTCTTGATCTCTGCTACAATCAAACCTTATCTCCTGACCAATCCCAAGATTTTTGACAACTCTGCTTGGGTGTTATCTACTTCTATTTCTCATCTTAACTCCTTGTGGACTGGCACCTCGAAATGCTACCCTACGCCAGTTCCCAGCCATTTTCATGCAGTGTTGCATGCATACATGGGTGTTAATAGGTTTTAACTTCACACACATTACTGCATAGTGTAAATAGGAGATCATGAAAAGTTCTAGGAATGCTAGCGTCAACTCAGTTGAGACGCATCGTTCCAGCAAACATTAATGGATGTCGCAACAAAGTAACGTGCGAAGACGGAAATCTCCGTTGTCAGCCTTCCTGGTTGGGCGAGAGAAGACGAAAATTTCCGTCTTTGGTCCACAATGTGTTAAGGACAATATGGGGCTGGGAATTTGTGAAAGTGTCTTATAAAAATTCCATAAGGAAGGGGTCATTTAATGAATACATTCACAAAAATCATCCTTTTTTGTCATCCCCCTTTGTACAGGTTCATAACAAAAATCTTCTGCCCACTCAAGTGTATGCACACCTCATGAACCCAACCCCCCTCTTTACAAAAATCTAATGCGCTGCAAGTTGTCTCTAATTAAACAATTTTGGCATTTTTTTTTATTCTATTAAAAGTCTTCAAATCAGACACTTGTTTTTGTAGGGTAATATTCCTCTCCCCTCTCCACTTTATAAAGCTTCCCACTATAAAATCAACAAAGTGATCAATCCTCTCCTTCCCTTCCTGTGAACATATTTCTTGAATTTAATAACTATAATAAAGAAAATGCAAAGAAATGCATTCGTTAGATTCTTTATTTTTCCACTCAAGAATTTGCAATGGTGCCCCAGAATAATGCACGGTGTCCAGACGTACCCCTGCATCAAAACGCAATTATGCTCTATCTGATGTCAAACAGTAATATATAAAAAATGAAGGCAAAAGCTTTATTATTTTGCAGAAAACACACTTTCTTCCAAGAAAGTAAATGATGTATTCATTATTTTCCCAGCACACTCCTGTTGTCGATTACAACTAGAAATTATTAAATTTGGCAGTGGGATTCATGGCAATTACTAGAGACCGGATAATATGCAAAAACATATTTGCATATTTACATCATTTTACAGAAATGAGCATGTTTTACTGAAAATATGCATGGTGGGGCATATTTACATTGCTTGTTTGATGTTAATTGATGTAACCAAACTAAACAATGAAACATATTGTTTGTATGAATCCTCTATCACTTTTAGCTGTCATTTGCCTTTCATCTTTACTTTTAAACAAAGGGATGGAACCACACAACTAAAAGTGAGGGATACCCTTTCCCTTCTTGCCTTCCGGATTCCAATAACATGACAATTGAAAACAAACGTGCAATTGTTGATTATCATTTGCTATATATCACAAGTATCGTGTCACTTTGGGATTATAACTTGCATATCATTTGTTTTATGTTTGTCTTATGGCAATGAGTGTCTTTCATGACAATTTTGAAGTGCAAGATGCCTCCAGAGAAAAAGAGCAATCCTGAGAAGAAGAGAAGACCATCCTGGCATATTTACTTATGATGGCAGAAACATTTTATATTATTCAAAAACTAAAAATTTACATAAATACATGATTGTAAAAATGTTTAAAAATAAATATTGTTAATGTCATATTTTCATTCAAGTTCGTTTTTTCCTACCAAAAATCAGATGGTTGCAAAATAAAAGACTTAACGTTTCCCACACTGTGCAGCTGGCGACAAATATGTTTCTAATTAAAGAGCTTGTTAGAACAAGGGGCTATCCGACTTTTTTTTCTGTGAAATTGAGTTATTTACATTAAATATAACTTCAAATATCATTCTTTTAGAGTAATAAAAGAGATTTAAATCCAGTATGTTCTTACTTGCAAGTGTACTGTGTTGAAAAGTGTACCGAGTTATATTATGAAATTTCTAGTAAAAACCTCAATATCTCAGAACTAGGTCAATGTGAGATAGCCCTTGTTCTACTGAGCTCTTCAATTTTTGAATGCAAGATCGCAAGTGTAGTAAGACAGCAGATGTTTACCTATAGCTGACATGGTGAAATGTATTTAGAGTGAGTTTGCATGGAAGTATTTTACATAAGCAATTAAAACATTGTATAACTCGTAATCTAGTGTGTTGAATGTTAAAATATCATTGTTTGCAGTCATGACAATTCCTGGTTTTAATTTGGTGGGGGTAAGTCTGGACACCCTGAGTATGATTGAGAGGCGTGTTTTAGGGCATATCTGTTAAGTCACTCCCAAAAAGATTTATGCAAAGGTATCTTTTTACAGGATGTTTATGCAAATGCATATTATTTTTATGTATGACACTACCCTCAAACTTTGTAAATATTTGTTTCATTGCACGCTCATTTACAAAATGTATACTTTGTCCATGCATTATTCCATGATTCTGTAAATTTTTGGAAAAATTCATGTGTAACCCTTATTTACATGTTTTTCCAAGTATTATAGCATATTTACACTTATCTAGCATGCTATGTTCTTTATATTATCAGGACTGGACACTGTTACGGTCTTTTGTTGCCTTCTAATATCTGTTTTCTAATGGTTGGATTTCCTTTTTCCTTTAAGGTTGTTTTACTACCATACCTTTCGTTTCTTTTTAATGTCTTCATTGCTGTTTGTTTCCTTATGTGATTACCCTGAAGTATCTTGGTAATCTTATATGTAGGGGGAAGATTTTGATAACCTAAAACATCACAAAAATGATGAATAAAATGCTGTTAAAGTGTGTTTAAAATGCCTAAAAAGCAAAAAAAAATTATGTAAAAAATTTGATCAAAACCAGTTCAGATGAACAACCCAAGCTATTGGATATGTTACTGATGTAATCAAGGCTTCTTCCTTTCATTCAAGTAAACTCAGCTTACTAACTTTTGGTTTGAATTGTCATTTACCAGGAAAACTGTCTTCAGTTATCCCAAAATCAGTCGAACTGACAGTGACGCGGGCAGACGTCACTGGAACCTTAGATTACTTCCTCACAATGGCTGACATTTCAATTTCTAAGCGAAGCAATCGACTAGGCTAGTCAAGAATTTTGTGGAGAACATTTGTTGCATCTTGTAAATATTATTTGCAGCAAATACCATTAAAATAATATTAAATTCGATGAAATCAGCACAAATGCATAAATACACACACACACACTCACACTCTCACACTCTCACACACTCACACACACACACTCACACTCACACTCACACACACACACTCACACTCTCACGCACTCACTCTCACACTCACACTCTCACACTCACTCACACACTCACTCACTCACACACTCACTCTCTCACACTCACTCACACACTCCTCACCTCTCACTCTCTCTCACACCTCTCACTCTCTCTCTCACTCTCACACACCACTCTCTCTCTCACTCTCACTCTCTCTCACACACGTCAATTCAATAACTGCTCTTTGTAAATCATCTTCATTATCTGTCAAGATTGTTTAATCTGCAAAGAAGATTGTATTTATCCGTTTGTCTTTTCTAATTTGTATTCCCTGGTTAGTTATCCATCCATTTCCTGATCATAATGATGTGGAAATTCATTGGCAGATTTAATGTATTGGAAAATGATGAAATTATTTTTTATTGCCAAAGCAAATTCCATGTGATGCCAACTGATACTTGGTTTCAGATTCATCTGGTGTGTGTTATGGATATTTTCTAAATTCTGATGCAAAATGAGATAACTGCTCCAGCATTTTGGTAGCAGGTAAGTTTATTTTGCTTTCAAAACCTGTGTTTTTTGTTAACAATTTTCATACACGAGATAGTTAACAACTTTCTGGTCATTATTGGAATCGTATTCATGTCAAAGTTGAAGTGTGAGTGAAGTAAGAATTTTAAAACTTTTTAAATTTGAAACACAACATAGAAGACTAAAAACCGAAAAAAATTTAACCTGTTCTCTTTATCATTTTACAATTATTCCTTCTCATTTTGTGTTGCTATTATTCTATGGTGCAAATATTGGTGGTCCTTTATTGTGGAATTACATTTTGGTGTGAAAAATGAAATAAACATTTCTAATCTACATATTAGATTTCTCAACTTGGTGAGCTCATTTGAAATTTGTGAATTGGATTGTTCACATGTGTGGACAATCCAATTCCATCACAGTGTAATAGAGTTCTTGTGTGTTTCTTGCTGTAATTTATTCCGATTTCTTTTCACAGTAATTTGTATGTCAAAATTTTCATTAATTTTCCATTGTTTTTGCTTTGAGAAGATTTGTAAAGATTATTAGTTTGTGGTGGTTTTACAGATTGTCCGTATTCTAGAAATCACAGTGAAACAGTGTGTTTTGTTTGCGTGTAAAGGTTCAATTTACTGATTACCATGCAGTTCTAAATATCATTGTATTAATACCATGATGTGTGCCTTAATATTGTTATTTTTAAATGTTACACAAAACATTAAATCTGAAAACTCAATTTCTGTTATGTATCTTTGCTATTTTCAGAAGGTGTGTGACTTATGAATGTACACGAATGCATCAATGATTGCAAGTCTCCAGTTTTTCAGAAAAAAAACATGATTCTTATGCCCTTAAGGGGAGGAGTGGGTGAAAATTTGAAAATTTACATCTTACATTCAAATAACTTCAAATTTTACCAGAAGAAGTAATACATTATACATATGTACCCTACAAAGTTTTGTTACTCTGCTGTTTTTAGTTTTGAAGAAAAAAAACTTTTTTGAATTTTTTTAAAAAATTTCTTATTATTTTATAAAATGCTCAGTCCACATGAAGCAACATTCATCACTGAATTTTTTATGAATTACTCATAAAAGGTATATAATTACATTCATGGAATATAAATAAAATAAATGAGAGCGTTTCTGAGAAAAAAAATAATAAAATATACAGTTGTTACTTGATGACCATAAAAAACACACATAAAAAAATAAATATTTTTAATTTAGTAATTAATGATTATAACACAAAAAGCTTCCATAGTTCTATGAAACTACATTTTCTTAAGATGTTTTAAAAGTTTCATTGTAATATATTAAAAATTGTAGAACGTGGAACTTTTTGAATTCCATAAAAGGTCAGGAAAGTGAAATGCGGGAAATTGAAAATTAAAATTTAACTTTATACAAATGCATTTTACTTTATCAACATACATTTAAAATTCTCCAGAGCCATACATAGTACCCTCAACAACTTTTCTCTTTTCTTCTAGAACTGTATTTGTAATTTTGAGTTGCTTTTTTTGACATTTTGAAAACCTGGTTGTGCAGCTACTTCACTTTCTGAAGACGGCATTTATCCCTCATTGCCATTATTTTCTTCCCTTGAGGTGTCATGTTAATGCCAGTTATATTTGATCTTATATTTTCACTTGCTTCACACCCCGTATTATATTGAGAAACTGCTGATGTGACAGAAATTTTTATTTTCTTCTTCGAAACAAATATTTCTTTGGGGCACTTACTCCAAATCAGGCTATGCAAACTTTCGTTGGCATTTTGTGTTTTTCTGTAGCTCATTTGTTCCAGAGAACATCTATATAAAGTTCATGCCGGGAAACTCAAAAAGCAAATACATTCAAAACTTCTATGAGATGAAAACGTTTGGAAACTGAAAAAGGGGGCGTGGCCATCGACGCATTGAGATCTTTAAATGCTTGCAGAAGCCATTTAAATCGCGATAACGAAAAAATAAAAACACCAAAATTAACCACACATTCCAAACAAAATTATCACATCAAAAATTAAAAATCGTATTTTTCAAATTTTTTTGCCAATTTTCACCCACTCCTCCCCTTAACTGGGCTGAAAAGTGACATATTCTGTTGAATTTTGTGTGTGTTGTAGGCATATTCCTGATCAGTTAATGCATTCAATTGTAAATTTGTTGGGCTGTTTTGCACAAAAGTCAACTGTTCTCATGTTTTAAAAAGACTTCCTTTGAAAAACAAAGTGAAAGAATGAAACTGGAGAAAAAGACGAAGAATTAACATTATCACAAAGATCTGTTTAGAGGTCTTGAAATGCACAGAAAGTTTGAAGCTGGTGCAGCTGCATATTGATAACAAACATTTAAATAGTAGTATTTGTGTGTTCTATGAATGAATTCCATTTGTGAAATTGAGAGATGTGTAAAGAGTAGTGATTTGTATGTACTTCTTAGAAGGAATTATTCCAAGGAATCTACATATGTGTTTTCTGAAGCACAAATTTTTGAGTTAGAAAAAATTTAGCAATGAGTATTTTCAAATTTTTGGAAGGTTATGCTGTACCTGCTAATTTGTAAGCTAGAAGATATTTTATGTGCAACTTGATATTTTGTTTTTTTACTGATAAATTTTCTTACGGATTCTCTTCCTGTTTTTTCTACTGATAAATTCTAAAATTTTTAATTTTTGTGAAATATCTCATTCAATACTTGTGTTAACTTCAAAAACCTTTTTGAAAGTTTTTACATATGCATATCAAATCAAATATTATTCAAGTTTTAAAAATATTCAGTTCAATTCAGGGTCTCATTACTGTAATTTTTTATTAGTTATATAAAATTGTGACCTACTTTTGACAAATTATCTGTTTAGAAAAACTTATTTTTAGTTAAAAATAAGTTTTATAAGGTTGTATGTCTCCGATTAGAATTAATAAGGAGCTAGTACTGACTAGACATTTCCTTTAAAGAGAATTGTCTTTGGAATAATTCATTTTCTAGATCATTCCATGACATTTTCATTCTTGAAGTATTAAGCATTTCAACACCTTTTTTTTTCCAATGGATTTTGCTCGTGAATAACATTGACACCATTAGAGATGGAGGAATAAATAATATAATACATATACAGTAAACCCTTGTTAACCTGAGTTTGCCAAACCTGAACTTCGTAACACAAACCAAACTTTTGTCCTGGCAAGGGATTATGGTAATACAGACATTTGTAATTCTCGGTTAACTCACATTTTTATAACCCAAATTCTGATTATTTAGGTCTCTTGGAATTCATGTTAATGAGGATTTACTGTATATTCCTCCATGCCATAGATATGTTAGTGATACAGAAATATGTTTGTACATATCATGACAGTTGGTGAATACAAAAATGTATATTTTGACATATGAATTATCGTAGCATTACTTAGTCTATTATTTATTTCCAAAACAATTTCTGTTTTCTCATTTGAAACTTAATTTCAATTATTTTTTTATACACCAAGAAAGAGAGTAGTAATAAATAATATTAGTGATGATAATTTTATTAAATTAACACTAGATCTATTGTCATATTTTTTTAATAATAAGCAAGCCAAATGTTAATTTAAAAGAAATGTTATGTGAATGTTCTATTGGTTATCACAACTGTTGTGTATGATCTCAGCTACTTAAGTCCAAGAATCTTTCCTTGTGACTGATCACTTGCTTGTAAAAAAAATTTGAGAGAGAATCCAAATATTATCATAAATTGTAGCAAAGGAGACACTGTTGAACTTCATAAAAGTTCATAAAATGTGGGAAATCAATTAACATTGTTATGTACATATTGTGAATAATACCTGGTAGATGCGTTTTCAAAAAGGTGAAATGTACGGAGTGTGAATGTCTATGTGGTAGAGAATTTAGTAAATTACCACAGAATGAACAATAATCTTCCTTTACTGTACATATATTGGGTCATTTGATATCATCTCATTGAGAAGTATCATTCAATGTTTGTAAATGTGCAGTTGCTTTTCTGGTATAAAAAGAAAAGTAGCTACTTGTAGTGCTTTTGATGAAATGGGGTGTAAAATGAAACTGAGCAAAATAACCGTATGTTTTCTTCATGCAGCTTTAAATTTATATTTTGTATGACATGAACTACGTTCACTCATGAAAAGATCAAATGAGGAGCAGATTTTTAAAATAAGTAGTGCATTTTGGTAACGCATACATCCATGTAAAATAACTGGTGTATTCTGATAGGACAAACTCTCATTTTCTGAAAATTAAATATCTTCCTTTAAAATTGGTTCAGTAAAAAAAACAACTAATAAAGACAAGCATGTATAATTTATTTATTTCTTAATACATTAAACATCCATTTGATCTTTCCACAAGTGCAATTGCAATTATGTTGGGGGAGTAAGATTTGCCAAGGAAATTCTTGTGGGAAAGTCTCTAAGAAAATGAACCGTCCTTGAAAAGAAACATCTTGATGTATAAGACGTGACCCAAAACAGTTGCTGAATTATAATGCAACTAATTACTACTTAGTATTATTAATGTTCCTTTGTTGTGTCTGACCACTTATTGGAAATATATTTGTCTTTCATAATAATTTGAATAAATTTAGTACAAAAGCCTCTTAAAATATTTTCTAAAATCCTCTCCATCTTCTTGAAAGTAAGAACTGTTTGCAAATATTGTCATTAGTTCTTGGGAGTGTTAGATCTTGTAACCTACCTTTGGTAGCAATGACTGGATTCCTTATAGCCTTTGTGGGTGGGTACTCATATCTTACAAAAATAAATATTACCTACTCAAGCTATTAAAAAGTGTAGTATGTTTAATTTTTTCATGTCTGTAGTACAGGGAGAGTTATATTGTTGTAAAAAAATCAATGTCAAGAGAGTTTGTTGGAAATGTGTTTTGAGTCCCTAATGTAAAAAAGTGGCGATTTTATTCATAACAAGTCTGTAAGTAGCACCTGCATGTAAACAACACATGATTTTCATCTAATCAGATCTTTCCTGATTGGTCTGGATGGTGATGTGGCTCTTGAATTTGAAATAGATCATTTCATTTTGTAGGTTCTTTACATGGAGCCCTTAAGACAATTTCAAAACATTCTCTAAAATGTCTCCAGATATTTCTCATTAAATTTCCTATTTGAATAGAGCAAGGTATACTTATAAAAATGAATGTCCAATCTTGAAAGTTGCAAAAGTTAAAAATGTTTGCACCCCCTCCTACAACTATATTATTGAAGATATATTTTTTGTAGAAAATGCTCTGCAAATTATCTTGAAATAATGTCATGTTCAATTTTATCAAGATATGAATACTTTTCACTTAATTTTGAGTGAAATCTTGACAATAAAAAAGTCCATGAACAAGGTTTTTTTTTAAACAACTCCTTTTATCTGTAGGAAAATTTGCCACTCAAATAGGGCAAAGTTTGCTTAATAATATGGTGTAAGTACGATTTTCACTAACATTTTTGGAATCTCTAAAACAGCAAATTCAAATCTTCTGTACTTCCTTTTCCTCAAGGTGTTTCATAAGATGGATGCACAATTAGTAGGGTAAAAGTTTTACAATAGCTCTCAAGTTTAGATGTTTAAAAGGGAACAAAATAATTTTACTTTGCTTTTTATTCATCTCCTCTAGGAAAATCAGATATCAGATACAAATAAAAATATCATTATAAATCTAATGTATAATCACAATAAAAGAATAAATTTTCTCCTAAATATTTCATTTCCTTAGTCAAAAATAAATAAATTAATTAAAATTGGTTAATGATGAATCGTTTAATTTACTTGAAATATTTTAAATAAATACAAACTAGCTGGGCCTAAGAAAATATTCTCTCTGTTAATCAACATCATTTGAAAAATGGAAATAACGCTACTACTTGAACGGTTCTTAAAATCCATGCTACTGAATGGGAATAAAGGTCTCTAACAACTTGTGCTAGAACTTCTAAAAAGGTTCCGATAATGTAAGTCATGGTCCCTGTCATTGTCAGTTGCACAATGGTGAAGTGTGTTGCAGCATAGCATGTGTTGTGGGTTCCATGTGTGCCTGCTTTCCCCCCTATATCGAAATGTGCAAACTTATTTTCTTTGTACTTCAGTACATACTTACATAGTTAAGAGAAAATTATATAATGCAGTAGCAAAATGTGATTCTTAGACCAAAAACCCGTTTGTAGTCCATAGCACCATAATAGTGGATGATTATGTTCTCCCATATGTATTAAAGTCATCAAATACGTTGTGTCGTCGGAATCCACTTTTCCTGGGTCCTTAATACTGAAAAAGTGTTTTCGGAAAAAAGTCTACGCCCGTTTCTGGATAACTATTCATCCAAAATTGACATTCCTCGATCGAACTCGAGGTCCTGCGCATTTGAAAGAGATGTTTTCACTCTTGGAGGGATTCGGGGACATTTTCAATTCGTCCGTCAATGGTTAAAACTAGCGCATAAGTTCAAAATTTGTTTGACATCTTACAAGTACAATAATAAAGATAGATATTTTTACTTTCTTGCAATGGCGAATTCTCCAATATACCGTCGAAATACCTAGTATTTCGAAGTGTATAATAAATATTTCATAAGTTTGGTAATCCTCCAAAAAGTTATTGAGATTTTGAAAGCTTTAAAACAGATTCGAAAAAATAACTGTCTTGCAGCGTGCCAGCCGCAGCCGCTCCTCATTTTTCGTGGACGGGGGAGGGGGGGATGTGCAATGTTTTGCGGTGAACAATCCTCTGGCCGTTCGTTAGTTACGTTTCTCACAAGTTTTTGCGAAAATGGAATATGTTAATGATCCAGAAGTTACTGGTTTGTATAATTGCCTTATAGAACAATTATTAATGACGAAATTTTAAAGTAATTATTGGGATTTCAGAAAAACTCAAAATAAAAGACAACTGTAGAGTTAGCTTACATAAAGTGCGGTATACTTAAAATAATGTTCGGGATTCGCCACTGCTTTCACGCCTTCGTAAGTCCTTCGTAAGAAGAGATCGTTATGTAATCGGGCGCCGGAAAATGTGTGAAATTTGTTCCAACAAAACGAGTTCGGCTGCTTCACAAGGGCTAGTCCAACCCCTGTGAAGTGTCCTAAACCCTACCCCTATCCTTATTCCTTCCTAATTCTGGCCGCTGGGTAGTGACGCAGGAGCGCGCGGTAGGAGGCGCGTACGCGGAATGTTACCTGGCGGTCCTCTTGACAACCGACTGCGACGAGACGCGACAGACAATATTAACTCCAAAAAAACAAGCGCTGTAATGGGAGGATTACTCCAAGAAGCGCAAAGCGCTCAATGCCCCCCAGGGGCTTGGAGACGCGTTGCGTCAAAATAGACGAAAAAAAAAAAAAGAAGAAGAAGAAACTATGCTCACGAACGTTTTTCCAGAAGAGCATGTACTAATTTAAACGTCTTTTATTAAAAAATAGCCCCGTTAGCGCCAAAATGTTTCTTATCGTCTTGAATAGAGATTTTACTTTAATTTAAAGAATTTTTGGGGGTACTACACCGTGGTGGATCTAATAACGTCTTAAATTTTATTTCCTTGCGTTTCGTTTGAGGCGGTGTCAATATATAAAAATGCTGTAATAAATTAACTTAAACGACTGACGCCGTCATTTTGACGGATACAACATATTCAAATAATGTTATCTTTATTACTTGACTTTTAAATGCATTCATGATGTAAAATGAAAAAAAGTAAACAGTCAGAATTTTCGTAATTATTTGGATGTCAATTGCATATATTCTAATTACTGTATTAATATTAGCCAAACGAAGTACATAGTTTTGACAACCCTGTCCCGGCAACAGCGCGTTGCTCGCTCCTTGAACTGGACGTTTTCAAATAATAGCTGTAGTACCACAGAAAATGCAACATTGCAATGTTAGCTAGCTGTTTCTAAAAACGCGAGAAAGTATGTGCTGCTGTAGCACTACTTGTTTTCTAATGAAATCTGTTCTTCAAAATTAAATATATAATTTTTTTATTGTGGATTGCACCGCTCAATTTTCTTTTTTAATTGTCGGGCAAGTAATGCTTTGTGAGCAATTTGAAACAGAGGATATACTCGTAGCGTACTAAACCCTATACTCTTTGTACTAAACGGTATACTCTTTGTAGTAAACGTAAGTACATGAACTCGAATTCCAACTTGAGCAAAAATGGTGCCAGTTGAAGACGTGGTGGAAAGTGTGGCTCATGATTGAAGAGTAGAGTAATAAAATTTCGTAATCGAAACCATGCGAGTAAGTGTGTGCCGTTGAGCATCACTAGATCTTAAATGTTTAATAAATAAAATAAATTTAATGTTTGTTAAATAAAATTACGTAATCGAAACCATGCGAGTAAGTGCTGTTGAGTATCATTAGTTCTTAAATGTTTCATCAGGGCCGATGGGTGGTTCCCTATTAGCACACTCGGGATTTTGTGTCAATGGTTTCTTATACATGGTTAATTCAGAACTGACAAAGAGATTTGGTAGGAAACTAGAAATAACCATTATTTAATTATCACACATTGGGAGATGTGGCTCAGAGCATCAACTGTCACTGCAGTGCCTCTGATCGGGAGGTCCTAGGCTCCAGTGCTGACGGCGGCAGGATTTTTGATTTTTGACACTAGCTTTTCAACTGGGTCGCATTTATTCAACGAAATCAATCCACCATGTTTACTTATAAAAACATGTTTATAGACGAAAAAAATTAATCCTGTATTTCTCCAGGATGACTGTGCCGTTGAGGCCATTGCATCTTAATTTAGATCCGCATATAAAGAACTATCGTTTAACAGGTTTAGACATTACCCAACCTACCCAATACAATTTCTTCTTTCGCCAGTTACATCGTACGAACATTTTACGCGCTTTGTCGTTGGTGGGTTGAAACAATGGAAAGAAGATAACAATTGACGATCTGTTAAAGGCTAAATTCAAACCTAAACGCGCGACAGACTAGTCTGGAATTCAGGCATAAGTGAGATAACTTTTTTATAGTTATGCAATTAGTATGCTAGCTACATATACACTATAGTTGAATTCACTTGCTGTAATTTACATCACAGGACGAGCAATTCGATGCATGAAAAGTTAAGAAGTAAAAGCGTTTGACGAAATGCGATTTTCAAATATGTGATCGTCATTGAGAGTATTAATTAAGACATTATAAGCGTTTAATGACATTCATATGAAAAATATATCGATAAATAATAATTAGTATAACATTTTAAAAATGATTATGCGTTTACATAATGTTTGACAAAATTCAGACTTCGACACTGTGCCGCCTCCAAATCTCATCTGGTAATTTTCACGCGGCATGTTGGTAAACCAGTAGGGAAATAAACACTTGTCCTACCAACAGTGAATGTAAAAACATTCCGTGTTTTTGTTGCTTACGACATTTCGTATTAAGGGCGTATTTCGTGTAATGTTAATATTATATTGTTTATATTTGTACTGTTTATCTTAATAAAAAAGGCGTGGTGAATATTGTCTGCGTAGTTCACTATATAAAAGAAATACGTAGTGTTGTTATGTTGCCCATAGTGTCCATGATTCCGATCGTCTTGTGATCTGGGTGTGTGAGTCCTGTGTGTGTCTGTCAAATTGTGTTAATACCGGGTGTATTTTTTCGCCCTTATGTATATAGAGTTATGACTAAAGGTTGTTATTGCTTAATCCTCTCCTTTTTCTGTTAGTGTCATTATTAAGTTAAGACGATGGTGAGTACATCATGCAGGACTGGTATAATAAAACATAACCTTTTTTATGTTTGACACAAGATATTTTTTATTTTAGTTGGTGTTAGTGCTCGGAGATTTGCATATTCCTCATCGCTGTAGCAGTCTTCCTGCAAAATTCAAGAAGCTTCTTGTACCAGGAAGAATACAGCACATACTGTGCACAGGGAATTTGTGTACTAAAGAATCCTATGATTACTTGAAGACTCTTGCAAGTGATGTGCATGTTGTTCGGGGAGACTTTGATGAAGTAAGGCAAACTAATTTGTGACAGATTTTATTATTATAAGTTTTGAATTGTGTCTCCTTGATAATAGTTTACATGAGTTGTGTTGTTTGCATTTATTAAAATGTTCCATGTTCTGTTATGCTCTTGTCATTTTTGCCTTATAATAGAGTAATCTGTGACTATGCTTCACATCATGACTGTGACATCACTCATGCTTAGGCCCATTTCGATCTGCCAGTCAAGGCAAATAAGGTGTCATTCGGCACATCTCGCTTTCTTAGTGGAGATAATTTTTTTTAGGATTCATCCAGAAGTACCTGAGATTTCTTGAAAAAATATTTTAAATTTTTAATCATCTTAAACTAATTTTGGGTGACTTGATCAATAGCTAATTCCTATCAGCAAGACAAATTGATTGACACAATTCTCAGCCAGTTCCTTCTAGGATATTTTGGAAGAATTCTGGAGAAACTAACATTTTTTATGGTTTCATTGTACCTGTGGACATATTGGTGAATGGCAGCGAGTTACAATATTCTTTCCAGCATTTATTTGAATCATTATGACTTGATTTATCAGATTGACATAATCAAACCTAATTTTGTAATGAAACAAAAATCAATGTAATGAAAGTTGTATTTTAGTTGTTTCTTTTCCATGAATCTTTCTATGCCCAAAAATTTAACAAATTGGGCATGCGTATTGTGTTTAAAATTTATTGTTATTATTAGAGACCGGATTTTTTGTAATTACATATTTTTTCTTTCTACTTATCGCTCTCAAAATTTTAATCTTGGCGAATTGTCACCATCCACACACAATATCGAATTTTTTCGTTACATATTTTCACATTCACACTTTCATATATTACAGATTTTACATATTTTGCTATTTTCACGAAATTTTTTTTATATTCTATCAACTTTCTTACATATTTGTATGTAAAGAACTATTTTCAAAAAATTCAGCAATTTTTCCTTTATTATTTCTGTGTGCTACTGTGTACTCTACTCAAGGTACAATATGTTAAGACACGGTCTGATATTCTCACAGTGCGGGGCGTCTGCTTCAGTTATCTCAGTGGCGGGAAGTGTGGATCTGTGACTGATCATTTTCACATTTAGGTGTGAAAAGTATCATTGACGACATGTTTGCCGACCTTCAACCAGAATTTCCAAGAAACTTTGGCGATCATCATCGTGTAACAGTTCAATGAGAATATTCCATGCTTCAGGGTTTGTTTGCTGATCATATATATCGCCAGTTTGTACTACGATAGTTTCTATTGCGTCCAGTCTGGCTGCTAAACTACATTCCTGGATAACAATTTGTGAAGGTTTTACTATTGATGGGAAAGTTGTATGATACAAGTGTGCATCAATTGGTGCTTTCAAAATGAATTTTAAAACGTTTGCATTGTTTTAAAAATTTGTATAGGAAATTTTTTATAGACGTAAATGTGTTTTATAATTAGATTATTTTAATATTACATATTATAACCTCTTTTACATATTTATTACATATTCTTATCGTTTGTATTACATATTTATGTTCATATTTTTCCAGTCTCTAGTTATTATTATGCGGTGGGTGTCTATGATTTTGCATATTTTTATCTGTTGCTTCAAAACATAGCTAAGTGAAATTTCTTGAGGTTTTGTTAGAATTGAATGTTATTTAGATTATGTTAGTGCATATATGGCCAATTTTTCCTGTTGGTGCATATTTGTGAAATTATAGGTGCATATTTTGCATATTTAGTTAAAATAGAGACTTCAATCAAACGTTTCAACTTTTCTTAAGTTCTATGTTTTTGTTCTTTGATTGTCACAGTTTGCATTTTTTTTTTATAGGCATTAAAATACTTGTGCAAAGGTAGTATATTTTTTATATATAATGAATATATTAACATCTGTTATATTGTTTATTTTATTATAATGATTTCTTTACCTTAAAAAGCACTGTATTTTTTTATAATAACTTCTTTCTTATACAATCGTGATGCTTTGACCCTACTTGGGGTCTTTTTCAAATAATCTAGTGTCCAGGTTTGTTGTCACCATATCACGAATATTTTCAGATATTTCTTAATACATGGCCCAATGTTCAGATGGAATTTTTAAAAACTTAACTGTACAAATGAATAACTAGAACAAATGTAAATTCCATTTTAATGATTCCATTCAGATTGTATTGAACCAGAAATTTTCCAGGTATTTCACTTTCCCTTTATTCTTTTGAGGGAACTTCTATTATTAATCTATTTATTTTTTTTATTTATTTTACGTCAAAAAAACAGTTAAAAACTGCGTATGACGTGCTATGGGGAAAAAGTGAATTGTGTGCACATTTTCAAAATTCTGTGATCCCTACACTAAGTCATATACTACTTAAATTTTGAATTTTGAAAGGGAGAAAAAACAAAACTCCATGTAGTAAAATCTATTTTCAAGGATAAATAAGCAATAAATTTTGAATTTTGAAAGGGAGAAAAACAACAAAAAAAACTCCCATGTAATAAAATCTATTTTCAAGGATAAATAAGCAATAAATTTTGGCTCTTATTACTTCTGCCGCGACAACATGGAAACGATAATTTGAAGAATTGTGTTTCCCACTGAATTCTAGAAGACGTGCACAGAAAATGAAGTTATATTTATGTCCAGAAGCAAAACAAGGGCCATCTCAGCATTTGCTCAATGGATCAGGGAAACTGGACGAAAAACCTGATCGAGATGGGGGTCATTGACCCGGAAGCTGTAGTACAATAGTTGTTACAGGTTGTTTATACTCATTTATACAGTCCAAATGGTAAATAATGCATTATGTATCATGTAATCATGTAAATTTCATGCAATTGAAAAGGAAGAAATTGACATTATCATTTAGTACTGTAATTACAGCATTATAGAGTGAGAGTCTAATCTTTAAAAAGAATCTTTAAGTTTTTGAGAGGAAGAGATGTTCTCCACAACTGAGGATGCTCTGTACCAGATCTGATAATGAAGCTGACCCCAAAAGTTACATTGTTCAAATGAAAATAAATATTTTGGTGAAGATAATGTCAACTTGCACCACTATTTCATACCATCATCAGCGGATCAATATTCTAAAACCAGTCCTGGTCTTTTCATGTCATGTATCAGCTTGCTCATTGTCATACCAACATGCACAACACATTTCAAATGTCATTTTTGCTAGTGTTAGTTGAATCTTTAATCAAACTTGGAGATATGTCTCAAAATGTATCTTTCACATCTTACAAATAGTACAACCTGCTATCATTTAAAATAGGTTGTTCTAAATTAGAGAAAATTTGACTTGTTGTAAGAGATGACACATTGCATTGCAGGTATTACTTACCATCGTTTTACATAATGATCATCTCTCTCAAAATTTATTTGGTTTTATTTTTATCTATTGACTAAAAGATATCAAAAAATAATTTGAATAGATACTTTTGGATAATTTTTTTAAAAATTTAACCTGTCATTTTGCCTAACAAAACAGATTCCACCGTTCAATGCAAACCCATTCTCTGGATCAGAATATCTTTGTCATTTTTATCAAGCTTAAGGGGCCTCGGAGACTCCCTGACTTCTTTGCATCACACTAATTCTATTGAGTTGTGCTTGAGGCGAATATTATTTCTTGACATCTTAAAAAAATCATTTTTGTTACCACAAGGAGAGTAAACAAAACTTATTGATTTTTAGAAATCAGGCTTTTTCTGTATGAAGTCGTATGAAGTCTGTATGAAGCCGGCGGCGCTAGCCGAATGCGTTTACTACGCTCCGTGAAGTCATGAAGGTTAAACGCATTCGAGACTCGCAGGTTCGTGGTTGGGTGACCGGCCAGGAACCCGGGGATCTAATGGCGTCGAGCCCCTGGCTGAAGGGATAAAAGGCACTCTACTGACTGCGACGTGACGAGACTTGACTAATATTAAATAAAATAATAATGCACATTAATGGAGGATTACTCCCAAGGGCAAAGCGCTCAACGCCCCTTAAGGGGCTTGGAGACGCGTTGCTTCAAGGAGTGGACGAAGTTGTACTTTCCACTTGAAAGGCATCTTATTATTCTGTGGCTTAATTGAAGGTATTTCTATGAGAAATAATGTGCTGAGATCAACACTACAACAAAGAAATTCCCTTAAATTTCCACTTCTTGACACCATCTCTTTTGAGTTAGCAGGTGTTCAATACAAAATTTAGTTTTGTTTCTGCCATAAGTGTGAACATTCCTTGTGTAATTAGTGCAGGAAGTAGCGAGTATCAAAACTTAATATTCTTTCAGTGAATACGTGTGAAAAATCGAATTAAGAAGAGCTTGATTACAGGCCAAAGGGAATTATTTCTGAATGAAAGAAGTAGTCCATTTTTCACAGCTTCAGTGAAAATTCATAGTTTTGAAGACATTCAAAAGTGCATGCACTTTGATGACAAATGAACAACAGTATTCTTTCAGAATGTATATGTGGAATAAGCCTGATAAATATGACAAAGATATTCTGGCATTGTAATGCAGAGAATGGGTTTGCATTGAAGGGCAGCATTTGCTGTGTTAGGCGAAAGGACGAACCCTTGGTGAAAGATTTGACAGTAAGTATTGGGAATAAACTGACCCAACCCTCAAGATTCAATATTACTGTGAATAATATTTTTAAATCCCTAACCCATCAAAGTCTTACTGTTGTAAACTTTACAAAGAAATAAAATGCCATTATCTTAAAATATATTGATTTTTTACCATCATGCCTTGTAATTTTAGGAGGGGGCCTCAGAGGCCCCTTAAGTGTTGAAGTGTAATATTCTCTTCGGTGCATCAATAGGCTAAAAGCAACCACACAAAGAAGTTGTTATATAATATTATTTGTTTTGCAGAATCTGAACTACCCAGAGCAGAAGGTGGTGACAGTAGGTCAATTCCGCATTGGCCTCTCCCATGGACACCAAGTTGTGCCTTGGGGGGACCCAGAGTCTTTGGCACTGATTCAGCGCCAACTGGATGTGGACATCCTGATTTCAGGCCACACACACAAATTTGAGGCCTATGAGCATGAGAACAAATTCTACATCAATCCAGGTTCAGCTACTGGGGCCTACAATCCCTTGGACACGTAAGAACATCCTTTTCTAGATGTTATATTACATAGTGAAGGGGCAATCATTTCAATAAAACAAAATTAATGCCGAATAGAAAACTAGAGAAAGATTCATTTTCTAAATACTTTTGAAGATATAGGAAAAGTTAATTATAAAATTTGAAGGGGGAAAAACTTAAAAAGCAGAAAGGTACAACTAGAGGATAGATTCTACCGTTAAATAAAAATCAATCTGCAAAGCATGAAACTTACTTCATGGCTTTCTGCTGGTTGATGGTGATCTAACTCATGGCAGTCTCTTCCACTGTGCAGTACTGTTGCTATATGCTATTTAAGTTTGGATAGTGTTGTAAGCATATTCTTGTTGCCTCCAGTACATGGAAGATACTGAGCACTTTGTTCTTACAGCATCACAGGCTGTAAACCTGCCTGATGAGTCCTTAGGGACAAAATGTGTTTTACTTCCCTGCATCAATCTTGCTTAAAGAAAGAAAAGAATTTTGTCAAGTGCCAAACCACCAACTGCACAAGATATGAGCTTGGTGCCCAGATGGGCATCATTCTTCGTGCAAGGTTGCAGTAGGGAAGTTAAATGTTTCATCATTTCATACCCATCAGAGACTTTGTCTGTAATGCTGGAAGATGAATATATTTTTCTTTATGGAAAAATATGTGTAGGGCTAATTCATTTAATTCTATGTGTTGTAGTCAAACCATCCTTATTAAATTGAATTTTAATAATTTTCCTTCGTCACTAATCAATCCCTATTAATTTATCTATACAAACAAATGTTTTGAAGTATAACCTTGGTATGTATGTATGTATGTGATTCTCTTTTCTCAAAAGTGCCTTCTCATTGTAGTTCTGTTAAGTTTTATAAATTAGGAGCAAACTTTCAAAAGGTGACATGTCCATTTGGCAAATATTGACTTCTGTTGTTTTACCTGGAAGTTTATTTCCAGAAGAAAAAAAAACTGAGATGTCTTACAATACATTAGGCAGTACTCTATTCATTGAATTGAAGACAGTGTTGAAGAGTGTAAAATTCGTACTTTATTTTTCATTTTTATTGGAAAAGAGTGAAGTGGACATGTAACACTTTGAATGTTTGCTCCTTAAATTCGGATGAACTGTAAAAGAGTAATGCTGCAATTCTTAGAATCATCTGTAGGTATTAATTAGGGGAATGTTGTCTATTCAAAATTTCAGTTTTAAATGAAAAATGAGAAATGTACCACATTACTGTTCAATCTGTAGTCTATTCAAATTAAAAAAGTGAAGGAATTTTGAAAATGTCTTTTTTCATAGAAAGTGTCCTTCAGAATTAAGAGTATTTAATGTGGGAAATATAAAAGATACAAAAGCATGCTAATGATAATAAATATTTAGTCTATTTTATCCACATATTTTCATAATGAATGAATTTCAATTATTGAATAATTAATGTCTTCATGATGTTTACATTTGTAGGAATATCATCCCATCATTTGTTTTAATGGATATTCAGAGTTCAACAGTTGTTACTTATGTGTATCAACTAGTTGGTGATGAAGTGAAGGTGGAACGAATTGAATACAAAAAGAACTGAAACATAATACTCAAAGAAGAGCTTTGCGTGAATTTTGCCAGTGAATGCAATGCGTGTGTCTCAGAAATATCTTGGTAATCATCCATTAAATCATGCAACAGTTTATGAAGAAAGAATTTTCCTGGTTGTCATTTTTTTTCTCCCCACTTTAAGTTACTTTGAATAATAAATATTCAAGATCTGAAAAATGAAAAGAAATTTTGAACAAAACCTAAGTGATTTTATTGTACCAGTCATTTTAATGATGGTGTTGATTGCTGTCACTGATTTTTGAAACATTGTTTTATGATTAGAGATTAGTGGCGGACTGAATGAAACAAGATGCATTTATATTTAAGTTGAATATGGAGTATATATATATTGCCAAAATCTTTTGCCTAACATCAGTCAGAAATGTTATGGTTTTAAAATAATATTGTAATTACTCTTTGTAGATGAAAATGGAAATCTTTTCAGCAATTCTCAATTAGAGAAATTTATTTTCTTTCTAATATCTTGCTTTTATTTTGAATATATAGCATTGTATAATCTTTATTGCATGGTATATAGGTTTTTGTAAAATTTGTGCAGGTGATATAAAATATATTATGTGTAATTTCTTTATTGTTTTTGTTAGTTATGACAATAATTTATTATATTTTGTTTTATTTCTTAGAATACAGTATGTATGAATGTATTAAAAAAATCCAAAATTTTGCAATATTTATTTTTGGTTTCAAATAATAACTGGTTGCTTGTACATCAACACCCTGCTTTAGAATGATTCTTTCTTCTTAAAATTTGCACAATTACAACCTGTACATAAAAATAGTATCTGTTACATATGTACATAATATTTCTCTGGAAACCATACACCTCTGAAAAACAAATTAATACAAAAATTAATCAATATTTTAACTTGGTTATTTTTGTGAAGCAGAATTTTCAATTTATTTCAATATCTTCAAAATACTTAGCATTTTTTCTGCTAAATAATAATTTTTGTTTTTATTTTTAATAAACTTGTGTGAGAATGAAAATTTGTTAAAGCTTGTTTTGAATGAGCAAGTAATTATTCGTATTCAGTCTTAATTTTGTGGAGTTGTAAACATGATTTGATTGAATAATACTGTATTAGCATTATTTTAACTATCATATTATGCTTTGTAAACAAGGACTACATTGGTTCCTCATAATATGCTACTCTAACAAGAGTAGGTACAATACAATGAGCTGATTATTCATCTTTTTTAAGAAAAAATTACTCCAAGTTAATCCTTTTATAATGGAGTCTTCATGCAAGATGGTACTGAGATATTATGTAATTTTAATTAATGTGTATAGTTTTATTAATGTATTTGAAGTGGGTTCTATTAGCATTTGGTTAAAATGCAATATATCAATAATATTGTATTTTTGAAATGCTTATATAATGTATAGTACAATTTGTGTATATTGTATAGGAAATTTAATTTCTTTCATTTCTAAATGTTTCCTTTAATCCTGGAAATATTGCTCAAAATGCATTTGAAAATAGTAATGTTTTAAATGATAATGATTTGGAATGTTTTGTGTAATATTAAAGTACACAAAATACATTACTGCTGAAGAATAGGTTAATAGTAAGTGATGTAGTAATGCTATTTTATCACAGTGAGAGTTCATGGTAAAATTTCTTGGTAGGTACATGTAATTGACATACTAAAATAGAACTCCAAAAATGCCAAGTCGGTATAGATTCACAACCCAACACACCCATCAAGACAATTGTTTCTTTTAACTCTTTTTGCCACACTACATATTTATTTGGGATGGTAGTGCATTGGTAGCCATTAAAGAAAAAGTATTGTAATGCTGTGGAAAATATCAGACATCACAAATTTTTTGACAAAATCTTATATTTTTGGGCCTTAGTATCAAAAAGTGGATAAATCTGGTACTTGTATGTAGTTAATTACTTCCTCTAACAAGTGTAGTTACAATGCAGGTCTTTGATAATGAAAAATTGATATGATAATAAAAATGATAATGAGAGTCCTTGATAATGAAAAATTGGTTGATAGCAAAACATTTTGCCCTTCTGATTGTGGTCAACGGTAGCACCTGAATCAAACAATTTTCTTGAAAATTTATTATATTTTCCATTGTTCTGGCTGAACTCGAGACCCTGTGAGTTTCAATCTGATACCATAATTACCTGAGTATAAGATCATCTAATTTTGAAGAGGTCTTTGAGAATTTTTTAAAATTTTTAACCATTTCTTACAATAGACAAAATAAAATTGCAAATTGTCTTATTGACTAGAAAATTTCCCTGTTGGTGAGAATGTTGGGACTTGTTGCTGAACTATCATTTTCTTGTCAAATTTGACTATAAGCATTGCCAGCTGTAGGTATAGGCAGACTGGGCCTGGGGTCTCGCAAAGTGAAAGGTCTCGATGATGGGACTGATGGGAAAAAATTAGTAAAACATTGAAAATAGAATTAGAACTCAAGAAAATCATTATTGTAATTTTATAGGTTGGCGCACAGTAATTTGATATTTCATAAAATTTTCAATTAATTTTAATTAAGTAAAATGTATATAATATTGGCATTCAACATTTTGTGATAATACTATTTATGAACAATTCTTGTTTGTCCTCTAGTTAGAATTATTCGTACCACATTTTGCCTCACAATAAATTACTAACACTCTGTTTTCAATAGAAAATGAATGTCTCTTTATCGGTCAAAAATCATTTCTTTCGCAGAAATTCAATCACTTTATCTTAGGAGCGGGGGCAGTCTTGGCATGGAGACTTTCATCGCAAAATCCTTGTCCTGCATATTTATTTCTTGCTATCTAACAGATTACCACAACTTAAAATTAATATCATCTTTGTCTGTTCTGCTGACAGAAGAAAAAAGTTAAAAGTAGCACAGACAAAAGAAATTAGGCAAATTAGTTTTATTTTAGGTTTTTGAAAGTAAAATAGGCACAAATAGTCATTAATGTTGTAATAGGCTCTTTTAGGCACTATAAAATTGACGAGTTTTAGTTCAAATAATCCTAAAATGAATATATTAAACATCATTCAGTAGAAGATATCCAGGAAAAAAAGTAGGTTTTTTCCTAAATATCCACGGTCTTTTAAGGTAGAACTATACGAAATGAAACAAATGTCGCTAACATTAAAGTAGGTTCTAATGAAATTCATATTTATTATTTCATCTATTTAACAAGCAATTCCGGAAATTGTATTATTTGATCACCATATACTTTTACTTAAAACAATTATTTAAAATATATTTCCAAAAACTTTTCTACTTTTAAGTGTAATTTTTGTTATATGTTAAAATAAAATTATTCATATACTTTCTTGATACAACTTTCACATGTTTATTTTTTCGTGGGGAAGGGGGCTACGTTTCAATATTGCAGCCGGGCCCAAAATTGACTAACTCCGGCACTGACTGTAAGCGTTCTCGATTATGTGCTATCTGCTGGTAAAATTTCATCAAAATCCGAGTGTCCGGCATTGTGAGTGTTGCGTGTGAGCGTCAACTCGGATGTTGGCGCTGGCGATGTTGAGTGAGTTGGCGTCACAATTTATAATCCCACTAGTGTCGCTTTGCCTAGTGTGCGATCCTAGTCTCATAGCATAGTATGCACTGCATGTGTTTGGCTTTTTTAGTGTTTATTATCGGTGGCACCAGCAGAGCGTTGCAGCTGCCTCTGCTGTGACTCTGACCTGGAGGTCCTATGGTTCCAGTCCCGACGGTGGCGGATTTTCTACACTAGCTACATAGCTAGATCGAATTCAGCCGCTGTCTGAAGGAGAATAATTCTAGCTGTCGGTTCCTCTGATCGCTAAGGTTCTATGGTTTCCCCCGCCAATACCATACCATCCCACAATCCGGAGCCGTATCCCAACACACGCACCGCGTGCGCCCCTTCCTTCCTCTTGTGAAATTCTCACCCCTTACTTACATTCACTTCACATGTCGAGAGACAAGTAGAGATCTAGAAGGATAACGCTTGATCCAGAAGAAGGGGGAGCTGGTGCGAGATATCTGGGTGAAGGAAAACATCAAGCCAATGCGAATGTAGGTTGGCGCTGGATCTCACCATCCAGGACGGGAAGAACAACACCCCTACCTCTCGTAATAAAAATATGCTCCACACTTACGAGTCTAGACAGTTGGGCCCAGAACGACGGAATAATCAATTACAATGAAAATGTTATATTAAAGGCCTTTTAAGAAAATCGCTACAGATTTGAGCCTCACGATGAAGAGATATGCCATGTCACATCCGCAATTCGTAATACAATCCTGCACTGCCTGTTTGTCTATGACAAGAAGTGGGCAGGGGGCAACATAAAAAGTAGAATGAACAAGTAGACGGCAACGTCACCGACATGATCGAAGCGGATGCACGTCGCTTCTTCGTGCGCTCCCTCACAGGTCGGGCGCACTTCACGCTCTTGTATTTGAAAAGCTTTGAGTTTTTTAGCATGTGTTTTAGAGATGTATTAAAATACATAAAATAGGCCTTTTAAAAAAGGAAATACTTTAAGTACAGACGAAGCAGATAACGAGCATAGTTTCTTGTTTGATTCTGCTTGTGAATGAACCTCATTGAAACAAAAATAATAAGCCCTTTCAGTTGTTGAATTTGAATTCTCTTCTCTGAATTTGAATTCTCTGAAGTATTTTGTCCGACCCTCGTCCCTTACATCTAGGGTGCGTCCGAGGTGCTTATATGGTTTTACGATCGAAAATTTGAGATCGTATTGTTGAGGTGATACCGACACTTTTCCTTCCTACGTTATAGCATTGTATAGGGTGGTGGCGGCACCGAAGGGCACGGACTTTCTCGTATTATTTTTTCCTTTGGCCTGGGCTAGCTACTCGGTCTTGCTATCTGATTTGATTTTTTCGTGTTTCCGGGCACGTCAACTGCTTTGGTCATTAGTCCCGTTAGTGTAGTGCATGTTTTACTCGGGATATGTGCGGAGATCTTTCCCCGCTGGATGGCGAGATCCGGTGCCGACCTACCGTCGGCTAGTGGGGTTTCCCCCTAACCAGGACTCTCCCACCAGTAGGGCACCGCTCCAGCCGGGACAAGCTCTAAGCTCCCGACCGGTCTCCCGGAATATGTGGTAGTGTAGTGCGTGTTAGTGTAAGTGTGTGTGTGTGTGTGTGTGTGTGTGTGTGTGTGTGTGTGTGTGTGTGTGTGTAAGGGGCGAGGATAGGACAAGGAATAGGATGGACAGATCGCGCGTGGCCCGTTTGGTAGGGTACTGCTCCGGCATTCGCCTGGTGTTGATCGGAGAAACCACGGAAAACTACCGATCAGAGCTAGAATTCTCGTCCAGACAGCGACTGAATTCCACCTAGCTGAAAAGCTATTGTCGAAAATCTTGCCGCCTGATGGACTCGAACCTAGGACTTCCCGGTCAGAGGCGCTGCAGTGACATCAGTTGATGCACTGAGCTACCACTCCCGGTCCTCTTGCTATCTGCCATTTATCGCTGCCCAAAGTACATTTTTTCTCAATATTCTCCATTTTCGGGTTTCCTAATTGTAGAACCGAAATATTACTGTAAGAATATTAAAGAAAAGTTAAACCTCGTCGTAAATGGCAATTTTCGTTGGAAAAAAAGCGCCGTTTTTAAGAAAATGGAGCTTTAACGTTACTGTAAATGCGAAATTTGAAGCTCTTTTTCACAGAAACGTTTGGAGTTTTCGAAAACTTTCATTAGGAGTCATTTACAGCACTTCCATTCACAAATGCAATAGTGTTTACAAATCGCTGGAAAAGTGCATATTAACGGTCGGAAAGATATTTCAAGCTAGAGGTGCTACAGAATGGCACAGATTTTCTCGTAGAAAAGTTTTTTAACTTCCTTGGTGTGGACTGTCTGTACGGATCTGCCCCATCCTTTTGCTACCTGCCATCTATCGTCGCCCAAAGTACATTTTTAAAAAAATTTCTGAACTTCTTGGTTTCCAAATAGTACAACCTAATTATAACTTTAAGAATATTAAAGAAGGCAAAAACCTCGTCCTAAATAACAATTTTCATTGAAGAATTTGTAGCCGTTTTAAAGGAAATGGCGTTAAGCGTTACTGTAAATGCAAAAATTGAATATCTTTTTACAGGAATCTATTGAGTTTTCGAAAATCTTCATTTGAAGTAATTTGAAGAACGTCCACTCACATATTCAATAATGTGTAGAAATCCATTGAAATGTGCATATTAACAATGTGAGAGATTGTAAAAAAAATTACATTTGTGTAATTTTTGAGAAAACTAAAGAATACACCAAAATGAACTTGACGTCATATAAAACAGTGCAATCAGCACTATCCGCTCCAAAAATTTGGAGCCATTTATGAGAAAATGGCGTTTGAGCGTTTCTGAAAATGCGGAATTTTGAGCTCATTTTTACAGAAAACTTGTGAGTTTCCGAGAAACTTTATTTGATACTATTTAAAGCACATGTACTCACAAATATAATAATGTGAATACATTGCCTCTACCGTAATTATTACCGACGTGAGAGACAAGTAAACAAAGTTACATTTTTGTAATTTTTGAAGGAAAAACACACAAAATAATAGAGCAATATGGTGTTTATGTCATCAGATAAGGTTCGTTTGGCACTACCCCAACCAAACATTTAAAGAAAAAATTTGAAGCCGTTTAATTTCATTTGAAGGAAAAATCTGTTTTCAATTTTATAGTTGTAGGAAGACGAAGAACTTTTGCCGTTAACCGTGAAACCGTGAGTTAACCGTGAAAAACCGACCTATGCCAACTTTATAATTTTACTCTATTCTTTCGAGAAATTTAAAGAAAAAAGTTGGAGCAGTTTTTGAGAAAATTTTGAAAATGTCCAGGGGGCTTTGTGTAAAGTACCCCCAAATTTTAAAAAATGTTTTTCAAATTGTGAAAGCTTCAACTAGAGCCAGATCTACAAAGGTTTCTTCAATTTGGAAAACATCGTGCCTAGGTTGAAGAAGTTTTGGAGTTCATCACGGATGTATATGGGACATGATGATTTGTCCAGTACCTAAGTTACGGATCAGTAATTTGCAAGTCGGAGTACTAGAAAATATATTACATTAAACGATTTTTGCATAGGGTGGAACGGGAATCTGTTGAATCTTTTCCACGACATTTAAACTGTTTTTTACAGTGTATGAAGGCTTGAACTGGATGTGTTTATGGAAGAGGTTATTTAATTTCTGGGCGAGTTTGTGAGTTAAAGTGTTTGTGTTCGAAACTACGGATCTGATGTGGGTATTTTCTTTGAGTAATTTAGGCAGGTCGTAGAGTCTAGGGCGAGAAGGGGTAGGCGGTATATATTGTTTGGGGTAGGGAAACAATGCTTGTGAATTATTAAGTTCTTGCTTAAGATGGCAAAGATACTTCTTAGAAGGGTCATTGGGAAGTTGTTTGATCTTGTTGTCGTTCAGAAAGTCATAGATTTTGTGGTATTCCTTTTTGTCAAGAACCACTACTGTGTTGCCTGTCTGCTTTAGATCTGATTGTCTTCTTCTGTAACTTTTTAGGCAAGCTGTTAGGCGCGGTGAAAATGAAAATTTACTGATTTTCTGTGCACTATGGTGGATTTTTGTGTGTGTTTGTGATAGTGTGAGCTATGTAACCATAACCCCTCCCCTCTTCTCATTGTTATTTGACACCACCTTCACACCACACTCTTCGGGGGCGGCACAGCGCACAACACCCAGGCCATTAACCTCCCTCCTCCACCTCACAGCCAGTACATTAGCTGCTAGGCCCGCCCGAACACACATTGTCGTTTTGTGACATCCAAATAGCTGGTAAGAGACGACTCAATATACTTTTCATATTTTCTATTACAAAATTATACAAGTCAATTTCTTTCACTTTCTTGCATAGATTTACAAAATTACTGCAACATTAAACGTTTTAACTCTCCGAACACTTTTTTCTTTAATTTCTTAAAATGATGTTTAAATGAAAATCATGCATTATATAACCATGCACCTTTTGTAATCTGTTAATTCTAATCCCCTGTTTATATTTCTTGTATCAGGAAACTAATGTTGTCGGCTAAGCCATCGAAAGCTGCTCTTGAAGTAAACAATATTCCTGGAAATGACAACGCCTTGAATTATTTCAATTATTTAAATGCCAAACAATTCCCCGCTTAACTAATTAATTGCCACAATTTGGAATCAATTGACACCATTGTCGGGGCGAAAACGGGTGTGAGCTGGGGGTCAGCACACACATAGGTGTAGCGCACACATTCGGTCGTAGCTCGAGGGAAACCCTCAAATGATCTACTGCCAACCAATTGTTAATTAATTGCCACGATTTGGAATTCATTGTCACGTATATTCGGGGCGATAACGGATGTCAGCTGAAATTTCCAATTAATTGAAGTAGTTTCGTGGCGAAAATAGGTGTGCGCGTTTTGACACGTCAAGCCATATAGGTGTGTGACACCTAGTTCAAGCCCATTGTTACCACGAAAATATGAGGCAATTAATTCCAAGTTGTGACCATTAATTAGCAATAAAATTTTAGAGGGCTTCAGTAGAGTATGATCCGAATTCAACTATTGTGTGTGCTGGCATGGCGTCAAGACAGCTCACACCCGTTTTCTCCCCGAAAATACATGGCAATCAATTCAAAATTGTGGCAATTAATTTTCAATAAATCATTGGACATGTCTCCTTCCGGTGTGCTGACATAGCTGTTCCAGCTTGACGCGCCTGCGTTTAAGCGATTTTGACAGTTCAATGCGCTGTTGCCACATATTGCTACCATGTATGTACATAGCACCACCCACATGATAGATAAATATCAAAACATGAAGGCTAAATTTCCGAAAAATACTTGTAGGAAAATCCAATAGATCGCAGCACTTTCGTAGGGGATACATAGGGGAACATTACAGATAACTTCTAAACAAATGGTCCTATTTTCAATCAGTAAGCGGCAGTTGATTCGTATTTAATGCAGAATTTACACTACGAAGCCATTTTCCCCAAAAATTAAATTGCTCTCATAGTTCCGGGATGAAATAAAAAAATGTGGCCCCGCAGCGCGATGACGACGGATTCCCTGAATCCAACGTCATATCAATCGCCCAATGAATAGGCGCATTGTAAAGTGAAATTTGGCCAAATATAATGTCCTTTTCCTCAATGCAACCACCGCCGCCCCCTCAGGGCAGCAGCAACGGGCACGGAAGCAACGGTATAGAACGATTTTCCTAAGGATCGTACGTGTGGTTTCGGCGCTAGTAGTGTTCACGGACGGACGTTTAAAAAAAACAACACTTTTTCGGTACCAGGAGACCCTAAAAAGTGCATATCCGTTGAAATCTCGAAATCGATTTTCCGCAGCTTTACATAACTTTCTCTATACTACGTATTTAACTCCGTTATATACGTATGTATATGAGAAAGTAAACTAGAGGTGCTACAGAATAGCACAGACTTTCTCCTACAAGTTTTTTTTTAATATTCTTGGTGTGGCCTGGTTTTAAGGTCTTTCTCCATTCTCTCTCCAGCTGCCATCTATCGTCACCCAAAGTACTTTTTATTTACAATTTCTCAACTTTTTGCTTTTCTTGTAGTACAACCGAATTATTTCTTCAAGAATATTAAAGAAGAGTAGAAACTCGTCCTAAAGAGAAGTTTTCATTGAGAAATTCGAAGCCGTTTTTGAGAAAATGGCGATTAAGCTTTAACGTAAATTTTGAACTTTTTCTCGGAAATCTATTGAGTTTTCGAAAAAGTTAATTTGAAGTCGTTTGAAGATCTTTTACTCACAAATGTAATAATGAATACGAATTGATGGAAACGCCAATATTAACGGCGTGAAAGGTATTTCAACAAAATTACATTTGTGTAATTTTTGAAAAAAATAAAAGAATACCTCAAAATGAACTTACACCTCACTCCCCCACATGTCGGGGTGCTGCGGTGGTGGGGTGCCACAGTGGAGGAGATGCCAGCAAGCAGGCGTGTGGGTCGGCGCTGGATCTCGCCTTCCAGAGAAAAATAACTCTCCCACTTCCCGGAATATTAATTGCACTACACTTGCCGAACTAAGTACCATTGCAGTTGTCGCGCCCGGAAACACTACATTATCAAGCAACCATTGAGGCGTGTGCCTCACGGCACCCAACTCGGAAGGTGGCCTCTACTAGCCCTGCGCGAGGCGATTCCGCTGGAGCGCCACACCGGGAGCGGTGGCTCAGGGCAGAGGCGGGATTCAGGGGAGGCAACCCCCAATATTGGGACAAGATTTTTAAAATCATTTCATTTCGCGGTTCTTCATATTTGTTTCATAAACAATTTACTTTTATCCGTATTTTGAGAAGAAATTTAATAATTAAGCGAACAATAATTTTATTAAGCTGAGCTAATTCGGTACATTAATAAATTTTTGTGCTTTCGATCAGTAAATAAAACGCGCGTTTAGAGGTTGCTGTTAATATCCCGTATTAAGAAATCATCTTTCAATTATATTGCTTTTAAAAGTTATTTACTTAGAAATTTAACAGTTTCGTGCCTAAAATCACGGGTCATAGCACTCGAATTAACATATATTATGTTAATAAACTAGTTCCATTACAAATTTCTTAGCGTTCTTAAATATTTCAAATGCCGAAAAATAGGTGCTTCTCACCTCACGAAACAACGTTTCGTGGGTCCGCGGTGCGATAAAAATCATGTGTTTTTTTCCGCATTCCTGTAATCTACGGAAGCGTAGTCGGCAAACTGAAAACTTTAGGCGTTGTCCATGAAAAAGAAAAAAAAAAAAAAGAAAAAGAAAAAAAAGAAAAAGAAAAAAGAAAAAAAAAAAAGAAAAAAGAAAAAAGAAAAAGAAAAAAAGAAAAAAATATTATTAACGGATCTTAAAAAAGAGAAGAAATTTGTCTACGCTGGGAAACGCACGGATTAAAAAAAAGTAACGTCTGAATAACTTTTCCGTGATCCGGCAGGTCTAGTGTTCAGGTGTCAGAGACCAAAAACTGTGTGTTTACAATTTTTGAAAAAGTGAGAAAGTGAAAATATACGTATGATGTTGTGTAAAACGGTTTATTATAATTGTTTTTTCATATAATAGATATAATGTAACAAGCATGATATTTGTTTGATGCAAGATACACGAGAAAAAAGAACCTAAATATTGTATGTTTTTCCATCATAATTAGATATAATGTAACTAATGCATGTATTGTCGGTTACAATAATTTCACTTTTCTGTTGTTTTAACGCAAATCTTGTTGTTTTAATTATAATGTCGGTTACAATATAATAACAAAAAAATTTCATTGTTTTTTTTGGACAAGAAAACAATTTTCATTACTAATTTATCATAAATACTAAAAAAATGCACAGAAATATTGCAGCCATTTTCAAAGTGTATTTAAAGTCCCTGGGACTGAAAGACAGAGAAATGGTAAGAATTGTTTTTTTTTTTTAACTACAGCTCAGCAATCAAACAGTGCTACGGAATGTCACGGCCTTTTCGTACTAGTTTGTTTTCTAATTTCTTTGATATAGGCGAGCTTTACAATTTTGCCCTATCCCCTTGCCAGCTGCCAGCTATTCCCTCCCAATGTTAATTATTTTAAAAATTTTCTCAATTTGTGTGTTTCCTAATGGTAGAACCTATATATTACTTTAAGAATATTAAAGAAGAGTAAAATCTCGTCCTACAAGGAAATTTTTTTGAAACTTTGGAGCCGTTTTTAGAAAATGGTGTTAAGCGTTACTGTAAATGCAAATTTGATACTTTTTCCAGAAATCTTTTGAAAAACTTCATTGGAAATCATTTGTTGCCCCTCCATTCACAAATGGAAAAATACATACGCTACAATTTGTATTATTACTTATGCAATTATACAAATCGCTTAAAATGTGCATATTAAAGTTCTGAGTGATATTTAAAAGAGTGCATTTGTGTAATTTTTGAAAAAACGAAAGAATATAGCAAAATATCATGAAATATTATGATACCTTAAACAGTGCAATTAGCACTATCCAAACGAAAAATTTGAAGAAAAAATTAGGAGCAATTTTAGAGAAAATGACATTTGAGCGTTTCTAAAAATTCGGAATTTTGAAGTCGTTTTCACAGAAAAGTTTTGAGTTTTCGAGAAAATTTATGACATAATTGAAAGCATATTTACTCGTTACTGCAATAATGTGAACAAATATCCACTAATGTAAATATTATCGGTCAAGTAAAAAAATTTTTTTTGTAATTTTTGAAGAAAAAAAAGAATAGAGCAATTTCATCATTTATTTCATCTCATAGAGAGTACATGTAGCACTATCCCTAACAAAAGTTCAAAGAAAATATTTGGAGCCTTTTAAGAAAATCTTGTCTTTATTTTGTTTCTTAAATCTTACATATTCCACGTAATTTTGCGCGAAAACTGCTAGCATTTTCAAAAAAATGTACATGATCTCAATGACCTAATGACTAATCAAGGAAAACAAACTTCGCTTGGAGGAAAACCTCTATTTTTAATTTTGTAGTTGTAGGAAGTCGCTGAAAAAAATTCAAACTTTTGCAATTATGGAAAATTCAGTGTTAACAGTGAAAATCGGACCTATGCCATCTTTATGATCGTATTTCACTAAATTCTTGCAAGATATTTCAAGAAAAAATTTGGATCCATTTTTGAGAAATATTTGAAAATGAGAATTTATTTTGTAAATTGAGCAACGGAATTTATCTATATTTCGTTATCAGGGCTCGGTAATAAGAGTTTTTCTGCCGAAAATTCCTAGTTCTTTCTCGCAGAACTTTCAGAACAGAACTTTCTCATTACCGCGTAAGCGATAGCGAGAAAATAAAAATATGAAAAAATCACAATGATTTGTGTTTTGAGAGGAACTTTTGAGATCTTTTACAGCCTGTTCTAGGGTTCTCAGACAGTGAAAAGTATTGTTGTTTTTTCTCAAAAAGGGTTTTGCTTTTGAATTTGGTGCCGAGAAAACATGAAATTAGTAGTGCTAGAGAATGGCACAGACTTTCTCAACTTTTCGGTTTCCTAATAGTAGAAGATCGGGAGCGGTAGCTCAGTGCATCAATTGATGTCATTGCACTAGGCGAATGCCGGTACCCTAACAAACAGGTCACGGACCGCGCGCGATCTGTCGTTCCTCTTCCTTATCCTATCCTCTCCTGTTACACACACACTTACACTTACATGCACCACACTATCACATATTCCGGGAGACCGGTCGGGAGCTTAGAGCTTGACCCGGCTGGGCGGTGCCCCGCTGGTGGGAGAGTCCTGATTAGGGGGAAACCCCACTAGCCGACGGTAGGTCGGCGCCGGATGTCACCATCCAGTGAGAGAAGATCACCGCCATCTCCCGAGAAAAAATATGCCCTACACTAACAGGACTAATGACCAAAGCAGTTGACGCGCCCGGAAACAAAAAAAATCAATCAATCAACCTAATAGAAGAACCGAAATATTACTTTAAGCAGGTTAAAGAAGAGTAAAACCTCGTCATAAATGGCAATTTTCATTGAAAAATTTAGAGCCGTTTTTAAAAAAATTGCGTTTAAACGTTACTGAAATGGAAAACTTTTTCACAAGGAATTTTTTGATATTTCCAAAAACTTTATTTGATGAACTTTAAGTCACAAATGCAATAGCGTTTAAAAATCGCTGAAAATGTGCATAAAACGGCGTGAGAGATATTTAAAAAAATGTGTAAGTTTTGAAAAAACGTACGTAAGAATACGTCAAAATTAACTTTTTTGAGTTTTGGGGAAGGAATTTTGATTTCATTTTATGAGAAAACTGTTGAGTTTTCGAGACTCGCTTTTATATATGTTTATATGACATTATTTAAAGCACATGTACTCATAAATACAATAATGTGAATAAATTACAGCTGATGTGAGACAAGTCAAAAAAGTGGTTTTGTAATTTTTGAAAAACAAAAGAATAGAGCAATATGGCGTTTATTTCATCTTATAGAGTGCATTTATCACAATCCCTACCAAAAGTGTAAAGAAAAAATTTGAAGCTGTTTTTGAGAAAATCTTGTTTTTGTAATTTTAAAAAATTGCAAATATTGCACGCCATACTGCGAGGAAACTACAAAAAATTTCAAATATGTACATGACCTTAATGAAAGAACTAATTATGGACATCAAATTCCAATTAAAGGAAAAATATGTATCTCCAATTTTGTAGTTGTAGGCAGAAAAATTCAAATTTTTGCAATTTTCGAAAACAGTTGAAATGAAATTCATAGACCGTGAAAATACGATCTATTCCGCCTTTATAAGAGTATTTTTTCTCAATTTTTACACGAAATTTAAAGAAAACATTTGGAGCCGTTTTTGAGAAAATTTAGAAAATGTCCGGGGGGCTTAATATAAAGTACCCCCAAATTTTGAAGAAAGTTTTTCAAAATCGGAGCGCCTCAACTCGAGCCAGATAGACCGAGAAATACCTATTGAGGAAAAAATCCTACGATGGTTTAGGAGCTAGTATTTTTCACAAATGGAGAGGCGGACAGATGGACGGACGGACAGACAACACTTGTTTGGTATCAGGGGACCCCAAAACGTGTATTTCCGTTGAAATTTCGAAATCGATATTCCGTTGCATTACATAAATTTCTCTATACTACGTATATACTTCGCATATTACGCACGCATACGAGAAAGTAAAAATGTTTTTCTAATGGTATTAATTATTTTTTTATTTTTCATATTTTTTCAATCAGATAAAGTAGTGTAAAGTTGACGAAATAATTAAAATTTTTAAAAACCTCGTTTCAAGCCGTTGAGGGGTGTGGGTGGTGGGACGGAGGCCAAGGAACCTTTCAAAAATCTATTTTTTATGTTAAAGTGTATCTACTCATATGTTTATATCACCATATAGAGTGCATTTAGCCCCACTCCCACCAAACCTTCAAAGAAGAAACCTGTCATTTGGTGCAAGGGATTTTTTACAATCGTATGCGAGGGGACCCTTTGCCTCCCCCCCCCCAATAAAAGATTCGAAATCCCGCCCCTGGCTCAGGGCATCCACCGACATCTCTGCAGCGCCTTTGACTGAGAGGTTCTTTATTGGAGTCCCGACGGTGGCAGGATTTTCGACACTGACTTGTCAGCTAGGTCGAATTCAGTCGCTGTCTGGAGGAGAATTCTATCGGCCGCTGCTCTGATCGGTAGTTTTCCGTTGTTTCTTCGATCAACACCAGGCGAATGCCGGATCAGTACCGTATCAATCGGACCACGAACCACGCGCGATCTTTCCTTCCTCTTCCTTGTGTTATCCTCACACCTGACACACACATACTAACATGCAATACACTACCACATATTCCGGGCGCTGATAGGAGATACTTGGTTGGGGAAAACCCCGCTAGTGGATGGTAAGTCGGCGCAGGATCTCGCCATCCAGCGGGGGAAGATCACAGTCACCCCCGATGAAAAACATGTACTCCACTTGGGGGACTAATGACCTCAGTAGTTGACGCGCCCGGAATCACTAACAATCTATCCAGCGCCACAACAGTAAACATAATTTCCACTAGATGGCAGCGCAGCACGACAGGTTTTTGCTCGATTCCGTGTCACAAGAGACAGGAGCTCGGCCCAGAAAACCGAGATACGCTCGGTACTTCGTGACTCCCCTTGTTGAATCACGATTTGTAAAACGCAAAATTCAAGATGCTGTGAAGCTGAAACGTTCAATAATGAATGCAAATTACGCAAAAAATTGTAATAAAAACTACCTTAGATTGCGGGAAATAGCGGGAATATTTTGTATTGCTTCAACAAGTGAAGGAAACTTCACAACCGGTACGACTTATTTTTTGAAAATGTGAGCAATATCGATTTGTAAAGAATTAGAGACGTTCTTCTTATTCAAGCTTCGATAACAAATTTGCGTAACATTTATTAATTAAGTACAATTCCATTCGCTCAAGTGTAGTAAATGTAGTTATATACGACACGGAATATTAGCCTGAGAGGTTCCTTATAAATATTGCTTACGTTGATCTGTAACTCAATAAAGAGACTATTCCAAGAGGTGAAACGAAGTCGTCATGGTCATTGCTCTAAACTGTAACGACGAGAGAGACGTTAGCACTTCCAGCGATCGAGGCTACAACGTTCGAGCGAGCAAAATAACCGCCTTGCGGCACTAGTAAAATATACCAGACCCACACTCACGCATACGACCGCCACGGCCAGCAATTGGTGTTGTAAGACCCCTTGCAACTTCGCTCGATGGCTGTTGTCATTCGCAACAATTACTATCACACATTCTATCACGCAAGATCCAATTACAATGCCGGTTTGGGAAAGTGGTTCGCGCGGTTGGATGAACATTGTCTTGTTACATGCGACGACATCGATGCCGACGTTTCCCAAACATTAATATTTCTATGAAAACGGCGATATATTGAAGCTTATTTTTTTTAATATTGATGCTTTTGCTCGATATTTTTTACATTTTCAGTGTTTTGCTTGTGCATGAAATTATTCCCATAATCACAGTTTTCTAAAAGTTAAAATATGAAATAAAAACTGATGGCACCACTGTCTGCTTAAATGTTGGAAACAAACGTACCCGGTTTGCACTAGCTTCATCGACAAGATTATCTCACGGCCAATATGATCGTAATGTCCTGGCATTTTCTTCGCGTTTCCTCGTATTTCGCACGTGGTTAGGCGTTTTTCAACTTTGATTTCAGTTAAATTTTAATTATAAATGAATATACACTGCCGCTGTCAAATTATTTTTTTGCGGACAAATTTAATGGTTTAATGGATTTCGAAGTTACTAAACAAGCTTTAAAACATCGACCTAGCTTTAAAACAGTGTCGCCCAACCAAGATCGTCATCAAGTACGTGCATTCCTTCACCGGGCACTCAATATTCCAGGACGTGCGTTATTCGCAAAGAATAAAGCATCTCCTTACTACTTGCCCGAGGGTGATCAATAACGAATACAATTATATAAATATCGTTAATATTCGGAAAGAAACGGTACAAAAAATGCGTTCCAATTGTGGACGAAGAGAAATTGCGTATTAACACAATCAAATATTTTCAGTTTCCGGTCCAAATCGAAACAGTTTCATTGTTCTTGTTTTGTTTTCTTTTTTAATTTTTCCAGTTTTCTTGGTTATGGGCGAAGCAATGGACACCTCTCACGTGGCCAAAGGCTGCGTAGTTTTCCGTAAATTTCTGTGCATAATGATAATTAGTAATTAGTAGTGCAAATGAACGGTAATCAATTCGAATCACGGCAATTAATTTTCAACCGTTCGTCTGTTGTGTGCGCTGCCTCATCCTCCGCTTTTTGCCCGCGGGGAGCGCTTCCGGCGCGCGACGACGCCACGTGAGAGGGGCGGGGCGGGGGTGGAAGAAGCGCGAAATAATAAATAATAAATAATAAATAATAAATAATAAATAATAAATAATAAATAATAAATAATAAATAATAAATAATAAATAATAAATAATAAATAATAAATAATAAATAAATAA
The DNA here is from genome assembly GCA_964035755.1 of Teleogryllus oceanicus. NCBI lineage: Eukaryota > Metazoa > Arthropoda > Insecta > Orthoptera > Gryllidae > Teleogryllus > Teleogryllus oceanicus. The sequence goes on from CAXIVR010000013.1 coordinate 21,046,120, forward strand.
TAAATAATAAATAATAAATAATAAATAATAAATAATAAATAATAAATAATAAATAATAAATAATAAATAATAAATAATAAATAATAAATAATAAATAATAAATAATAAATAATAAATAATAAATAATAAATAATAAATAATAAATAATAAATAACAAATAATAAATAATAAATAATAAATAAATGATATTTCCGGGCCTGTCCACTGCTAAGGTCATTATTCCCTTAATTGTAGTACATATTTTATCGCGGGAGGAGGCGCTGATTTTCCCCCGCTGGACGGCTAGAGCCAGCGTCAACCTGGACGTCGGTACGCGAACTGGGTCGGTTTGTTATGGTACTGTTCCGGCATTTGCCTGGTCTTGATCGCAGAAAACACAGAAAACTAGCGTGATTTCTACAGATATCCAGGTAGCTACATGTATCCAGGGAGGAAACATCGAAACTTCAAAAATAAGTACTTAAAGTAATTTAAAGCATATTTTGTCTAACAAACTCCTTGGGTATTCCGAATGGCTGAGTCGCAATAAGCTGCCCCTTCTAGGCATACAACAATGACTATCTAACGGGATTAATGGCCATATCAGTCCATTGACAAGCCCGGAAACAACATCAGCCAACCAATTTTCATACATTTGTAATTACTGAGTAGTAATACGATTTAAAAATTATTTAACATTTTATATTAATGTGATTTCAAAATTTTATATGATGATTGATAATACAATAAAGCTCTTAATATTGGAGGGAAATCTGCCATCCCCGTTTGGCCCTTCCGTAAGCCAGCACTACGTATGTACAAGGTAATTCATTGTGACTTGTTGACTTCCGTTAGGGATCATAGTACGATAAGTCGTGTGTGATTTGCTTTTTTTTTGCCAAAGCGCCAGCATATTCCCGCCAGCGAAGAACAATGAAACGCGCAACGGTGAGAACACCGATGCACACGGCCCGAGGTCGTCAACTCGGCGCCGCGAAAAGGCAAACAGACCTCCCGGAGCGAAAGCGACGCTCTCAATGGTGCAAGACTGGACTGCAAAAATTTGCATTCAAGTATTAAACTTTCAATAAATAGATTCGTTTAATTTGTGCATACCACCAGCGTAATTTTTGATGAATTTAGTTTCATGCGTCCGCTTAAATTAACGATCAAATGTTTTTAGAATAGGTCGTATCGTGGACTACCACGAGTCCGTGCGTAGCTGGTGCATGCGTGGCAATGGAAGCTCGAAGAAGAGAGGAGGTACTGGGAATTGAGTGGGGACAGCCTGCTGCTTTTAGGATTTTGTTTGGTAGAGTCAGCACCTTTAAACTTGGCTAAGAATACGACTCTTCCCATATGATTTCATAAACTGCGCCGTAAACAATTTATTTATTGGGTTGAATGATTTTTGCCTTGACTCATCGACTGCGATGGCTCAGTAGAAGCATTGTCGTTGCTTCTGCGAAGTCGTTGGGCGGGAGATCCTAGGGTTTCTGTTCCCGATATGAGTGGGGATGGTGGGTGGTGGATTTATATATGGCTGGTTCGAATTCTATTCTTGCGGCCAGCTGCACTGATCGGTACTTTTCTATGGTTTATCCTATCAATACCACGCGAATACCGAGGCAGAACTCTTGCAAACGGACCATAAAATGCACGCGATCGACACACACACACACACACACACACACACACACACACACACACACACACACACACACACACTTACTTTCACATACTTTTCAAACTAATCATACCGGAAGACCAGTTAGGAGTTTAGAGCTTAATCCTGCTGGGGCAATGCCCCACTGCTGGAGATACCTGAAGAGGAAAAATCCCTGCAAGCCGACACGTATGTCGGCACCGGATCCAGACGGGGAAGGAACGCCCTGCAAGCCGTCATCGCCGAGATAGAACCTGCACTACTCCAACGCCTCTAATTTCCATATAACATTGACGCGCCCGAAACGGAAGTAACGCCCACAATGGAACCGGTCGAGTTATACTTAGATTTAAACATAGAGTCCGTTGACGTAACTTAGCTGTTACGGTGTCTTCCAATCGGGAGATTGGATGACACGTACAGTAGCGACGTTTAAGCTCCCGATTGGATGATTTCGAAACAGCAAATCAAACGTCAACTGTCTCTGTAAATAAATGGAAGTATAAGCCCAGGCCAGCGATGCCGGTGTCTCTGCAGCGATGCTGTCGGGGAGGGGAGTTCGAGTCCCGACGCTCGCGGATTTTTGACACTATACTTGGGTTTTTCTATCATGGTAGCTGAGGGTATTATCTTCAACATGAAATATGACACGACTTTTTACGTCATTTTCTGTCTTGCCGCTAGAGTCGCTTGATCTGCAGCTCAGCTTGATACAGTCGAGATCATGCGACATCTTGCGGCAGGGTAGAGACAGATTCAAAAAGTCGTACTCTATCTTGAAGATAATATCCTCAGCTGCCACGTTAGAGAAACCCAAGTATAGTTCGACAGCTTGATCGAATTGTCGTTGTCTGGAGGAGATTTCTAGAGGCCGGCTGCTCTGATCGGTAGTTTTCCGTGATTTTTCCGATCAACACCAGACGAATGGCGGAGCAGTATCCTGTTAATCAGGCCACGGACCGCGCACGATCTTTCGTTTCTCTTCCTTGACCTATCCTCGCCGCCTTCTTACACACACTTTCACTGACATGCACTACACTATCACATGCCAGGAGATCGGTCGGAGGCTTAGAGCTTGTCGCGATTGGGGCGTTGCCCTGTTGGTGGGAGATACCTTGTTAAGGGAAAACCACTTTAACCGGCGGTAGGTCGGCGCTGGATCTCGCCATCTGGCAGGGGAAGATCACCGCTATGTTCGGAGGAAAAAACCGGGAGCGGTAGCTCAGTGCATCAACTGATGACACTGCAGCGCCTCTGAGCGGGAGGTCCTAGGTTCGAGTCCTGACGGCGGCAGGATTTTCGACACTAGCTTTTCAGCAAGGTCGAATTCAGTCGCTGTCTGGAGGAGAATTCTAGCAGCCGACTGCTCTGATCGGTAGTTTTCCGTGGTTTCTCCATTCAAAGGTAGGCAAATTGCCGGAGCAGTACCCGACCAAACGAGCCACGGACCGCGCGCGATCTGTCCTTCCTCTTCCTTGTCCTATCCTCTCCCCTTACACACACACTTACACTAACATGCACTACACTATCACATATTCGTGGAGACCGGTCGTGAGCTTAGAGCTTGTCCCGGCTGGGTCGGTGCCCCACCGGTGGGAGAATCCTGGTTAGGGGAAAACCCTACTAGCGGACGGTAGTTCGGCGCCGGATCTCGCCATCCAGCGGGGGAAGATCACGATCTCCCAAGAAAAAAGCATGCACTACACTAGCAGTTGACGCGCCCGGAAACACGAAAAAATCAATCAAACAATCCGAGGAAAAATGTACTACACTTACGGGACTAATAACCGTAGCAGTTGACGCGCCCGGAATAAAAAACAATCAACTGTCTTGTAGGTCGGTGCCGGATCTCGCCATCGAGCAGGGGAGCTACACCACTTCCTCCAAACATAATAAACATGTACTACACTAACTGCACCAACGACCATAGCAGTTGTCGGGCCCGGAAACATCGGTGAATCAACCAAACCAGGATTAAAGGGCGTCTGGCGGAGCTCTTACACTTCGATGATAACCTTAGGTCCGTTGACAGTTGTCAGCTGTAATGTAGTTATCCAATCAGGAGCTTCAACATCCCGCTACTTCCCGATCGGATGACAGTGTCACACAAATTCATCACGCAAGTATACGCGCCGGGTGTTGCTCATTTCGGCCAAATTGTATAGAGACACTACTTGACACCCTGCGATATAACGGGAGACATTTGTAGTCAGCGCCCCATGGCCCGACCTGTCGCAACAAATATGATACCGAGTACGAAGTGAATAAGTTTAAAATATTTTTTAGTTTACATACGATTACGTTTACTTACGTTTTGCAGAGTGATTAAAATATTTTCTTTTGGTTGTCAGCAACTTTTTTATATGGCTGCGAAGGTGTGATCTGCATTTGATTGCACAAATTATGAAATTTACAGGAATCGTTTTTCGATTTCCTCGCCTTGGGAAGTGGTACATGACGAACTCTATAAGTCCTTACAGACTTAGTGTACTTTACTCTGCATTTACTTATCATGTTAAATGCTGAATTTAAATTATCCAATCACTGTTTTGCATTTCTTGGCGTAATGCAAATTTACTTTTATATTCCAAAAATATAAAATCGTATATATAAATAAAAGAAGTAATTATAGTAATAATAATGTAAATAATATGTTTATTAGGAGCCAATTTATTAGAAAACCGGAAGGATTTATGTATTGAAATATGAATTTGTCTACTTTCCAGGTCACGTCACCAGGTTCGCTAGTGAGCAGTTCATCCCATTTATAATTTATTTATGAGAAAGGTTCAAAGTAAATATCCTGTATTCAGTGGTGGAGCTAGACGATTTTGGGCCTGGGGCAATGCTGAAACGTAGTCCCCCTCCCCCCGACGAAAAAATTAAAAATGTGAAAGTTGTATCAGGAAACTATGAGTTATTTAATTTCAACAAATAACAAAAATGACATTTAAACTTGAAAAAGATTTTGGAAATATATTTTAAATAATATTTTAAGTAAAAGTATTTAGTAATCAAATAATATTCCTGGTGATCTTAAAATGCTAAAACATTGTGGTGTATAGTTTGTGTTTAATAAATTAATTGAAAATTTTATGAAATATCAGACTATTGTACCGCGACTTACAGAATTACGTTAATGAGTTTTACGAGTTCTAATTTCTTTTTCAATTTTTTAAACTGAAATAATTTTTAAATTGATTTAATTTTTTAAAAAATACTTTTTTCCTTCAGTTTTATCATTGGGCCCCTTGGCTTGCCGGGTCCGGGGCGATTGCCCACGCCTAGCGCCGGCACTGCCTATATTGCCATTACTGGAGAACGGACTTCCATGTAATTACATGTTTTTACACGAACGAGATACCAGCATTCAGTTATATTTGTTAGAGTTTACAAGACATTCTGAATGAATTAGAACTATTTTTATTTTACATATTTTTACATATTTTGGTATAATTAGATATTTTTTCATATTTTACCAATTACGACATATTTGGCTGCATTTTAATACGTCGAAACGGAACGTTCCAGATGCTGGTTTGCAATATATGTCTATATTCATATATCTATATAATCATCTTTCTTAAAAATCAAATGTAATGCTACTACAGTTCTATGACCACCACATCCTCGCCATGAATTGTCAAACTGACCTCCCCTTCCCCCCCCCTTACTCGGAGTAAAGGATGGTGGATTTTTGTGAACAAAAGTCATTTCAACTACGTACTTGATTATGTTTCAAACAGCACATTCGTTACTCGATCGAAACTAACAAATTTTTTTACAGTAAATTTTCTTATCACGATGTTCGATTTGAGGGATGAGTATAGACCCTTGAACCCCCTCCTCCTGGGATCCATCACTCACGTCACGGTTCTACTATTCACTTGTGCACCGGCTCCTCTTAAACATTGTCATAATATACTATGATAGTATTTTATATTTCGAATAAAATTCTTATATGTGACGTTTAGAGTACAATTACTTTAGTAGAGGTAGAACCTTCTTTCAGCTACTCCGAATCCTTATTAAGGACTCGGCGACGTTTTATGGTCGGAGAATGCTCACATTTTAATCACAATAATGAATTTTTATTTTACATATTGTCTATTTTTTCTTACATGTTTTGGAAAAAGTAAACACGCGTACATATTTTGAATTACAATATTACAATAAAATCCGTTCAATTATTACAATAAAATCCGTTCCCTAGTCATTGCAGCAATTGTTTTGGCCTTGGAGGTGCCGTTACCAACCTCTTTCGCGTTCGGCACGTGAAGCCAGTCCGCCATGTTGGTGAATCCAAAACACATCTGACAAACCAATCCCTTCTGTTACTACAAGCCTATCAATACTCTCATCTGAAGTCAAAAAATCAGATTCCTCATGCTCCAAGTTTGAGGATGGGCAAGGAATGCAATTGGTATCTACTTCTACCAAAACACGCTGTTTCTTCGTAGGACACTGAAAAATAATAGTGATAACTTAAATGCTCTTATACATCTCCTCAATAAATAAGTATTCCTCCACAACTTACTTCTCTTAGGTGTGGTGGAAATGCTGGGAAATTTCATGAAAATCGGAATTCCCGCACACGTACACATAACAAAGACGTTCTATCAAAATCGTGTTCTTGGAATTGAGTCGAACATAACCTGCTGTATTTGCTAGGCCGCCAATTATCTCTTCGTACAATGTAATTGTCTCTTCAACAATGCTCTCCACTTTGAATCTTCCAGGAATATTTAAGAAAACATTCTCGAAAATTAACGAACAAAGTTACTTGATGTTCCAATTTACATAGAGTATCTATTTTCTTGTGGAAAGTAATTTCTGGTTTTCCCGTACGGTTTATACAGCCATTAGCCACACAAGCAACCATAACGAACTGTTACAAAAAGATAGCTATACTGAACAAAGCGTTTAAATATTAAAAACGATGCCAAACAGCATAACTGACCACGAGCTCATCTACAAGCCACAGAGCACTCACACGTAGTTTGTCTATGCTATAAACTTTCTGGACTCACCAATATGGCGGAGGTGGCTTCATGTTTGTGACGTCATTAGGAATGGCAAAAAACATCGATATTTTTCACCAGAAACATCGATATATTTGTGATATTTTGCTTTCAATGCTTTCTTCACATCGATATTTTGTTGCAAAAACGTCTATGATTTTTTAAGTTTATTTTTTAAATTTTTTTTAAATAAAGAGGTTTAGGTACGTTGTAGAACCTAACAATAAAATATATCCCCTTTACGTACTGTAATTAAAAATAGATATGGGAATTAGCATTTTTATTAGTCTATAATTAAAACATCGGTGTTTTCATCGACATCGAAAACCCTTTAGTGATGTATTGAAACATCAATGTATCGATGTACCGATGTTTTGGTAAAATTTGTCATCACTTGACATCATGCCATCTCTCCATATTCACAGCTCCGTAGTTTCGGACCACTGTGCGTGGGCGCAGGGGGCGCTGGCTGGCGGTCGGCGCGTGGGAGGCCAAGGTCTTTGTCGAGCGGGCGCGGAACGTTAGTCATCGCGCCCCAGATACGCAGCGCGGCGCTCACCTGGTGCCAACGCCCCGCGCCGCCTCTGCCTCCGCGCCATTCACAAAGCGCCGTGTGTGCGCTCGACGACCGCCAAAGCGCCAGCGAGGCGCCCCAGAAGGGAGGGACGAGCCTTCCATGCACCGGCGCTACACAGGGGCCCGGCGATGGAAAAAAATATTGAAAAATTGAAAAAGAAAGTAGAACTCGACAAAATCGTTATAGTAATTTTATACGTCGCGGTCTGATATCTCATAAATTTTCAATTCAATGTTTACCTTAAATGTGTTTATTGTCATTTCTTGCGAGGTAGAACTCTATGAAATGAATCAAATAATGCTAACATAGGTGCTAATGAAATTCATATTCATTATTTCATGTATTTAACAGGTAATTTTATTAAACACTAGCTACACTCAACAAATGTTTTTAGCGTTTTAAGATCACTATTAAAAATGTATTATTTGATCAATAAATACTTAAAACTTAAAATTATTATTTAAAATATTTTTCTAGTTTAAAAGTTTTTTTTTGTCATTTGTTGAAATAAAATAGCATATAGTTTCTTGATACAACCTTCACATTTTTAATTTTTTCGGGGAGGGGAGAACTACATTTCAGCCAATTTCCGCGGATCCAAAATTGCCTAACTCCTGCACTCCTTCCACGCATATTATAGCTGTTCAAAAAATATCGGGTAACCTAATGCGAGCAAGGGATTGAAATCGCTCAGAAATTAGGAGCAAACATTCAAAATGTGCCACGTTCATTTAACTCTCAATAAAAAATGGAAAATACAGCACAAATTTTACACTTTTCAATACTCTCTTTAACTCATCGATTAGAGTACTCCTTAATGTATATGTAATGTAAGACATTTCAGGTATTTTTCTCGAAATAAAATTCTAGATAAAAACAACAGAACTCAATTTCTGCCAAATGGACATGCCACCTATTGAAAGTTTGTTCTTCAAATTTGTTTTGCTTGTTTTAGTAATTTGTTTAATTGGTTTTCTTGCAGGCTTTCGTATACAAAATGTGATTGTGTGGGGGGGGGGGGCGCGTGGTGTGTGTGTGCGTGCAATGGCTGTCTATTGAAAAACTAGGAAGGCAATGTTATTGAGACAGCATTCAGTGTAGCCGTCTCCCGTCTCTGTGGCGTCACTGACTGTACGTGGAATTGCGCGCAAGTACATGCAGGGCCGGGTTGAACTCGATGACTGAAATATAGTCCGGTTATAGTGAACTCGGATATAGTGAATCGTCGGTTATAGTGAACTTAAGTCATGGTCCCGTTTCACTTACATTACAAATAAGCATACGAAGGTTCGTTTATAATGAACCTGAACCTCGGCTATAGTAAACGTAGGAAATAAATCCCGAAAATGAATTGGATCTCGTGTGTTATTAGGCGAGTAGAAATCTGGAGAAGGAACCACCAATGAAAAATGTACTAAGCAAACAGTTGCAAATAATTGATTTTTTTAAGAAAAATAAAAATATGAAAATTTTCAGTTCGTGCTGTTAAGGAATTTTGCTTTATCCCCATATTAATAAAATCAATCATTGTGGAGAAATTCTATTTAATTTTGATATCAACGTATATAGTGAACTTCTGACGTGGTGAACCAAAAATGTTAGTCCCCAGAAGTTCACTATAACCGGAGTCGACTGCACTTCGATTATTGGCAGATTAATGATTCCGGGAGCGTCAACTGCTACGGTCATTAGTCCCATATGAGTAGTGCATGCTTTTATCGCCGCTGGTGGTGATCTTCCCTCGCTAGATGACGAGATCTGGCGCAGACTTACACGTCGGGTTGCATGCTTTTCCCCAACCAGGCATCTCCCACCAGCGGTGAACCACCCCATCCGGGCCAGGCTCTAAGCTCCCGACAAGTGTGGTAGTGTAGTGCAGGGAAGTTAAAATAAGGGGTGAGGATAGGACAAGGAAGAGGAAGGAAAAATCGCGTGCGGCCAGTTTGTTAGGGTACTGTTTCGGCATTCGCCTGGTTTTGATTGTAGAAACCATGAAAATCTATCGATCAGAGCAACCGGCCGATTGAATGCATCTCCTGTTGTCGACCGGCGTACCTAGCTAGTACCGAAAATCTTGCCATTGTCGGGACTCGACTCCAAAGACCTCTTGGTCAGAGGAATTGCAGTGGCATCAGTTGATGACCTGAGCCTCCTTAGTAGCTGATATACGTCGATTAAAATAGAGTGACTTCTGAGAGATCATTACCTGGGCGCGGTTGTCCATTTGGAAGCTTCGTTGCGACTTAATTTTTTAGTATTGCAGCTCCGACTGGATAACCGCGTCACAGCTGATAACATGTCAAAAGTCTATTTAAATTGGAGTATAGACGTCTGCAGCCTACAACAAGAGGGGGGATCTACATTTCTTTACCCCCTTTTCCGTTTAACATTTTTGTAGATAAATATAGCATGTTTGACTCGTAGTAAATAAAACACAGTACAAGGAGAATGGAATTGTTTATTTACACAATTAATCAACACAATTCATTTTATGTTGAAACATACCAGACAGGTGAACAACTAGCAAACTGGGCACAGACCGGGCACGATATTTTCTTACTCTTCCTTGTCCTTTCCACGCCCCATATTTACACACACACACACACACACACACACACACACACACACACACACACACACACACTCTATCACAGTGACGGCTGGTGCCTCAACAGAGTTGCACCTACACCGAATGACGGAAATTTAATTTCCAAAATTGAAAATACGAATACATAATAAAAATGTAAGCAATTCAAATCCATTTGAACTAAGTGAAATAAAAGTCTATATTGAAGCACTACTTATATAATTTTATGCGACGGGTCCGCGTTAGGCATATACACCACCCGCTCACGTGATTCTGACATTGATTTCCACTGGGCACTTAAATTCGACTCCAGTACATCGCAACAAGCACTTTTGCTTCGACACGTTTCACACAAATAAAATTATTTTATTTCGAAAACTTTACCACTCTGGTATATTTGACAAGAATGAAAGATCTTCGACACACATTCGTTCGCAAGAACACACAAGAACGTTCGCAAACCGCAGACCAGCTGCAGCCACACTGGCTTCCAAGAGACACCAAGAGACTTCCATCCAGAACGGCCACCTTTACACAAGGAACTCATCAAATGTACATTTGGAATCAATAAACCTGAATATGAAATATGAAATGAAAAACAACTCTCCAAATATCATAAGCAATGCATTAAATATAGTCAGTCAATAATTGACTGAACTTGTGTACTTTCAATGACAAGCGAAATTCATAATACTATGTTGCAGTGAGTCAAACGATGACAGAATATGGGTATTCCCTTGAGACTCAGTCCGTCGCCGTGCAACGCTAGAGCGCCACTATCTGGTTGCGCCACCAACAGGCCATAGGTTCCCCGTGATAAATCGAAGTGCCAAAGAGTAACAGCAATTCCTGGCAAGGCACCAGACACCGGAGAGAGCTCCAGTTGGACGCTCTTCGGTTTCAAAATGATTTCATGTACATCAATATTGCTGCAATATCTTTTTCATTTTCTGGGGGTTGTGCAACCGTGCAGCCTATGCACGAGCCGCCACTGCACTACCATACATGTCGGGAGACCAGATCTTGTCCCGACTGGGGCGGTGCCATAATTAGATATAGCTGGTAGAGGAAAATCTCTATACTCCAACGTACAGTAGGTCGGCGCCGGATCTCGCCGTCAAGCGAGGGACGAACCCCGCCACTTACCGCGACAAAAACATGTACTACACTAAAGGAACTAACGACAGCAGTTGACACGCCCGCAATCGTTAACGTATCAATCCAAATTTCTCTTGCATTTGACCCACACCATTCTTTTGTGCGTCCCTTCTATCCGTGGAAAAAAATGGAGCGGTGTTTGAGAAAAAATGATTTAAAGATCTACAATTGGTTAAAGTTGTACAGAAAACAAGCGACAATAATCACTAAGAATTAAGAATGGCTTGGAAAGTTGAAGCACATTTTAAAATGTCGTGCATCAACGATGTTCCCCGCAAATTAGATAAGTTGCGTAGGAAAGTTAGAAAATTTCTACATATTCACTTCATTCACATTGTTTAATGTCGGTCAATATGAAGTTTCGAAACTAAGTAAATGGGGAAGGTTTACACAATCTGGAGTGACCATTTCATTGTGAACACAAAATTCAACATTTTTCTGAAAATGCTAAGGAAATATGTTATATTTACTGTTGTTATTGTTGAGCACCATGCCAAAGTAGCCATGCCATTGTAGCCACCATGCCAAAGGTGCTTTTGCACTGGTTGCCGTGTGTTAATTTATAAATTATATTTGTAGCTTTTAAATGCCTGAAGGTAAGGAAAAAACTCTTCCTTGAAAGGTACCGTAACATTATGTACTTAAACAAATAAAACTTCAACCTTATGCTTTCTACAGCTTCTGAGGAATTTTTATCTAAAAAATATGGTTTTGTGTAATTAGTCTGTCAAAAACTCCAGTGGCCAAATATCTTCCGACGTAGTTAATAACCTTGTGACAGACAGTAATATGTTTTATACGTATACCTGAAGATAATCCACATAAATATTTCCACATGAAATTCTCTTATATTGTTTTATACATTTAAAAATACAAAATATAATTAATTGGATATCTGGAAATATTGGTGCCTACGCATTTTCTTTCATATAGTTGTCAGCAAGAAAAAAAATTGAAACATTTTTGTGAAGTAAAATGTTTCCAATAAATAATGAAATGGCACTTATTTAAAAAATTATCTCAGAGTGTAAAAATATAAATTGAGAACTTTAGCCCCTGATGTAAACTATTGAGATGTCTAAGTGAACCCGACTAGGCGGAATACTCACAAACATTTGACGTCAGTCATTTATCATTCGAATTCTCGTGATAATTTCCTATTGTAATAAGACTGTCGATAGCATCTCGCATTCTAAGACTAGAATTTCCTGCTGTTGGGAGCAATTGCTTTTGTAAATGAAATGTAAGATAAGTAATGGGTGAATGTATTTCTTTTGTAATCAAGTCAGACCTCGAGTCTGGGGTAAAAAGATACTTTGCATAAAGAATGTGAGAATCTTGAATATACTTTGAATAATGTGTTACACTTTGCATTGTTAATGATGTGTTGGTTATTATATTTCATTTCTCTGTTTTCCATAGCAGATAGATGATTGTTTTCCTCAGTAGAGAGTGCGATTCTCTAATTGATTACCAGCAATCTGAATAATCGTAACATAAATTATATTGTGTTGCTAGTCTCAAAGTTTATTGTACTGCTTGAGTTAAGTGTACTGGCACTTAAAACGACATCACAAACTTATATGATGAAAGTTTAATAAACTTCAATATCGAGACTGATTATTGGGGAGAGGATTTTTATGCCCTAAAGAATCTTCAAATATGATTTTAAAAATATGCATTAATGACCTAAAAATTCTAAAATATGCGCTTCAATATGCACTTAAAATTAATTACATTTCATTTCCTGTATAAACGATCTTTGACAAAATTCAGGAGTAGTATGCTTGGAATGAAATATATGTGTTTGCACACGTAATATAACTTACCTTCGCGGGATAAATAATTGAAGTAAATATGCACCTTCGGGAAGTATACATTGTATAGTTTGTTTCATTTCTTTTTCCTGGGTTAAAAACATGATGTCAAGAAATATCCTCCACTTGCATAAGTATTTTATCAACTGTAGAAAAGAAAAAACCGCAAACTGTGACAAGCTCTTTCTAATTAATGAACGCGCACAAATAAATAGATTATATGAAAAAATGAAACGTTTTAGAGATAAGTCTCTAATTAAACGAAATATGCAAAATATGTGCCTATAATTACATGAATATGCACAAGCAAGAAAAATAGGCCAAATATACACAAATATGCACTAACATATTAATCTGCATAGCGCCCAATTCTAACTTAATGTCCAGAAATTTCACTTCGCTATATACGCTATAAGCATCGAACAAAAATATGCAAAATCATGGAAATCCTCTTCTACTGATCATCAACACCGTATTGAACACTCGTTGTCCTTTCTTATAATCACTTTTTCACTTCCCACCAAAGACGAGGTATGGCATTTTTGCGAGGTCATCACAGTGCAAGATTTGTCGAGTGTCATCTACCTCTCAGCAGCGTCTGGAGGGAGAGGGATCACAATATTGTAGAATGTTGGGCCTTTTAAAAACTAAAAGTCGCGTTCGTTTTATGATTTTTATGTTATTACTAGTGGACACGGCAATGTTTCGCTATTGCAGTATATTATCCTTTGCACGATACTGGTCATGTCATTAATAATCACATTTTGCGCTAGCACGCTCTGCAAAAATTCTAACGGATGACTTTCTCACGAGTGAGTTTGGTTTATGTCCTGGTTTGAACATGGTTGTCAAGTACCCTATTGTTGAAACGTTCTCCCTCAAATTTGGGCATGCGTTCGCTATGACACTGCCTCGGAGAAATTTGATTTTCTTGTTCAAGATAACTTTAGTGGTAATAATTCTGGACGATATTTCACAAACCCAGGGGCAGAATATGCAGTAATTGGCGAGTTTAATTCTTGACGGGGCGGTGGGTTGCCAAGAGTTCCTGTTTGGGGGTGCTTGAATGTTCTTAAACGCAAAAAAAAATAATGAGCAACGCCCCCACATGTCCGATTTCATTCAAACTACTCTTTAAACTCTCCCGATACTAATACAAACCAAGTTTGAAAATTTCATCAAAATCGGTCGAGTATCTTGGGACAGATACGCACATTTCCTTTTATTTATATATACATTTGTGCACCTTCAATTAATCTCTTGAATATCTTTAAAGTAGTATTGAAATTGCTTTAGACTTTTTTGTTTGTTTTTCCTGTGCAGAGGCTGATTCAAAAAGAATTTCAGGAAAGGGGGGAATTTCACTTCGGACCCCAAAGTTATTTTTGAAATCATAGAATACTTTATAGAATTGTTACCTTGAAATAAAAAAATGTATGAGTGTATTCATAAAGGGGATTATATTTGGATGTGAAGAGATAGTAATTACTTTGAATAAATAAATTATTAATTTGAATAAATGAGTAAATATTTTTAAAAAATGTTAGATTTCAGGGCAAGAGCATGGCCTTCATACCTTTCCTTGGATTCGCCACTAGTATTTCTGTAACCACGACTGGATGTTGGAATCTCAGTTTGAGGCGGGAATACTAAAATTCGGAAGTTCGTTTATATATCAGCTTGTATCGAAAAAAAACCAACTTAAATAGAGCTATTTGAAATGGTTTTATGTCTAATTATTTTTTTACTTCTTTTTGGATCAATATAAAATATAATGTAAAAACTTATTGGGTCCCTCTTGCCAGTGGGGGTACTAATCTCGTGCTTACACTGTCTTTATCTTTCGAGAAGTGACTCATAACGAAATACGAAGAGAAGTGACTCATACGAAAAACGTCATACGCAGTTTTTAACTGTTTTTTGACGTAAAATAAAAAAATAATAAATAGCTATTAACATACCTAAAAATGATATGAGTGTTATTACTGCAGAGGCCAAAAGTTAAAAATCGAGGCTGCGCGTACCGGGAACGAGATTTTTCATTTGGACGAGGTAGTAATAAAACTGTAACTTTTCGTGGTATGTGCAGCATTTTATTGGACACTATAAAATCTCACGATGTATGCGAAAATTTACGACATTACTGCGATAGTAAACAAATGAATTCAGCTGCTGCGGCACATTAATACGATATTGTGGAGTGTTGCTTGCGATATATCTATTTAAACAATATTCATAATATTACAATTCACAATAATTATCCCCAAAACTAATATGAGTTACTTTTATTCTGAAGTGTTTGAATCTGATTTGTTTTGTACATCGCCTTGTTTTTTTCTTAACAAAATTTGATTTGCGATAAATCGATGGTTGTTTTTGTCTCCCTTACTCCCTTATTGCTGCTGAGGATGTTAAAACTTGTTGCTAAAGAAGTTAAATTTCTTAATGCACTTAACCAACCTGTATGTTGGCATGTTAACAGGGGTTAAAGACTCACGTGACCGATAAAATATATTTATACGTAGCATGCTCATTTCCCATAGATAAAATTCATTGCATTTTGTATAACGATGGTCGTGATGTAAGCCGAAGCAAATAACTAGAATTTGTAAAGCCCTCCGGGTCGATCATGGGCAGAGTGCTTACTTTCTGTGAGGCGGTCCCGACTTCGATTTCCGGTCGGAGAAAAATTGAGCTATCCATTACAATTGCAATTGTTTCTATAACTGCGTGACGAAAGAGAAGCTGAGGGAGACTAAGTAAGTTGCTACTATTGATGTTGATGTTGTTATTGTTGTTGTTGTCATTGTTGTTGTTATTGTTGTTTTTATTGTTGTTGTTATTGTTGTTGTTATTGTTGTTATTATTATTATTATTATTATTATTATTATTATTATTATTATTATTATTATTATTATTATTATTATGCCTCTGGGATGACTCATGGGCAGCGAACCAGCTTCCCGTACTGTGGTTCGAGGCAAAAATATAGTTGTAGCTCTTTCAAATCGTTCCTGTTTCTGTAGCTGTGTGACGAAGAAAAGCTCCAGCAGGCGGATCTTGGTAGAAGAGAATAGAATACGTGACGTTCGCCTCTTACCCCCAAACATGGAAATTTAACTAGGCCCGGGCAAAGGGGACACCAGTACCAGGAGAAATCGGACGGTAGTTATTGGGTCGGTAGACCCAAAAACGCCAAATACATTATTATTATTATTATTATTATTATTATTATTATTATTATTTATTATTATTATTATTATTAGTGATGGGAATACACCACGTTCGCCTCATGTCTCCCTTACTCTCTGTCGTGGATAATATACAAAAACTGGGCTCAAGCCTGAAACACCGCTACCTGGCAAAAATCGGATTAATTTGACCTTAAATGCCAAACATAGACATACGTATTTAAAACACTAAGAGTGTTTCGTTTAGAAAAGAATTTCAGTATTCTACTGAACCAAATTTTGTGATTTTTACTTTCTCACTACGGAGCAGAGAGAAAGTTATGTAATGCAGCCTGAAAAAACGGCGAATTATCAACAGAAAAACTCTTATTATAGGGCCTTGGAAACGAAAAAGCGGATAAATCCAGTTGCTAAATTTAGGGGGGGGAATTCTAACACGTGGACTAGCTAGAATCCACGTTTTGTGGGTCCTTGGTACCGAAAAAGCGAATGACGGCAAAACTTCTGTCCGTCTGTCGTCTGTGAAGCTAGCGGCTAACCCGTTCGGACGATTTGCTCCAAAATTGATATTCCCCAATCGATTTGGCTGATTTAGCGACTCCTTGAATTTGGAACATATTTTAATTTTACTTTACATGAAGCCCCTGGGACATTTTCAAAATTTTCAAAAAAATGACTCCATCGTTTTTTATTAAATTTTGTTGTTGAATAGTATGAGTGACATTTAAGAAAATGATGCAGGTCTCATGTGCGATGAAAACTGATTTTTCGATAACTGCAAAAGGTCCAATTTTTTTCGGAGTCCCCTAACAACCACAATTATGAAGAAATAGATTGTTTCGCTTAATGAAATCTATTTCTTAAAGATAGATTTTGAATTAAGATCATGCACAATTTTTCAAAAATCTGAGAATTTTTCCTGTAAATTTGTGTGAAAATACGGGCGAGGAAGTTCGTGCTGTTTTAGCACTATTAGATTCTTTGAATATAAGGTTCTGGACACCAGATGTATTATCACATGTTCTTATTAACCCGTTTTTTGATAAAAACAATATATTTTAATATTTTAAATTATTAATTAGACTGTTGGTGATATAGATACCTTATTAATTCACAGTAAATAAACAGAGGTTGTCTGGTATCAAATCTATATTTCTTCTAAAGATCTTTTCGATCGTGTAGCGATCATCGTCGAGCTTGAGCTGCTGGCGGAAAACGAAGTTCTGCAGAACTTCGTTTTCCGCCCAGCAGCTGCAAGCTCTGACGATGATCGCTACGCGATCGAAAAGATCTTTAGAAGAAATATAGATTTGATACCAGACAACCTCTGTTTATTTACTGTATTTTAAATTATTAGAACGAACTCTTATCTACCATCATTTATCATTATTTCGTTTTCAAGATCTACTATGTTCCATGTAGATTGTTGTCTTCGTCGTTTTGATTTGCAAGTTGCAATAGATCTACTAAAAGCAGTCGAAGTTTCATAGCGAGTGTTTTTAAGTTCTAAAATTAATGAGCATTTTTAAGTGCAAAAATTAGTGAGTGTGTATAAACCGTAGCCCAAGAATCTTTTGAAACATATGTCAAATTACAAATTACAATTTACAAATATAATTTAGCGATTATAATTATATGCAGCCCCTCGTGTGGCTCATAAAGAGCGTGCTAACATTCCTTGGTGGGAACCGTGGTTTGATTCGCGATCGGGGCAAAAATATATCTATAGCTTTTCATTGCAATTGTCTGTTTCTATAAATGTGTGACGAAAAAAACGCTCAGGCAGGCCCAGTATGCTAGACGCGAAGGAGGAAATTTGCCATGTTGATATGTGACCCTTCTTCCCAGGCGTGGAGAATAAAAGGAAACACCGCTACCTGACAAAGTCGGATTAATTGGACTCTAAAATGCCAAATACATATATGCTTTCGAATACAATTACATATAATGCAACCGGTAGCGGTAGCTCAATGAATCAATTGATGTCACTGCGGCGCCTCTGACCGGGAGGTCCTAGGTTCGAATCCTGACCGCGGCAGGATTTTCGACACTAGCTTTTCAGCTAGGTCGAATTCAGTCGCTGTCTGGAGGAGAGTTCTAGCGGCCGGCTGCTCTGATTGGTAGTTTTCCGTGGTTTCTCCGATCAACACCAGGCGAATACCGGAGCAGTACCGTACCAAACGGGCCACGGACCGCGCGCGGTCCATCCTCTTCCTTGTCCTTTCCTCTCCTCTTACACACGCACTTACACTAACATGCACTACACTACCACATATTCCGGGAGACCTGTCGGGACCTTAAAGCTTGTCTGGGCTGGGGCGGTGCCCCGCTGGTGGGAGAGTCCTGGTTAGGGGGAAACCCCACTAGTCGACGGTAGGTCGGCGCCGGATCTCGCCATCCAGCGGGGAAAGATCACCGCCATCTCCCGAGGAAAAAACATGCACTACACTAACGGGACTAATGACCGAAGCAGTTGACGCGACCGGAATCACCAACCAACCAATTAATCTTATTAGGAATGGTAAATCTTTGGACATTGTAAGGTCTTTTAGATAAATAGTTATAATTTTTTGTGATAATGTAAGCTCAACATACTCATAACCACCCGTAACTGCATTAGTTTATCCTGACACATTTTAAAAACGCGAGTTAAAATTAACCGTAAAGTTCTGGTCATATTATGATGTTTCTGCACTTATTGCATTTTTCGTTATTTCCCTTTATTGCTGTGTATTACTGTCCAATGCCTGTGAAGAGGTGGCTACGAAAACGACTAAAATGTAACCACAAACATATTTGTTGTAAACGACATAGCAGGGCGAGTGACGTGACTTGTCAATCGAAATCCCGTCATTGGATGCCAGCACATGCGGAGTAGAATTCTCTTCACAATTGTCGTGTTACGTCTTACAAATTCGCAACAAAAACCTATTGTTTTCAACTTGAGCCTGGCTTAAAGAGACGTATGAAAGTTAATATTTAGCAGCCATCAAACCGTCTTAAACAAGGCTTCGATTTCGATACCGAAGTATTTTAATTTCTGTTTTGGTTTTCAAAACTTTCCTAAAGGGTTTTCCCTCTTTTTACTTTCTAACCTTACTACGTACGTAGCAATGAGAAAGTATTGTAATCGTACAGTAGAAAAAGGCAATTTTTCGACAGAAAAAACGCTTATTGTCCGGCCATTTTTATGAAAATGTGGATAAATCTCGTTCCTATATGTAGTAAATTACTTCCTCTAACACTATGTTTCAGGGGTCTTTGACACCAAAAAATCAATTTACGACGAACCGTCTGTGTGTCCGTCTGTCCATCCGTCTGTGGCTAACGCTAGCGCATAAACCGTTCAGACGATTTTCTCCAAAATTGATTTTTCTCAGTCGATCAGAACGAACTCGAGGCTCTGCTAGTTTGAAATGTATATTTTGATTTTTGTGGGTACTTTTCCTAAAGTTATTTTACTTAATCTAAAGTTATTTAACTTTACCTAAAGTCTCAACATTTTCTAAAAAATAGTCTTCGAATATTTTATTAAACCTTGTCCTTGGATAGAGTAGTGAACGCTTAAAAATTGGTGCAGGTCTCATTTTCATTGAAATCTCTGAACTTTGGAAAATTTCAAAAGTTAGAAATGATGTGGGAAAGTAGTATGTGCTGTTGAAGCACCACTAGTATTGTGCTCGCAGAATGCTACTTCAATTAAAAAAAGGCTTAATTTAAAATTCCGAGGAGATACTAGCATGTAACAGAATAAAATTTAAATAGCTTAAATTTAGCATAAGCTACTGGTTCCTTATATTGTAATACGGACTTTTGTTTAATGAAAATAATTTTATGAACCTGCTGATGACAGTATAAAGAAACTGTCGAAACTCTCGAAAAAAGAAAAGGAATAAATAAGTGTGAATCCATTTTTCCTATTTATATGTGATTAATTAACTTGTCATTTAAAAAACAAAGAAAATATCGTATATTTACTTATTAACCCCTTAAATGGTCTGGAGGGGTCTAATTCAGTCAAACCTAAATGGAATTAAACAATTCTTTCAAATTATGTAATTCATGCAGCTCGTTGCGTGTATTTTGCAAATGTACATTCCCGCCTGAGATATGGCATAATATTCTGGGGATGCTCATCCTTTAGGGCCCAGACATTAAGATTGCAAAAGAAAATTATCCGAATAATGAAAAAATGCCATCCACGTGATCCCTGCAAGTCTCTTTTCATTGATCTGGGAATTGAATTGGAATTGATCTTCGAACTATATAAATACCATTGCCTTGCCTATTTATTTAGGAATCTGTAGTATTTGTCAAAACTGACTTACTTAACGGTGGGAACATATTTTCATATAATACTGATATTTATAGTTACAGCACCCGACGTAGAAATCATGTTCATCATGAAAGTGTCAGTATCAACAGCTCACTACAAGAAATTCACATACAATACATGTTCGTTACTTTACCACGCATTGTCAGATGAAATTAAACAATTCAAAATGGTACACAAATTTTAAGTTAAAAGTAAAATCTTTTCTGCTGCCTAACTGTTTCTATACAATTAGAGGCTATACTGATTGTCTAAAAAAATAATGTTTACTTAAAACAATGATATAGTATAATGAATTAGTTTACATTTGTATTCTATATTTTTTTTTAAAATACTTAATATGCCTGTAACAAGTAATGTACTTCAGCTTCCGGGTCAATGACCCCCATCTCGATCGCGTTTTTGTCCAGTTTCCCTGATCCATTGAGCAAACGCTGATATGGCTCCTTGATTTGCTTCTAGACGTAAATGTACCTTCACTATGTGCACGTTTTGTCGAGCTTTCCTTTTACTTGTAGTGGTAATGGAGCTTAGGGGGAATTTCTATTTTGTTAGCAATACAGAAAAATCAAATCTGCAGTTCATTTACCGTAACAAATGAGTTTTCTATAACTCTGAAACGAAAATATCTAGTTTTTGAAATGTTAATCTCTCGGTTTCTTTAAATTTTCTTCTTCTTCTTCTTCTTCTTCTTCTTCTTCTTATTATTATTATTATTATTTTCATCTTTCAACTATTAATAGTTAAATTATTGGGAAGGGATTGTGAAGCTCATGGAAGTGATATATATACTCTCTCTCTCTCTCTCTCTCTCTCTCTCTCTCTATATATATATATATATATATATATATATATATATATATATATATATATATTGAGATATACCAAAATTTTCCTCTCTCTACATTTATATCTGCTAAAGATCTTAGCGTCCGGCTTGCTGGGTCAATGGGTCACGATATATTATAATCCTTATTACCTCTATAAGGATTATAGGATCCGCCGATTATACGCGCAGCTGGGAATTGAAATTTTATTCATTTCTGTTTGGATTGACTAAATGAAAATCACTTTCTTTTCTAAAGAACAAAATTCAACAAAGTTTATTTTTACGCTTTTTAGCAAACAATTTAGTGAATTTACAATTTTTAGGCCTTTGATCAAGATATCTTTCAATTTACAATTTATACCGCGGTTAACTTATCTTTTTTCGTTGATGTCCTCGTAGACTTCTCATTCGAAATATCTTGCGATCTTGCCGTAGTCCAAAGTTCCAAGAAATCCTCTTCTGCCCCTATCCAAGCTGGTCTCCAACTATCAAAATTATCAGTCCCGATTACGTCCTATGACATAGTCCCGAACTCGATTACCACTCCCGACAAAGTTCCAATTTATACATCAATATTGCTTCCACATCAAAATATCTGCAATATCATTCACTGTCCTTAAAATTTCACTGATAACCCAATTCTATCTCGATTGTACTCGTTCCCTCTCACGAACATACGATCAGTTCAGAAGCGCGTTTCCGAGCAGAATGAAATCTTCCTGCATGATTCATCCCTCGAAGACTTCGTATTAAACTACCTTCATTTTTTTCATAACATTTGACCGTCCTTCTCTCACCCAGCCAATCCATACGTTTGTTATATTTTGGTGTAGCTGACCGTCTAAACTTCTTCGCCCAATCCCAAAATTTTCTACTTTCGGCACCAAGCCATCTCTTAATGCATTTAGAAAAAACAAAAAACTACATTGTTTATTCACGGTCGTTGCTAAGCTCTAGCTCTCGTGATATTTCGTAATGCATGTTCCACCATATTGTCTACAAATAAATGTTAGTTTATTTTAACGTGACATATCGGTATGTCACAATATATATTTGTGAAAATTGTATTTGAATGTAATAAATATACAAAATCTATTTGTGAAAATTGTATTTGAATGTAATAAATATTACCTTCTACAATGTAAATGGTCATATAGTGATATTTTGTAAATAAGATTTCAAGTTCTTAATGAAATTTCATTTTATAAATGGGATCTACGCGGACCCCAATAGTCATTCTTTTTCACTAGACCAGTTATGGGTTAATTTAAGTAACTTGCTTTGCCCCACAAATTTTACATGCCAGAGATGCCCGCGGGTTGACTACTGCTTTACGTAAGCATCGCGTGAATGTAGCGGCCAACACGACAGCAAGGCGCATTGTATTTTGCACAAAGAAAGCAACAGCGAGTACAAAAAACACAAGCCAACGACTCGTAGCATATGTGCGCAAGAGCACATACCAGCGTTGGCGCGTTCTGAGTCGAAATGGATCTGCTGTTCCTTTCGACCAGTCTCTCTAACATTCCTTGCAACTCTGCAACAAAGATTCTTCTCGACCAACAGGAAAGACTATACCCATCATCTGACACCCCGCCATCGCAAGCCATAATCGTTAATAATTGATTGATGATTCCGTGCGCCACTACAGAGGTCATTAGTCCCGTAAGAGTAGTGCATGTTTTCCATCGGGAGATGGCCGTGATATTTCCCCACTGGATGGCGAGATCCGGCGTCGACCTACCGCCCAGTAGCGGAGTTTTCCCTAACCAGGTATCTCCCACCAGCGGGGCACCACCCCAGCCGAAACAACCTCTAAGCTCCAGACCGGTCTCCCGGCAAGTGTGGTAGTGTAGTGCATGTAAGTGTATCTATAAGATATGAAGATAGGGCAAATAAGAGGAAGGAAAGCGGTGCGGAAAAAGTGCGCGGTCCGTGGCCCGTTTGTAAGGGTACTGCTCCGGCATTCGTCTGGTGTTGATCGGAGAAACCACGGAAAACTACCGATCAGAGCGGCTGGTCGCTAGAATTCTCCTCCAGACAGCGACTGAATTCGACCTAGCTGAAAAGCTAGTGTCGAAAATTAAGCCGCCGTCGGGCTCGAACCTAGGATCTTCCGTTCAGAGGCATTACAGTAACATCAGTTGATGCACTGAGCCACCGCTCCCGGTATAACAGTTATTAACGATACCAGTGGTGAAAGTGACATTTTACGTTGCGAGTAGGAAATGTTGCCATACGAGGCGAATAAGCCGAGTGGCGCAAACCTACGAACAAAATTTTTCACGCGCGCCGTTTACCACGTGCGTCATAAACTTTGTTTTTAGTCAGCCTTACTGAATTTCATTTCATTTTTATTAACGTACTAACAAAATAGCCGACGGTGCCCGGGCTTTCTTCATATTCAATCCTTGCGAATAAGGGAAAAGATCAATGTTACGGTGTACAATTTTACGATCAATTACACGGTGTTTAGGATTATTATTTTTAACGTAATTGGTTCAAATTTATAAACTTAAATAAAATTAATAAAATACCATAATTGTCTTTTATTTTATTTTATAAGGCATAACTATAAGATAATTTTTTAAAATCTTATGTACCACTACTGACCTCTAGCGAATAAATTAGTTACCAGTTATGCTGCAGCATTACTGGGCTTTGGCGGAATATATTAGGAACCACGTGCTCTAAGCGAGAGGCGAAAAATGGTCGCTGTGCACCTACAAACATATTATTTAAATTATTTATTTTCCGCATTTCAGTTGTGTTCGTCTTTACCAAACTTTGCAAAGACACTGCGACAATCCTGAAGAAGAGCCTGTAGAAATTTCTTATCTATTCATACGCTACGTTTCGTGGTATCGATTTCGGTTACACGTCGTTGAATTCACTTTTATTAGTATCGTATTAGAGATACAAATTACTTAATAATACATTAAGGTCAGTTGTAGCTAATTGGATCAGACTAAATTATTTTGTTTCTTTTGTTGTTTTAGCACTAGTGCTAAAAATGAACTTTTAAACCGTTACTACTAACGGCTGTCTAAGAAATACTTGGAACTTCGCGTGGATTCAAAACTAACCCATAAAGACATCAAAAATTAAATAAGCAAGAAACAAACTAATTCATCTACGACCACTCATCAACAAACACAATTCTCTCTCATATCAGTGGCATAAGTTCAACAGAGGAGGCTCGTGGAGCGACATAATAAGGGGGCTCCTAATTAAAGACTTGTCGTTATTTTAATTTTGTGATTAAAACCGAATTTTAGGACTGAAAAAAATTATACAATAAATTATTAGAGAAAATAATCATTTTTGCAATTTCATGAATTTAAAATTTAAATTTTGTTTTTTTCTTCGCATTTAAATTTATCAAAATAGTAGAAATATTATTTTTCAACCAATTTTTTTCGTGCTCAATTGACAAAATACTGAAATTAGTCTTCTAATTTGTATTGTAATTCGTAAATAATTTTTAATTTGCTTTAATTTTGAAAACGTACTTTCGGCTCTGACGAGCGTGACAGGAAGTGTCAACTAGTGGTGCTAAAACAGCACCTACGTTCTCGCCCGTGTTTTGAAGAAAAATGACGCGAAAAGTTCTAAAAAAATCAGGATTTTCAACGAACATGAGATCCGCGCAGTTCTCTTAAACGTTCTTCACATTATCCGACAATAAAATTTAATAAAGAACGTTGGAGCCATTTTTTGAAAATTTTGAAAAAGTCCCAGGGGTTTAATGAAAAATAATAAAATATCGGTTTCAAATTCAAGAGGCCGCGACATGAGTAAGATCGATTGGGGAATATCAATTTTGGAGACAATTGGCAGAACGGTTTAGCCGCTAGCGTTGTTCATAGATAGACGGGCAGACGTTTTGCCGTAAATTAATTTTTCGGCATCAAAGACCCACAAAACATGGATTTTAGCTACACCACGTGTTAGATGATTTTTTTTTCAAAATTTAGAAACTGTATTTATCCACTTTTCCGTTACCAGGGTCCTGTAATAAGAGTTTTCTGTTGAAAATTCGCCGTTTTTTTGCGCAGAATTACATAACTTTCTGTAAGATCTTAATCTGATAAAAATCTTGCAAATGTATTAATAACTGAGCATTGCTCATTATTAACAAGATGTGAGTACAATATTGACATTCTTTCTCGCTGCCGCTAATGTAGAAGACAGACATAACTAAGGTTATGAAATTTGACTCTTTAAACAAATGCGCAAAGACAATAACTGAGACGACAAGTTTTCCGTGACCTTTGAATGCGGTTGAATCACTTTTAAAATTGCCACTGTATTTTTCAATCCAAAAAATCGTCGCTCCAACTGGTTAATAGCAATATACTTAGTAAATATTAAGTTTGTACTTTTGTTGGCCGTCATTGAGTCGTAAGTCCTAGCAAAGTGCCCCATAATGTCGTTTAGTTTTCTTCACTCGTTCATTGTTAAATTTCACTTCTACTTTCCCGACAGAATAATTATATTGCATCATTTTTCAAATCATCTTCCATATTAAGCCTGTAATATATCGTTTTTTCAAGACCTTCTTATCCTCCGCCATTTGTTCTATGTTTCCTTATAATTGATAACAATACAATACACCCTTGTGAATATAAACTATTCTTATTTGACGTTATTACGGAGCAGAGAGGTACACCTGTGTAATTCAATCGCGTAGAATATCAAGTCATTAGTTTCATTTTTCATACAGTTGCTGTTTCTACAGGCTCTGAACAGGTGGGGTAGAATTGAGAAACGTCGAATCAGCAAAAAGGTAATAGAAAGAAGATCTCATCCTGTGGATTACGGTGTGAGAAACGCTTCTTTGAGGCCTTTGGTCTGAAAATTTTAGTTTTAAAACCCAAAAATGCTTCATTGAGGAATTATTTAACGACAAGATTAAAAAAATGCGGTCTAGTGTAACGGGTTGACATGAATATTTAGATGCTTTTTTAAACAAACTTTTAATATTTTTTAAGTCAAAGTGCAATTCGTCAAGTCTCCATCTCGTTCTCTTTCTTTAGAGATCTTATTTATAAAGATTGGTTGCCTGTGAGCGCCGCAAAGGGTGTGTTTACTACTGAAATAATACAGAAGACGATAAATGAAACAGTCTGATTTTCTTAGTATAACTTGCTTGTCTTACACAAACTCAATTAAGAAGGCAGTGACTTAAAATATCAATATCGTTTTCTTATTATTTGTTTATGTAATAGGATTATTTCACTATTTCTTCGCGAAATAGTCTACTAAATAGCAGGAGCGCATTACGTATTCTCGATAAATAAAGTGGGAGATTTCGAAGGACGCGTGTTTTGTTTTGCTCCCTTTTATTCATCTTTGTTCGACCATAAGGTCGTTCAAAGACTTTTGCGAAATACAAGGTTTTAACAATATATACAACAGTTGACGAGTATTAACTTCAATAACTATGACAATATACAAGGTCTTTCCAAAAGGAACTTCAAGTGTTCATCTTCGACTTCGTCTTCGTCTTCGTCTTCGTCTTCGTCTTCGTCTCCGTCTCCGTCTCCGTCTCCGTCTCCGTCTCCGTCTCCGTCTTCGTCTTCGTCTTCGTCTTCGTCTTCGTCTTCGTCTTCGTCTTCGTCTTCGTCTTCGTCTTCGTCTCGCTGTCTTCCGTCTCGTCTCCGTCTCCGTCTCCGTCTCCGTCTCCGTCTCCGTCTCCGTCTCCGTCTCCGTCTCCGTCTCCGTCTCCGTCTTCGTCTTCGTCTTCTCGTCTTCGTCTCCGTCTCCGTCTCCGTCTCCGTCTTCGTCTTCTCTCGTCTTCGTCTTCGTCTCCGTCTCCGTCTCGTCTCCGTCTCGTCTCGTCTTCGTCTTCGTCTTGCCGTCTTCGTTGCTTCGTCTCCGTCTCCGTCTCCGTCTCGCGTCTCGTCCGTCTCCGTCTCGTCTCCGTCTCCGTCCGTTCGTCTTCGTCTTCGTCTTCGTCTCGTCGTCCTCGTCTTCGTCTTCGTCTCGTCTCGTCTCGTCTCCGTCTCTCGTCTCGTCTCCGTCTCCGTCTCCGTCTCCGTCTCGTCTCTCTCCTCTCTTCTCTTCTCTTCTCTTCTCCTTCTCCTCCTTCTCCTTCTCCTCCTCCTTCTTCTTCTTCTCCTTCCCCTTCTCCTTCTTTTTCTTCTTCTTCTTCTCCTTCTCTTTCTTTTTCTTCTTCTTCTTCTTCTTCTTGCAATGAATGAAAATTATGGAAGTCTGTTAGAAAGCAGTCGATAGTTCTAGTAAATATAACAGCATATTATGGAGGTTGAAATAAGTTTTGGGGGAAACGAATTTTAATTCTAGGATTTGGTTTCGCTGTTTTCCCTAAAGAGAAGAGTGTTGTTGCTGGACATGCTGGAAGTGAATTGTAGAGTGTGTTCAGTGCAAAGCGTTTCGACTCGCGTAGCACTCAGAGAGTATACTAATGGTAGCACTATTGAGCGACCACCACCGGTTCCGAGAAAAATGGTCGTTATTCGGTTCCAGGAAGTACAAGTTCGTATTTAAGGGAGATGACAAGTTCAGTTTGAACAAGCCCATACTTTTAAAATGTTTCAAACTGAATTTTTTTAATATCAATATCTTGTTTCATTCAAACTATCATTTTCTAAAACTGAAAGAAAAAAACTGCTAAAAAAGACTGCCTGAGATATGGCATAATATTCTGGTGAAATACATCTTATAGCTCTCAGATTACAAAAAAGAATTGTACGAAAAACCAAATCCCTCCCACGTGATTCTTGTAAGCCTCTCTTTATTAATCTAGAAATTTCACCATTACCTTGTTTTTTGATTTACGAATCAATGTTTTTTGTCAAAAATGACTTAAGGGCGGGATAAATTTTCAGAAATGCCAATGTCAATTACTATAACTCTCGACGTAGAAATCATATTCATCAGGTGACAGTATTAACAGCTCATTACAAAACATTCCCATACAATACATGTAAATTATTTTACAACACTTTGCCAGATGACATTAAACGATTAAATTCGATAGAAAAGTTTAAATCCCAAGTAAATCGTTTCTGCTGCTAACTTTCTATACAATTATAGACTATACTGAGCATCAATGATTAATTTTAACAGTGATATTAATGTATTATTTGTATTTGGATATATAATTCTAAACAACCTGTAACAAGTATTGTACCGCAGCTTCTGGATCAATGACCCCCATCTCGATCAGATTTTTCGTCCAGTTTCCCTGATCCTTTGAGCAAATGCTGAGATGGCCCCTTGATTTGCTTCGCTTCTGGACGTCAAAATTCATTTACTTCACCATACGCACGTCTTCTAGAATTCAATGGGAAATATAGTTATTCAAATGATCGTTCTCCATGTTGTCGCGGCAGGTAGTATTATTCCTTCATGAAGAGTGAGGACATGAAGAGCCCAAATTTATAGCGGATTTACCCTTCAAAATAGATTTTATTACATCGGAACGAATGTTTTTTTAACAATCCTCGCAAAAAACGCTCATTTTCTTTCTATATTCAAAATTCAATACAAAAGTGGTGTTTCAATACAGAAATGTTTTTGTTTACAAAATTCAATACAAATATCACTTAGGGTAGGGATCACAGAATTATGAAAACGTGCACAATTTCACTTCTCCCCGTAGCACGTCACACGCAGTTTTTATTTGTTTTGACGTAAAATAAATAAATAAAAAACAAAATTTAAAAAATCATCGCAATTACCTACGCGAAAACGCTACCTATTCACATAGTCTGCATAACCTCCACACGTATTTCTGAAATATTTTTATTGTTAGCTTGAACTAAAGAAAATGAGCATAGGTGTGCGCAGAGGGTGTCAGTGATTGGAGAAACCACGGAAACTACCGATTAGAGTAGCCGGCGGCCACTTTTCTCCCCCAGACAGAGGCTGAATTCGACCTAGCTGTCGTGGAAAATCCGCCACAGGCCCTCCGCGGCATTCGAACCCTATGACTTCCCAGTCAGAGTCGCTGCAAAGACAGCGGCAATGCGAACTCTGAATTGATCTGAGCCGGTGCCGCAACCGACATTCTATACCATCACAAACCCATTACGTTGAGCATCATTTATCATTTTGAACGAACGCGACTTCTAATTCTTTTACAAATTCTGCTATTCACGACTTAGAGAGGGAGCTTTTTATTTTTATTTTATTTTACGTAAAAAAAAGTTAAAACTGCGTATGACGTGCCATGGGGAAAAGTGAATTGTAAGCACATTTTCAAAATTCTGTGATCCCTATACTAAGTAATATACTACTTGAATTTTGAATTATAAAAACAAACTCCCATGTAATAAAATCTATTTTCAAGGATAAATAAGCAAGCTTTTCTTCAGGGTTTATTAAATATAACATTGAAGGTGAACTAAATTTCTTTTTCGGTGAATACCTATCCTATCCTAAGTTCTTTTGGATACGTAGCAAGATTCTCTTAAATTGTTTAATATAACTTATTTACTAATTATTCTAATTCCTTTATTCAATTAGGATTTGTAATAAAATTAATTACACGAAACAACATCAATAATTTATTTTCTTACGCAGATGCCTCTCTGTAATTGTTGGGAGTTTTTACATATGATTCATATAAGAAAAAATCCGGATTTTAATGCACAAATCATCTAATAAATATTAAGTATTTGTTTACTCATAGAAATATTCGTCATCGACAAGCCCATACTTTTCTTACGTAACACTTTTAAGATTGTTGACGAAACTTTTTTAATTAAAACAAGTCATCCTTTCTCTATATGCACAAGTGACAGCGGACCGCGCGCAATCTTTCCTTCCTCTTCCTTGTCCTATCCTCAGCCCTTACTTAAACACACATACACTTATATGCACTATATTATCATTAGGGGGCGGATTCTGATGACGTAAAACATCGCCAATAATGATCAATAAAATGCTCTTAAAATGCTCTAAACCCGAAGAACAAGACGTAAAGAATCTTATCAAAACCAGTTCGGATGAACAACTTAAGCTGTTGGATACGTTACTGATATAACCAAGGTATCTTCCATTCGTTGGAGTGAACTCAACTTGCAAACGTTTGGGTTGGGAATGTTCTTTACCAGAACATCTCTGTCTTTTGTTATCTCGAAAACGTCCGAACCGGCAATGACAAATCACAAGAATTACATACTCACAACGGCTGTCAAAACAATTTCTGGGTGAACAAATCGCATTGGCTACTGAGGCTATGAACAACATTTGTTGCATCTCATAAATATTATTTGAAGCAAGAACCATTAAAAATGACATTAAAATCGTTGAAATCAGCAAAAAATGCAATAAGAAGAACGAAAACAGGTACACAAATGACTTATTAGTAGAAATCGACAAAAAATGCAAAATAACGGCCTATACAAATGGGTCATTTCCTTTTTGTCATAACAAAATGAATGTCTAATCTAAACGGCATTGTTCTAAAGTGAAAAGAAAAAAATTGAATTTCATTAAAATCCGCCTGCTAATTATCACACATGTCAGGGGACCAGTCGGGAGTTTATTGTTAGAGCATGTCCGGGCTGGGCAAACCTGCTGGAGGGAGAAACTTGTCTGGCGAAAACCTCGCAAGCCAACATGTACGCCGACACTGGATCTCATCAACCGGGGGAGGGAGATCACAGCCACTTCACGCGATAAAAACATGCACTACACTTACGGAACCTTTGCAATTGACGCGCCTGAAAATACTAATAATTCAGTCGGGTGAAAGACAGTCTGCTCAATAAAGTTGGTAATGAGTCTGACGTGCTATTGCCTATCTCGCACTTGTACATTACCAGGGGGAATTCACCCGGGATGGACACCTGGGCGTTAGCCTCTATCCGCACCCCCCGCAGACGTACGAGGGCTGGTACCTGGGGTTGATCCTCACGGTAACCTCTCCATACAATGTCTGGGTTGGGCCGCCCTGCCAGTTCAGAGCTCCTAGCTTTCCAGGCTAGTACCGGAGTCAAAGCAATGCGCCACTCACGTGCACCGGCAACGGAGGGATTCCCTCCTCTATGCCCATCGCGTATCGGGCCACTGCCACAACGAATCCGAGAGCCCAACTGCGGGTCACCTGAACTAGGTCCAGGCGGCTCGGAACCCCCATCCCCTCTCCCCAATGCTTACCACCAGCTATCGACGTGAGTAACGCCGGAACCTGAGCAACCTGACGGGTAGTTTCTGAATTTTCCGCCGGACTTTAAAGTGGGATCCAGAGTATTCCGGAAAGCACCCTTCACCCAAACCTGCTCAAAGGTCGACGCGCCAAAGGCCCAACTGGTGGGTAGCCGGCGAACCCGACTACCAGGGGCTTAGCATCGTCTTCTCACTGCCTGGACGTTCAAGTTAACGACGTGGGCGGCGCCGCGATTATCAGTGTCCAAGTCTACAAGGACTCTCCACCAGAGACCGCGATAATCGTAATTCCCACTGCGATGAAGGTAGCATAAACAGCGGACACTCCACCAGAAACCGCGATAATCGTAATTCCACTGCGATGAAGGTAGCACAAACAGCGGACACTCCACCAGAAACCGCGATAATCGTAATTCCACTGCGATGAAGGTAGCACAAACAGCGTTGTGCTACAACAAGGGTGTATTGTATTAAATTACAAGGAGACATATAGAACAATAGACGTTGGTTTACAGGGTGAATTATGGGGATATTATGCATATATATATATATATATATATATATATATATATATATATATATATATATATATAGGCATAATATGGAAATGGAAAATTAGGGTGGGGAGGGTGGGGTTTAACATTCGAGAGTGCTCGCAAGGGTACGCTAGTTATTATATATTTACAGTATTTTGAGTATTTGAAGTATTTTAAATTTTGGGTTGTATTTAAACACTTATTTACAAAGTATTTTTGAGAAGTATTTAAATACTAGATTTAAAGTATTTTCCCAACCCTGCTTGCACCTCTGAGTGAGCAGACACTGGAGGTCCACTGCGCGGCAGATCAACAGTTGCTACACTTTCAGAAATTTCTGCATTACTTTTAATGTAAAGTACATTAAAGTAATTATCATGTACGCACAAATTTAATGTGCACGTACGTGATGTAAGTGTACAATTAAATTTAATGTAGACAAGTAAGTTAACAGTGGTACAGTAATTCTACACTCATTTTAATTTAAGCATTAAATCTAATGTTCAGGTACATGAATATATCTTTAATGTACACGGTACATTAAAATTCATGTATAGTCGTACATTCAATCTACATTAAATTTAATGTAATTTCTGACAGTGTACGCGTACACGTTTGAATTGAAGGTCTCCATCCAACGTGCAACAGTTCGATAGGACAACGCCCTATCACCCAATGCTTCTCTTAGCTTGGTATGGCACTCACGAGCATTTCTGCCTCGCAGAAATGCAATTTTTCCCTATGCTCGCTGTTCAACTTTAGTGACATTCATCTCGGAACACAAGATTTGCATATGTTGTCTAAGAGACACCAGTGCATTCAGACGTCATCTGGTGGTCGCATCACGTACTGTCGCATCCCGTACTGTCGCGAGCTTAAAATTCTCAGGAAGGAATTCTCATCTTTTGGGTATGAGAAAGGTCTGAACCCTTGCCACAATGAATCAGATAAAATACGAATAAAATGAGCAATATATTCAATGAAAAATTACAGTGGCACAATTATATAATAGGAGTATGCACTTTAAATAGTTGGTCACCGAAGAAAAACAGAAAACAAGGCAAAACAAAAAAATTGGCGTCACCTCGACTGCCTGAACACACTTTCACCAACTACAATTCACAATTTGCTCATTCCTCTTTCTGAAATTTTTATCTACTACATTTTTTTACTCTTTCTACTCTCTAGTTTTTCCGTGCACGGCTTTTAAAATGAGTTTTACACTTGTTCTAAGGTATCCCGTTCACAGGTGTTAGCACTCACTATAACACTGTGAACATTAAAGAGAAAAAACAATAAAACGTAACATACACGTTACTTAAATCTGACCCCTTTACATATCACAGAAAACAATTACTTTTAACACAATACTGTGACATACCCATATGTCACATTAAAATAAACTAACATTTATTTGTAGACAATATGGTGGAACATGCATTACGAAATATCACGAGAGCTAGAGCTTAGCAACGACCGTGAATAAACAATGTAGTTTTGTTTTTGTAAAGGCATTAAGAGGTCAGCTACACCAAAATATAACGAACGTATGGATTGGCTGGGTGAGAGAAGGACGGTCAAATGTTATGAAAAAAATGAAGGTAGTTTAATACGAAGTCTTCGAGGGATGAATCATGCAGAAAGATTTCATTCTGCTCTGAAACGCGCTTCTGAACTGTTCGTAGATATTTTCATGTGGAAGCAATATTGAAGTATAAATAGGAACTTTGTCGGGAGTGGTAATCAAGTTCGGGACTATGTCATAGGACGTAATCGGGACTGGTAATTTTAATAGTTTGAGACCAGCTTGGATAGGGCAGAAGAGGATTTAGTGGGACTTTGGACTACGGCAAGATCGCAAGATATTTCGACTGAGAAGTCTACGAGGGACATCAACGAAGAAAAGATAAGTTAACCGCGGTGTAAAATTGTAAATTGAAAGAGATCATGATCAAAGGCCTAACTTAAATTCATTAAATTGTTTGATAAAAAAGTAAAAATAAACTTTGTTAAATTTTGTTCTTTAGAAAAGAAAGTGATCTTTCATTTAGTCAATCCAAACAGTAATGAACTAGGAATAGAATCATTCTATTTCAGATTCCCAGCTGCGCTGTATAGTCGGCGGATCCTATAATCCTTTATAGAGGTAATGAGGATTATAATTATATCGTGACCCATTGACCCAGCAAGCCGGACGCTAAGATCTTTAGCAGATATAGATGTAGAGAGAGAGAGGAAAATTTTGGTATATCTCAATACAATAAACTATGACTTTTCCAGATAACATCAACTGTACAACATGTGAAAATCATGAATTATTTAAGTAAAATTGTACAAGGTATGGCCTCTTTGAATGAATTCAATAACACACGCAGTAAATGAACTTTGAAACTGCCACTCACATCGTTCGGAATACTTCTCCCACCTATTCTGGACTTTTCACCCACTTTCAAAACGAATTGTCGTGTATTTACTGCTATTCTCTTTCCCCAACTGATCGCCGCATAAAAGTTGCCAGTTCTTTTACCTCAACAGCTCCGCATCACTCGACTGTAGGTAACTTTGGGGATTTTCTGCCGCTCGCAGCCTCGCGTTGCCACCCGTTTTAGTTTTAGTAGTGCCTTATTTTACGTGGCGAGACTCGGGCCATCAGGCCCGCTCTTCCGTCTAACCACGCAAATTTCGATACACTCCTTTCACCACCTAGCGGAGAAAGGAGGTATTATCTTGGGCGACGAAACTGGCGGATCTCAATTTTGCTCAGAGGCTTCTTTTAGGCTTGAGGATCTTTTACATGCAGTAAATCTACTACATGGGACAGCCGGCTTTACTTCCCCTCCGAAGGAAGGCGTACGAGGGATTTTTTCGCCCCTTTTTTCGCTCTGACCGTTATACCACCGAATCCGCACCCGTCTCCGCTTGTTGTCCCACGACGTTACCAGTTTCCGTCCCTCGAACTCTGGGCTCCGCTACGTCTCCAATTTCCACACTCTTCTCCCGTTCTCCGGACCCGTACGATTCTCGTTCCAGTCCGAATCTTTCTCACCAACGCTTCGCTCTTCCTGGGGTCGTCCTTCTTCTGTCGCGCCTCGTACAAGTTTGTTCGCGCTTCCAGCCTCGAATAATTAATTTTGCTGAAGTTATGCTTTAAATGCTCGGCCTACCTACCACACTTTGTGCGTGTGTGGTCTCAGCGTGCAATATGAGATGCTGGATTTAGTTAATGTCCTTCTGCGCGAATTTTAAATTTGAAATTATTTCGAAGTCAAACAATCACTTCACTTGCTCTCTCAAATATTGTGAATGTTAATGCGAAGAATGTTCGTGCACTTCACTTCTCAATCACATCACTTTTGTTGATACGCTTCTCAAGCTAACTTTTAACTACCAAGTTAAAATAAACTCCTATCCGATCAAGTTACAATCGCCTTCAGAACTCAATCTAGTCGCCGTCGCTGCTGCAATCATAGAGAGCTCCTCTGAGGCGCGCCGCGATACTTGTGGTACTCGCGCATGGGGAAAATTTTTGGAGGGGTGAATATTCTCCTCTTTTCGTGACCTCCCGGAAAAACATTATTCGCTAGTTCGGGCGTCAGAGTTCGAAAAGCTGTGGGTAGATGGCGCGTTTACAAGCCATCGCTCCGCCGCGTACCCTACTCCTCTCTGTTCGTGGGCTTCTTTTCGTAGCTGATGGTGGCGTTATGGGGTTGTCTAATCCCATGAGGTCACAATTTATATATATATATATATATATATATATATATATATATATATATATATATATATGTGTGTGTGTGTGTGTGTGTGAGAGAGAGAGAGAGAGAGAGAGAGAGAGAGAGAGAGAGAGAGAGAAGAGAGAGAAAGAGAGAGAGTATATGAATCCTTAAGCAAGCTTTTTTTATTATCGATTTCATATTAATAATAATTTCGATTGTTAGAAAATGGTAATGTTAGTGTTATCAAAGTAATCGGTGTAAAGGGTTGCGACCTGCTTATCACAGGTGTCCCGATACACACATACATAGAATTTATAATTTTATGAATTTGAATTAAAAGTGTTATTTATTGTGTAAATCGTTATTTTATGTCATTTGTACTTTATTATTATTATTATTATTATTATTATTATTGTTGTTGTTGTTGTTGTTGTTGTTGTTGTTGTTGTTGTGGCTGTTTCCCTCTCCCGATTAAAATTTCTGGCTACGCCTATGATTCTGGCCTCTCTACACGGAAACAAGATTGAGATAGCGGCGTAACTATCAAAGCGTATACAAATATCCGACGTTTTCCGCGACATAACTATAACTACAAAATTTTATACTAATAATTTAAAATGTGGTGTACATTTATTCTCAATTTATTTGTGTGATGTTTACTGATGATGTGATGTTACTGATTATGAAATCTGCAAACTGTCAAAATTGCTTTAACTATTATTAGTTTGATTTGATTTTCATGAGTTGAAATCATTATTTCTTTATTTTTCAAGTTTCCATAAGGCTCAAGAGAACATCCATTTTTCGTACAAATTATTTTCGCATTTTTTAAACGTTAATCATTATTCTAAGAGAGCCAAAAAATGCTTATTAATATTGTATTAATTATCGACGAAGAATATTACATATAGGCTAAAGATAATTAAGGGGAATGGAAATATTGGGTTACTTGATATTTTTTCAGCTATCATCGATTTTTTTTAATGTTTGGTATGTTGAATTAATCTAATATCACACGAAATACATTTTATATATCACATGACGAATAATTAAAAATGCCAGAAATATGACATTTTATTTGTATTTTAAAGTTTTTCAAACTCATTAACTATTTTGTAAATGTTTTTACAGTGTAAAAAGACAAAGATAAAACACTTCTAGAAAGAAGTTTTGGATCGGAAATTGAGTTGAAAAAAATATTGAGTTGGTTTGAGGTTTTCCCCAATCTGTCACTTTGTTTTCAAGTTACTGTCGAACGTGCAGTAAAAATCGAGTATAGTGATGATATTTTTAGTCATATTTCTATTGATCAGTGTTTTTTGCTGTTTATTTTGAACTAAAGAAAAAAAGTTGCACAGCGAGATTACATAATCTTGTTCGCGTTTCTGGAAATAAAATAATTTTACTAGTGTAGCTAGAACTGCATTGAATCAAAACGTTTTACAATAAAAAAAATAAAAAAAATTTAAAATATTCATAGTCCTATTCTAATCTCGAACCGCCAATCCGATTGTGGTCGAGGTCAATTAATGCATAAATCCATCTTCAAATTGCGACATTGTTTACAATACTGCCACTGAACTTGAGTGTTTTCAACGCAGTACGTATTACTCGCAGTTTGTCTTCTGCAACAAAGGCTCTCTCTGGATGACTAATGAAGAGATAGCCTCATGACGTACGAGAGGCCCCTCAGCATTCGATGGCGTATGAAACAGACCACTGCACTCCAGGAGGTCTGAATGCATACTAGTGACAGAGAGGCATGTCGCTCGCACGACGCCTCGTTCACTTTTCCAGCCAGCGTTCACATCCTCTGAGAAATGGCATATGACCTTTCCTTCAGTGGGAGAATTCGACAGCCTCACACTACTAATGACCGCGCGACATCCCTTGCGTCACAGAATATACCATATAGCTTTTGGTAAGTGTTGCAACATTCTTTTGTTTACGCTGACAGTCGCCTCTCCGGGAGGTAGGAAACAACCGACTACACCGTCGCTTGCAAGTTACAAAGGAAGCTCCGTTATAGCGCATTGATAAGTATCGCTGATAAGGGAACAACCACGTTGTGCAGCTATTGTCAATATTAAGATCTGATT
The DNA here is from genome assembly GCA_964035755.1 of Teleogryllus oceanicus. Lineage (NCBI taxonomy): Eukaryota > Metazoa > Arthropoda > Insecta > Orthoptera > Gryllidae > Teleogryllus > Teleogryllus oceanicus. The sequence goes on from CAXIVR010000013.1 coordinate 21,083,772, forward strand.
TCTGAGTGTTGTTAGGTGAAGTGGGGGTACACACTATCGCCACGTATTTTCGAAAAGAACAAAAAGGGAATCGCGTGAAAACGAATATTAGTAAAACACAAGCCTTTGATTGAGTGACCTTCACTAAAAATCAGCGCTAGTCTTGCAAGATACTTTCAGGAATGCGTAAACAACTTTTTATTAGTCGAAGCATTTTTTGCAGAACTAAATAAACAATGTTTCCGCTTGTCAACATACGACGCATGAGCCCTACAGATGTGTGGCGAGGGCGGTATGTATATTTACGATAATAAAAAGTGGCAATGCGCGGTATGACAGGGCATAATTACACCAATAACTGCGACTTTTTATTGTTGACCTTGAACTTGCATGTTGAAAAGATTCAGCGGGTAACTTAATACGTATTGTTTATGTTCGGCGATAAAACAAATCAAGTCAGCCCACGAAAATGCCCCACCCCTTTGCACGTGCGAAAGTGCCAACATCGCAGAACAAATTACACAAGGTGTTTTCCAGATGATCGGCTATACTACGTCGATGGAGTTGAAAGCTCATGAGATGTATGTCAGTCGCCAATGACGTCATATTCTGCCACATGTTGTTCTAGTAGGTCGTTTTCTCAATGCTATTTTTTTAAGCAGTTGGATCGTATCGGACTACTTTCATACGTGCAAGTGGGTGGTTATCGATATATTGTTTTGTTGACCTCGCGCTCTAGTGGTTAGATTACAGTTTCTTAAGGCACATGACTCAACATTCGGGTGATTGTGAAATTCTGTGCGAACTTGTACATATGATTGGTTTGTTTATCACGTCAGTGACATAATTCATCATAAAACATTAACAATGAAGTGAATCGAGAAGTAGGAAGGATGCGCGGAAGTAGAGACGAACTGGGTACTGTGCGTTTCCTTTGTTTTCGGGTTAAATACTTGTGACAGGTAGTGCACTTAGGAGTCGTGTTGTTCTTTTTGTGTTTTTCGTGGCTTTAAAAATAAACTCATGAGGGAACTTGCTCTTTACGTGCGCTACTGCGAAAACATGAGCATAATGTCTCCAGTGCGCTCGACGACAATTATCATAACCTGAACATTAACACACAATGATATTTACTCTTGATAGTACTCCGTGGTACCAAGATGACTCTCAGCAACCGAGGAACATGGATCAGTCTCTGAATTCGGTGCAGAGAGGTTCCCAGCGGTTCAAAAGGACCGAACAGAGCAACTCTCCGGCGATCATGGAGTCCATTGACGCTTCTCTGTTGTGCAACAGCAGACTCATGAACGAACCATACTCGGAGCCCCATAAATCATCTGTAGGACTTAGACCCGATGTAACGATAACTTCAGAGTTTACTTCTCTAAAATTGGGGCCCGAAGAAGATACAAATGGAGGCAGCTTCTTACTTATAGATGGCAAGGAGCTTTTGAAGGTAGGTTGTTTCCTTTGTTTGTCAACTCAGTGTTGTGTGTTTCTGGAATGAATTATTGTTTTCCTGATGTTTATCCTTTGTCACAGTTCAGAGTACACTTCAGTGAGGGCTTCTTTATCTTAAAATTGATATATTGGTTATTGTTTGAGGGTTTCTTTGTTATTATTGCATACTTCAAAAATTTATGTCCAGTGTATGATTATGATATTGGTATTTTGCGTAGAGCAATTTTGGTCTATTTTGTCCATTTTTTATTTGTTTTGTTCTTAAAAACCATGAACAGAAAATGACAGTTAAATAATTTCAAATATAAATATGAATTAAGTCGTGTGGTATAGCCTTCTTAGATAGGCATGATGTTCATCTTAATCTGTTTTAGATAAATTATTTTATGTGTCCAAGTGTGTGTATGTTGTCAAATACCTCATTACTTTCTAGTTGTTACATCCATAGACTAAATTTTATTTATTGGGGGGGATTTCAAAAACCTATTTTCAACATATTTTACAAAAATTTACTTAACTTTGAAAGTAACTAGAATTGTTGTGTAATTGTGCAACTAAAAATTGAGAGTTAAAAAAAGGCAAAAACATTAGAGTTTGAAAATTCATAGTTATTTTGTTTTCAAAACATTTCTAACTTTCCTTTTAGTAAAAATATTTTAATCTATTCTTTTATCCTAATACCACTAGGACCAAACCGTGAAAACTTTTTCATTGGAAGAAATGTATAATTCGCTTTCAGGAATTGTTTGGTTTGCAATGAAGATTTTGCTGTACGTTACAAAATATAAAAATTGAAGCCAAGAAAGACCCTAATGTAGAATATTATATTTCTGAGCATTTTAATCTCTTTCGAGTGTGTACTTAATTTATTACAGTTGTTGCAAACAGTATCAATGCTCTTCAATGTTAATATTCCCTTTTACTGTTTTGTCATAGCTCTGTATAGTTGTAACTTTATGCTTCAAATCTTTTTTTGTAAAATATTTGGAAACCGAAGTTAACAAAAAAATGTTACTGTTTGAAATGCCTACTAACCTCATTACATGGATGAGTTTTTTAGTATTTTTCCCAAATAATCCTTAATTCAATTTTTTTTAAAGACTGTCTTATAATATGCTAATGAGGGTGGTAATAATATTTTATGTTAATTCATCAGTTGTCATCATATGTTTATTTCTTGGAAAATAGCGTTTTTACTGCTGACTGTTATTGGAAAATACTTTTAGATTATTTTGTGTTAAAAGAAGTTTCTTTCACTTAAGTAGAAAAAGCAATAGACGAAATGTAAAACTTGTATTTTATAATCAATAAAAATTACAGAAGGATTAAGTCTGATGGTGTAAAATTATTGAGGGAAGAAAAAAAAAAAAGAAAAAGGAAAAACTATTTTGATTTTTTTCCTTCCTTTATGACAGTTTCAAATTTGGTCTTAAAAATATGGTACATGTTTTTTAATTTCACATACAATATATTTGTAGTAAACACTACTAGCACAATAATTGTAATTTGCAGGTCTGGGGGCTAAAGTAGTACATGTAACAATTTAGCCAAAATTCAGGTTATAGTACTTTTTATTCTAACAATTAATCAACTGCACAAACAAAAGTGAGTCTATTTACAATTTCTGACTGCAAGAATCTGAAGATCTCAATTTAGAATTGATCCATGTTTTAATTTGTACACAATTCATAAGTGGTCTAAGTACGTTAATGTCTGTTTTTAGTATGTAATGACAACTATCTTGTTACCTAATTTCAGCATGTAAAAGTTTCAATAAATGCACTGCAAATAAATCACATCACTCATTTCACAGCTTTTCTTTTTTACTACTATTTATAACTTAGACCACTTTGCTCCAGGCCATACCAATTTGTTCTTCTGACCCTTTAACTGACTTGCTGATTTCATGTCTGCAACAAATAATTGAATTGTAATAAATAAAAAAAAAAAAAGAGTGAGAGGCCCAAAACAATACTGTATGTGAATTGTAGGGAAGAAATACCATCTATGCACGCTTTCTTGAGCTCCAGAATCTTTTCCCAACATTGTAACTCTAAATAGTTAAAAGATGAATAAAAGTTTAAAATAACATAGTTAGCAACTTTTGAAAACTAGACATTTTCACTCCTGAGTTATAGAAAACTTTTTTGCATTGGTAACTGCAGATTTTAATTTTTTTGTTTTGCTAACAAAATAGTAACATTCTTCCAGTTCTACTCCTACCGCCACTAGTAAAAGGTTACAACAAAGCCTGTGCATTGAGAAGCTTCATTTACACACATTAAACTACATTATTTATGCTATATTCTTAAAATATGTTTGTGTTTGCAAAGGTTTCATCTGTGGAACAGTTTCTGGGAAGACTCAGTTGTGAAGGATCGACTCGAGTGAAAGTTGTATCAGTCTTTGGGAACACCGGAGATGGTAAATCCCACACACTCAACCACACATTCTTTGGAGGTGTTGAAGTGTTCAGAACATCATCAGAGCAGAACTCGTGTACTCTGGGAGCCTGGGCCGCGTTTGATCCCCAGTTGAGGGTCATTTGTCTGGATACGGAGGGCCTCCTTGGTAACACCACGCATGAAAACCAGCGCACAAGGCTGCTGCTTAAGGTAAGTGACAGAGAGATTCTACCTTGTGAGGAGAGACAACTTGGAAAAAGCAAATGAGAAATGAATGTTGTCACAAAATTATTAAAATGTCATTAATTAAAGTGTTGCAAAGTCAAGGAGTCAAAAATGTTTTTTTCCAGAAATGAATAAAAACTGTATGAATTTGTATTCATGACCTACAACTAGAGTAATCGCTAAATAGATGTTACCCAATTTATGTAATATTTATATGTCAAAACCTTCATTTAGAAAATTTTGGTACTTAGCTTCTTTGGCTTTGCTAGGTCTCAGTTATCATGGGTATCAATTATGGTGGGTATTCTCTGATTTGTTGCGGCACTTGTATGAAATTGCATTATGAATCACCTTTTTAATAATGCACATTCTGAGTTATTTCACCAATGCATTTTATGGTGTTTAAGGTTCTGACTATGGGATAATAGAGAATTATCACTTCAAAAAATTCTTGCTTTCATGCCTCTGTCTATCATTGATTTTATATTGCTACAACACTAGATACTTCCATATTTTGAAATGAACAGTGTGGATCTCCAATAATAAAAAAAGATAAGAAAAAATAGTATTGAAAAACTGGAAGAAAAAAATATGGCACATCCTGCACGCAGAAATGAAGTGAAACTTCTTTACAATTTTTGTGAATTGAATTTTATACATCAAAAGTATGGTTTACAACATATTAATAATCATATTTTGAGATGTTGACTTTTATGACAGTGAGATGGAAGTAACAGTAAATGTTTTTCCCTTGTTTACAGAATATAATTAAAGTAATGAGATGTTTTGTTAACATCTGTTTTGTTTTGAGCTTCTTTTCTTTTTTTGTTATTCATAGGATTTTTTTAAAGGTTATTTAGAATATTGTTTATGAAATTGATGGCTCAATTGATGACAAATTTTAAAATAACAAATAATGAAGTATTGGTTATGTAATTAAACTGTGGATACTATGCTTTTGTTTCTCATCCTTTAAAACATTCAAGACCTGAAATTTAACTTGTGTTATCAGATTTTTGCCCATTTTATATGGAATGAATATTGTAAACATTTTTGTTGTATTGATGTTTGATTTATGAAGCATCTACTGTATCATATTATCTGATGTATTATTTGTACAACCATCATAGAGCTGTGGCCACTTCAAGTATACAGAGTAGTGTTTGATTGAGAGTACACTTGCTGCAGTTCAAATAAATGCAAACCAGATGTGTTAAAAATTTGTTCTTCTTGCTGCCTATAAACAATTGTGATAAATTTGTGAATAGGTAGATATAGATGAAGAAGCTTACTGCAATAAATAAATTTAGGTAGTGTTGCAAGTGTTATTTATTATTGTAGTAATTTTATTTTACATAAAACTGGAATTAAAAGATGACTTATTTGTAAAGTAATTTGAAGAAGGTTATGATTCTTTTGTGTTTGTAATGATACTTCAAATTTTTTGATGATATGAAATTAATATTAATATTCCAAATTTTTGGGGGGGTTTCTAGATTTTGGCAGTGTCAGATCTGGTGATATACCGCACCCGTTCAGAACGACTTCATCAAGACATGTTCCGATTCTTGGGCTCTGCATCACGTGCCTATACACAGCATTTCCAATCTGCTCTGCAGAATGTAGGGCAGCGCAGTCAGTTTGGAGGCCCTCTCTCTGCACTGGGACCAGCTGTCATCATTTTCCATGAGACCAGACACACACGAACTCTACAAACATGTGAGTTTGTTGATCATTTACATGACTCTGGCCGCTGAAGCCTACGACTTCACTATGTGAGTTTGTTTTCTTTGAAAGAAATTTCTTTAAATTCAGTAACTATTAAAAATGCTTCATAGAGTTACATATTTTGTCTTTCATTTTATGACAAAGAATTAGGGTAGGCATTGATTAAAAATTGTTTTTAACTGAATGTTTAAATATAGTAGTAAGTGTTCTTTTAAAATAACTATTTCTATCACTCTTGGGAGATATGATGACCATATTTGAAATTGCAAGTGCTGTTCCTTTTCATACAGATTCTTCAAAAGTGAATATCAGATTGAAAAGGTGATTGAACCCAACCCAAATTTTTTTATTTCATATCAGTGAAGGGAGGGGTGAGGGATGGACCCCGGTGTAGGATTTTAGCTTCAGCCGTGATTACTGTTTCATTGTTAGAACCTTTCTTAATTCTTCAATTGGTAGTTTTATCTTTTGATGCTTATGCAGGGACAGTCCAGTGTTTTCTTACATCCACACCTGCCATAAACATGCTAAAAATATGGTTCAACCATAATTCAGTATCTATTATTGTAGAGAACTACGTATTGTGTTATCAGAGCAACTTAGTAAATATTGAATAAGTTCATTAAAAAAAGAATGTGGCCACTAACTTAACAAAAAAGAAACTAATATGTTGCTAAATACATGTAGCATTTAATATACAACTATTATTTTTATGTGTTATGCATTTTTCATGTGATTTTTTTGTGTGTTTGTTAGCTCTGAATGAAAGTGCTGAGGACTTCCTTCGCAGTCGGTTTGCTCAGAGCAAACTGGAAATAGAAGCATTTAGTTCTCTGCGCTATGTGGGAATTCAGACTCCGCAGCCTCCCACTGATTTTTCAGAGCTTAGAGCTGCTGTTCAAGCCGAGTTGGAGAACACTGCTGTTCGCTCTCCAAGGCAACCTCATGTCGTTTACCATACACTGAAGGTAAGTTTCTGTCTTTGTATTTTTTCCCCCCGTTCTTTTCTCTTTTTCTTCTTTTTCTTTCTTTCTTTTTTTATTTCTTTATTTTTCTTTCTTTCTTTCTTTAAAATAAAAATGTACTTGGAAAAGTTGAAGTGCAGTTGACAAGTGAGTTAATATTAAGAATAGGTAAGAAAACCCTAAAGGAAAGCCATGGATATTAACGGGACAAGTGAAAGAAAGAAAAAGAAAGAAAGAAAGAATGAATGCATGAATGAATGTATTCATGAATGCATTCATGAATACACACACTGAATGAATTCAAAATGAATGCATTCATTCACTCATGCATGCATGCATGAATAAGTGAATGAATGAATGAATGAAAATGACAAATCCTCTAAGAAAGGTAATGACAAATAGATGATAAGAAAAGTAAAAATCAGTAAAATTCCTTTTTTGAATTTTTTAAACTTTTTTGTACCAAGTATGTCGTATCTGTTACTATAATTTTGTAATGGCAGAATTGATAGGTCAGAGGATATTGTTGAAAGATTTACACAAGTATAAGTATATATAGTTTTTAGCTTTAACCCTTTGACTGCTAATTGCTGCACATCACTGGTGTGTTAGTTGTGCTGACTCATCGACTGGGTGTGCTGTGCTGAGCGCTTTGTGCAGTTGTGCAGTGCTGTGAGTGGCCAAAACTGCTCTGACCTGAGAAAAATGACCCTAGCTCCATATATTTGCAATGAAAGGAAGTCTTGGAACCTTAGAAAGGCCCCAGTTGTCATTCCAATTGTATAAGCATAATGCTTGATCATTGAAATAAAGAAAACAAACATCAGGGAGAACTACCTGTATGTCCAAAGCAATAGGCAAACTGCAAGTCCTGGACATGCAGACATGTTCATAGCACACAGGGCACGGTACCTGCTGGACATACAGGCACGCTCATAGCAGTTAAAGGATTAATTAGCGTTTGTGTCTTCAAGTTCACTTCCCTTCAGTTGTTTTCAAGGTGACATATTGTGTTTCAGCTTCTGAATGACAAGTTCAGTGGAGAAATCGCCAACACAGCCCCAGTGTTGTTTCCTGACCAGTATTTCACCTGTCCTGTTACCTGTATGTCGTGCGAGCAGCGCTGTGATCGGAGCATGGGCCATCTGAAAGAAGGTCTTGCACACTGCAGTGCTGCCAGATGCCGGTGAGACCTTATTCTTTCAAGAATGTTTCTTACTTACTTTAGACTAGCGTTTGCCAAATTTTTTGGATATCTCACAGACGAGCATGTTCATAATTTTAAACCGTGTGGAACCCTTATTTGAAGTTTCTAAAACGATAAATAAGTTTGGAAAATATTGATCACATAACTTCCATTTTATTTAAATAAAATGTACCTGTAAGTCGTATAAATAATTTATAATAAATTATAAATGTGTATTTAATTGCAGCAAAATTGTAAATATGTTGTTAATTTTAAGAAAATCAGTATTACTCAAGTGAAACAAAATCATTAATATTATTTCAATTATTAAAAATTTTCAAGGAAATGCACATTTTTATGAGAAATTTATTCCTGCTCATTTGAAATAAGTTTCTGAATTTTTTGCTTAATAATAATTATTAAATGAATAAATGCAAAAATGTCCAAGATTTTTCTGCTAGCAACAAATTATTTCTGGCAGACCACATGTTGGCAACCTCTGCTTTAGGCAGTATTGTCTGGTAGCTGTTGTGGTAAGTAGTTTAGACTTGCAAAGGAAAGTAAATATGTGCAGGGCATATAAAAGAGAACTTGCATTTGTCTGACTTTAAACTGACTTGGTGTTAGTAGCTGCCTCTTAGTTATTGACAAACGAATTGGTGAAGCATAGTTTTCAAAATTGTCCTGGATGCTCGTAAAATTATAAGTTAACTGATTAAAAAATATTTGACATTTTCTGTAACAATAAATGTGTGTTCTTTGACTTTGAAATGAAATTGTGTAGTTCTGACTCATGCATACAGCAAGTCAGTATCTCTTGAAAGGATTGTTTACAATGATGCAGTAGATTAGTACAGTACAAAGATGTCTAAATTAGAAATGGTTATTGACTATGGACACAGAAGGGAAAGTTGGCGTAACTGTGAATAATTGCCAATACTACACGTCTGTACCAAATCAGTAGGTTAATATCTCTTACTTTCTGTTTTCTAGTATTCATTAATGTAGTTTTATTTTATTTAAAATTTATTATGATTTATTTCATGTAAAACGTACTAAATATAATTGTGAATTATCAACCTGCCTTGATAAATATTTAATATTGATGAGGAAATATTTAGATTTCATGCATACTTTTAGTACACACTTTGGTTAAAATACAAAGAAATGAAGAAAATTAATGTCACGTTGATTACATAAGTAATTCAAAGTTCCTTATAAAAGATACCCTTGTATCACAAATATGAAATGTCGTCATATGCTGAGATCGTTTGCCAAAAGAGAAGTGTCCTTGATAACATGGAAGAGTTGGCGAACTGCCTATCAGTTAATGTTGTGGTCATTGCATCTGTTTATGTCTTCATGAACTTTTGTTGGTGGCAATGTTCTTCATTAGTACTCTGTTTGTAAATACATGAAGGCTTTTCCTTTTCATACTTGGGAAGTTTTTGTAATTATTTCAAAACTAAGACAAAAAGGGCTATGAAAGATTTGAAAATAAAATTTTGGTTTTGATATGAATATACATACTAATTGAAAATATGATGAATATTTTCTTATATCACTTCTAGAAAATGCTTCCCAATTTTGAAAATTGTTCAGTTTTCAAAATTATTCATTATTAATTTAGTTTTGAAAATATTGTGGAAGGGTATTCAAAAATTCCAGCTGAGCTGTACCAGGAATGTTATATCATTACATTTGCATTGCAGATGGTTTGTCCTTAACAAGTAGCTCTTTGGATTCAATTGATTTTTTTAATGTAAAGCACTAGTTAACTGTCAGTGCTTAGTTATGCACTATTTCTGAAGCATAATGTATACAAAATACATACCACCCCACCTTGTCCTTGAATTGCACCTGCATTTTTAGTTTATGGAAACAAATCTGAGGGAAACAATTTTTTTTGCTTTTGTGGCAAAAAAATCTCAATTATTTTATTACTTTGTTAATATTGAAACAATCCTGGATATATAATAAAAGAGAAATAACTTTGTGTTTTTGCCGACCAATTAACATAAATTTTTTGAAGTTGCGTTTTGTTCTGACACCAATCATGAATGCAACTTTCATCCACATCATACCTCCTTCCTTCTGTGCTGTTACCAATTTATTCTGATTCTTCTATCACTCGTAATTTTTCTTTCACAGTGAAATTTCAGGCTGCAAGTTCATGATATTATTCACGCCCATTATCTCGAGCATTCATTTCACTAGATGCGAGAAGAGTGGGTGAGGGGGTATTTTGATGACAGGACTTTTATATCAAGTCTTATTTTTGACGCAAAATAGTTTTTATTACATGGAAGCGAACATTTCTGGTTACCAGATTTTGTCAAATACGCTCATTGCTAATATTTATTCTTAATTTATCTGATGTTAGTTAAGTAGTGGGGTAGACATTCTTGGGCTCAAGAAAGTATGTGCATATAACACCAACCTTAATGCAAATAATACTTGCACCCCAATTTTCAGCTACCAATTTTTTGAAAAACAAAATGTGGGGATCATTTGAATATATATGGTAACCATATAATCTAGGAATGGTTAATAAATATTGTAAAACTGAGAAAATTAATGAAACAATTTTTCAAAAAATTCCTTTTGAAAACTGTCCTGTTTCCGATCATCAGTTCTTTTTTCAAAATACATTTTTGTTGCCACACCTGAATTCTAATTTTCTGAAATCCGCAATCAATTCTGTTAATTTTTATTGTTTGTTATTGTTTGGTAATTCTGTAATTTGTGATCAGTTTCATTAATTCATTGGTAGGTTCTTAGAAAGTAGATAAAATTGTGTTGTTTGTGTAATATTGCCACAATGTATTTTAATGTTGCAAGTCCTCTTTTATTGTTTCTTTTTGCTCAGTTTTAACATTTCAGGTTCCTTAATGTTGCCGGTAGGTCATATTTGTACAATCTGGTGTAGAAAGCATTATTTTTATCGTCTCTTTTATCTCCTAAGACTTAAAATTTTGGTAAAAATTTTTGCCTATTGACGGTTGTGCCATTTGAAAAGCTGGGGGGATTTCAAAATATGATTGCTTGGTAATTGGGAATCAACAAGTTGGCATGATTTAATAATTTGGGTGTCACCATTGATGGTGCATTACTTCTTGGAGGATGACACTGAACCTTCCAATAACCCAAAGGTACACATCACCAGTTGTGAAAAAGACATTTATTTGCTCTTACAACAAACATCACCTTCTAAAAAGATTCTATATTTTTCACTTATAGTATACATTTCAGGCCTTTCCCTAAGAGATGTTAATATGTTTCAGGTATCAGCACCAATTTGAAAACCGGCTCTATGTGTGCAAAGCATGCCATACCAATGGCAAAGAAGTTGTGGTGCAGCCGAAGGTGGTATCATCGCTCGACACATCATGGGTGGGGTTGGCGAAGTACGCGTGGTCTGGGTTAGTAGCCAACTCGACAGCCTCTGACATGTAGGTGCCACTAACCCTTGAAGTCCCCACTCCCAGTAGAGAAAGGAACGATGCACTGTTCACTGAAGCAGGCCTAAAAATGATTAGCATGAATGCCTAGGGGAGTAAAAAAGAAACAAAGAAAGAAAGGAAAAGAAAAAATAAGAGAGAGAAGATTCATTGTATTGATTATAATTATATTCCATGTGGAAAATGAATTTACATTGGGATTCCAGCCATTTCACTTGCTTTCTGTGTCACTTTTTGAAATTTTAAAACAGATAAAATGATTGCAGAATTTAGTAAAACCATGCAAACTTTCAGGGGAGCCTAAAAAGTAAGATGTCACAGCATGGAAGGAGGAAATAGAAAGAAACATTGATATATGTGAATATAATGAGGGTAGTAACAGAAACCATGATTATGATGATTTTAAGGAAGAAGAAAATTATAGTTCGGCAATAAGTCATAACATTATCTCAAAGGCAATTTGGAATTGTCAAAAAGACAATTTGGAATTTTATTTTGACTAAATAGTAAGAGTTAGTAAAAATTAAAAATTCTCAGGAGGTCTCTTCGAAATTAGGGGGTCGATTTGTATTCAGAGTTGACTTATATTTGGGTAAATATGGTAGTTGGGCCTGTTACCTTTGGAAAATATTGTATTCGGATGCATTTCCCAAATGACTTTTGCAATTACTACTTCTGTGGACTGACTTTCCCAGCATTTCTATTGTAGTGAATTGATGCGTTATTTTATATAAATATGGGCATTTTTGACATTAATCAATAAGTATGCTTACGACTTCCATCTTAGAACCAACTACTTTTGTTGCCATTTTCAGCAAAGTACATTAGTGTGCAATTCACAAACTTCAGAGAGTATTTTAAAAGTGGCAGTGTGTTTAAGCTTCATGGTTCTCACAAGTTGTACTGCTCTTGTGGGCTGCGATAAATACTAATTGGTTCTTGTGTAAAATTATTTGATGAAAATAGGACATATTTATTTTCGTAACTTTTTTTATAAACTCTAAATTTTACCACGACCAAGCTGGATTTTATAAAATTTACATTTTATAAAGCATTTTGTAAAATAATTTCACAGAAAATATCGCCATATCTAATAGGCATTCTGTACTATTCACTTCAGCATATTTGCTTAGGGATTGGGATGTTGCAAATCTGTGTAATTCAAAAATGGGCTGTAAGGGGATTTTTCAAATTTCCTTGCTTTTTTGCATAATGTGCATGGATTCTCTCTCTCATGAAAACAAAATAAAAGTCTTGCTGCTATGATGTTGGAACAGACATAAATCATTTGTGTCTTTGTTATCTTTCTTGAAACTGGCTGGTTACGATAAAAATTCTTGAAAGAGCGTAAGAAACACTCTTTCAATCATAATTTGGAAGTATTCTAGGTTGTTAACTGAAACTGATTTAGATTGCTCTTCTCTCTCTCTCTCTCTCCTCTCTCTCTCTCTTTCTCTCTCACACACTCTCTTTCTCCCTCTCTTTCTCTCTCTCACACTCTTTCTCCCTCTCTTTCTCTCTCTCACACATACTCTCTTTCTCCCTCTCTTTTCTCTCTCACATTCTCTCCCCTCTCGCTCCCCTCTCTCCCCCTCTTGCTCCCCTGTTCTCTCCCTCCCCTCCTCCCCTCCCCTCTCCCTCCCCCTCTCCTCTCTCTCCCTCTCCTCCCTCTCCCTCTCCTCCCTCTCCCTCTCTCTCCCTCTCCTCTCCCTCCCCCTATCCTCCCTCTCTCCTCCCTCTCCTCTCTCTCCTCTCTCTCTCCTCTCTCTCCTCTCTCTCTCCTCTCTCTCCTCTTTCTCTCTCTCTCTCGTCAAATCAATAGCTGAGAAGTAAATTGGGTAACTTCCAAAACCCCAGTTTCTTTACTGAAAATATCATTAAAGGGGAAATAATGCAATCTATGTTTTTTTTATAGAAACAGCAATAATTAACTTCAATGTCAAGAAAAATTGTAACTTGATTATATCAATACTTTTGCGGAAAGTGTATTGACATTTTCTTAATATTGATGGGCAAATATGTTTTAAGAGTTTATTATATTGTGGTAAATTGCTATTCATTTTTACTGTGTTCATCAGTGGTGCAAAGATTTTGATCAATTTCTGTTCTTTTCTTTTCAAAAGTGTGATATAGAATTTTAGCAGGATAACAGTGCTGCTACAAAAGTCTTAGTGAACTGCTGCAAACCTCTCTCTATTGTGAGGAGGGACACTTCCTTGTCTGTCCTTCGCTTAGCATGTCTCCTCTGGTGGCTGAAGCTATTTTTGTTGTTTTTTTTTGTTTCGTCTACTACTTCTTTCTAATGTATGTCTGCAAATTTCTTTAAGTTGTGTTTTATTTTAGTGGTAAGAGTGTATAGAGGTGTCAGCCAGGGCACGCAGACACCCTGCAAAATGTTGCCCCATTCAGACACTGCACCACCATCATACATTTAGTTCTGCGGAAGATTATGACCAGTTAGAGAGTGCATATGTCGTTACTCTGCTCCCCAATCGCTCGTCACTCCTCTCTTCCACTATTGATTTCACTAGTCCATTAATTTTAAAATTATTGATACTATATGGTATTCAAATATTACACACACAATTAGACCTCTTCCTGTCAACCAATGGAGACAAATGAGGTGCTCATGTCTTGGTCTCCTGCTGGGGAACTGATGATTTGTTTGCGAATCCGTCCAGAAGATCCTAAGAAATTTCTGGAAATGTGTTTTTGCATTTTTTAGGACTGCCATCTAGCAATGGCTATGTGAACCACATGCCCCAGTGCCGCACTGTGATGCAGCTGTGATGACAGCTAAATATAACCCAATTCTGAAGGCCCATGTTCCCAGGTGAACATGTACACGGGTCGCTATTGCCCAGATGTCATTGTTTATAGAATGAGGTGCAAGGCTTGGATCACTCAGAAGGGAAAGGTTCATTGTTAGCATGTCACTCTCTAGTATGATGATTGTTTAATAGGATGATTTTGTTCTGTGTAGCTTACATGATAGTGCTATTGGGATTATCCCCTCGTGTTGGATAATTTCAACCACAAAATTATATACTAATAAATAACCTTCCTCAAGAGATCAGCTCAGCCAGCACTGTATACCAATTTAAAAGACTTTACTTTTGCCCCTATGATATTAGATTGTTATTAGAGTGATATTAGATTACAAATCATTAGCATTGGTTACGTTGTTAACTAATTTAAACTTTAAAAAAATATATTGATTTGTTGATTGCAGCTATATCAGTTTTCTGCCATCATATGTACAAATAAAGAGTAAAATAAAATAAACCTATTAGAATGAAATGGTGTAAAATGGGAGCTTGCAAACATACAAGTTATCTTAAATAAGCTACCTGGTAATACACTGTAATAATGTACTCTTAAGACAACTCTTCTGAGAGTTCATATTGTGTTCTCCCAACACTACTTTCTGGGGTGTGGGGTGGGTAATGTCCATAACTCGAAAGAACATCCAACAAGAACAGTTGCAATCCCACATTTTTTGTATTTTTTTATTATTTAATTTTAATTCCTAATAGATTCCTTTTGCATACTATGCCTGAAGATGGAACAGCCAGACAACTGACTTTTACTTATGAAAATATTTCTAAAACAGTTTAAAGTGTTGGTAATGCCCCATTCAGCTAGTTATTGTTATTGCCAGTAGCATAGAGCAGTGATGTCAAAGTCTCCTACTGGTGGCAGTGGCATGCTTCATGACACTGGGGCATGCTATGAGCTTCTCTGCGCAACTAGCATTGGGAGAGGAGACTGAGTAGGAACTTGATAAATCACAACTTTCAAACTTAATAGATGATCTGCTCAAATAATATCTAAGTATGGTAGCAAATATGTCTGTGAACAAGCATTTTCAAAAATAAAATTGCTCAAAAACAAGCATGGGGTTCAATGAAGAATTGAAAATTAGAGAAATAGTTTACGGACTTTACCAATTGGTTTAAAAAAAAAAATATGCAAAAAAAATCAAAATATAAATAAAATAAATAACAACAAACATTCTTAAATTTATCTAAATCCCGCCCAATCATATTTCATGTGTAAAGCGTAAAAGTGTTCAGAGTGACTACTACTCTTGTGGTGAAGTGATCAACTGCATGGAGGGAATGATTTCGTCGTGCTACCCTGCCATGGACTCCTGTTTGTGACATCAACCTTGACATCATTGGCATAGAGGAAAGATATTTTCTGGTATCCATGAACACCTTCTACTCAGTCACAATCTTCTGCAGAATGTGTGACAATGGTGCTGTCTCTGGATGGTGCAAGTTTTTGAGTAATCTTTTCATGCACTGGGCAGACCCTCTTATACTCTTTTTACTACGTGCTTTTACCAGTTTGTACAAGTACTTCACCAGTTTGGGGTAGTAGACAACCTAAGGGCTCCCAGCAAGCAGGTCATGTAACTCTTCTGTGGTAGTTTTGACCTGAATACTATAGCAGGGTAACAATGTCTGAAATTGGATTATTTCTCTTCTGTGAGGTTCCCCAACTTGGTTTACATCCGTGCATTTGCACAGGTGGTTCTTATAGGTGTGCAGAAAGGAGGAGAGGACAGGTGGAGTGAAAGAGGATTCTCAAATATCCCCATCCTATCCTATCTATCTACAAAGGACCTCAGACTGAAAAAAATGCCTTTGAATTTATTACTCTTTTTGTTTTTCTAAGAAGAAGAGTAAAATTAATATGGAAATATTACAACTTTATTTTAATAAATAATTTATTTATAAAAATATTACAGTTCATCTTTCTAATCTATACACTAGCACAATCAAAGAGTTATGAGTAGACATCGGATGTTTAGGCACTAAAAAAACGTCTTTTAGATGCCTAAAAAGGCACTGAAAATGTCAAAAATAAGGAGAAAAAAGCACTATCATATGTTACACAATAAAATGAATAATTGTTTATATTTTTTCTATATTATTCTGTAAACTTAAATACACAAAACAAGTACATTCATTTTCATATAAAACAAGATTTACATATTTACAACTCTTTTACATTTTCTTACAATAGTTTGCATTACAATATATCACTAGTAATTTTTCAAGGTTCTCAATTTCAAATTTGTGACGTTTGGGAGATAAAAGCAGTTTGAATGCAGAGAAGGATCTCTCAACATCTACTGATGTGACTGGCATATATTTTAGAACTGAAACATTAGCAACACTGAAACCTTCTGGTAGTTTACATTTATTTCCACTTAAAATTTCGCTTACTGGATTTATGTTGGCATATCCAGGATATTTTTCAAAACATTTTTAACTTTTTCGCTTATTCGTTTTCCTTGATCACTTGAAACTTTTTCTAACTGCTCTACTGCTGACACAAATATTGACATGGAATTACATAAAGTCAAATCTCTAGTTTCTAGTTTTTCAATTACATCCGCAAGGAATACACCGCATCCGCAAGGAAGTTTGAACTTACATATGCAAGATTACCTTTAAGATCTCTATTCTCAAGCACAAATTTGGCATCTTGTATAGACTGTGTATCATCATCAGAGAGTTCGTTCACAGCTTCTGCAATTTGTTCAAAATATTTACTGTAATATTCTACTGCCCTCAACCAAGTTCCTCATCGAGTTACTATAGGTTCGGGCGGCAGAGGTGTTTCTGGCAACTTCTGTCGAAAAAAAATAATTCTTTTGGGAAATTTTAAGAAAATCTTTTTGACTGATGAAATCAGTTTATTTACTGAAGGAAACATTTTCCTAACCTCTTCTGCGACACGGTGCAGACCATGAACAAGACATGTCAAATGGGTTAGATTAGGATAGAAGGGTCTCAAGAGCTTCCCGGCGCAAATCATATAAGGCACTGCGTCTGTGAGAAGTATAAGTACCTTCTGATCTTCAATGCCATTGGGATATAATATTTTTAACCCTGTATTTACAAAATAAGCAATTGTTTCAGAATTTGTTTTCTCCAGTGACTTCGAGCATAAGAGATGGGGAGCACCCGCGTTATGCCTGCTCAGTTTCCCGACAATCAAGTGAACAACGTATCGCCCTAACGGGTCTGTCGTTTCATCAACCGAGAGCCAAATGCAATGGTCACCTATGTCGGTACGAATATCTGTTAGTGCAGCTTGATACACAGAATCCAAATAATTTTTTCGCAGAGTTGATTCTGACGGTATCGCCTGTTTACAATACTTTTCCAAGAAAGATTTAAATACTGGGTTTTCAATGGCGTTCCATGGGATGTTGGCACTCACCAAAGCCTGACACGTGTCGTAAAAACTGACTTTGTTTGCTCGATGTGGAAGATTCAGTCAGAAACGTCTGTCGACAGCTCTTCTGTTGTATTTTGATGTTAGCTTGATGAATGTTGGTCTTTTCATGCTGCAAAGGGTGGTATTTCTTTTCTGAAGATATATAGAAGTAAACATCTTGCAACTAATTCATGGATAATACCAATAATTGTAAAACGAATAGTTTTATCGTGTAAAGATGAACATTTTCCTTCTTTAAAAAATTTAAAGGAAAAATAATATAAATTAAAATTCAAAACTTACCGTTTTATCACAAATACAGCATAGTATAATGCTACCATCGGTGGTGTAGCAAGAATATTCCGTCACCCACTGACGAAGTATTGAAGCTTTACTTTGCTTCTGTTTTGGCATTGTAGTTTTAAAAATACCTAAACTATCGTACACACAACCAACTCTTGCTACAGTGCAACTGCTACTGAATGGAATCTTTAGCGGAAGCGATCAAATAATCACACAAGCGAAGCGAAAGACGCTGTATCGTTTTTTCTCAGAAGCGATCAGTCAGCATTCTGTCGGTCAAATCAGCGTTCTCTCTCTCGTTTTTCGCAGGAGATGTGAGTCATTCTTGCTAGCCCAGAAGGGAAAAGGGCCGTGGAGGATGAGCTGTCCACGGTCGAGATATTGGCCGCCCACAGGTGACAAATTCTCTTTCACTTGAGGAAACAAGTGAGCATTCTCACTGCATCACTACATGCTATGCTTCCTAAAGTCAATCGTCCACGTTCTCAGATCATAGCTGGTATTTAGGAAATAGGGAAATGGAGAAAAATCTATCGGTATACTTTTAGGAATTCTCTCTTATTTTAAAATATGAAGACGTGAACTGAAGGTTTTGTATTCATTCGTCACATTGGACCATGACCTATTTTCTGACACAGCGTTGTGTATAAAAATAATATATAAAAAGCAAAACAGTCCAAAAGGCATTTAAGTCCATCCTAAAAAGGCCTTTAAACAAAAAAAAGGCTTTTATGCCAAAAAAAAACAAAAATAAGCATTATAAAATTTTGTCATATGTCATAATTTGTCATGATTCGTGCACATAGATTATCAGCCTTTAAATAAGTTCGCTAGGAAAAAATAAGCATTTCCCTAAACATCCGATGTCTAGTTATGAGCCATGGGACTTCAGCCCACCTCCCCAACCTCCCCCCCCCAGTTGGTGACATATGTTCACAAATACAGTTTTGACTAATTTTCTGTAGTTGTTTCCTAGTCATTCAGTATCTCATGTATATAATTAACTATATAACAAATAAAAATACATTTTAATTTAGTTGTATATAAAAATGATTTGAAATATTAAGATGGCTGCACATCTCCCCCTCCCCCACGCATACAGACACATACACATCAGAAAAATTCAGGCTTTGCCACTGCAGTCACAGCACAGAAGTACTCTTAAATTTTTACACATCTTTGCCAAATGAATTAATCCAGAATATCATTATGCAAGGATTGGCCAGATATCATATTTAGTATTTGTATACTGTGGAGCTCCTTGGAGGTAACTGAGCAAACATTGATTTGTAATGGAGATAAGTTTCTACAATATGCTTATTGAGTTTACTGTATGCAAAAATATTGATTCCAGAGTTTCAGGTTGTTATAATTACAATCAAGTGAGTTGCTAAATAACGTTTTCATTTGCTATCAGATCCAAACTGTTTAAATGGAAGTGTATCATTAAAACAAGAATATACAACCTGTTTACTTTCTGTCTATAAAGTTGTTTGTAATTAAGAAAATTTTTAAAGTATGAGAGAAAGTCTAAAGGTTTCTAGAATATCGAGGACTTTTTTCCACACTATTTTAGAGCAGTGAGCAGAACCAGCAGCTGCAATTGTAGCATTATTTCATAAGAAGTGAGAACATGTAAAACTGCATGAAAGTTTAAAGAAGTTTCGAACACCTATTAGATAGAAGTTTTCAAATTTATTTCCCTTTTCTCCTCTCCTGCCTCTGAGAGAAAATCCAAACGAGAATCCAAGAATTTGGTTACCTATTAAGAGGTTGCTTGTTGGTTGAGCATGCATTTTTGACTTCCATGTTTCTTTGCTTTTTTTCTCCTGGCATAACTCTTTTCCTTGTATTACTAATTGGTAACAGTCTTTAATTTTTCTATTTGTTAGAGAATAACCATGATGCAAATGATTTGTTTTTAAATATTGGATTGGGATACACACACTTTAGTTAAAAGCAAGAAAATGTGGAATGGGAAGTTGGTTGTTGAATTGAAAATAAACATTTGTGTAAGGTTTTAATGAGAGAATACAATAATTCTTGTTGCATGTACTTTGTTCCTTTTTTTTTTAACTAACAGTAAAACTTTGTTTCATTTTTTTGCATTTTCTCTTACAAGACAACAAAATTGTTTAGAATATTGTTTAGAAATATTATTTTATTATGCTGCCTTCAGACTGAATACTGCAATGTGGAAAATTGCTTCATTCCGTGAATTAAGTTCCAAAAGTTAAGCTAGTCTTAGCAAATCCAAGGTAAGAGTTCAAATTTCGTAGTTTTTGCGAGATTGTTTTACCAAAATAGTTCTGTGGCTGTTAATTGACACCTTTGACAACAAAGAGAAAATGAATGGTATTGGATAATGGAAACTAGTTGATGTGCAAAGAGAAGCTAATTTTTGGATATAAGTTTATTGTTATTGCAGAAAGGCAAAATAATTTTGAAGATTGTAGGATATTGTACTAATACTGTTTGGAGAAAATAACAAGCCTTTTTGTAATAAGTTGTAAGAAAGTTCATCAGTGATTCCTTTCAAGCAAGGGTACGCAGAAGGAGGGGCAATTGGGGCAATTTCTCCCTGGCCCCAATTTAATTGAAGTCCTGATTTAATTTTCTTATTTATTATTATTATTATTATTATTATTATTATCATTGTTATTTTTATTATTATTTTAATTATTCAAAAGAAATGGAAAATACATTGATCTCTTATCCATATTTACTTAACACTACAAGTTATTTCTGATGCATAGAAATATGAAATCTGTTTTTGAATTGGGGAGGAGGAAAGTTTTCAATTGCTCCAGGCCCCTACTTTTCTCTGGTCACTCCTGCTCTCATGACGTGCAAATTTTCAAACAGAGATCCTTGCGTGCTAATCCACAGATGTGTCATCTAAGTGCAAGGTTTGAAAATTTGATGTGAAGGGATGGTGCAAATAGGTCTTGTTTTAAAGATAAGAAAGTAAATATTTGATTATTACTTTAATTTCTTCTTAAGTGTTTTGAATTCAAAATATTTCAGCATGTGAGACATCACTTCACAACTTGCATTGAAAAAAGTGCATTGTGTAGTTTGTTTATGTTTAAAGGGTGGACTTTGATTTCATGTAATCTGAAACGTCACTTATCATAGGAGGAATGTTGAAATTTGACGAAAAACATGACATAAATTAGGATTTGTTATTCTTGTGAAGGGGGCTGGTTCATTGATAAGAGACTGGACTGAATTATTGAGATAAAAAGGTTATTAAAGAGATGTATATAAAGCTTACTTTAAATACATTCATTCTTCATGAAAAGTACAAAATGTAAACGTTTTGGCAGAAAAAAAAAAAATTGTCTCACTGTTTTGAAATCATTGGGGAATTATTTTATTATTAATTTCTAAACTACTTAATTTTTAGAAACAAATTGGTACACAGTTATTTTCTCAAATGCACAAAGGTAGTACTTGGCATGGAACAGTTGGAACAGTCCTCGCTGTCACTTCCTTCACTACCGTTGTTTAAATCTTGTTTACATGCCTCCATGCATCACTGATGAAATCGTTTATTTTAGAAAAGGCAATATGCACTTCAGAGAAGCCACTTTCAGGCAAACCTGAAAAATCCGGGAATTTCTTTAATTTTGAAAAATTGGGTATTAGATTCATTGGAGAAGTTTTAGAAAAAAGGAAATATTTGCAACAATAAGGAAAACTAGTTTGTTTGTCATACAATTTTTATTTATATAAAATTAACAAATATTGTTAATTTTTACTTTTTTATTTCAATATTGATGAGCTGACAAATTAATAAAAGATATTAAAGACTTTCTTTTATTTCCTTTTGATAAGATGTATTGGGGGAAATTGGCCAAAAATTCAATTTTCTGTCACCTGAATGTACCTTTAAAATTGAATAGACCATGACACGTCGTAAGATACGCATCTTCATATTGATTATTTGAACAACTATTGATAACCATCAGTCAACCCAGCATAATCAGTTGATGCTGATTATGCTGTGAAAAAATGTCCCAGTTTGTGTTGCAGATAAAAAAATATCCAAGTAGAAACTAGAAGAATAGCGTGAGACTGAAGAATGAGGGTTCTAAATAAAGTGAACCTCAATATGTCTTAATACGATCAAATTCATTTTCCCAAAGAATAGTTTTTTCTCAATATACTAGGTACACTTTTCTATTAAAAACATGGAAATTGTCTGTGCTGTCAAATAAACTTATAAAATGCTCTTTTATGGGTGCACTTCTGCATTTGTAAAATCTTTGCTTTTTAAACTAAAAATTCTAAATTCTGGAAACTCCTTTCACTGAATTTAAAAAAGTACACATTTTTTCTTCTAAACTATTAATCTAAAAACAAAATGGTTTTATAGGTTTATTTACATATTATTGTTAATTATTCACCAAGAATTTCACATTAATCGCAAAAGTAGTTGATGTGAAAAAGTATCAGAATTTCAATTGGTTAAAAAATATTACAATAGGTTTTCCAAAATTTTGAAATTTCCTGTTTTAAAAAAAAGTCATTATCTCCCCCAATATTTGTATTGAATTTCATTAATATGAATAGAGTAGTTTAAGAGGAAAACATATTTTTGTGAGTGTGCATTTTTGCATGAAAGACTTTTTTAGAATTTTAAGATTTAGTGTGAAATACTCTACAAATATTAAGGAAAAGTGAAAAATCCACTAGAAAACAAAGAAATGTCAGAAAAGGTCTGGCCATCTTGTCAGAGAATTTGAATGGACTTTTGTGCAACTAGCCTAACTGTTTGTGTCTTTTGCTTGTCAGTTGGTAGTGGTGTTTTGCATAAAGTGAATAAAATTTGAGTAGTGCAGTGATGCAGTTTCTGTGCATTGTTCTCTCTCAAAAATTCGCTGCACATAGATGGATCTGAAAATTACCCACACACTTTTTTATTTTTATCCCCCCCTGCTCACTTTATGATGG
This sequence comes from Teleogryllus oceanicus, assembly GCA_964035755.1. Taxonomy (NCBI): domain Eukaryota; kingdom Metazoa; phylum Arthropoda; class Insecta; order Orthoptera; family Gryllidae; genus Teleogryllus; species Teleogryllus oceanicus. Next base: position 21,106,681 of record CAXIVR010000013.1, read on the forward strand.
CTCTAATGGATCACATTTTATAAACATTATGTTTTAAGAATTTTTTTCCTGACAATTACTAAAAATGTATCTTGTTCCCATCTATTGAAGATTATTTTGATGACATTCAAATTGTAATTACTGTTTGTTAAATAAGAGTTTCATGCCCATATGGCCTGTATCTTTCTCTTAAGTGCCATGTTTCTTTTTCGGAAAAGAAGAATGAACTCTAGAAACTAAAATATATTGTTAAGAAATTTTGGATTTTTCCATTAAATTTCCGAATTGTGTTAAGCAATTTCGTGAACACTGGTTTGCCTATAATGGTAAATTTCATTCAGGTTTTTGAAGGCACTTAAATAAAACTAAGAAATCACTAAAACATTATTCAGTGAATGTTATTAAAATGTCAAAAGTCAAATTTATTTATTTCATGCAAAAGTGGAACAAAAAATTGTTGTTGCTCCTACAAGACCTCTATGAAACTGGTGTTGCCAGAGCCATTTAAAGGGGCATTTGGGAAGAGTCAATAGATTCTTTAGTGTTTGGGAGATGCCATTTACTATATTTTGATTGTCATACTGATCTTCCTCAAGGCAAAATAGATATTGTTGTGTGGAAGGTTGCTATATGATAGTCAAAATGAAGCATTTCTGCCTAGAATACATTACCCCCAGGCAACCAGGAATCAGATACATTTTTTCTGCTGTACATGTATGTCATTAACAATTTTTTTTATTTGAGAGCGTAAGCTTCTGCAGTCAGAGTCAGTAGTTGCTTGGCTGTCCAGGAGGTGTTGTGTCCTAGGCACTGGTGCAAACATTTTGGCCTGTGACACTGTGACCTTTCTCAGGGCAAAATGCACATTTCGCCCTGAGGACGGTCACAGAATGGCGGCTGAATCATTGGCATCTGTGACTAGGACACAGTGTCTCCTGGACAGCCAAGCATGTTTTATTTGTTTGGTTGAAATGCAGCTTTAATTATTATTATTATTTTTTTCAAAATTGAAAAAAAAATCCTAGACCTCAAAGTTCTGAGCTATACTCCAATTTAAAAGTAAGGTGAATTGACAGAAGTCAGCTGGAATGCAATATCCATTCTGGATCTTCAATTACAAAAATATGTTGTCACAAACTTTGATTCTTCATTTTGATAGTTTTCAAATCCCTAGATGTGTCTTAAAGTTAGGAACCTAATGTGTCATTGTGTCTTATGTCACAATTCACACAGTTAATAAGATACTTGCTAATTTTACAAATGATAGAGTTGTATGTAAGTGATGATATAATGAGAAATAAACATTGAATTATTTTTTATTCTAATGTCCTTGGAATATGTTTCAGGATAAAAGTGAAACATTTTTGACTGAATTTTTCATATCTTAAACATTTTTATTTTATAGAAGCAATTTCTCTAAAAATTTTAAGTTGGACAACATGCTAAAGTTAATATTCTGAAGTTGGATCCATAGTATTAATAACACAGGCCAACAAAAAAAGGTTTAAAAAACTTTTTAAATCTTGATAGTTGATTTTCATAGTTTTTTGGGTGCTGAATTCGCATCTGAACTCTGTTCGTTACCCTCGTCCACTGTTCAGTCACAATTAAATCTAGTAAGATATGGGAAATTGTGCTAAATATGCAATAAAAATGAAAAGTACACAACTTTTGAAATACCGACAGATTTTTTTTTAAACAAAAAGATAGTTTTATATTCTTAACATTCTATTCTAAAAAAGCTTTGTGTCCATTGATGTATATTTTCTTTGTCTCTTTTCTATGAAGCTCCTGATTAAGCTTTTTCTCCTGTGCGCCATTTGCTGACTCTGGGTGAAGTGACCAACAATCATTTCTCATCATGTTGGTGTTCCAGTGTCCCTGATAACTTTTTTTCATCACTTTTAGATCTTGATGAAAACGCTCACCATGTTCTTAACTTACATCATCTAAATTGTCCTGAAAGAATTGTAAATGACTGTTTAAAAAGTGAACCTTGAAGCTCTTTAAACATCCCAACTTTTTGAAAGCATCCAGTATATTGGCAATGATTACTCAATAGTCCCGGTCTTTTCTTTCGCCTAGAAACTTATTTACAACATGTTTAAATGGAATACACACTTCTTTTTCCATTTACTATCTTTATGTAGTTCAAATTGGGATCAAACATAATTTTTCTAATATCAGATCCAACAAAGATACCCCCTTTTAATTTTTCTTCAGACAATTGCGGAAACTTTTCTCAAAGGTATTTGAAACACTGCTCATCTTTAGATAAGGCCTTCATAAATTGTTTCATGAGGCCAAATTTTATGTGCAAGGGAGAAAGCAGAATCTTGTGTTGATCTCTGACGTTCTCGTAAAATGTTCTTTTCTTTTAACTTTAAAGATTTTCTTACATGGTAATTCTTTGTAGACCAATGCTAATCTCGTGCTGTACTTTCTATTCTCATAGGAAACATGGGAATTTAGTGAAACCACTTTGATGTCCAAGAAGCATGCTTGTTATTTTTAAGTCACCATGTCTCATCTATCTATGAGCAGAGTAGTTTATTTTCTCTAAAACTACACTGAGGTTTTCGTAGCTTTCCTTCATGTGTACAGAAGAGCAACAGGTAATGATGTACAGGTGTTACCATTGTTTAATAGAACTGCTTTTAAACTTGTTAGGAATTGATAAACAGCCTCCATTCTTTTTTGTATTCAATTCCAAACTCATTTTCCAGACTGGCAATACTCAAGAATCAAATCATGTTCTTGTTTAAAAAAAAAAAAAAATTGCGAGTTGTTGCTCTCTTCTTCTGTGCACATGAATCTAAGTTCCAGCTGCTAACAGGTTCTTGTCCGTGGGTCTGGAGTCAGTCAGTTAAGCTTTATCCTTTGGTAAGCCCAAATCTCTTACCAAATCATTTAGCTCAGTTTGAGTAAACAAGTAAGGTTCCACAATGGGGACACAAACTCATCATCAGTTGGTTCATCTTTGTCACAGGGAGATTCATCACTTGACATATTACCCAGATTAACAGTTGTAATAGCCATAGCTTGTTCAGGAACAGGCAGATCCAGACTATGGCCTGTTGGTTGAATTGTAGATGAGAGGTTAGGATATTGAATTACTTTTTTGTTTTTTGTTTTTTGTGTTGTAACCATTAACATCAATGCAACAAAAGTAGCAATCATCTGAATGATTCCTTGGCGCCCTCCATACCATTAAAATGACAAATCTAAAGGATGTTTTCTCCCATTTTGAGCATTTTCTAAGGTCTTCTACACAAATATAACATACCTTATGTGGCGCTCAAGATTTGTCCTGATCACCAAGTTTAATTCTGGAGTATGAAAAATTCACATTTCTAAAAAAAGTTCTTAAAGTGGTTAGAGCGAGATACGTGTTACGTTTAACATGCCTTTTTTATTGTACTAATCGAAAGATGAGAGGTTCGTCTATGTTCTGGTAAAATTTGAAACTGTTTCACCGTCTAGTTTTTGATAAATGAGACCGTAAAGTTTGTCGTTTTAACATGGGCTCTTATGGCGACCCGACTGAGCTGACCAGAAATTTTAAAATTGTGGGAAAACTATCTGTTGAAAATGTTTTAAAAAACTCTTCCTTAGGTAGCTAGCATCTCGAAGAATCAACATGCGCAATTTGAAGGACATCTACCGTCTCAAATAGGAGAAATACGCAAAATTGCCTAAATCACTCCAAAGAGAGATTCGCGCGCTTTCTACAGGGACGGGCCGGTAACGCCCAACTCGGCAACACTGCACTTAGCGTACTTCATTCAAATCGAGTGACAAGTCTCCGGCAAGAGTTCTTACATTCCTCTGGGCCTAATTAAAAGATCCTCACTCCTGGAAAACATTGCCTTTGTATATAATCAGATATTTAAATTTGATGGATAAAAGCATTTGTGCGTTCTGAATGAAAAACTCAATTCAGTTAATATTCCAAATGATCACGTCTTTTCTATTATATTATATGAGCTATATAAACAATCTTGTATGCTATGAAAAAGTATGAATGATAGACAGGCCCGCACACCCGAATAATGTATATTTTATATTTATATTATTTGTATTTATAGAGTCTGCAATAAATAAATAAATCACTTTGATCAAGAACACCTAGAGGAGAACACCTAGAGCTTCCTGTTCTACTGGGAAACAGGATAGGGCCTGCAGTTTATTTTTATTTTTTATTTTATTAATCAAATTGACAACAGGCATTATGCCCTATACATTGATACAGAATACCATTCACTCAACAGCAATATCTGAAATTAGAATAATCATAATGTTCAATAACTATAACTTTAAAAAAAATTAATTAATGTAATTATGTTTGTCAACAAATTGACAGTATAACAATTATCGTTTCTATTTGAATTCTAATATAACTTGTCTTGCTTTAATTTTGAAATTGCTAAAATTAGAATAAAAATCATTTTCAATTATGAATGAATTTGCCATTCTGGCAAGACAAGGTATAGTTGAGTTGTACATTGAATTAGATCTACAATTGAATTCTCTCAATAAAGGTGCGTGTCTGACATTGAATAGGTTTTCGTAGGAGATAAACAATTCTTTAATCGATGGACAATTTATCGATCCTTTCAAAAGTTTGTACATAAATATCACATCATGTAGACTACTGTAGATTTCAAAGTGGGGATTTTTAACATTTCTGAGATTTGAGTATAATTATGAGTAATCATAGGATTAGGTATATTTATCTTAAAAGCCACATAAGAAAAGAATTTATGTTGAATTGTTTCTAACCTGTTGATTATATAAGACGCGTTTGGTGAGCAAATTTGTGAGCAGTACATTAATTTTGATTTTACTAAAGAATTGTATAATGTAGCAAATGTATTTGGAGATTTGAATTTGGCAGTTTGTCTTTTTATAAAACCAAGTGTTTTTAATGATTCACTTATTATGTTATCATTGTGTAATTTGAAATTTAGGTTTCTGTCAATTATAACTCCCAAATATGTGTGACAGTTTCTAGGTTAATACCATTTATAGAATAAATGTAATCGAAGTCATTTTCATTTTTATTACATCTAAGTACTTTACATTTATTTATATTTATATATGTTTTGTTATCTGTACACCAATTGACTAGATTTGTCAGATCTTGTTGTAATAAGTCAGATTCATTTACATTTTCTATAACACGCCAGAATTTACAATCATCTGCATAAAGGTTAAAAGAAGAATGATGAAAGGCGTTGATTATATCATTTATATAAATTAAGAAAAGTACCTGACCGAGATGAGATCCTTGGGGAACACCAGATTTACTCATCTCATGTATGGTTGGGATTTAAATTCTTTGTAACGTACTATTTAGGTTCTATTTGTCAAATAATTACATAACCATGTCATGGAGATTCCATTTAAGTTTAAAGTTTCAATTTTCTGCAATAATAAAGCTATATCAACTTTATCGAAGGCTTTAGTAAAATCAGTATAAATAATGTCTACTTGTTTCTTATCTTCGAGGCCGTACGAACTTCATAACTAAATTGTGTTAAATTGGTTAATGTCAATCTGCCTCCAACAAAACCGTGTTGTTGTTCAATTATTTTTGTTTCAATCTGAGGCTTTATAATCAAGATAATATTTTCAAAAACTTTTGCAATACAATTTAGCATACTGATTGGTCGGTAATTATTCATGTTATTACGGTCTCCATTCTTATAAATTGGTGTTATAAAACTTGTTTTCCATTGTACTGGAATAGAGTGTGAAGTTAATGATTTGTTGAAAAGTAATTCTAGGGGGGTTGCAAATTCCAATGCGCATTTTTTCAAAATTATTTCAGGAATACCATCCGGACCATGTGTAAATTTATTTTCTAAAGATTTTAATTTATGTTTGATTTGTTCACAAGTAATATTTAAGTTTATGATGATGATTCACTGTGATTCAACTTTATGAGCTAATGGGTAATTTTGAGAGTTTATAGAAATATTTATACATTTCTTATAGCATTATTTCAGTTTGAGCTCTATAACAGCTTTTTTCCTTTTAGCTCCAGAACAATGATTAATTATTTGAAAATTATTCATATTCTCTTTTTTCATTATATGAGATACACAGTGGATACTGGACTCGAAGCAACAAACTTTTGCATATGTCAGCACCTCAATCAGTTGAACTACTGCGGTGAGAATTCAATTCACAAAGGTATTAGAAATTGCTGGTGTTAATTTCAACCATTCAAGGTATAAATGTAGAGCTGGATTTCCCTACTAGCAAAATATGAAAGCTTGGGACTCCTTTCTCTGTGCCTGGATTTTTGAAAATAAATATTCTTAAAAGCTTCAAGAAATGTTTTTATCTGAATCTGTTTTTATCTGTCTTTATCTGTTTTTATCTGATCAATCAAATATTTTATTGAACCATAATATTTGAATTTAAAAATAAAATGAATGAAACAATAAGAAACGAAACATGCATTTATAAATGAGAAATTGACAATGGAACTTTCAATTTTTAAGCTATTTGTTAATTTACATTTGTGTTTGTACATGGATTTATCTTATCATAATTAGTGATTTTTAGTTAAAGTTTTTTTTCTGAAGTGCCGAACACAGTATTATGCTTCAAGACCCACTGTATATAAAACCAGCCAAGGGTAAATTGATTGAAATAGTAAGAGGAATTATAAATTCAATCCTAGGTAGTACTAGTATTTTAACAGAAATCCCTTTTCTCTGTAGCACTATTTTGTCAAACCAATTGCACTCCCAGCACAGTAGTAATGCATTTTGAATGGGTTTCCTGTCTTATTTGCAAAAACATTTAAATCCATTTTCATGAAGAACAACTATTACAAAAGATCATTTCATATGGAAATCTCTTTTGCAGATTTTATCTCCAATGATACGTCTTATTACTGCGGGTCTAAACGATACAGCTCAGATTTATATGATCCAGTGATTTAATTTTACTATCTTTAACTTGGTACTACTTTACACAATAATCTGTATCAAAGTTAATACCTTTAACATTATATCATCTTACACTGAAAACTTTTAAATCAGCAAATAGCTTCTACTCAATACTTTTTACTGCTGAAAATATGGTACTTTGCAATTGCAAAATACTTCCAAAATTTCAACCAATCAAAAGCTATTAAAACAAAATTTGAAACAGTATTCAAAGTGAATGAAAACAAGGACAATTTGAAGCAGCATGAGCCCTGCGCAGGTATACCAATATCACAGACATTATGGTGTTGCCTAATTTACCAAAGACATTTCGCAATACTCAAGATGAGGAGATTTCGGCCATTATTAGTGATCACTGTAAAAAATATGTAGATATGTGTCTATAATGTTACTTTTTATAATTTTGATCTTGCTAATGGTTAAATAGTGCTTTTTTATATTCAATCTTATGCCTCAATTTTTCATTCTTTGGCTACGCGATCTGTTGGTACTAGTTAAGAAACCAGTCAACGATAGGTCTTTATATAATGAAATATTTTTATTTTCTATCTATATAATACAATTAATTCGTATAATTAAATAAAACTCTTAATAGGAATCCCTGGTTTGTTTATACACGTTTCACAATACCCACATGTCTCACAAATAATTATTGTTGAATGTAAAATGGACTCTCTATCTACTAGGGAATAGCTCGCTCGAACCACCTTAAGGTTCTTTTGATGTTTTTTAGTCACAAATTTGTCAGAAATATAAAAAAAATGTCAGGACTGTTATTACTACCACCTCTAGCCATGACTGATGACTGCACATTAACTGCTAAACTGGTATCTTATCTTTATAGCAACAATGTAACAAAAAAAAAAAAACACAAAACACGGTACTGCTTGTCAAATGCAACTCTCACTGTGAAACCGCCGCGCTTAGCGATGTTTGGTAGTGGAAGGAATTACAATGTAGAAATATTTGAGCAAAGCACATACTAGCCTCTTTGTCATCCTAAAGAGAGAAAATGTTAAAATGTGAACAAATGGTGGGTGATATGGTATTTTTAATGCTATTTTTGGAATCAGCACTTTTAAAACAATAGGAATTAGATGTTACAAACAAAAAGGTTTTTGGCCATTGGCCTACGTAATGGAACATGAAACATTGCACAACACAACTTATGACATTTGTTAATGCTTATAATGTAAATTAATAAAATAGAACGTTTGATTTCAGGTATGTCATAGAGTGTCCTTATTGTGGAGAAATCTATCGCAGTCGTCAGTTCTGGTATGGCAACAAGAATCCTGAAGACATTGCTGTGAGAACGGAAATCACACATGTGTGGCCTGGGGTTAGTCTTAATTACATAAATGGCTTATTGAGTTTATGTTGGCTTTTAGTTTTCAAATTCTGTTTTAATTTTCGTCCCCCAGAGCAAATTTACAATAGTATGGTCAGGTAAAGAAATAGAATCTGATAATTTAAGCTTAGCCACATAATAAGTGGAGGCTTAAAATTGTAATCCATGGTTTTGGGACCTTCTCTTGCAGAATAATCCATCAATGGTGGGTAGTCAAAATGCAGCTCAGAAGGTGTTGGATGGAGTGTCATATGTCACAGAAGCTGTTGTCAATGTGGGATCACCTCCCACCCGAATCATATCATCTTGGGTAGCAGACCAGATAGCTCCCAAATATTGGCGACCCAACCATGAAATTAAGGTATGTAATGGGAATTGGCAGGAGTAATATATGTTGTAATAGCCAAAATCGAATCAGGAAGTTCTTGACTTTAAGATAAATTAGGTACGAAACTAATTGTAGTTCAGTTCTCTATGTCAGATTAAGGACTTTAATGCTGCGTTGACCATCTTACTTGTGGACACTTTTCAGATTAATGTGACTGCTTTCCTAGGTCACATTTGGCAACTGTTTTGTTTCTACTTCAGTTCATTGAACCATTTTTACTTACTTTACCTCACTTCAATGTTTTCTAATAAAGAATGTTTCATTTTTGCTGAATACAAAAGCATTTTTATTTTTGACTTGTAGTTAATATTTATAATATAAACAATTGATATTTTGAATGACTTTCGTTAGTGTAGAAAATTAGTAAAAGCTACGAGGGAGAGGGCTTAAGCTCTGTGAGTGCTCCCCCACCCGGTTGGGAAATATAAAAAATCTAAATCTTAAAAAAATTAAGTCTTTTTTGTCCATACCATTTCTTTCTTGAAAATTTCTGTTTTGTGTGTTTGGTGCAGAACTGCCACAAGTGTGAGAAAGTGTTTGGGCTGCTAGACAGCAAGCACCATTGCCGTGCATGTGGTGAAGGCTTTTGCGAAGATTGCTCTAATCGCACCATGCCAGTACCAGACCGTGGTTGGCTTTCTCCAGTGAGGGTCTGTGAAGGATGTTACACAAGAGGTGAGCTTGTAATTGTCAACTCTGGGTATTCTAAGCAAGTTGGAACAACAAAATACTAGTCTTGTTTAATAAACACTTTTTCATGTATATGTCTAGGGGAGTCCATAAATTATGTTACATATTTTTGAAGTATTTTGAATACCTCCTCTCCTGGTTGAACTCTCCCCTGAATAACTACCTAAGGCTTGTGGCAACATTCTCCATTTACAATAAGGAAAAATAAATTATGTAACAGTGAAAACAATTTCATTAATTTAGAGGTTAAGGAAAATACAGCTGTTTTGAATCATGTGAAGAGACAAAGTTAGATTTATTTTTTAATTATCTGTATGAATCAGTTAGTAATTTATTTATATCCTTTCATTCTGAAATGTGAATACTGCAATGGCCATCATTCAAAGTCTCCTGAGAATTCTACCTGTTTTGTAATTGCTAATTTTTTTCTAACAATTTATTTTATTTCTTGAATGTTTATGTGTGATATAATTTTAAACAGATGTTATTTTTCATTAGGCTTGTGTGGCAAGTTCAAAATTGCAGTTCAATATTTTTGTAAAATCTTCTCTGTGCTTTTAGATATAACATGCATTCTATTGTACAGTAGCAAAGGCTGTCAATAATTCAGAATAGCTTTTCTAATTTCTTTAATGAATTCTGCAATCCTGACACCTAGAAGATTATTTTGTTTTTCTTTTATTGTTTGAAATTGAAATTAGTTCCAAAGAACGTAAGATTCTTTTGTAAGTCTAAGTAATGAAGATTGATGGGGAAAAAACAGAGTGCCCACTTTCTGGAAAACGTGGAAAGCTGGGAAAAATCAGGGCATGTGATTGCTATGGAAAAGCGAGTAAAAATCAAGGTATCTGTAGAATGATCGTAAAAGTTGGGGAAAATTTTCAGAGGGTTATAAAACTAAATATTATTTCTTAAAACATAAGCATGATTTATTCGTCAATGCTTTGTTGAGAAATTTTTGTTATTTGTCATAGTGAAATCAGAAAGCTAACCAATGAGAATCAGGCTGGCTGTAATATTTTCTTTAAATAATGTGAAATTAAAAATCTTATCAGGAAAAAAAATAAAAGGCTTTGGGAAACTGGGAATAGTCAGACAAATTTATCCCATAAAATGAGTGATCACCCTGAAAAATCAACCTAATTCCTTGTGAATGTAATGTAGAATACAGAAGTAAATGTAATACAGAATACAGACCTTGTGAATGTAATACAGAAGGAGTAAAAGTAAATAGTTCATAAATGTATGAATACCAGTGACAGTTTACTTATGGTTACAGTGAAGATAATAAAATGATAGTTTCAATGTCATCCAGAACCACTGTTAGAGAATTGTAGGAGGTAAACGTGAACTTGTTCTGGCAAGGGTTGTGAAAAGTGAACATTCCACAAAAAAGTCTGTTGTTTTCCCTAATTACCCTCCCTAATTGTCCTCCCTAATTACTAATTGTCCTCCCTAATTACCATATTGTTGTGAGAAATAATAAGTGTGCATCTTGTACACTGTGATTTATGTGCTGTTGAATGGTTTTTTGTGAAGAAATAGTTTTTGGTTCTGAAAGTCAATTGTTCTGAAAGTCAAAAGTCAAGCAGATAATTGTTATTATTCACGTTCACATTGTCAGCATGAAATTGTTCATTTTTAGTAAAGTAAATTTCCAGAAATTTAATTTATTTGCTTTCAACATGGGTCTAAATATTTGTTTCTTTGCTCTCTCATTATCTTTGAACCACATATTGTATTTTGGTGAAAATAGTGTCAAAAGAATTACTTTAATTGCACTATGGTTACTGGGCATATTTGTTGAAAGATACCAAACACACATAGAGATTATAAAACCAGTGAAGCTAGTTCAGCAATGTCAAATCATGTTAGTTAAATATATGGTTTATGTTTTGTTCTTTCATGAATTATTAAAGTAGTAGATCAAATTTAATTTCAAAACCTTTGAGGTGTTGGTTTCATTTTAATAAACATGGAGTGAAATTATAAGAATAGGAAATTGATTTACAAAAGTGTGAGATAGAGTAAAACTTCTTCTAGGGCAATTATGTTTTTTAGTAAGCTAGCCAAATAAATCTTGATTTCAGTACTTTTCCCAAGGGAAATTATTTACAGAAATGATGATTATTTTGATTGAGATCGACTGCTTCGTCAAATAATGTGTTTATATCACAATTAAAAAAATCTGACTTTTCTTATTATACCATTTTCCAAAATAAACTATTATACACTCTTGAGGCAGATGTGGGTACTAATGATGAACGGTCAACTTTCTTATATTGTGTGTACTATAGCTAGAAATATTTTTGAATTATTTCAAGTTATTAAACCTTTTCAATTGAATCTAATGTAAATTGGAGTTGCAAATGACTTAAGTGTTAACATGTGATTTCTGTTTCTCACCTATTATGTTATTATGCAGTAAAGAAAAAGTATTGTAATGTTGCACAGGAATGTAGTGATTTATGGACAGAAAAAGTTGTATTGTGGCTCCTTGGGATCAAAAAAGTTAATTCTTTCCCCTGTATGTAGTAAATTACTTCCTCTAAATATAAGAATCCACATTTTGTAGGTCCTTGATACTGGAAAATTCATTTGTTTGACTGGCTTGATTTTGATAAAATAATCATTCATTCATCCATCTAGATGACACTAGTAGTTTATTTATTTATTTAAACAAATTAACGTGATACCCTTTACATAAAAATACAAATACATAGAATAACAGGAAGATCTCGTACATGGAATTAGTATAAAAATAAAAATAAAGTACATACAATTGCAAATTTAGAAAAAGAAAGAAAAGAATGAACAATGAAAAACATGAAAAAGATGCAAAGAAAGAAAATAAAAGTACTTACAAACTTACAATTATCAAATATAGTCAATTAAAATGTCTATTCAAAAAACCTTGAAAGGAATTATTACTAGTTGTCAATGGGTCATAATCAGCGCCCAAGCTATTCGCCAAACAACAAATACAATTCATAGTCTCATTAGCGCAACGGTTACTCGCATTTGTGTCAACTGAAAAGGAAGTTGTTCTCCTAAAGATTCGCTTTGGGATCCTAAACGGAATGCAATAAAGAATGTCAGGGCAGTCTATTCTATCCAACAAAATATCACGTAGGAAATGTATATCAGCACGCTTTCTTCTACAATGAAGATTCTTTAATTTAGATTTTAATAGATTGACGTCATAGACATGATTGACGGGAGCCATTGTCAGGCCAATTTTATGGGCAAAAACTAGTTAAACCATTCTGATGATTTTCTCGAAAATTGGCATTCTCTGATTGATTTGACTGAATTCGAAGCCCTGTGGTTTTGAAACTGATACTTTGAGGGTACTTTACAAGCAACATCAACATTTTCAAAAGCTTCTCAAAAATAACTCCAAATTTTTGGATTAAATTTTTTTCAGATAGGGCAGAGTACGTTTATAAAGTGGCGCTGGTTCAATTTTTGTTGAACTCTGAATTTTCAAAAATTCAAAATTTTTTGGGCATCTTCCTACTACTACAGTTTCAAATATAGTTTTTGAAATAAAATCTGTTTTTCATAGTGAGATTGTTAAATTAGGTAATTTTTTGAAATAATGAATAGTTAATGTAATTTTTTTATGAACTATAGTTAATTTTAAAAACAAAATTTTCTAAAAACCAGCTCCAAATTTTTTTCTAGAGTATAGCGAAGTATGCTTAAAATAATTGTGCGGATTCAATTTTCAGTGAAATTAGAATTTTTGAAAATTTCGAAAGATTAACGTGTGTGTGTGTCTGTGTTGCGTTTTGTTTATGAGAGTAGGTGTAAATCCTCAAAAGACACTGGGTAGCCCAAACTACCCAGTGTGTGAGATTTTTACTCCCTAAAACCGAACCTTGCTTCTCCTCCATCCTCTCTGTGGAACCGCCTATAGGCATTACTTCACAGAGAGTGGAATAATTACCTAGTTACATGAAGTTAGTCAAGTGAGAAATCATAAGATATCCTTCCTTCCTTTCTCTAGGTGTCTCAATTCCGACATTACATCTTGTGAAAAATTGTACACCGTCCTCCACTTGCTGTTAGAATTAAGCATGAATCACTGTTTTCTGGGGTCAACTCTCCTATACCAAGTATCTCGAAAGTGGCTAGTTGTTGAGGTGCAAAACGTGGGCACTGAAAAAACACATGTTCGGCATCCTCGAAATCAGGTTCACACACAGGACAATGAGGGGTATCATTCAGTTTCAACCTATGAAGCAATCATGTCCTGTAAGAAGATGCGTGAGGTAATAATTTACCCCACCGTGCTTTCGACATCCACGATTCAACTGGAGGAATCAATCGGTATGTCCATCTTCCATTGAGGGACGTGTCCCATCGCTGTTGCCACTCTGCTAGCTGTTCCAAGCAGTTCTGCTTCTCGTTTCTTTTGTCGTAACACCTCTGCCGATCACGAGTCATTATATCTACCGGAATCATTCCGGATATAACTCAAACTGCTTATGTTAGTTACTAGCTGCACTTCTGTTTTATGTTCGGCAAGCTGCAATCCTGCGGTATCTAGTCAACGACTGACAATGGCAATGGTGATGGTACCTTTGGTCCATCATCTGTATTGTCCAATAGAATTTGTTTATTCAGATATTCAGATTTATTTTTCTCAAGTTCGCAAGTACATTGATTTGATGGAGTGCTTTATAAATGACTCCATCTTGCCGAGTTAAAAGCATTATTAATGTCCAATGTTACGACTGCACAGTACTTTTTTGGACATCTCCGCCTGCTCCCTTTAACGGCATATCGGGCAGTGTCGACCACAAGCTTAACAGCATCGATTATTGAACGACCTTTACGAAAGCCATACTGGTTCTCTGAGAGTTCACCTGCTTTATCTATTGCTTCTTTCAATCTTGCGCTAATAATATGTTCGAAAACCTTACCCGCGGTATCATGCATGCACAGCGGCTGGTATGACGCCGGATCTTCAGGAGGTTTTCCCTTTGGAAGAAGTACTAGTTGTTGTTTCTTCCATCTCTCAGGAAATATCCCTTCTCTCAGACATGTGTCGTAAAGGTCCACGGATATTTCCCTATGAGCGTGGTCCTGGTGCCTTGGAATTACCAATTCTACTGATTACGTGCAGTAGCGCATCCTCAGTGACCGGTGGTATCATTTCCATATCAGTTGGAATGATGATCATCAGTTGGCCGGGGTGATGTGGGAATAAAGTTGTTACAATTCTCCGAAAAATGTTAGGGCAAGTTGGAGACTGAGTATGTGATTTTATAAACTTACCCATAACCGTCTTGTATGGCCTACCCCATACATCTGTATCAACTTCGTCTCACAGGTTTTTAGCGCAAAGACGTTTACTTTCCCGGATTGCGGTCTTCAACTGGTTTCTGGCCAATTTATGTTGTTCTTGCAATTGAACCAAGTTATCTTTATCATGAGCTTGCTGGTACAGTCTCCTGGCCCGAAGGCGAAGATGGCGATGCTGAGCATTGTCTTCATTTCACCAGTAAACTGGTAATCGTCGGTGGTTGGTTCCTCTTCTAGGCATAGCTGCATCACAAGCTCTGGTTATCCAGTTCATAATTTGGCTAACTTTAGTCTCTGCCGTCCCTGATGGTACAAAATTCTTCAAACAAAGGCGGAATACTTCCTCGTCAAATCTTGTCTTTTGCCTTCCATCCCCTCACCTTACATCTCGGTCCAATGTAACGAGATGCAGGATGCATCTCGTATACAATAGCCTGATGGTCGCTGTGTATGTAGTGTTCACTGACTTTCCAAGATACTCTTATTCTCACCAACCTGTCATAAACGTAATGTCCACCAAAGGTCCTACACCACATCTGCGGAAAGTGTATCTCCGGTGTTAACGAGTACTATGTTCAAAAGGGATACTGATTCTAGGGCGGTTCGACCTCTCTCATTCATAGTCAAACTTCCCCACTCCACGGCCCCAGCATTGCAGTCCAGCTATCACAAGGGGGTTGCGACCTCTGACGACTTGAACTAGACGATCCAGGAATTGCTCAGTCACCAAAAGTATTGTTTGGTGACGTGTAACAGCTGTAAATATAGATTCCATTGATTTGGACCCAGACGAATCCAACTTCGACTCGAGTAATTTATTTGTTGGAATGGACGATTCCCACATACCCAAATTGCTGCTTTGTTGCATTGGTCAGATACCCACGATGAATAGTCGCGTTTTCTGTATTGCTCACCCAGAATTGTGACATCTGTCTCCTATTCCCTCTCAGATTGTGCTAGAACATTCTGAGCAACGTCACAGTGGTTCAGATTTATTTGAACTATTTTCATGGTCTGTCCAATATTTTCTTTAGCGCTCTTTGGTAAGAAAGACACCTGTTACACCTGGTAGCATGTTTGCTGATTTTACCGTTTGTTACTCACTTTATATCTTTCATGCATCTTTAAAATGACTGGGGCAAGTTCTAATTGCTGTTTGTTGTTCCCCACCCTTTCATAAGCTAGTTCGAGTTCTTCCTCTGTAACAGAGAGTATTCTCGAGCTCCAGAAGCTGCCTTTGGACTTCTGGGAAGAGCATGGTGACAATTCTATGAAGAGTAGTTGCGCAGTCAGGCACATGTGGGTTCCTCATTTTGCCCATTATCATTCTGTAGGGTCTTCCCCATGAATCACTGTTTACTTCATTGTACAGCTCAGCCCAGTTTCGGCGTTTGCTGTCATTGATGGCTCTTTTTAGATTGCACCGGGAATCTGTGTATTGTTGACGTCAGACAACCTCGGATTCTCTTCTTCGTGCTCGTTGGTGTAGCCTCCTCGCCTGGAGGCACTTCTGCCTTAGCTGTGCAATTTCTTTGTTCCACCAAGTACATTGGGCAGCGATAGGGTTTCCCCACTCTTCTAGGCATCACGGCATCGCATGCTTGAGCCATATGGTCTATCAGTTGTAGGAATTTGTTGTTGGGTGTGCCTGTTAGATCAACAGCTTCTGCTAGCATGATACTAAATGCATCTGCATCAAATTTGGTCGCTTTCCACCCTTCATTTCTCAGATTCTTGTATCTTCTCACTGAACCAAATTCCTGCACTTCACAGAGGATTGCCTGTGAGTACAGCTCTTGCTGACCTCCCATTTAACACCTGACCTTACTAAAGAATCACTCACAAACATTAGGTCCACAATAGATCCCACATTTCCTCTGTGAAATGTGTTAGTATGTCCAGTGTTTGCCAAAGCCATATTGAAGGATGAGAAGGCTTCCAGCACAGCTCTTCCTCAACGATTTATCATAGGGCTGCCCCATTCATAGGGCTGCCCATGTATTAAAGTCATGTGCGATTATGACTGAGCTGCATCCCATGGCATTCCTTACCAGTCGGTCAAGAAAGTCTTCGAATTCTTCAATACACGCATTTGGAGATGCGTAGCAGCTAACTACACCCCATATTTTCACCCACACGTATCCTGCTTCGTGTGTTGCTATTTCCTGCAGAACAGGCATTCCCTGCAGATCCATATGGCTGCCTTTCCCGTGGTGTCGGCTGTCCATGAAGAGATATCAAGTTTTTGATACTGCTCACACAATATGGCAACGATCACATCAAGTTCCCGTACCAGCTGCATAAGCTTACAGCCTCACAATGGTGTAAGTTTAGTTCCAGTATCTTCATACTTCATGCTTTTCCTCGAAATGGCTGCTGGAAGGCTGGACATTTCAAGCGGCCAGCCTCGTGATTTGCATTCGTAATGCGTCTTTCAGTGCAATGAAAGCAACTCGGTCTTTTCTTGCAAGTCTTCCCGAAATGGTCTTCACCACATCTCCAACAGTACTACGATCTGTCTCTGTTTTGACACATGCGCACCTGATGGCCAAAGTCACTGCACTTGTAGGAACAGGTCACTCCCACCTTCTCGCGGACACGGCAGTCTACCCAGCCAATTCTCACTTTCCCTGCCTCCAAGATCTTGTTTGCTGCTGCCATGGGAAGACTGATTACAGCTGTCCATGTTCCTCCATACTCTCATCAAATAGACTTCATATCGGCTGGCATTAATCGTCTCGCTTCCTGAAATGCCTCAGAGAAGGCGTGGCAGATCTCACCTTGGTTACTTCATCAAGGTCTTTCACCTCAATCAGGATCTGGCTTGTGAGAGCTTTTATTTCGGCTTTCCCATTCAGCACCTTCTCCAGGGAAGCCTGGAACTCATCTGTTTTTCCATTGCTGGACTTGCTGCAAGCTCCAGTAACAAGTTGCCTTTCGCAGTCTTTCTAATGTATGTAACATTAGGACCCAGGTCATCAAGATTGGAATCGCTCTTCAGCTCCTTCAGCATTTCTGCATATGTCATCTCGCTCTTCGACTTTAGAACAAGGGCATCTTCATGAGGAGGCTTCTTCTGTGGTTTCCTTTTCACTTGCTTTCCAACCGTTATCCATTCAGATGTATGCGTTGTAACGTCGCTATCCAGGGAATCAACACTTTCATTCCTCTTGACTCCTGCAGTCATTTCTTCGGCTCTGAAAGATAACATTTCAGATCCCATATGTTTTTTTCTTTGGAGACAGTTGCCTCATTCGTCCCGTCTCCACATTGGTACCCTTCCCTCATATTATGGTTGAAGCTGGTATCCATCTCCTCCTTCTCGTCTTGTGACCCACTGATAATGACCATCCAACACCAAATCCATTATCTATTGGTCCGCCACTATATTTTAGTCTTTTGTTGGGTCACTGGACACGTAGGAATAAGAGGAAATGAAATAGCTGACCAGGCAGCAAAGTCTGCCATGAAGAAAAGAGAGTTAGACATCTTCACAGTCCCCAATGGAAGACGCAAAGCTCTTTATCAAATGCTCTATCCGCAGTGAACGGCAGAGTGGCATTACTCAGATTTTATGCTCACGAGAATCAATGATTCCATGAATCCTTGATCTTCCTCATCTTGTGATGCTCAGCGTGAGGAGATCATTTTAACACGCTTTCAGATCGGTCACTGCCATTTCTCCCACGGTTATCTCCTCCACGGGGACCCACCCCCTATATGCGAATACTGCAAAATAGATCTTACCATGGAGCATGTTCTCTTGCACTGTGTTAAGATAAGAGATAGCAGTCGAAGGCATCACCTTGCTAGCTCCCTAGCGGAGATTCTTAGAAATGACCAATCTTCTCTCTGCAAGCTCTTTAGCTTTTAACGAGAGACTAACTTCTACAGCCTTACCTGAGAGAAGATGATAATGCCAATTATTGGCTTTTAGCCCGAGATTTTAAAGTAACGATCTGGCATTTTTCTGCCAAACGTTTTTATTAGGATACGTTCCTTTTCAGTTTTACTTTGCTTTCCATTTAAAAATTTTAATTTTCCTTTGTTAGCTTGGTACTGCAATATTGTGCACTGGTCTTAAAATAATTTGACACAGGTGCAAATGACCTTAGCTGTTGAAGCGCCTTAAACACAATCAATCAATCGAGGCTGGTGAGGGTGCTCTGACTCTCTCCAGTTTCTGAATGTTGTTTCTTCGGAGCCCATTGCTTCATTCCTCCCTTCGCCGCAAGGCTTCTGTCAGTACCCACCCCTCCCATCTTGTGTGTTTGTGTGTGTGTGTGTGTCTGTGTGTGGGTCTGTGTGTGGGTCTGTGTGTGGGTCTGTGTGTGGGTCTGTGTGTGTGTCTGTGTGTGTGTCTGTGTGTGTGTCTGTGTGTGGGTCTGTGTGTGGGTCTGTGTGTGGGTCTGTGTGTGGGTCTGTGTGTGGGTCTGTGTGTGGGTCTGTGTGTGGGTCTGTGTGTGGGTCTGTGTGTGGGTCTGTGTGTGGTCTGTGTGTGGTCTGTGTGTGGGTCTGTGTGTGGGTCTGTGTGTGGGTCTGTGTGTGGGTCTGTGTGTGGGTGTGTGTGGGTCTGTGTGTGGGTCTGTGTGTGGGTCTGTGTGTGGGTCTGTGTGTGGTCTGTGTGTGTGTCTTGTGTGTGTGTCTGTGTGTGGTCTGTGTGTGGGTTCTGTGTGTGTGTCTTGTGTGTGTGTGTCTCTGTGTGTGTGTGTCTGTGTGTGTGTGTTCTGTGTGTGTGTTCTGTGTGTGTGTGTCTGTGTGTGTGTGTGTCTGTGTGTGTGTGTGTGTGTGTGTGTGTGTGTGTGTGTGTGTGTGTCTGTGTGTGTGTGTCTGTGTGTGTGTCTGTGTGTGTGTGCTGTGTGTGTGTGTCTGTGTGTGTGTGTCTGTGTGTGTGTCTGTGTGTGTGTGTGTGTCTGTGTGTGTGTGTGTCTGTGTGTGTGTCTGTGTTTTTTTTTTTTTTTTCGTTGAGGTGGAAAATACTCTTTACGTATTCCAGGAATAGTAGCTCCTCCTGGATATGTCGGGCTCGGATAAGCATATCCCCTACCGACTAAAAACCACCTCTCACATCTCTTACCCGTGGAACTACCGCTTGGTATTACTTCACGGGGGGGAGAAACTAGCTGTTGTTCTTCCTTCAGGGGGTTGTGGTTACGCTACATACCATCTACACGTTGGGCATTCATTTCAGCTCGTATTCTTTCAAGACGACGAAGCTCCAGTAGGACTTCCTTCGCGAATCCGTTCGTTGCCTCCCAAGCTTCTTTTGAGGAGAGCATTGCATTAACTAGGGACTCAGGCCGAAGTTCCAAACGAACTGTTGATTCCCAGGCACTGCGTGCACTAATGAATCTGGGGCACATGAAGAATGTGTGTTCTACATCTTCACTGACTCCAGGGCAGTCCGGGCATTCTGGAGAGTCGTCGTGCTTGAAGCGATGCAGATATGCTCGAAAGCATCCATGTCCCGATAGAAGCTGTGTGAGGTAGTAGTTGACCTCGCCATGTTTTCTGTTGATCCAAACATCTAATTGCGGGATAAGGCGGTACGTCCACCTGCCTTTCGTTGAGGAATCCCACATCGTTTGCCATACTCTTAGGCTTTTACGCCGTTCCTGTAGTCTGAGTTGTTCTGGACATGAGTCCAGAACAATGAAGTCTATGAAGACGTGATTCTTTTCTGCCGGTAAAGAGCTTTTCGCTCTTCGGAGAGTACTCCAACAGGCAGCATCCCGGCAATGACGCACACTGCGTCTTCAGACACGGTGCGGAAAGCACTGGAGACTCTCAGGGCGCTTAGTCTATAAACAGGGGCGATTTTCCTGCGAGAAGCTTGGATCTGCAGTGTATTAGCCCATATGGGAACTCCATACATCAGTATTGATGTTACTACTGATGAGAGTAGAGCTCTTCTCTTTTGCTTTGGTCCTCCTATGTTGGGCATTAGTCGTGATAAGGTCGTTCTGACCACTGACGCCTTAGCACTCACGTGTTCAGCTTGCTGCTTAAATTTAAGCCGCGCATCTATCATGACTCCCAGATATCTAATGAAGGGTTGAGAAGTGATTTCATGCCCTCCAACCTGAAGTGTAATGCCCTCCAGCTGTTTCCGACCGGTAATGAGGACTGCCTCAGTTTTATGTTCCGCCAACTTCAGCCCTACTGATTCCATCCACTGGCTGATCTTCTCGAAGGTGTTGTCGTGAAGAAACTTTATATCATCAAGATGTTTTGCGACGATTACCACGGCCAGATCATCAGCATATGCCACCAGTTTAGTCCCCCTTGGTACTTCTTGTTTCAGAAGGCCGTCATACATTATGTTCCACAGCAAAGGTCCCAGAACTGAACCTTGTGGAACACCTCCAGTCACTCTGTATTCTTTAACACCGGTCTTCGTGTCGTACGTTAATGTTCGGTCAGTAAAATAGTTTGACACTATCCTTTGCAAGTATTTGGGTACTGTCATTTCGGCGAGTGCTTTCATGATGCAGTCCCACTTGGCGGAATTAAAGGCGTTCTTGATGTCCAGTGTCGCCACCAGGCAGTACCTCATCGTTCCTCCTTTCCACCTTGTTCCTGAAATGGCGTCTTTGGCCGTACTCACCACCAGGTCAATCGCGTCGAGGGTGGAGCGACCTTTCCGGAAACCATATTGGTTACTGGCCAGTTGCGGCTCGACGGCTGCCTCTATTCTTCGGTGTACTATGCGCTCAAGTATCTTCCCGGCTGTATCCAGCATGCAGAGTGGACGGTATGATGTTGGTTCTCCGGGTTCTTGTTTCCTTTGGGAGCTTCCATTTTCGTGGGAAAATACCCTCTTGAAGGCAAGTATTGAACACATCCAGAAACAGTGAGGGTGCCATCTTGACGGCCATTTTAATGCGATGTTCGGGATTCCATCTGGGCCAGGAGCTTTGTTATTCCCCACTCTATCACACGCTTCCTTTAGTTGATTTTCTGTGATAGGTGGAATATCCTCAATAGAGTTGAACTCTGTGGCGTCTATGAACTGGGTGAATTCCAATTGTTGGGGAAACAGTTCAAAGACAATTTTCCTCAGAAGTTCCGGACACGTCGGTTGTAGCATTGGCTGACTTTTTAGATGGGTCATGACTACCTTATATGGTCTACCCCAGGGGTCGCTCTCTACTTCCGAGAGCAGTTCCAGCCAGCATTGCTGCTTGCTTTCCCTGATAGCCAACTTAAGCCTTCGGCGCGCAATTTTGAATAATGTCACCAATTCCTGAGAATTGGGCTTCTTCCTGCCACGCTGTGATGCTCTTCTTTCCTCAGACAATCTTTCCGGAGGGCGGCAATGTCATCATTCCACCAGTGCACAGATGGCAAACGATGCGTGCCGCGTTTTCGAGGCATGGTAGCGTCACACGCTTCCGTGACTCTCTTCATCAGATTAGCTGTCTTACTTTCCGCATTTTCACCGTGTATTGTTCGGTAGTCAAAAGCCACTGCAAAGGTCTTTGGGTCAAA